>OY725473.1:1646678-2246678 GCA_963281015.1 Lactarius tabidus
GGCAATGAGGAAAATGCAATTGGATTCAGTTCTGCCAAATCAGTGTAGGACATTTCAATGAGTTTACTACAGAGCACAGGGAATGGCACCATGGTACATGACTCTGTGAACAACACAGGAAGGGGTTCCATTAGATGTGCCAAGCAAATTCTGTTGGGCATGCAGTTGACACACACTGAATATTCCTGGAGATTCCCAGGCCAGAGATTGATTACAAAGTAGATTACAGATCCACATGTAACATTGGGCAGCACAATTGGAATAGGAGTCACACCTCACATCTGTCTATCACATACTTGTCCACAGCAACCCAAACACCTGTATAACCACATCTGCACAGAATCACACAGCCCTAGTCATAAAACACCACAGTGTCCAAGGTTGTGGAAATGAAAAGCCCTGAGGGCATAATTGGTTAGAATATTATGGAAGGCTATGGAATAGTAGGATAATCAGTGTGATGTGCTGTATTAGGTTTTACTCAGCACTGTACTATTATTAGGACAACACATTAGTTGATGTTAGCACTTATGACACAGTGTTCAGTCAGCACAATAGAAGTGCCATTTATAGATACAGGACACATCAGCTTGTAGTCATTCATACTTACTCAGTAGATTAGTAAGGGACTGCCTGGTGTGCATTGTGTTGAGAATTTTTTTGTTGGAGAAACAGTTTGTCCTGGGTGGGACAAAAGTTTGTGTTTTTCTAGTGATCTGGGTAGAATTTCATCAAGGGGGCAAATCTGTTGAAAATTGCATGGGGTAGACAAATTTTTTTAAGGACTTTTGCTCAACCCCCCTCCTTCCAAAAAGGAAATTTTGTACAAATATGGACATTTCTTGGAAAAACATAGACTCTGATAATAAAGACATATGTATGTACATCAGAACCCTCCACTTGAAACTAATAGTGTGCTATGGCCACCCAAAGCCATTGTCTTGCAATTTTTTCATGTTCATTGTTGTGGTTGTGGGCCATGGTTGTCGTTTTGGTTGTTGTTCAACTTGTTCTTGCACCATGCCTTTGTGGGGTTCTGTCTGTGTAACTGCCTCCACCTTTGACAGCCCTTCATCATTGTGGTAGCCACCCTGCATTGTTGTCATCACAATTATCCTTGAGGGCTTGCAGTTAGTGGTGAGGCAACCAGTGGTGGCAAGTCAGTGATTGTGATGAGGCAGTAGCAGCAGACTAAGAGATAGACATGAGGGAATGCAAAAACCTACTCATATTACTCTTCATATAGCATGGCTGAGGGAACTAAGGAGTGAGGTGAATGGCATATTGGTTAATGTTGCTTGCAAATTTGGCATGTGCATTTTTTTTACAGAGCTGAATTCTTAGTAATCCACCTGGGGCCAGGTGTCCCTGCTCTCTCTTGCCCACCACTCTGCTGCACATGATCCTGACCATGCCCCAACACTGCAATAATGACATGTGACAACACCAGCTGTGACAACAATGTGACAACATCAGCCACAACAACAACAGCACAATGAAGGGAAAACCACCTCATGGATTGCAATGATGGGGTGACAGCAAGTTGAACAAGGCAGCAGGGATGGGTAGTAGCAACAGTTTTGGTGTGTTGGTGCAGGTGGCAGCAGCAGGAGGCTTTATTTCAATCATATCTACTTGTACTGTACTTCCTGTAGACTCAATATAAACATTTTTCTGCCTTGCACCCATTGAGCTCACAGGCACCAAAAAAAAAGTAAATTTTTTAAGGGATTTCAGTTGACCCCCTCCCTCAGGTTGTGTTATGTTTCTTCTTTCTTATACTGTGCTTACCATATGGACTATCATTGGGACCATCTACTTTACTTTCTCATCATCCCCTGTTGGCATCCAGCCACATCCAGTCATACCAGTCATCCTGATTTGGTACAGATCAGATTGCTCCATAATGTGTTTACACTCGTTATTGTATCACGTGACCATCATGTATGACAGGGGCACATAGGGGAAAGAATATGGATTGGATTGACCCCCACAACCTACACTACAAGCTAGAGGTTATATGGGCCCTGTCCATAGCTAATCAAATACATTATCCCCACACTCTAATCATCTAACGAATCAAATGGCTGATGCAGAAGACTTAGTCGATGTGGAACCACTGGGTGCAGGAGCAGCACACCCAGAACCCAACGCCCTGCATGACAGAGCATCTGGACTTGAGAAACTACAGGCCTGTGAAATCTCCACCATAGCCAAACTAAATGAGTCATTAAACGATTTGAATTGGGCTGTGTGGAAAGAGCAGATGAGGTGTATATTCCGATTGTGCAGAGTAGACAAGTATGCTGTGGGAACCATTCTGCGACCTGCAGACACTGCAGGCAGAGAGATATGGGACTACAATGACAATTACACACAAGTAATAATTGTCACTAACGTATCCCCTTCAGAGATGGTTCATGTGAGCCAACATAACACTGCCACCAAAATGTGGAATAGCTTGGTGGCCATCCATGAGGTGAAAGGACACCAAACTATGATTGCAGTGATATGCAACCTTCTACACACTATTGCAGAGGAGCATACTGACATAAATGAGCATCTCAACAAATTGTTGGGGTACTGGGAATGCATCATCCTGATGGACAATGAAGATTTCCATATCTCAGATGCCATGTTCAAGGTCATCATATTGTCATCACTCCCTCGCTCATGGGACAATTTCACCGAGTTGTTCGTCGCTAGCCGAAAGGGCATGGTAGAAAATGATTCAAAGAAACTTATACAATTGCAGGAATTTATAGGAATACTCAAAGAGGAGTACCTGCAGTGCAAGATATGTGCACTGAATAACGAGAGCACAAATCAAATCATGATGATGAAACATAATGTGCAGAACCATCCCAGGCCACAGAGTGGAAGCAGTTCAAGCATGTATTGTGACAATTGCAAGATGCATAACCACAATACACAGGATTGTTGTCACTTAAAATGTGCTATGAAGTGTGACAACTGTCATAAAAAGGGTCACATCAAAAAAGACTGTTGGGGAATTGTAGGATGCCCCAATAAAAGGAAGTTCAATGGACCCAATCAGCCCGACAGAGGAGTGAAAAGGGCGAGGAATGGAGAATCAGGTGCAAACATGGAGGAAATAATAATGTTCGGGGCACAGGAGACCCTTGCAAACAAAGGTGGTAGTGACTTTGATGTTGATATGGTCGATGAGAATGGTGAACACATTTCCTATTATGACTGGTTAGTAGACAGTGCAACCACAGCACATGTGACCAATCAGTGAGATGCATACACAGAATATCAGCCAGCAATAGGCTGAGCTGTGGCCGGAGTTGGTAACACCAAAACTAAAATAGAAGGAAGAGGTGTTATACAGCTAGCAGCAGGTATTGGAACACAAACTCACATTTTGCAATTAATGAATGTCCTGTACATTCCCTTGAACCAAAACAGTTTACTGTCACTCAGAAGGTGGGATGAAGCAGGTGGGAGTTATAAATGCAAGAAAGGAAAACTTGACCTCATGAGAAAGGGCCAAGTAATCGCACAGGGGACAAAGGTGCAAACAAATTTATATAAAATGCAAGTACAAGTACAAAAACCTAAAACTGGTAAGACTTAACTTGCTGCAATAATGTTTGTGAACCAGGAAAACTTACCCATGTGGGAGACCTGGCACAGATGATTCAGCCATATAAGTTACAATGGCCTGAAAAGTTTGTATGAGAAAGATATGGTACAAGGTTTCAAAGTGCAAAAGGACTCACCAACACCAGACTGTGTGACCTGCACGGAGGCCAAACAATATGTGATGCCATTCAATAACAGTGGTGACAATGTAGGGTGACAATCTTGTTTGTTTTATTGGTAAGAAGAATGATGGTGTCCATAGAGAGACAATGATCATCATTGTGGCACATCACAGGCTTCTCTATTTCTGCACTACACTGCAGCATAGTCACACCAGCCAACATGATAGTGAGAGTGAGAAGGTTGCTTGTTCGGAGGGTTCACATATGTTGCATTAGCAGTAAGGCATGTGTGATAAGGGTGTCTGACCTCACTGGGATAATGCAGCATTAATAACAGAGTTTTCCAGAGGGCACTTGTATGTGGATGGCAGAAGAGATGGTGCAATGGCTTCCCTTGATTGAGATAGAATTGTACTTCTGAGTTTCATAAAGTGGAGAGCATCACAGCATGATCAGGACAGATGAAAGGTGAAATTGTGACAGTGTTATGTTACAGTCAATGCAAGGACAGAGAATGTATGTAAGAGAGAAGAAGAGCAAATTTTGAGCCATTGAAAACAACAGATCACACTTGTACAAAGTTATTGGGGAGTACAGTAAGAACCATCCAATTTATTCTTCATCTTTGTCTTGTTCTGCAGCACTGTTGTGTTTGATGTCAGCATCACCATGCCCATTTGACTGTCCAACAGCCAACTTCACCTTTGGAGGAAACAGAATCAGTGTTGGCCTGCACATACTTGAGAATGCAAGATTTCAGTGCCACAGTGTCCACATTGTGGGCAGAAGGGGGCATTGGCACACTATTTGAGCCATAGTTAGCACCCAGATAAACAATGCTGTCAACAGCAATGACAGCACAAGAGTGCAGGTTGCTTCTGATGTTGGCAGAGTTGTCTTCAAAATGAGCAAGCTTTCCAGTGAAGGAAACAAAACCATGCAGGAAACCATGCAGTGACAGAAGCCTTGCTATGAGGTTTGGCCATTTTGGACCCTTCTCTAAGACAGCCTGCACAGGAATGGTTTCATGGTGAGTGCTGGCACTGACATTTTGTGTTGGAAACAAGATGAAGCTGTGGTGTTCCTTGTTGACAGAAGAAACCATGCCTGATCCAGAAACTCGTGCTGGAATCTTGCAGGCAGCAACGGGATCCTTGGCAAGCACAGGGACTGGTTTAAACTGAGCAGGGATGATATATGAGATGATGATGGACATGAGAGGAAGAAAGTGAGAAAATGCACATTGACAATATCCCCCAACAACTTTGTATCTGGCCCGGGATGAAATGCTTCTGTCTCACAAATTTTAGCACTGTATGCTACAACCTGGATGGTGATGAATCAAAGGCAAAGGAAGAAGGAATAAAGAAATGCATGTTTGTGGAAATATCATACACCCCATCATGCAGTTCAGTTTCACCTTGGTAGAAGTGTAGAAAACATGTAAGCATGGAGGTGTGGTTGACTGCTCTCAAGCCAAAGAGGAGGGCATCAATGCTACCCATTTTTCCTCCTTTGACAAGTAAGTGAGGGTTTTCGAGACACGCTTGGCAGGAAATATTGAAGCTACCCAGACAAGTGAGAGCCATTAGGACAATAGATTGAGAGAAGATGGTTGTGACTTTAAAACTGCATGGGATGGATATTCCAATGCAGATGACCTGTTTGCAACCATGTTAGAGAGCATGGAGCAGAAGACAATGAACATGGAAATACATCTCAAGATTTCCACACGAGAATTTGATGTGAGGATTCTCAAACATTGGATAGTCACATTTTTCTCCAATTCACAAGGTGTCAATGTTCTTACTCATACACAATTTGGGGTGAGGACTGCTCAATAGGTAGATGACCTATTTATGCTTCTTTTCAACACACTCAGCCTTCCCACTTGCAAGACCTTCAAGAGACAAAGTTACCTTGTGCTTGCCTTTGGAGGTGCCCACAGAGGACTCCTTTTCACATGAAAGTGTGTTGCCTTGTTTGATGCTGGTGTTATCAGTGTATTTGCAAACTTGATCTTTCAAGGAAATTGCATTGTTGTCATCTGCTACATTGCAAACTTCTCCCTGTTTGTTTGATGCAGAGCTGTCAGCAATGTCTGAGATCTTTGATATCATATCCACTGACACCTTTGCACAACAACTGTTTCCGAAACTTGACTTAGGGTCTGCCTCAAACAAGTGAAGTCTTCCTGTGAAATTGATGAGGCAATTAATTTCAGGGAATTTGAGGGAGTTTGGGCAGAATGGCATGTTCCTATTCATGACTGCACAAACAAAGACAGCATCATTTTGAGTTGAACCAGAAACAAACTGTGCAGGAGTCAAACAAAAGTAGTTGTGTGCATGGTCAACCAAGGTAACACTGCCAGTGATCTCAACAAGTCCCAGGATTTTACTGTAACTGACTGCAGTGTCAGTGGGGATTGGGATTGTTTTCAACTGTGTGCAGAAAGACATTAGTGGTCAGAATAGTCATGTCATGATGGAACATGCCTCAGTGAGATCTCCCATAAATTTGAACTTGTTTTCAGAAATAATGTTACTGGGTACATTGATGTTGGGTTGGAACATGAACCACCTAGTCGAAGGCAGAAGACACAGTGAGTGTTCAAGATGATTGTTGCTAAGGAAGTAAATGCACCATTGCAACAATGTCATATAGTCCTTCTGTTATGACCATCCTCTCCTCAACTTTGAAAAACAAAGGCTACAAGTGATCTCATTATTTTCTTCATCAGGGGCTCCAAAAAAATACACATTGAGAATGACAGTGCATGGTTTGCCTGGAATGGGTCATGTGTTTTCAACATAGGCTCGTCTGGAGAGTTGGAAGCTTCCTAGTCACACTGAATTCATAATGATACAGATTAATAGTGCAGTTGTCAGAAGAATATGAGCAGAGAGGGCTAGGTGAAACAGGACAGACAGGGGCTGTGGCAAACATTAAAGAGGTTGGTTCTCAACTTTTGCCAATGGGAATGCAATCTGAAGTGGAAATCTGCACCCAGCTGCATTTGGTTTTACATGGTCCACTGTAGTTCAGCCCAGTTGGCAAAGAAAGTGGTTGCTGTGAGTGTGCAAGCTCTCATCATACATTGTGCCCATCTGAACCAAATATTACCACCAAAATTTTTATCGATATATGATGCACTTGACAGAGAGCAATACAGTGTAACAAGAGAGAGGGAAGGGTGATGCTTTTCAAAGAGGTGGTGACACCTCACTCACAGTCAATGCAACACAGTGTCTGCACATGATACTGTATCGTCAAAGTGAAGACAAACTTCAGAGTATGTCTCAGTCACATGATGATGAGATCTGCTTACCCACATTTTCATCTATATGTCCACTTCCCTAAATATGATGATTTTGGTTCTCTCTGTTTCATCACATTCATTTGTGATACACTTCAATGAAGATAGATGACATGCCCTCAACAGGGCAACATATAATTGCCTATGGGTGAAGACAGGATGTTGAAGGTCAATACCAACCACCTCAAATGTTTGCCCTTGTGACTTATTGATGGTCATTGTGAAGGAGAGTGACACCAGAAATTGGAGACAATGCAGTTTGAATAGTATGTCCGGATTGGCGGAAATCATCTTGATTTGGGGAACCAACACTCTTGTGCCACTGAAGAGATGCACCTGTAGAATTCTTGTACTAATTTCAGTTACAATACCTCGGGATCCATTGCACACACCTTCTCTTGGCTGTAGATTCTGGAGAATCATGATGGGGCAACCAACTTTGAGAATCAGTTGTGCAACAGGAAACCCCAAAGGGGTGAATGTGTGTAGGACCTCAGGGGAGTAGTTTGTATCATCCTCCAGAAAGGTTTCATGGTTGAGAGCATGATCAATAGCCCAAAGCTTGTACTCCTTACCAGGAAATGAGCACAACACATTTATGTTCAAATCATTGGTTTCTGTGTTGCAAGGTGCTAAGATGCAACACTCTTTGAAGTAAGAAGCAGGGTGAGGATGTGAGATATTGGGATAAATGTGTGTAACCAAATCATCAATTGTGTCTGATGGACAGAGAATCCTTCTGGGTAGAGCAACAGTCTCATCATCCAAGTTTAATGTGCCAGTGGCCAATTGCCTCAGCCATGTAGCAAAAGATTGTTCTTTGGTGCTTGATCCAACCTGCATGTTCCTCTCTAGCTTGAGAATGAAATCCTTGATGGCTGGCCAAAGAGAGGAGGAGAGGAGGCAAGCATGAACAATGGGAGAGTGTAAATTGGTTTTGATCACAGGCAAAGTTTGTAAGAAATCTCTGCCAAGTACCATCATGATGCCACTGAAAAGCCCATCAGCATTGCACAGGTCTCTCAATGTACAATTGACAGCCTTGAACATGAAGCAATGTTGGGCAGAACACTTGTCCCAAATTATGAGTACTGTTGCCTTCAATAGTTTAGCAAGGGAGGAGTTTTTTGGAATTGTGCTGATGGAGTCATCCACAATTTCAAAAGGAATCTTGAACATGGAATGTGCTGTTTGGCCACTAGGAAGTAACTACCTGCAATTCCAGAGTAGGCAATGCAAAGAACAACCTGAGAACAAGAGCACACAGCATGACACAAAGTATTGTAGAGGTATGTTTTTCCTGCACCAGCAGCACTGACTACAAAGAAAGTCTGCTTTTGATAAGATAGGACTGATTGTAAAACATGATTGAATGTGATTTGCTGTTCATCATTTAAGAGGTGTAAGGTTTTGAGCAGCTTCTTTCTTCATCTGCAGGTTCAAATTGCAAATAATCCTGCAGGAGAGAATTTGAAAGTAAGGAATCCCAGTTGCAGGAGGGTCAGATCAAGCCAACATCCTTCATACTTTTGTTTGACACTGACAAGAGAATTCATTCAATGAGATGGAGCCCATAGTCTGTGATCAAACCTTGTGACACATTCTGGAAGCCAAGATGGGGAAGAAGCTGATCAAGGTCATTGCAGATGAATGATTTGTATTCTTGCCATAGCACAAGAGGATCAGTGGGAATACAATCCTGCAGAATGACTATGAAGAGAGCACAAAACATGAAACCAGTTTGCAAACACTTTGCCTCATCCAGGGTGCACCATCATTTGCCATTGTCTTCGAGGAGACCCTGCACTGAGCACACCTCACAAATGGTACTGTAAGAATACCATTGTATCTCTGCAGATAATTAAACGACTGCAAGTTCTTTGCAACAGATAGGACCAGATGAGCATAAAACTTCTCTCCCACATTTGGAGGGATGTAGACCAGCACCTGAAAACAGTTTGTTTCTTGGATGGAACCCATTCAAACATTTCCATGTTCCATACAAACTTTAATGGAAAGTCGACATAGTATAACTCTCATGTGATCTTATACTTTTGATTTGCTTTGAAAAAACCTGTCAACTGTGTGTTGTCTGCAAGATTGGTGAGAGTGTGCTGTCCATTCAGTCAAAAGGCAATCTGTTGTTCATTCTCAAGGTGAACTTGTAGTTGTTTCACCAGAGGATATTCCTGCAAAAGCATGAGAACACCAATCTATTTTTAATTTAAGAAAGAGCAGACCCGATGTGTTGGCCATCCCATTGGCCAAGCATACACCTTGATTGAACTGATGTATCTCACATCAAGATACATTTGAACCTCATCACACACCTGCACTGTGGCAGCACTGTCTGTGTTGATGGTGATGGTTGCACAGTCAGGACCTTTGTAGATATAATGTGAAGAAGTCAACAGAGAAATGTGGAAGCAGAAGAATCAGAAAGCCAACTGACCTTATATAAGTATTTGATGGTATTAAAGCTGGTAGTGCATTTGATGTTGATATGAGCCTGATAGTGTTTGGAAAGAAAGGGCAAGTAGGAGACAATACTTTGATTGTCAACAGCAGTGTTGTGAACATTGACAGAAATTCCAGTGTCATGTCTTCTAGTTTTAACATACAACACCCCCAGAAATCTCTGTTTCTTGCTGAAATGGCTTTGGAAATCCCTTTGAGCACTCATTCTTGTGGTTCAGGCAAGGTGAGTAATGTGCAATTCTGCAGGGCCCATGGACCATGTGAGTCTTGATGATGTTGTGCAAATCTGGTTGATCATTTTCCTCAGGGAACTCAGTGGATATAAAACAATTGACATGCTTGAGTGTCAAAAGGCAGGCATTGGGATGCAAGAAAACAACAAGATGGATGTGGGGGAGACCACATTTTTGATACTCAACATTGTAGACATAAGCAAGTGCTTCTCCAAAAGCTTCACATTCCATGATGTTGTCCAACAGGGATGCCACCTTGAGGTGAAAGATGTGGGCCACAATATTGGGTCTATCACTTGCACTCTGCCCTGGAAGCAAGGACTCAGTGATTTCAGGCCAAGCAGGATTTGCAGTAAACATAATGAAAAGGTCTGACCCCTTGTAGATTCTCAATAATGCAAGAGCATCTTGAAGACACTTCTGAGTAAAATGTGGGCCTGATGTAAAGCTAGATGGCAAGATAACCTTGCAGACAGTGGAAAGATCAAGGCCTTCATGGAGAGTGTCAACAACCCCACAATATAATTTGGCACAGATGGTATGCTGGTTGTTTCAGATCCACTCCAGACACGAGTGTTCAGCAGTGGCCCATGAATCAGCAATAAATTCCTACAGCAAAAACCTGCACAAAAGTAATGGTCACTTTCGATCACCCAAAGGACAGATATGTAAGCAATGCTTCAGAAAGTCACAATAGGAGATGAATTCATGCTTAGAGTTTCCTTGCAGGCACAAATCAGAAAATGTGTAGCGGAGTTCCTTGTGCCAACCAGATTGCCCAGTAGGAGCAAGTAGAGGAAAATGTAATGCAATGTAGAAAGGATGAATCATGTATCAAAGGTCCACCTTTCTTGCAAATGATGATGCTCCTCAAATTGATGCAAGTGTCAACATCACCAGGGATGATGACAGCTAATACATGATGAGTTGTTGGTAGGTTATAACACCAACAATCAGAGGCCTCCCGTGAATCAAGTTTCAAGTGATAAGCTGGCAAAGAACAGGAGTGTGTGAGAACTGCTGCTTGTTCATAGATGTTGACAAAAGGATTGCAATTATGTAACAAATCTTGGAGAAATGCCATTGTCTTCCACTGAGTCTGAGGATTGTTATTATGTTGGTGCTCCAGGCCTTCCAAGGGATCATAAATATACAGTTGACTATATAATGGCACTTGCCCTTCCTCTGGCCAAAGCAGATTGATCTGATGATACAGTTCTCCTTGAATTTTGTAAGTCAGAGGTCCACAACCATCAAAAACACTGCCATCGAGATGCTAGGGACCTCTGGACAATGTAAACATAAAAACCTTTTTGTATTGTTGAATATGGGAGCAGAATTCAACAGGATCTTCCTTGTTGCTCACAAAGTATTTGTAAAGATCAGAGGGTAGATGGGCCACAAAATTGATGGACACCTTCCCTTGCAGGCAGCAGGAACCGAATTGTGGGTTCTTGGCTGATGAGCTGGTCAAGTGTTCATCAATCCAGTGTAATGCATTACAATGGTGACAGTGATGATCAAGTTATGGTGCTCAACAGAGGACAATGCAACATGCTAGAAACACAGGTTAAGATAGAAGCAGTCACCATAACACTGGTCACCAACATGGGACAAACAATCACTTGTCATGGCTGGTGAAAATAGGACATTGATAGGAGCAACCTGCAAAGACAACATGAAAGTGAGCAGAGAATGTAGTCATGTAGAGAAGAACAGACATCCTCCATAGAATTAGCATTGCTCGAGCATGATATGTTCCTCGCACTACAATTGCCCTGCAAAATGGATCAGAAGCATGTCAAGAGAAAACAAAAAAGGGTCAAACATCAACTGACTTGGGAATCCAATCATGAGGTAAAGAACAACTGAGTATCTACAAGAGGACAGAAAATGAGCTGAGAGAAGCGAAGAAAACACACTATAATAATCACTTTCTCTTGACATTCACAGGCTTGCCTATGCTGTTTGTTGTCCCTGCACTTTTGCATTCCTGACATCAATGCCCTATTGACACAGTCAAGCATAAGCTCTGAAGTGGGGAGTCAAACCTCAGAAACAGACCTCACAGGGACCAACCAAGGTACCAGATTGAGACATCTGTAGCATGGTGTCTGATGAGAAGGGAATAAAACCATAAACAATCTTACAATTTCTAGATGTTTGTGAATGCAATGTCGGTGTTGGCCCACACTCCGGGTCACAGACATGGAGGACAGGTGTCACAGTTTGGGAAAGGGGTCATGATCAAAGTTAGAGAGAAACAACATGGACAGTAGAATATACAAGCAAACAACTTATGCTTGCACAGTGACACAAATGCAGTCAAAGTATTCACAGCTGCATAGCACTGGCAAAACTGTAAAACAGCACAGACCCCTTCCACCAGGCAAACTGGTGAGTGAACCACATCAAGGGAAACACACTGATGAAGATGCAAGATGTCATGTGACTTTTTAAAGTCAGTGTGAAGTCCAAGAAGTCTGACCACTAAGACCACAAAAAGAGACCGATTTTGATAGGAAAGTGTGTTGAAAGCATTGAATCCAACACACATGAAAAGCATGAGAGTGACAACTAATTGAAAAAATTGAAGAGGAGTGACAACATGATGGCAAAGAGCTGATGCAGGAAGAAAGATGGAGAAGCAGCACCAGAAAACATCAAACAGCAAAAGTCCACAGACAAACAACTTACAAATCATTGCATTTTAAAGTATAGTATAGATTGATTTCTGCTCTGCCCACAGGCATTCCTCTCACTTGGATGTTGACATCAAGCAGCACAGAATCAATGATCAAATATTTTTGAATTTCATAAAATTGCAGAGCCTGCAGATCTTGCCAGCAGTCATTATGACCAATCATGAGAAAGCACAAATGAATGCAATCTAAGCTGTGTATTCAGACTCCATGGTGCTACTCTGCTGGTTGCACATGCTCCATGTGATCCAGTTGCACAAAAGGGTTCCCAGAACTTTGGCAATGCATCCAAGAATGGGTCAAAACTTCTAATCAAGCAAAGTTTGATTCTGTGTGGGAGCAGATCCAGACTGATCCCTTGGTCCCCAAGAGTTGTAGATTATCTACAGAATAATTGGATGGGCATTGTGCCCCTCTGGTCAGGGGTCTATAGAAAAATGCATTCAATCTTCCAAGCAGGTGACACTAATATGTAAATACCTATAAAAAACTGATGTAACCAGGGCATCCATTGACAATAAATTATAATTGCTCATGTTGATAATACAGTAGAAATTATTTACAATATCACCAGATGTTGTTCCTCAGATATAATTGGGGTTGCATCCCACATGACACCTGACATCAAAACATCCCAAGTCAATGACTCAAGACATCAAGACATGAGACATTGAAATCATGACTTGCAACTACTGTAAAGGCTAATAGAAGATCCAATAACATCATGTGGTTCTATGATCTCATTGCAGAAAGGGCCCAAGCAGAAAACAAAAAAAAGTTAGGTGGGGATCCTGTACAAGCTTGTGTACAAGCATCCCAAATACATGTTCAACTGCAAAAGGAGGGGGTCCCAACAAGCCTAAGGGAGAATCCCAGCTGCTCAAGCAAGCCACTCATCCTTTCTGTTCACACTAATGATTGCTGTTGTTTGCCAGACATGGTTAGCAACTTTGACTTTGGACAGACTGTTCTTACTCCCAGCTCAGGCTAGTGGGAGACTATCAACACCACAGAGAATAGAATACATGTTTTTCAAAGAAAGGCTAAAAAGCTATATTTTAGACCATAATATGTCTTGAGAGAAAATAGGAATGACATAGGAGATGGAACCACTTAGCCTTCTGATATGCAAAAGACTCCAAGGCAACACATGAGGGGCCCCAAGCATAGTGGAGACCAGCACCATACTATTCCCTGCAGCTGCCTTGGACCTTTTGGGGGGATGGCAGATAGTTGTGGGCCATGAAAGCCAATGGGACTTACCATTTAGCTGCAAGAGGGACATCACAATGATGCCAAATATTGCCAACATGAGCCCTGCAAGCCCAGGGTTAGAATGGAAAAGAGGAATGACAGACAACCAGGAGAGCACATGCTCAAGCTCCAGTATCAAAGCTTGAGCTTCAGCAAGGCACCAGAAAGTCATGTGCATGCTCAAGTACACAGCATCAAGCCACAAGCTTCAGCAGAGCACAACACTGGAAGTTGGAAGTGAACAGGCATCCAGCAGAGGACAAAGCAAGTTTGTTACTCACTCTGACTGTACAGTACAGTAATTCGAGGTGTCCAAGTGCCTGTCATTCTTTTTTCTTTTGGACCCCTTTAAACAAGCCTTTAATGCAGTGTTGTACAAGTCAGCCTGACCCCAGGTCAGGACAGTCAAGTCAGGACAGTCACCCTGACTGACTATTGACTGGTCAGTCAGCTAAACTGTGTGAACAGATGGGAACAGATAAGATACACACATGTCACACAGTCAGCAAGTGTGACAGACACAACATTGGTTTTTTTTGGTCAAATATGTTGGAGCATGTTAAAGAGTACTAGACAACATATTTAATTTGGTAGTGATTGAGCTGGAGGTGAGCAAGAAAATCAAGGTGTCTGGCTGAGCAGTCCTGTCTGAATGACTTGGACTCAGAGACTTGCATCCTAAACCCCCAAGTCAGATGACAGACACGGGTTATCACTGTCTCATTTTGAAAGGCCCCTCCGCTTTTGGAAGGTGGTTAGCCAATGACCTTAACCCTGACACAGCAAAGGGCAAGCAAGTATGACAAGCAAGTGTGACAGAGGGACATTTTGCAATTTCACAATGGAGCAAGGTTTTAACAAAAAAAAAGTTCAAAACATGTTAAGCAGTAGTACTAGACATCATATTTAATTTGGTAGGAATTGAGCAAGAGGAGAGTGAGAAATTAAAGGTGTCTGACTGAGGGGTACACTGGCAGTCAAGGGTACAGCTGGTTGGTACCTTGGAAGAGGGGTTGACAGAGAGCAGTGTGAGGGACATGTGCACAATTTGAAAAAGGGAATAAATTGCAGATTCTTGAGTATGTTTATGGCAGATTGGTTAGGTAATTCAGACCTGCCATAGGACCTTGGCAAGCAGGGTGACAAGCAAGGTGATACTGTATACCATGGAACACATTGCCAGGGTTGGAAAAGTTGGAGTGGTCACAAGCTCCAGCAAAAGTGGACCAGACAGTTTGGAAACAGGGTGCAGTGCAATGCACTGTGGGTGCAGACACTCTTTTAATTATACTCTACTGTGCTCTGTCTAAGACATAGTCCAGTGTCTCCTGGTGTTGCACAGCACACTGACTGACAACAGCTCTTGAAGCCACTCTTCCATACATGATACTCATGGCCATGAATGATGTCATGTGTCTGTATTTAGCAATGTATATTTAAAAGAGTTTGGACATCATTTTTTTTGGTTTCTTTATTGTCAAAGGTGGCTGCAACGGGGTACTAACCTTAGCAGGGCACCACCTGAACAATATCTCTGTTTATGAAGTGCAAAGTGGGTCCAATACCCCTTTGTTTTACCTCATTCAATTGTTAGCACATCTCTTGATAATGAACTTGAAAGGTGAAACAAATTTATAGTGTTAGTGTCCACTTTGAACAATAGTCATTATTGAGAATGATTTTTGCTAGTTGATCATGAGGTAGTACATAACACTACAATGTGCCACACTGGTGATGCAGTGATGCTACTTGCACAAGTCACCACAAACTGCCATCACCACAAAGGACATGGAAACTATGAGCATAAGAACCCAACCCTCTCCAGCTACAGCAACATCCCTTGTATCTAATCGACCTTTGTGCAATATATAATTATTCAGTGCCACGTTGATCCTCATATTTTCCTTTCCAAAATGATCAGGCAGTGTGTAGCCTCCAGGATGCTTGTGTTGTTTGAGCTGGTCCTGACCTTGACTATTGTGAGGTCATGGTCAAGGTCATTGAGATAGATCAAGGTGTCTGCATGGTGATGCCTAATGCTATGTTGGACAGTTTCTGGTAAACATGTGTGGTGTTTAGAGTTGTTATCAGTCCAAGTTTAGAGATAGCAACTGTGACATACCCATACTTGTTGGCATACAGACAGGATTTGTGCCAGACTCAACTGAGGTCCTACTGCTTGGTTGGTTGCCAGATGCATTTTCATTGGGGGAAGAACCACCCTCAAAGAGGTATTGTGGGGTTGAGGCCTTAATGTGTGAAGGTTAGCATTCTCTCAAATATCTGCCTTGATGTCAGTGAGACATGATTTGCTTACTGTATCACTGAGGCCAAGTTGATTGGTGGCACCCAGTTTTGCATTGCTCTCTGTGTCAGCCACCTTGAGCAGCTCAGTCAGACATACCCCAGCTCCATCCTGGAAATGTATAACACCTTGTTCCAGGGTGGAGTTGGCTGGAATGACTGTGATCTCAGAAGGGAGGGACATGATGAGTGGGTAGCACCTATGATCATGAGGCCTAGTATGGACTGTTATATACTCCAGCAATGGAGGATTTCATAAAAATGATGCATTGTGAGTCAGGCTGGTCCTCAGAATGAATGTCAGTGATAACAGTGCTCACACTTTGGCATATTTTTGTTGATGTTACAAGATCAAACAGATCAAACAACAGATGCTCAACCAATTCCTGAATAACAGACCCTTTTGCTTTTGCATGCACCACCACTACATTTAAGATACTGGGCTGATCAGTTGAAAGACCTGAAAAGAGACATGGATGACAATAGACTACGGGCCTCTGGTCTCTAATCCTGACCCTCAAACTTACTAGGAAACCTGTGTACCACAGACAGAACCAGCAAACAATGGGATCTTGTACAATGTTCACACAAGCTGACAAGATACCACCAAAGCCTTTTGAGAGCCCAATAGACAGATTGCCCTAATACCAATGATTTAATCTCAATTCAAAGCACGGTGCATGCTTTCACTTCCAAGCTGTATGTTCCTATGGTATGGCACTGGCCAGGGATTTGTCTCTTAGGAATAATGACCCAACTTAGACATAAAATTCACACAGCCAAGTCATCGTCTGAATTTTCTGCAGGCACAATGCTTGATGTACCTTTAGAAAATTTCCAAAAGATCTATAACCATGAAAAGAATCAATACCTGAGAGTGTTGACCTATAGGCATTGCATTTAAGGGCTATTGGGGTACAAGTGGGATTCCTGGCAATTTCAACAATTCCAAAGCTCTTGTCAGGGCTAATATCTGTGATGGTCAACCACCACCAGCATGACATCCTCATTGGCCATCTTGTGAGTGCTTACACTTTCCACAGTGCAAAGGGCTACATCTCTGTCCTCTAGACAAGGAGTGGGACAGTCTCTGGCTATCTGTGGCAAAGAGCCCCTCAGCAAAGCATCATCCACAATTTTCATGCAGACTTCCCTATACCTGAGAGTATGATCCACCCTTCTTATGTTAATGTCAAGAGATCGCTTTCAATGCCAATGATCAATCCACCAGAGGTATTCAATACCCTTATCCGAGTCTGTGGCCACACACTTTTTATGTCAAGCTATTTTGATAATTGAGTACAGCAAAATCCAAATTCAAAAAATGACTTCCCTCTCATCCCTTGGTGTGGGGAAATAGCAGTAATGTTCGTTGGAAAAAGAAAGCTGTTCGTAACCCGAGGCCCATTTGAGTTTTTGATTCACCTTGCTATCGCACAGTGAGCTTAATCTATTGCTTGGAATATAACCTCATCCGCAGTCACAGTGTAGATATATGGGGGTATGCAAAGCTCATGTAGAGCTTGGCTTACCTTTTCCCACCCATATGGCAAGGTTTATATCCTCATCTTGAGTTAATTCAGCACCTGATGTCATCTTGCTGGCAATGGGCCCAACCTGGCAAATTTCATGTGTAGACAAAGGATTGATTTATTTTTGTGTAGCAAGAAAGATCAAGATGTTATGGCATTTGTATGTTGTAGAAATGTAAATATTGATATTATATTATATGTCGTGTTGCATTTTTGAAGAGAAAATATGTGGAGCATAGCCACCTCACCACCAAGTTGCCCCTGTACACAGTTTGATGCCTCAGTTGGTCTAGCTACATTACCCTCACCTTCATCCCCACAACTTGTAAGGCAAGGCATCAGTGCCAATGCCAGATGCCCTATCCAAGTCCCATATTCAAACTGACAAAATGAGCCACACTCATCATGTTCAAATGGTAAAGCAGTTCCTATGGTGGAAAGCACTGTCATAAGATGGGAGGTATTCAAGACCTGACTCTGATCTTGAGCTTGAACACCAGGACCACTCTTGTCTGTTCTCAACTTCTTGGTTTCTAAACGCCCAATTTGGGCAGCCTGATCCATATTGCATAACAGGCACTTCCAAATATGGATTTTATTTTTGGTGATATCTATTGGCCCAAGAATGTGGCATTGAGATCAACATGGTCTGCATCTTGATTTAGCATGAAATTGATTTCAAAACCTATATTCAAAGTGTTGAAAACAAACTCTCAACTCAGGCACTGGTCCAACAAGCATAATTCAACAATCCTGATTAATTATTCGATTTCTGAATCCTGAGGCCTGATCACCAAGATATGGGCATTGTCTGAACATTTCATATGTGGAGACAGTGGAGTAGTTACCATTATCATGGCTGAAAGGGGTTTGGAGTCAACAATTTGGTATTGGATCCAGGAATGTACCTTGAAAAAGCATAAGGAAGCCAAAAAACAAACTGTAAAGAAACAAGTACAGGCATATCTGGAGCTGGCATTGAAAGTAATAACAGCATTTCTGTCTGTGCTACTATGACCAGCTGACTCTCACACCTACATGCAGAAGCCAGTAATGGCAATGGCTTTTGTTGTTTCTCCAAAAAAAAAAGGCTTTTGTCATCCTAGGCCTGGCTACCATTGTGGCTTTCTGGCCCATGAGGATTGGGTCAATTGACTGGCATCAATGGTTCCATGAGGTGAAGCAGGGTTCTCTGGGGTCATTTGAGTCACAGCTAGAGTGCTGGTGGTATTGGGACTCTGAGCCAAGGGGGGCCTTTGAAGTTGATGACAGCAGCCAGAGTCATGGCTTGTCTGTGAGTGTGGTCCCTCAACCAGGACCTGGGGTTTGCATTGGAGAAGCACAGTACCAATGCACTTGAAATGACAACCTTGAGAGGGGCTAGAAATGGAGGAGGAAGGGAGGTTCAAGGGGAGGTTCTTTGTTATACCAATCCAACTGGTCATGTGAAGCATCTGTATTACTAGCCCTGTGTGCTAGGATCTTTGCTCTCTTTTCATTCCCATGGGTACTGTATTCCCATTGTGGGCAACTTTTGTATGTAGTGTGCACTTCTTACTAGTTTTATAGTGGTATCACGGTCTTGATTACTGTACAGAACCAAATTTATACCTGAAGTGCATTGTCAATGTGGGCATGAGTCAACTGAACCTGGGCCATTGGTTTCAAGGTTGGCCTGCAAGTTGACACTGTCACCTTGATCGACAAAGCTGTACCAGTGTGGGTGCAAGTGGGTGGCTTCCCACAGGGATTTGACAGGAAGACAAAGATCATTGTCAAACTTTATGGTCATATTTGTGTTGGATGTCAATTTTGCTGGTGATGACTAAGCACAGTGACTGCCTGAAGAGGGTGAGGTGTCCGAGCTGAAGTGTGGGGCAGGAACAGTAGGTACAAGGTGATTGTGAGCTAATCACTCTGGCAGCCAAATTAGTATCTACTGTAAATCTTGATTTCAATATTTACTGAGAGCCTTGAGGCTTGTGTGTAATTTGGAGTAATATGTTGTCTGGTGAACACAGACTTGTGGAGCAAAGTGTTGTAGTTGTGCAGCACTGGGTGTGGTGGTACCATGGTTTTCATGGTTTCAGGGTTGCATAGGGTGTAACCTTTACAATATAAACACTGGATGGAAATCAGGCTTTTTCTGCTGACAAAAGCTTGACATATCTGTGACAAAAGGCAATCAGATTTCCTTCAATTTACATGTCACAAAATTTAAGCTTGACAATTATATATTGTTAGGCCAATTCCATGCCACAAAATGAATCAGAAATGATTTTTATTGACATAGTTTGGTTAAATGCTTTGTCAATGGAATGTTTTTCATTTTTCTAAGATATTTGACTTAGAATTAGGTTAGAAAAATGAATACCAATAAAGAAATTCATGCACAAATAGCATAACAAAATTCTTGAATATTTTTCTCATCTACCCTAATATTTCACATGGAAAGTTAATGACAATTTGTCAAAATTACATTAGCATGACTTTGAATGGTAAATGTTAGTTAGATTGTTGTATGATGTCATTAATTTTCCTTGCTCAGTACTTTAATTTTGAAACCATTTTTTGTGCAGGAATATCATATCAAAATCATCTGTCAAGTATAATAATATTTCCTAATTTTTTTTGGAAGCATTTACCAAAAAATATATAATATTTGTCCATTGCAGAATTTTATATATTTCCTAGGTTTTTTTTGCAGACATTTACCAAACCATATATATCATTTGTCCATTGCAGAATTTTATATGTTTCCTAGGTTTTTTTGGAGACATTTACCAAACAATATATAATATAATGCCATTGCATTTTATTAAACAATATATAATATATTGTATTTTTATGTGGAATTTTATATATACCTTATTGATATTGATCATGACCATATCATAACAAAATGGAGATGGCCAGGGGTCAAATTTCACACCTTTGTTGTGTGACTAGGCACTGACTGTAACCTTGCTTGATAATGAATGCCACTGGCATGCAGGTTCTGCTGTTGATATGACATCATTAGTTCTGGACTATTCTACTACCTTCCATATGACTTTGATATGACTCATACCTACTACAGGGACTATTAGTATTAGTGGTGTTATTGCATCATCATGACATCACTATAGCTATATGACTCTGTAGTGATGACTCACATACTTAGTATAAATACTGTACCATTAGCACACTTAGACCTTAGGTCTGAGTTCCTGTGTTGATCAGACAAACTCCAGTCAAACCTCTCTGAGCTGCATAAGTCCAGTTGACTTCCCAGTCTCACCCCTCTCATTGGCTGCATAAGATGTTGTCCAGCCATCCCCATCCTTCAGGGCTTACTCAGAAGCTCTACGAGAACTGAGCCCAAATCCAAGCACACAACTGTTGCCATTTTAACCTAGCTCAAGTCAAGCAGAGTGGTCCATCTAACTGTATTAACTCAGGCTTTCTGTCTCTCCAACTGAACTGGCATCACCTTGCACCTTGTCACCTGTCCAGCCCTTTGATGCTGGCCCTTGGACCCTACCTGATTGCACCACTGTCCTGCTCCTTTTCCCATTGGTATGCTTGGCTAGCATATCCTCCAATCACCTTGTCTGAATACCTTTGATACCAGTCACCCCAAATCACACACTCTGAACATGGCCCTAATATGTTGCCTCATGCCAAAACAATGTCATGTCTTTATTTCTCCCTCACAGCATCACATCTAGTACATGGCATCTGCAAAATGAGAGGTGTTCAGAGCATTCAGGGAATGTTCCCAGACCACCCAGAACACCCTGAATGTCCACAAATGCCTCCCAGGTGTTACAGATGGGGGGACAGGGAAGACACCTGGTATAAATTCAGGTTGGTGAGAGTCAAGATAATAGCTAAATCAAGCCATTGAAGTACAAGTCCAAAAGTGAAGCCAGTTCAGTTGGCATGGTTAGATGGGCCAGTGAGTAGAGTGCAAGTAACAATGGAGTTGAGCAAGCAGATCAAGGCAATGAAAGAAGATGAGTGAGATAAAGCACATGGGGAGATTTGAGAACAGAATCAGGTGTCATTGCCAGTCATATGCATACAACACAATCTTTTTATACAAGTTACTATGCCACATCTTTAGGAGCCTACACAGGAGTTGTTATCAGCTATGGAGTTGATACAGGTAACAGGAGTTTATGAGTCAACAGGAGATTTTTATCAGTCAGCCAAGAACAGGTTACAATTGATTCAGAAAGATGCTAAGTAATGTGGAGTAAGGTTGATGTCATGAACCTATGCCACAGTCTGTGATGGACCAAAGGGAATCAAGGGAGTGCAAGGGATAGTGCTTACAAGTGCAGGAAAAAGCAAAGTGAATGGTCAGTCCAAAGTGGACTGCCTAGAACCATCAAGAGACAATCCCAAATAGATCCATCAGTGCAACACTGATTCTGGATAGTGGCTTGTAGCTTATGCCACCTGTTTGAGTCCCCTAAGTGAGACTTTAAATTTTGAGGAGCAATAAGGAACCAGAATCAAACTTGGAAAACTTGTTGGAAGATGCTAATATTGTAACAGTTCACTGACCATTTGTCTGACTTGGACGAAGGAAGTGGCTTGCAATACGCGATTTGTGTACTCGGACACTAGGCTGGCTTAACACTAGGTCCCCTGGTATGTGAGAGGGCATGACAGCACCTTCACCAAATAGACAGTGAGATGATAGAGATGAAAGAGATAGAAGAAAGAGGAAGAGACACAAGTAGAAGGCAGACTTGGAAGGAAAGGAATAGATGATAGCAAATTGAAGAAGACCAGGATGGGGATCCCAGTCCTCAACTAAGGTGACTTATATATACATGTGAGACTTGCTTTTAAAGCAGAGTCAGAACTATGGTATGAGTCACAAACCCTAGTACAGCTATCCTAGTATGATGTCATGTCTGTGTGCATGTGATACTCAAAAACAATAATGCTTTAACAGTGTGTGAGTCTGTGCTACATTAATATTCCGGCCCCTGTCCATGACTAATGTAAGCTGACAGCATAGTCATAACTGCTGAGTCAGTCCACTTCAGAGGCAGTCCATGACAAATATGACTGCTTGTGTGCTGGCCCCTGAAATCATGATGTGGGTTTCAGCACCTCATGCAGCAATGCAGCCCAGACCACACACTGTGCATGTGCTATTAGTCTGCAGGACCAGTCATTGTAGTCAGCAGTGACCCCAGGAGATGTACTACCAGTTGCATGGACCAGCAACCAATCAACTGGCCAAACCTGATGTATGTGGGCCCTGCCCTTAGCTACAACATGCACTAACACTAGTGCAACACACCTTGCGGCATTTTAGTGCACACTCACCACTGATGGGTGTGACATGTGACTGGGTGACACCTGTTTCAACTTGACAGAACATTCAAACACCCATAGAAACTCTATTAGCAAAGCACTCACACAAACTCATGAGGTTTTAGATGACAGGAGAGCAGATTGGGCTTTGCCCATTGATGGGCTTACTTGAAGGCTGGGGATAGTATACATGCATTGGGTTCTAATGCATTCTGTTTTCATTTTGTTATGATATGCATAATCAATATCAATAAAGTATATATGAAATTCTATATGAAAACACATTACATATTGTTTAAACAAATGTTTCCAAAAAAAGCCTAGGAAACATATAAAATTCTACAATGGAATTATATTATATATTGTTTGGTAAATGTCTGCAAAAAAAACCTAGGAAACATATAAAATTCTGCAATGGACAAATATTATATATTGTTTGGTAAATGACTGCAAAGAAAACTTAGGAAACATATAAAATTCTGCAATGGACAAATATTATATATTTTTTGGTGAAATGCTTCCAAAAAAAACTAGGAAATATTATTATACTTGACAGATGATTTTGATATGATTTTCCTGCACAAAAAATGGTGTCAAAATTAAAAGTACTGATCAAGGAAAATTAATGACATCATACAACAATCTAACTAACATTTACCATTCAAAGTCATGCTAATGTAATTTTGACAAATTGCCATTAATTTTCCATGTGAAATATCAGGGTAGATGAGAAAAATATTCAAGAATTTTGTTATGCTATTCCTGCATGAATTTCTTTATTGGTATTCATTTTTCTAACCTAATTCTAAGTCAAATATCTTAGAAAAATGAAAAACATTCCATTGACAAAGCATTTAACCAAACTATGTCAATAAAAATCATTTCTGATTCATTTTGTGGCATGGAATTGGCCTAACAATATATAATTGTCAAGCTTAAATTTTGTGAAATGTAAATTGAAGGAAATCTGATTGCCTTTTGTCACAGATATGTCAAGCTTTTGTCAGCAGAAAAAGCATGATTTCCATCCAGTGAAATGTCCTGTGCTTGTCAGACTGATCCAATTGTTGTCCCATTTCCACTCCTCCAGGCTCCATCTTCACCTTCCTACCATCTCAAATGGTGTGTGTGCCATATCTCTGCTTGGCAACAGCAGAAGCAAGGGCTAATGCTGAACCCTTTTTACTATTAGGTTCCATTCCTAGTGAGGAGACTTGAATATGACAACTACCCAAGATAGCAAGAGCACATAAGTCTACCACCTCTAGACCACTTTCCTCAGCTGAGATGGACAGAAGTCCTCAAAAAGAGGAGCCAGAGTTTCCATTGTGGCCAATTAAATCAAATGAGGAAACCCAGGCATACTGGGAGAGTTTTCTGCGAGTTTTGTTGGGCTGGGTTAAGGCAGACAAATGGGGCCAGGAGGCATGGTGGGATGCAAAGCTCCAGTCAGCTAGTCACCGGTCACCCCTCATAAAAGTTCTGTTTTTGGCATTTGGTACAGCACATTGTCAGCAGTCATAATTTACAATGAGGGGATTGTACTCGGTAAACAGGTGACTTCCTGTTGCATCTGAACACTCTAGAAAATTTTCCAGACTGAAATTTGTAATCATGAAAGTAAACTCTGGCAAGAATGAGTTCCCCACAGTGGATGAGGAATTTCTCAAGGCTCTAGGTGACAAAGCCAAAATATGTACACAGTGATTCCAGCCAGTGGATCCACCCAAGTCCCTCACTTGCCCATGCAGTGCTCCCCTTCACACTCCTACCCACCTTGTCAGAGAATGCCCATGGCTTTATCAGCCTCATGTCAATCAGGCTATACACACCCACACCCACACACTAACCTTGGCACAACTCCACCAATTGGTGCCTTGTGCTCATCAATTACAATGCTTCATTTCCAAGAGCCAGGTCACAATGTGGCCTCCAGACATCACAGCACCCCCACCCTTTCCCCCAGAACTGGACTAATGTCCTTACCACACCCCAGTCCTCTAGGATTCTCACCACTAACACAACTTACCTGAGCATAACCAAAACAGTCCCTCCTCCTATTGACCAGTATGTACATGTTTGGCTTCCTGACCCATTCTGTGGACCATAGTATAAATTTTTTGGCTTACTGTAAATGTGTTTGTAGCTATGACCAGGCTTTGTTATGTACATGTATTCCGGAATACAAATTGATTTTTTTTATTAAAAAAAGCCAAAACATGTACCCACTATGACTTGGAATGGGCTCAGAGTTCCTCATCGAGCCCGGTTGCCTTTCCACTGGGTCCAGTTGAATGCTTAAAAATATTAGATGCAACAGGAAGTCACCCAGCATCCTGCTGCAGTCCTGTGCAATGCTTGGTTCATCACCAGCCTGTTGTTTCCCTCTCCAAAAGTAAACAAAAAATCTGGCAGTGCATGTTGGGTGCATGAGTGAAATCAGGTCTATCATTTCCTCCTTGTCTAAAGGTGGAGTGTAGAGGACAAACTGTGCAGCTACAATTACTCATAACAAGCAAGATCAAATTATTGGATTTGGGAGCTCCAAATGTACTGTGGAGTCATCAAAGTCATCTGTGGTAACACACTTCTTGCTTACAGTATATGACCAAGCATGATGACTGTGCATGGTGGCTCAAAATTCTGAAGAGGCACTGTCTCCCAACCTCGAAAACAACTTTAAATACAAATATGGTGGTTTGAATTGCTATACCAATGCATCCATTTTCAGTACTTTAGAGCTTGCTTTAGAACTTAAGTGCTGTGCTTGGTGTGCTTGGATTTGTTGGATGTCCTTAAAAATCAGGTTTCCAATTGGAGAACATTTCCAATTCCCCATCAGACAAAAGCAGGAAATCACCTGCTCCACTGTAGGCTGTACTGTAGCACATTTGCTTAATTCAATTCAGTTGCAAAGTTCCAGTGCTGTGGATGACCATAGGTGAGAATCAATGGGATGTGTGACCCATGCAATCCAGGAAATGGATACAGTATTGGGTATCATGTGCCTATCGATCACTGTAAGCTCTGTAAATCCACTCTGTCAACATCTGTGAAACAGGCTGGGCACTTACCTCAGCTAAATGAGCATTCCCCAAACACTCTGAATGGCTCTTGACAAGATGTGATCGAGTTTACTGTACATATACAGCACAGAGTAACCAGTAACTTGAGGGAGTACTGTATCTATCAGATGCTGCACAATGAGTCAACTGTGCCAGCACCAAATGCAACGTGTTGTGCCTTCAATTAGTGTACAGTAAAACCAGGTGCCCTTTGTTCTCTCCCTGCATGACTTGAAGGTCATCCAGCCAGATAAAATATCCTCTTGAGTCATCATACAACTATCCCCTAAGATCAACCTAAGATTATGAATAGCTGCCAAGATCTGTGGGGAGTGCAGGACAAAGGAAGGGGGAGAAGTGGGAAGGAATTCTTGATGGAATTGCTCACATGATCAAGCCTGGACACTGCAGGTACATTGATCACACTCCCTGCTCATCTTCCTGCTCCTGGCCTTGGCCCCTCATACAGGGTTTGCCAGTTTTTTCAGGGTAATTTGGTTATATTTTGGCCATTTCCCTGCATAAATTAAAAATGTAAATTAAGGCAGGCTATGAAAAAAGTATACAGTAGCTGGTAAACAGGGACAAGAAAAAAGCTCCAAATGGGTACTGTAAAATAAGATACTGGACAGTAGTGCATCAAAAAATCAATGATCATAGTATTGAATCTCAGAGACACTGGAGCACTTTTCTCCTTGACAAGCTCCTTGAGCCTGGCCTTACTGTAAGGTTCTGAATTATGAATATGGCTGGACTTATGGCTGGAATACACTGTAACAATGAGATGTCCTGAAATGACCCAGTCACTACAGTATAGTATAATACATTCCAATTGAACAATGAGTTAACAAGTCCTGGCCCACCTGTCAAGCAATAATCAAACAGCAGCTCCACAGTGATTCAACTTTCAAGTGAAGAGTGCTTGCCTTTCTCAACTGGCATTACAGCATGCCAGTCTGTGACCTGGGGACTGGTGAGTCAGCAGTGAGTCGGTGACTGGTGGGTGACCTTTCTGTTATTTTGTGGTATATGTGTCTGTACATTGTATCCTCCTCTGCAGGTGAGAAGCAAAGTTATATCCTGGTCAATAGAGTCTTATATCCTCCTCAGCAGTCCCCTTGTCTTCAAGGGTCCCTTATAGGTCGCATTTTGACAGGCTATGGGCCCTGCCTAGTGCCTAAACTTTGTTTCTGCTGTGCTCCTGGCTGCATCCCTCTACTTGTGCTGTCTCAGCCCTCCACACACTTGTTCAACTTGTATACACCATCCTATTCATTCCTATCCATCTCCATTCATTTCCCCTCAATCCACTTGCTCAAATCGTTCCATTCTTTGCCATGTCATCACACCCACATCTGCACCATGTCTGCTTCGCAAGATGTGTCAGTCTCTTCTATTCCAGCCCTCACACACGAAAACTATAGACCCTGGGCCAATGATATGAAGTCCTGGCTTCAGCTCAATGGTCTCTGGAGGCTTGTTTCTGGCTCTGAGAAGAAGCCTGCTGGCAAACCCAAAGTCCTGGATGCTAAAGGCAATGTGGTCACTGCTGCAGTGCCTCCAGATTAGGACAAACTGGAGAGGTGGGAGGTCAAAGCTGAGAGAGCTTGTGGAGCCCTTAAGACTGCCATCTCACATGAGCTCAGGGTGCTCATCAGGGACTGTGAAGACAACTCTCTCTTGATCTGGGACAACCCTCAAGGCCTCTTTTGTGCAGCAGAGAACTGCCCCTCACTTCAATGCCTACCACATACTCCTTTCCACTCAGAAGGATGACTCAGAGTCCCTAGACTCACTCATTAACAAGGTTGAGCAGATCAGGGTTATTAAGTTGCTTTCACCCTCTTCCTTCACTCTGGACAACCTGTATGATGAGCTGGCTGTTATGGCCATCATCAGGGCGCTCCCACACTCTTTTGATGATGTTGTGTGCACCATTTCAGTCCTTGACAAGTTTGACAAGCAATCTGTCATCCAAGCTCTCAGGAACATGGACCAGACTCATTCTTCTAACCTCTCTGGCACTTCATCAGCACCCTCCAGGCCTCACTCCAAAGCATCCTCATGGAGCACTTGATGCATCAGCACAACCTCCCTTCATCCTCCACTGCTTCCCCCACCTCCACTTCGTCTCAGACACCTTCAGACACTCCACAGTCTGCTTCAGTTGCATCAGCAAGTGCCCTTTCTTCATCCTCATTCCAGCACAACTCTCACACCTCCTGGAATGCA
This sequence comes from Lactarius tabidus, assembly GCA_963281015.1. Lineage (NCBI taxonomy): Eukaryota > Fungi > Basidiomycota > Agaricomycetes > Russulales > Russulaceae > Lactarius > Lactarius tabidus. The sequence goes on from OY725473.1 coordinate 1,674,848, forward strand.
GACACTGGTGCCTCAGCTCATATGACTTGCCATTGCCACTGGATGCGAAATTTGAAGTCACATTGTGTTGAAATTAGGCTGGCTGATGGGTCTGTGGTGTTCTCTGAAGGGGTGGGTCGCTTTGCTTCAATCCTGTGGTTAATGGGCAGGAAATGGCACCTCTAGAGTTTACTAATGTTCTCTATGTTCCTGCATTGTGCAGTCTTACTCTCCATTGCCATTTCACTGTCTGTATTGTGAAGAACACCATGCACTTCATCACAGACAACAAGATAGCCTTCCAAGCAAAGACTGGACCCTCCAATGCTGCATTCCTGTAGGGGACACCATTCCTGTGGAGCAATTTGCCTCACTTTCATCGGCCACCACTCTCCCCTTGGACTGGGACCTCTGGCATCATCGCCTCTGCCACCACCACTTGACAGGCATCAGGAAGCTGCACTCAGGCAACCTGGAGTCAGGTCTTGAATCAGAAGCCAGCCCAGATCCAGTATGCCTGCAAAGCTGGCAAGATGCATGCTCCATCCACCTCCAGAGCCTCAAAACTCCTCCAACTCGTCCACGGCGATGTCCATGGCCCTGTGAAGGTCCCCACACATCAGGGGTATCACTACTGGGTCACTTTCATCAATGACTACTCTTGCTTCAAGCCAGTTTACCTCCTGAAGAGAAAATCTGAGACCTTTGCAGCATTCAAGTAGTTCAAGGCTTGGGCTGAGAATGTCACTGGAGCAAATTTGGGCACTCTGAGGGATGACAAGGGTGGAGAGTATGTACATGTCTGGGCAGTTTGAAGTGTTCTGCATTGAGCATGGCATCCAGAGACGACAGCATACAGTCAGGAATCACCCTCAGCAGAATGGGGTTGCAGAGAGGTGCAACAGGATGATAGAGGAAGGTGTGGTTTCCAAGCTTCGTGAGTCTGGGACGCCTACAGCCTTCTGGGGAAAGGCACTGACCACTTTTATTCACACAAGCAACAGGCTATTCACCTCAGCACTCCCTGATATGATCCACATCAAGCCTTCTATGGGAGCAAGCCAGATCTCTCCATGCTTTGAGTTTGGGGCTGCACTGCTTATGTGCTCATCCAGAGAGACAGTGACCACTTGGGAGCCTTGGGACAGAGATGGAGAAGTGTGTCTTCATTGGATACCCTCAGGGCTACAAGGACTGGAAGTTCTACAACCCTGTGACCAAGAAGGTGGTCATTTCTGAGAGGGCAGACTTTGATGAGTGCTACTTCATGCTGCAGAGGCACCTGCTCCCCACCTCCCTCCCCCTCGTCCTGACACACTCCTTGAGACTCCATTGACATCCTGCACACTTCCAGACATCTTTGAGGATGTTCTGGAGGCTCCATCCATTCAACAGAAGCCAGTTCATGGGGGAGATGATCCCACTGTTTCTGCTCTGCCTGTTCCACCTGAGTTGCCTCCAAGTCCTCCAGTACATTCCCAAACATGTCCTTCCACTTATCACTCCCTTCCTCCTGCACATCCTCCCTCTCCTGCACCTGCACCTCCTCCTCCTGCTCCCTCTTGTCCCCAGTGCCTCAGACATCCCAGAGACCAGTGGATGCCAGAGAAATGGGCTATTCCAGAGCATTACAAGCAGCCCAGGGAGTCTACACCAGTCTTAGAGTCATCAGATGATGATTCCAGCGATTCTGATGATCCCCTGGATGTCATACAAGCTGGTGCAGCCTCCACACCTGAACCCACATTGTTCAGACAGTCCCAGCAACATTCTGATGCAGATCTGTGGCAGAAGGCATATCAGGAAGAAATGAAGGCCCACAGAGTCAATGGCACTTGGGAGATTGTGAAGCTGCCCCCTGGGAAGTGTGCAGCCGGCTCTAGATGGTTCATGAAGGTCAAGCACAATGCAGATGGCTCCCTGGACCTGCTACAAGGCCAGGTTGGTTGCCAAAGGCCATTCTCAACATCCTGGTTTCAATTTCAAAGAGACCTTTGCCCCCACTGTTCAATATTCCACCATTCACATTGTCCTTGCTTTGACAGCCCTGGAGGACCTTGAGCTGTGCTCTGTGGACATCTCCCATGCCTATCTCAATGTGCACTGGAGGAAGAGATCTACATGAAGCAGCCAGAGGGATTTGAAGTGGGAAGTCCAGAACATGTCTGCAAGCTTGTGAAGTCGCTCTATGGCTTAAAGCAAGCAGGCAGAGAGTCTGGAACAAGACCCTTCATTCTGCACTCTCTTCCATGGGCTTTAAACGTGTTCAATCGGACCATGGGCTGTGCATCTACCTCAGGGATGATGTAAGGCTTCTAATGCCTGTGTTTGTTGATGATATCACGCTTGCCTGCCAGGATCCGGCCAATATTGACTCAGTTGTCCAAGAACTCTACCAGCACTTCAAACTGCGAGATCTGGACCCACCACACAGCTGCTGGGCATAGAAATCCACAGAGATCGCCCCAAGCATCACCTTTCCATCTGCCAGAGCCAGTTCATCTCCCATCTCATCCAGGAGCATGGTCTGAGCGATTCTAAGCCTGTCTCCACTCCTCTCAACCCTGGCACTTGCCTTTCCACTTCCATGTGTCCTCAGAACAATGCTGAAGCCCAGGAGATGCAACAACACCCTTACATCTCAGTTGTTGGCTCCCTGATGTATCTGGCAGTCACCACAAGGCCAGACATTGCCTATGCAGCTGGAGTTCTTGCCAGATTCAACTCCAACCCTTGTCCACAACTGAAGCTGAGCACATCTCTGCTGTTGAGGCAGGCAAGGAGATCCTGTGGATGTGTCAGTTCAAGGGGGAGCTTGGCTATGATGTGTCTCTGCTTCTTCACTGCACAGGATGGACAATAGGTCTGCCACTGCAGTGAGCAAGAACCCAGAGCATCACAGCAAGACAAAGCATCTCTCTCACTTCGTCTATTTTGGCTGAGGGATGCTGTTCAAGATGGCTTGATCACTCCCACTTTTTGTGACAACACAGAAAATGGCTGCTGACATCTGGACCAGTTTAAGATGCGGAAGTATTTCAGAAATGCTTGGTTTGTTCAGTTAGGAGCTTGGAGCCTTGCACATTCATGGGGGAGTGTTCTTTTGTGGTATATGTGTCTGTACATTGCTCCAAATTACAGGTGAGTTTGAGTGCAATTTTTGCAATGCTTCATTCTCACCTCCTCCATCACACCTAGGGCTAACTGAACATCTATCCATGATCCAAAACCATCATGGCAGCTTGAGCTGGAATGATGTTCTGGAAATAGCAGCAGTAACCAGGAAGGGTCTGTATCTTCTTGGCACTAGTTTTGCAGATGGGTGTGTGGTGTTTAGGTTCTTGCTGTCACCACACATGGTCACCAACAACATAGGGGATAAAGTTTGATGGAAGCTCTAGCACCTGTGATTTTTGTAAGGCATTGGCAGTGTCCTTTCTAGCTTGAGTGATAAGAGCCAGGTGGTCGTTCAAGGGTGGAGACATGGTAACCCTGAAGGTTTGATGGATGTGTGGTATGTGTCCCATGATAAGTTCTAAGGGGGCCTTCTTGGTAGTGGCATTTGGCCAGGCATTGAAGGCAAATTGGGCAAGGGGTAGCAGGTGGCACCAGTTATCCTGATGAAGTTTGTGAAAATCCAGGCTCCATTTTCTGATTTGATCGTTCAGACTGGCCATCTGTTTGGGGATGGTAAGCTGTACTGGTGTTATGCTGTATGGAGAGGATGCAACAGAGTTCCTGGATAATGGTTGCCATGAAGTGTGGGTCTTGGTCTGATATGATGGATGAGGGTAGTCCATAATGGGGAAGTACATAAGTAGCATATAGTAAGGCTGTTTTGGCTGCATCAATTGTTTTGTTGCAGGGGATAAATATACATGCTTTGGAGAAAGTGTCAGTGATGGTAAGTATGGAATCATAGCCTTCAGAGATAGGTAGTTTGACAATAAAGTCCATAGCAACAGAGGTGAAAGGGAGGGTAAAGTTATCTGAAGGAATGGGGAATAATGGGAGTTTTGGTTTCATAGGGTTGTTTTTCAGTGATTGGCACAGATGGCACCCCTTAATGTAGTCCATAATGGTTTGTTTCACGTTGTGCCACCAGTAATCACATGCAATGGCCCATGTCATGTTTGAAATTCCCAGGTGTCCAGCTGTGGGAGAATCATGATAAAGTGAAATTACCCCTCTTCTCAAGTAGTAGTTGACAGGCATGGGCTCTGTTGTCAATAGATGAAAAGGTGGCTGCTCGTGCAAACAGGTGAGGTGGTAAGACCATGACATTGACATTGTCCTCTGTCCCTTGGGGGTAGTCAGGGCATCTAGATAATGCTATGTATCGCACCACTCAGCGGTTGATGTGATGTGGATGGCAATAGTATTCTAGATTTTTATAGTCTGTGAAGACAGTGATGGGGAATGGGGAACTGAGGAGCAGGTGACAATTGAGAGTTAGGCCCCTGAAAATGGCTAGGAACTCACGGTCATGGATGTCATAATTTCTTTCTGCATTGTTGCAGGTTTGTGAATGGAAAACTTACTGTGATATGCTTCCCTCTGTCATCTTTTTGAGTGAGGATTGCTCCTGTGGCAAATGCAGAGGCGTCAACTTGTAGGAAAAAGGGGCAACTAAGGTCTGGTTGTTGTAACAAAGGGTTATCAAGGATGGTAGCTATGTCAAGCACTTTGGTGCATTCCTGTGTCCACAGGATTGGATGGTCAGTTAGGGCAGCTAATGGATGTGCAATGTTGGCATAATTGCTGGTATCCTAGGACTCCCAAGATACTTCGAACTTCTTTGACTGTAGATAGAGTATGTGGCCCGTCCTGGAGTGCACTGGTTTTCTTTGGGTCTGGTCTTAGTTTGTTGCCATCCACAATAATCCCTAACTATGTTATGCTTGACTGTTCAAACATGCACTTAGATGGGTAGAGGAAATATGATTCTGCTTTGAGTAGATTGAGTACATCATGGACTATTTGTCAGTGTCTTTCTTAAGTCATTGCCAGTGGCAACTAGTATGTTGTCGACATAGATAAAAAGCTCAGTGGGGTACTTGTCTGTGAGGTGCTTTGACATTCTACTCATGGCCCTGCAGAATGTACTGGGTGTGTTACATACTCCAAATGGCATGGCCACTGGCTTGTGTAATCTGAATGGTGTTTTGAATGCTGCTTTCCACTGGTCTTCCTCTTTGACCCAAATGTTGTTAAAACCCCACTGTAAGTCAATACAGTTTTCCCTTGTAAGTGATTGATGATGCTTCCAATCAGGGGTAAAGGGTATACATTGCAAACAGTCCAAGCATTGAGTGCTCTGTAGTTGACCATAGGACGGAGTTTCCCATCGCTTTTGGCTTGGAAGAATAAGGGGGATGCATAAGGGGAATTGGTTTCAGTGATGTACCCCTTCCCTTGGCTAGACTCTTGTCAATGTATGTTTTGAGTGCTTTAAGTTCTGCTTCTGTTTGTCGGTAGATCTTGCAGTCAAGTTTTGTAGGCATGCCTGTTTTGAGTTCGATAGCATGATTGTCTAGTCATGAAGGGGGAAAACATTGTGCTGCTTCCTCGCTGAAGACACAACAGTGCTGATGGTATTGCTCAGGGATTAATTTTTGCACTTCTATCTGATCTGTGGGGGCTGAGAAGTCAACAGTGCATATTTGGGTTGGTGTCCTAGAATGAAAGCCTGCAGTTTCTATAATGATGTCTTCTCCATTTAGCTGGTTGATGCTCCAGTTAATTGAAGGACTGAAGAATTTGAACCAAGGGTGTCCCAATATGAGTTGGTCACTCCCCAAATTAGCGACATAGAAACCCAGCTTGACAGTTTTCGTCCCTTGACAGATCCAGAGGTTACAATATTGTGTGATACTTCCCTCACTGTTTATAGAACCATCAACATTATTGACCTGAAGGGAATGAGGTAGGGGATGGGTTCCCAGTCCTAATGAAGTAATAGCATGTTTGTCAATGAAATTGTACAGCTCCACTATCCAACAAAGCAGTGGTTTCAGTCTTTTTGTGCCACATGTAGACAGAGATGGGGATTTTCATTGAGTCCTTTTTACTACTACTGTACATGGTGGCTACAGTTGCCAGGGTTGTGACCTTCAATGCCTGGCAGAGCAAAAATCCTCGCCCATGTTGTGGGCATCGAGGTAATTCCCATGTTCTTTCTCAGTCATTTTCTGCTCCAAGACATGGATTTGCTGTGCATAGGAGATTTTCAGGGGAATGGGTGGTGGAATGCTAGGAGAGGTTGCCAAGAGGGTAGTAGCTGTGGTGGAAGGCTGGCAGGCTGGTGATGGACATTTTCGCAGAGACCAGCTTGATATCAAGCAATGGTACCTTTTGCATCGGGTTCCCCCTCGATGGCTGAAGCAAGTTGTTCAAAGGTTGCATTGTAGGTGTCAACATCCAACTCTTTCATCTGGAACTTCATCAACTGATTGTACACACTTTGCATCTTAGTGGTGTCTTTCCAGGCCAACTGGAATGCTGCTTTGAACTCAGTCCAGAGGACTCCCTTTGAGACCATTCAATGGTACAGGGCTAGTGGTGGTTGTTGTGTTTACTGACATTGTGATGTCAGCAGGGCTAGGGGTCAGACTGGGGATAGAACTGCGTCTGCAAACTGAGGTGGGCATCTAAACACCCCTAAATGTGGCTAACCTTGGCTAAATGGCCCTAAATGCCTCTAACAACCTCCTCAGTTTGCAGATGTGGTGGAGCTGTGGGGCCGAATGAGGCTGTTACAGTGCAATGGATAAGGGTGTATTGTGAACTGCTGGTGCATTTGGGTTGTGCACACTTTGGACACTAACTGTGGTACTAGATCCTTCAGATAAATCACTTGAGTCAAATGCTCCCAGTGCAGAAACTGCTGCGAGAAGCTGAATGGGAAATGGATTGATATTCAGGATGTTGTGGGTCCAATATCCGACACCAATAGTGTTTTGGACTGGGATAGTGAGGTTTTTGTGGGTAACAAAGGTGTCTGCACAATGATTGTAGTTGAGGCTGTACCAACAGTTGTTGATAAACTCAACAGGTTTGAGAATGTTGTTGATAGAGAGATTTTGAGGGATGTGGTATCCTCTGTTGTCTCGACTCCAGTAGACTGTGCCTTTTATGTGTGCAGGGAGATCATTGGATGTTCGATGGGTGACGGGGGTGGGGTTATTTGGATCAAAGGTTATCTGTAGGGAAGCCACAATGTATTGATGTTATGGGGTTGTAGTGGGTGTTGTGTGTGATGTGACTGGATTGCATCAAAAGGTAGGATGTCAAGGATTTGCAGGTCCTGACAGTATGCAATGTGTGTCCATGATATCTGTGGGTCAGTGATACAAAGGGTGCATGATTCAATGAGGCTTTGACAGCCAAGTGAGACAGAGCTAGAGTGGATTCAGTGGAACTTGGATTCACAAAGGATAAACAAAGAACAAGATGGGGGGGGCTCTTGGGTACATCACCAAGCCCTTATATACAAGTAGCTGTATACTGCATGAGCCATGTAAAGTCATGTATCCTAGTAGAACAGTCCTAGGAATACAACAAGGGGGTGCAGCCTTAAGGGACAATGGGTGAAACATATAGTACAATAGGAAGAACAGCCTCAATGGCCAAGTATCAGTCATATAGCATCAGTCAAGGGGAATGGTGAGGCAGTCTGTATAGAGGGGTGAAGCAAGTGGGGTAAGAGAAAAAAAAGAAATGTGTGTCCAAATCATAGCTGCATGGTGAAATCATGACACCATAGGTGACAGGCATATAAATCAGGTGATGAACATAGCTAAGTTCATGCCTTGCTTTGATGGCCCTGATAAAATCACAGCACCTGATGAGAAACACTCCACAGTCACACTCAACCTGCCAACACAATCCACACTCTTCCCAGTATTCCACACCTCTGAAATCAAACCCTTTAAAAGAGAACAACTCTTCCCAACCTGTGCCCTACATCCCCCAGACCCCAGTCACCATTGACAGGTGCCAAGAATACATTGTGGAGAACATCATAGACAAAAGACACCAGGGAAAAGGACAGCAATACCTAGTAAGGTGGCAAGGACCATGCCCAATGATAACCATCCCCCCTTTGAGATAAAGCTTTTTCATTCATACCAGGGAGGGGTGTAACTATGTCATATGACAACACTGACATCACCCCTCCAATCACACTGACATCCATACCATGATGATATCATATGAACCTGCACAAACTATGATAACACATGATATTGAGTTGAGCAGACCTGTATAAATACAGGCATGTATGTTACCTACTGACCATCATTCTGTTCCTCATGTTTCCTATCTTCTTATCTGCATCCCATTGCTCTTTTGTATCTCTCTTAAACAACTTTTCCCAAATAGACTCAGATCCTAATTCTGTCCTCATCTGCCCTTGCCTCAGTGTTGCATGCATCTGTAAAGTGGGAGGTGTTCAAAGTGTTTGGGGAGTGGTCCCTGAACACTTCGAACACTCTGAACATGTTTAGGTGCCCACCCTGTTTTGCAGATGTGGTTTCCCTCATCAGATAGATGCCAGTGATGCCACATTTCCAGCTGGCTTATCACTGTGACAGTAGTTGCACCAGCTGATTCCATGTTATGCACATCAGAGGGATTACTGATAGATCAACATCAAGTAGTGTAGACATAGCAAAGGTGTAGTGGTTGCAGAAATGTTCTGTGAACCTGACAGTGCCAATCTGGGCCAGCATCCAGGTGGATGTGCTTCATGCACAGTCCACACACATGCAATAATCTTTGGACCTCAGCCGTTGCTGCCCCTACATTATACCAATTCATGTTCTAAACTTATTGATTGACCTTACTGTCACTAGGGCACACTTTCTGATCAAGCTTGAGTGTGCCAGTGCCACAATTACCAGTACTCAACTATAACCCTCTTTTTCCTCAATCTCTTGACATCCACCCATCCAATCACCTTCAAACTGGCTTTATTTTGATCATATGATTAACCTCTACCATTTCACCATCCCTGATCAATTCTCCTTACTTAGTTTCTATACAATATGCAAGTGTGCCACTGGCATTTGATACCACATGCTTGCTTACTCTCTTACTTTTATTCATCAAACCTCCCTTGTAGTATAAAATGTACTTGGTTTTGGGCTTGGAATGATAACCAACTGTTCTCGAAACTTCCTGTCTGAACCAATTTCCTCTCATGCTCTTGAATTGCTTGCCTTCTTCATTTGTTGACTGTGTGTTCTCATGCATCACTGGAGCATAACCATCACTCATCACTGTCACATTGTCTCTAGTGGTGTGTGCAGTAACAATAGTACTGTTGTGTGCCCACAATGCCAGTGTCTCATAGCATGAACTGTGGATTGTGGAAGTGTGGCCTTTACATTTAAATTCATTATCTAATATTAGTTGATCTCTCAGCTCTCAGTTGATCAGGAAAACATGCTATATTGATTATATGTAAGGACTTTACAATCTACACTACTGCTACTGTATGGCTAAGTGTGTGAGGTGGTGCACACAGGGTAGCGTGTGCAATTGAGCCTGCATTTCAGCACACACAGCCTGATGCAACAGGTGGGGCATGCAGGTGGGTTGGCACATGCAGGTCGTGCAGCAGGGTCGTGCCTGTGGGTGAGAGTTCCAGGGAAGTGTGAGTTTGTGTGGCCTGGTGGGTACAGGCTGATTGGCACTTGCACAGTTGGGCCAGGTCCTGCACACAGGTGGGTCACCTGGGGGGCGCATGTGGGTGGGCAAGCTTGGGCTCGTGAATGTGGGTGGACATGCTCAGCATCCCACCTTACACACCCCACCATTGCCGCTCCACTCATGCATGAATGAGATCCAATACACTCCCCCCACTTGCTTACCCTGGTGCGGGCGAGGAGGAGGTGGTGGCAGCAGCAGGGAGGGGAGAGGTGTCAATGGTACCCTGCCCCCTTGCTTACCCAAGCACAGGCTGAACATAGAGAGCGTGAGTAGAAGCAGGAGGGAGAACAAAGGGCAGGATGTACCTTGCACATTCCCTTGTGTGTGAGTGGGGGTGGGGGCATATGAAGGGGGGAGGGGGAAAACCCTCCCACACAAGCCCCTCTCTGTGCATGGACGAGGTGGGTGCAAAAGGAAGGGGAGGGTGGGGAAAACCCTCCTTCAGGCCCCCCTGTGTGTGTGTATGGATGAGGTTGCATCATCCCTCGTTTGCATGTCCTGTGTGAGCATAGATAAGGGCAGTGGAAAGGAGGGTTTACCTTTCCTGCACATTCCCAGGCTCCAGTGGCAGTGGGGGCCCAAAACTGAGGGCGAGAATGGGTCGGGGATGTGTGCCAAAATGGGTACCAATACAATTTCCTTTTTAGTATCCAAGCCATAGCTGCAGCTGGCTCTCAGCCAAGCCAGTGCTCCGCCACATGTTATGGCTCTGGCTTGGCTCCAGAGCCAGGAACCCCTGGAGCCAATGTCAGCCATGCCACGCCGTGCTGTGCTGCACTGTGGCAACACTACTTCAGAGGACAGAAAAAGTACCCTTAGTTTTATCCTCCTCTGCAGGTGAGCAAAGTTGTATCTAGGTTATAGTCTTATATCCTCCTCTGCAGTTCCCTTGTCTTCGAGGGTCCTTTATAGGTCGCATTTTGACAGCTTTTTCAGAGGTGGTTTTGCACACAAGGAAATCAGTAGTAGAGGGAATTGTATAGGTGTATGTGCTACATCAGGTTTATGTACATTAATGGAGTCAAAAAAAGAAAACTGCCACCAGTGCCAACACCCTGCTGTCATTGCCACCACCAAAACACCACCATTTCAAGTATTGCAACCCAAAGTGTTGACACCTGCACCCACATCCCCCTCCTCACTGACACCATCAGTCATCCCCACATCTTGCCCCAGAGACTCCAAGTCAGGGCAAGCCATGTGGAACCAATTGGCACAGAGACATATATGTGTTGATGCCACAACTCCACTAACAGTCCACTGGAGTAGACCCTGGGTCAAAAGTTGAGCTCCTCAGCTGGATGGACCTACAGGAAGAACAGTGACTGCTTTTTTGCACTCCAAATCAAAGGGGTCAGAAGAAAAATTGCAAGATTGCTCAGCAATGGCACAATGGCAACACAAACCATAGCTTGAATGATTGATAGCCCAGCCAGCACTAGTCAGCAATTAGATTCTCTCATATTTCATAGGTCAGCTGATGGCAGGCAGTCCACTCTGCTAATGTCAGATATCTGACTTAGACTGAAAACTGAGTATGCCATAGGTTGACAGAAAGGTGTGACACAGCCAACTTTGTGAATGCAGACAGATCAGTCAAGCAGGAAGGCAGAACAGTGTGTGGAGCATCTGCTTGGTTGTGAATCAAGGTTGAACAGTCCACCTGGAAGATACACATTGTCATTATAATCATCAATAGATGATAAGTGGGGAATGTCCAGGTCATGTTGATGAAGAATAAACCCATCAGGTGTTGAAACTTACAAACTTCAGTCCATGCTTCAGCACAGTTTGCTCACTTTGTTTGCTTCACCTGCCTACAGCACTCAACTTTAGCTTGTTGGGGGCACAGCCCTCAAACCCCCACTTTTCATTCTAAGGTATAAGCATTACATATTCCCATCTCACAGCCAAACACACACACTATCTACATCTAAATATACAGGTATATACTATTCCGTTAGAAACACTTCAGAATATACAATGTTTTTGGTTTTCCTCTCTCTGTCTTCCTCATCCCATATCACCTTGATATTATTCCTTGAAGTTACCCCTTGACACCCCAACATGAAATTGCCCCATGTGTGAACACACATGTCTTGCAGGAGATGCAGAGTGACAGGATCCAGGTTAGAGTTCCAGGCATTTGTATGTGCATGGGCAGTGTCAGCAGCCTGAGGATCATCAGCACTGTCATGGAAATAGAGCTGTGCATAGACAGGTGCCTGGCCATCTGGTGGCAAAAGAGAACCAACTCTGTGAATGAGCTCACCATGAAGCCTAAAGGAGTAAGTAAGGTCCTCCTCCCCTGTTAAAAGTATCATCCAACTTCTGACCCACAGAAGTCATTGCAAGGGCATTGTTGTAGTTGTGAATGCAAAAGTTCTTTCCATCATGCTCTTAGGAAGTCAGCAGCTGCAAGAGCTCAGGAGGAGGATGTTGAAGAGGAGGGAGGGAGATGTTGCCTTGAAGGCAACAGGTGCCAAACCTGGGATTGCAATGTGAAGAGTTGGTGAGGTGCTCATCCAACCAATGAAGGGCCCCACAACCCAGACAGTGAACATTGAGGGATCCAAGGTTATGGACCTGCCAAGCAAGATCAAAGGGTTGGCATGCCAGAGGTAGAAACAAAGGGAACATGAGCTGGAGGCTGTACATCATAATTAGAATGTAAAATATATTCAAAGTACAGATTTACACTTACATGATGAAGAGGTAGAAGTGCAGCAAATTCAGCAGCTAACTGAGATGGGTCCAACCAAATCTTCATCTTCTTGAGGAGGAACAGGAGGAACAGGGCCAGCAGCAGGGGCAGGGTCAACAGGGGGAGGGAGGAGCAGAGGGTATATAGAACACAGGGGAGGTGGGTCCAACTTGAAATGCACACAGTAGTCAGTATAAATACTTTAAAATACAAACAGACTCACAGAAACAGGGGCAACAGACACAATTGCATTGAGGAAGGGGGGAAGTGCAGCATATGCAGCTGCCAACTCAGCAGGGTTGAGAGTTTGTCTGGGAGCAGGAGGGGGGATAGGAGCAGGGAGATCAGCAGGGACAGCAGAAGAAGAGATAGAGCCAGGTGCCAAAGTGGAAACAGAAGCAGGGGAAGCAAGAGAAAAGGGCCACATCTGATAAACACAATATATGTCAAAATGCGACCTATAAGGGACCCTTGAAGTCAAGGGGACTGCAGAGGAGGATATAAGACTAAGGGTACTTTTCTGTCCTCTGCAAGACATAACAACCTGACTAAGCTACAACCTAATGAGGAAACTTGTCTTGGAGCAATGTACAGACACATATACCACAAAATAGCAAGAACAGCTCACATATTTTTGCAACCCAGAATGATGTGGGGTCACAGCTACTGGGGACAGTACTGGTAGGGACAAGGGTAGCAGCAAAGGTGCAGGAGTGGGCCAATGGGGTCCATGTGCTTCAGTCCATGTGCTTCATGTTTGTGCCCAGGGCCCCTTGACAAGGTGATTCCAAAATGGGTGAGTCTTCTTGACTGAATTTGCATTGCATGCCAATTGGTGCTTGGGATATTGCTGAATCAGTGCAGATTTTGTAGCAACATCAGGCCCAAAGGAGGGGGTTTTTGAGCCCAATGTGAGGGCAGGCACACTCAAGACATTCTTGCAACTGACCACACTTCACTCTCTTCTTTTGCTGGCCCCTTAGGCATTCCACTCTTGGTCCTGCAGATAGATCATCATCCTGCAAGTCTGAAATCATCTTGACCATCCTGGATAATCATTGAAGTCTCTCAACATCCTCCACTTCATCCCCTGGGTCTTGCATTAGGTCCCATTGTTCATCTGAAGCCTCTCTCCACCAAGTGGTGATGGCTTTGTACCATGTGGGTCCCACTTATCTTCACCATGTCATCACTGTCTGAGTTGGTTTCCTGCAGATCTTTGGCAAGAGCTGGTGTGTCCAGGCTCAAGGAATGATGCACTTACCTCAGGTAATTGAAATGAAAGAATCAAGCCTAATTTCAAGTGCAACTGAATGGGTCTTTTTGTCTGCTGGGATCACAAGGTGCTATGGCTTGTTGTTGTCCACTGGAGGTGGAGTATTTTGAGGAGGTAGGCATGAGTCTCAGTGCCATCAAGTTTTATGCTCTCATTTTGCACAACTTTTTCAGTTGTGATTTTGAAGATATGTCATGACAATGATTCATTGCACATATGTCATTCACTTGTGTGGACTGCCTGCCACTTACTAATATTACCCATTCAGGATGTAAAAGCCTTTTTTCTCTGATTATTTGTACCTTCTATGCTAACAGACAAGCATGTCAAGTGGCCACACCCCATCCATGAAAGTGGAGAGCCTGGGTGTGCAGGGCAATCTGGAGGTGGCCACTTGGGAGGCACATATGAGGTGTGTGGCAGAGAATCTTAACATAGTTGTAGGGTAGCCCCAAATACATGTTTTGAACAAACTGATGTTGGCCAAGCCATTGGCATCTATGACAACAGTGGAAAATGGAGATGGTATAAATAGTGAGGGTCTGAGGGGATGGGAAGGTGATGAAGGAATGGAGGGAGCACAGATGGTCTTGATGGTGTGTGCTGTGAGGGTACAATGAATGGTTAAGAAATTGATGTAAGATCAAAGAAAATAAGAGCACACCTTTCTTTGCCCAAGATAAAGAACTTGAAACTAAGGCAATCAATTGGACAGACATAGGTGGAGAGAGGAGGTGGCCTGATGTTGATTGTCTGTGAATGATGTCAGTGGGGTGAAAAACAGGGCTGACTGGGGTTCAACTTACAATGTTCAATGCTCATCCTCACCAATCACCTGCCACACCACATTTCTATTTTGCTACATCACTACTTGCCCAATTGCTGTGATATCAAAACAGTTGTCCTACCGTCCTACCTGTGTCAGCCAATGGAATTCTGCAAGCTGATTTGAATATTTTCTCACCAATCATGGCACCTTGATCTTGTAAGTGCAGAAGGTCTTAAGATACTGATGGCACTGCCAGTTCTCCCCCACTTCATATGCATCCTTGCCTGTGTTTATGACCATTTCAAGATGCAACCTGACATTGTGTGGTCCAGCATATGTCAAGTATATATTTGTTTGGAAATAGTTCACCACAATTAGACCACATATATGATGACTTAAGTATGCATCCACCAGCAGCAACCCTTCAATCAAGATAGCTCAAATCTGACATGACAAGAGTACTAGCAACCTCCTATGGCACACCAATATCTGTGGTCCAGAAACAGTGGATCAAGCAGGCTTTCTGTTTATGATGTTGAAGGAAGCACAGATGGGACAATTAAACATCCTGAGAATAGGGAACAGGTGAGTAATTGGGACTGAAATGTTAACCATGCTCAATTTGTTATCATTAATAACAACACATCATCTCAGATGGTCCAGACAGTACACAGTAGTTAGTGCACACCCTATCTATGGCTCAACCTTGAAGCTGTGCACAAGTCTGAGGGTTACCAGACAGTCATTGCCATAGGCAACAATGATTTTAAAATCTCTGACATATTCTTCAAAGTTATTTATCTTGTTTTCACTCCCAAGGATTTGCAATCAGTTCACAAAACCCTCTGCAGGGTGGTAATATGGGCTTTGGTGCCACACTATGTCTGGCACTGGCGGCTCTGTGAGAACTGCAATGTAACAACAACCATAACACACAAGATTGCCTCTATCTGAAGAGATGCAACAACTGCAAGAAAACATAAATAACAAATGCTAGGATATTGTTGGGCAGGGTGTGATCTTAGTTGTACAAAACTAGTGGCCTTTAGGTGCACTGCACCATAGTCCTTGATCCATATGTCAAGGATGTATATTTCCAGCACCAATGGAGCTATGAGTAATATGCAGCAGCATGAAGCAACTTGAAGAAGTCATAAGTTGCTCTATTGGGTATTGTATGCTGACTAGCTTAGTTTGACCAGTATTATATCACATTCATGCAAACTATGACAACTGATCCTGAGGATGTCACCCTAGGTAATGTTAGGTCTGACTCTAAAACTGTATTCTGTGCTGACACTAGTTACATTCACAGTTCACCCTTCCAAACTGGAACCATCATTTCATTATGGTGGTTCTTATCTTTGCAATTCTGTTCAAGTATTTCAACAGCAAGTCAAACAATGCCACTGGGAGCTGAGACAAGCTTCAACAGTACCTCAAAAGTGGTGCAAGACCACAACAAACATCCCTGGTTGGTGGGGGGGGGTAAGTTAATATTCTCCCAAGTGTGCATGCATGTCTAATAGAACCAGTTGACCACCAGATACCCCCACCCACTTTGAAGTGGAGGGCACAGGACTACCTCACATCCAAGGCTCAGCAACTCCATCTGAGTGTGCATCCAGCAGTGGGGGATTACAGGTTGCTCACAATGGAACAAGCTGAAGCCAAACATCTTTGAGGGCCTTCAGCTCTTGAAGAGTGCCTATCAGAATGGGCATATATGGCTACATCTCAGGCAGGGTGCCATACTGAAAAGACTTGATCAAATTTATAGGTAGTGGCAGGAAGGGCAAGGATGAAGTTGATCGCCCTGATAACATATAGACATTTCCACACACAGCATTGTAGCTATGTAGACAATGGACAATTTAGTTTATTTTTTATTTTTCTTATACCACCAAAGAAAGGCACTAGCCTTTGTGGTACACGACCTAGAAACTCTGTATGTTTGGGATGATTACATAAGCATGATTATATTTAGATCTGGTTCAGCATTCAGGAATAACCCCTGAACTGAATCAAGGGTCTGGTTCTGTGTTCAGCCAAAGATGGGAAAGAACTGGACTGAACTGGACTTTCCCAACACTAGAATACAGCAGCAAGAGCAGTACCTTCCAAAGAGGGGTTGATGATTTGTTCCTCTTGGAGGAAATGAGTCCTAATATCTGCAGATGTGTTGTGGGGGGTCATCAGCAGGTTGTGACAGAGGTTTGTAGTCAGGGATAGTGATCACCCAGGGCATTGAGTACAAGCATTCCTCAGGAGTTCTTTGTTAGTGAGACTTCCCATTTTGCATGGAGCTTGGTGATTTGATCAAATGTGCAACTGAGTGGAGTGTTGGGGACAAATCAGGTCCCCAGAGCTTCTTTGAGAACTTTCATTTTCATGATTGGCCCCTGGTTTTGGTGACTGTTGTGTAGTGTTTTGTATGTGTAGTGTTTTGTATACAATGTGTGAATTGGGTTGGATGCTGGCAATGTCATAGTCATGATCAGATACATGTTCAAGCCTGAAGACCCAGAGTGCAATGTCACTAACTATCCAGCTGTAGGCAGCAGCAGGATGGATTGACATGTTGGGGTATGGGAGAGAACCAATGAGATAGGCACAGAATCTGCATTGATCAATGATGAAACAGAGTCATTGGTCCCATTCTTGCCAATTGTCTAGAATGAGATCTGCTGGCCAGTTTAAGTCCAAGTTTAATGTCTGAGTATGTGTAACTATGTTGGCCGTTGAAGAATCTGGTCCACCAGAGGGAGTGATGGTAGTGGCAGTAGCTCATAGGATGGGTTATATGTCTCCCATGTTTCCTGAAACCCACTCACAATAATAGATGAAAAGTTCAAACATCAAGCCCCATGGTGGTGATGAATGCACAATCATTATTGCTGTGGTAGAGGACTTGCCATGGTGTTCTTCCTTGAGGGTGATTAAACAGTTCTGGGTGAGTAAGATAACACTGGGTTTGTGAGCATTGGGTGCATCAGATATGAGTAAGCACATCTGGTGCTATTAAATAAAGGGCCTGCATTTGAATCCTTGTCTTCATCATCAGTATCAGAATCAAGTATAGTGATGTTGTTAAGAAATGGGTTGGGCATCTGTGGGTACCAAGGAGTAGTGGTACAGACAGATGAATGATTGACAATCCTCAAATGAACCCTTGGTCCCACCCTGGCAAATTTGCAGCTCATTCTTGGCTTCACTCCACACCTGGGCTCATATAGTAGAACAAATGGCATTTGAGTTAGACAGAATGAATGAATGTAAGGAGTATTAGGGGTTATGTATGCAAATGAGAGGTGTAATGACAGTGGTTGGTGATGCATTTGCATGATTATAGGGAAAAACAGACAAGTTACTCTATGCTTACAGTCTGGGAGCTACTGAAGAGGTCACTGACCATTTCAGCAGGCTGCCCTGCTTGAGGTCCTGCTGGATGTTTGCTGGTGCTGACATTTGACTGTTTCCTTCAACTTTTTGCTACAATGACCTGTGGCTGGTGAAATGGGGTGGGACTGACATTGCCAAGATCAAACACAATGGCATAGTTTTTTTCATCTTCAGAAGCACCAGCATCTGGCTCCTCTGCATGTGGGGGGGGGGGGGGGGGTGGGCAATGGATAAGCATGGTTGAGCATTATCAACACAGGTATAAGCACCTAAACTGCCAAGCTTCATCATGAATATGTTCTTTGCATGCTTGACATGTTTAGGAATGATGATGGTATTGCCTGTTTTTGGTGGTTTTGAGTGGACCATCTGTTTTCATCAGTGGCAGCCTGTAGCATTAAATAGAAAGTTACATCCATAAACTTTTTCTTAAGGCTATTAAGGCTACATTCTGGCCATTCAGTATGATGGTTGTGTTTGAACTTTTTAACTACTTTTGACCACATGTCAGCACACACAAAAAACTGATTTCATCCATGCATTGATTCAAAAGACTTATCTCTGGCACAGTGAAGGTCTTATGGTCTGCTGCACCACACCTATATGTCACAGCTGAGGCAGGTATTGGCTTTTCCTCAAGCATAGCTTGAGCTGCTGTTCCTTTTTGCTGTGCTGCACTTGCTATTGAGTTTGGCATTTTTTGTGCTACTATCCTATCCACACATTTGCACATGTGCTCCCATTTGCACACTTTAAAATTTTTGTTTCAATTGATGCTTTCCCATTTGTCTTTCAGTCCAAAAAACAAAAGGTGGATAAAGTAGGTATTGTAAATAAGAGATCATAAGTAAAACATGAGATCCAACCAAATTCATGGGGACAAAAAATTGAAAAACATCGGTAAATAGTATACTGCAGCCCTCTTGGTAAGCTTTAGACCCTCCCAATCTCACCGATCTTGATACTTCCACATATATTATTTTTTCTCTGGAGCAATAATATATATTTGAGGTACTTGCATAGAAATTTTTGAGTCAGTGGTCTGAGGTGATTGAGCTGTAGAAACTAATCTCACATTGGGAGCACCCAAAGGGTGACAGATATGTGACTGATTTGAAGTGCACACACCCAGCATTGCTGCCCACCTGATGCTTCTGAACATGTGACAAGAGCATGACAAAAGTGTGCAAAGGTGGGGTCAGTTTCAAAAGCTTGTTGCTCATTTACCAGCTCAACCAACACATAAGACAAAAATACAGCTGAATAGATTGCATATCACCCTATGACTATGTGTAATTTGAAGTGTTTACAGTGTGTGGTTGAGGACACAGAAAAAGAAAAACCATTTTTGTGCAAATGTGTGGATAGGATAGTATGATTTCACCAAGCAGCTTTCCCAGCTCCTCATTGGTGGAGGTGCCTTGGGGCTCCTGAAATGAGGCCTGAGGTTCTTGAGGTCTTCTCCATTAGCTATTTGTAGTCTAAAGGACTTGGACATGAGATATCTAATGGTGTGCTAGTGTATGAGGGTAAACAACATACTGCAAACACGGGGTGTGGCTTGGGCTGTGAACCAGAACTAATGGGGTGTGCATCACCCCAGGAATTGCCCTCCATGGGGGAGGTAGACTGAGTACCAAAATGACTTTTTTCAAGCTTGCCATCTTGCATAAACCATTGCTGTTGATTTGGACCTGGCCAGAGGTGTCCATCCACCATAGTTGACAGAGAAATACCAACCAGCTGCACAATGTAGGAGAAACAAAGTAAAATAATTCCATGGTCCTCTCCACTTTTATGGCCAAACCACCATAGTGCAAGCAGAATCCTGTTGTTCATGCACAAGGCAGAATCCTGGATTCCTGTGTGCTCACATTGCTTAGCAAGTGATGTCCCTGAGATTCTTGCCTCAATTTGGCAAAACTTTGCACTCCAATATAGGGGTACCCCCCTTCCTACACTTCAATCATCTAGGATCCTCAACATTGAAGCTGGAGTTCAAAACACAAAGATAAATTTCCCTGATTAAGGTACTACAGTTTAGTCTGCAGAATACCTGGAGTTGGGATGTTTAGCTTTGAACAAATCTTCTAGGGCATACAACATGGTGGAGTTGTTAGATGCATTATTTGTGGTCACCCAGCCAATCTGTAAAATAAAAGCATCAGCTAAACTTCTAAAATAAAATAATTTATAACCTTTTTTATAAGCCCCACTCTGCTGATGATAAAATGGAACATCTTAGCCAACATGGATAAATCCAATAAGGTCAGCCCTAATGGTGATTTTTTTCTGACCACCTTGCAGATGAACCAGCTCCAGCCAATGAGCTGTCACAGCCATATAATACTTGATATCAGGGTCAGACCACAAATCTGTGGTAAAAGACACATGTCCAACACTGTGTGTCTAAAATAAAGTCAACTTTTAAGCAGATTGGATTAATTATAGCCTTACATGAATATTCTGAGCCAAGTTAGCCAGTGCCTCCTCAGAAGTCTGGATAATATGCTTGTGCATGGTGGTGCAATGTGGAATATCCACATCTTGCAACTCAGGGTGGAGCAAAAGTCAGAAGTGTCAAAACTCCTCTCTCTCCACATTCTGACGGGCTAAAAAAAAGAAGTTTTAATAAATTTGTAAAATAAAAAGAAAAAAAAGAAGACCTGATTAGTTGCCACAGTAAAATGAACCAGCCCAATGAGAGAAGGCAACACAAGCCTTAGCTTGGCACTGCAGAGGAAGTCCAGTGAATTTTGCCAAAGCCTCTTCACCTTCCTTGCCTTTCAGCTGAATGTTCTCCCTCTGACACTTACCAACCCATGCATCCAGGTGATTGTTGAGAAGGTGAGCTCTCAGTGTACCTGTTGCAGTGGTTTCACTGTAGTGGTGAACCCTAGACATTGAATTATTGTCCTGAAGTGCCCTATAAATTATGAGCAGTAAATCATAAATTTTTTAAAAAAACACTTACACACAGAATGTGCACACCCTCTTCCCATCCTCACCCACATCAAAGCCACACAGAAAGTCAGCAGGCAAATTTTTGCCCTGCTTAGAATCAGCTTTTCAGCTTGTTTTACCTTCCTTCTCTGACAATGGCTTGGAGTTGCCAAGATGGGATCAGGTGCCACAGTGGCATCAGCATCACCCTCCTGAAAGCCATCTGAGACATTATGAAGGCTGTCTCATCTGGAGGTGAGCAAAAGCCCTCCCTTTATTAAATTTGTTAAACACATATGTAAAAAGTTAATAAAATAAATCCTCACCTGCTTGGGAGGCTGGACAGGGGTAGAGCTCAAAAAAATCCTCCTCCTCTCCATGATGACCTGAGGGGCTGGCCAGCAGTGCTCCCTGGAGCAGCAAGTGGAGCATCTGAAGCAAAGTGCACATGTGGTGCAACTTCTGCTTGGAGAGCATCTGGTGGTGCAACTGATCACAGAATAAGCTCATATGCACTCCATTTGACCAAAAACTTACCTTCAACCTGAAATGACATCTCCAGAGCTCCACCAGGGAGTTCACACTGTGTACCTTGATTTTTTGCAGTCCTTGGCCTTTTTGCAGTCTTCTTGGGGGTTGAAAGAGCCCTCTTACGGGTCCTAGGCATAGTAAACACAGAATAGAGAGTGAAGCAAAAGAAACTAGAAGTGTAGATGCAGCAGATCAGCTGAGATCAGCCAGAGATGAAGTGAGATGAGACCAGAGAGACTGAGCTGTGTGGGAACACAAGTGTTCATGGTGCAACAGTGAAATTTTGTGATTCAACATTTCAATGTATTCTGGTAAATAACATGCTAAGCTCTTTAAATTTTAATCTCTAGTGATACTACATTTATCTACATACATGCACAGCACCAGGTGGGGAAGAAGAGAAAATGGAGAGAATGTTGACACTGTGGTGGTGTGACAAGGATGTCATGTGGCAGTGCAATGTGGGACTGTGTGCACAGAGTGTCAAGGGGGGCAGTGGGAGGTGTGCCATCTTGTCATGATTTTGTCATGCAGCTATGATACAGACACTAATTTTCTTTCTTTTACCCTCCCATTTGCCCCACCCCCCCTTTCTCTGCTGTCTGGGACTGTTGTTCTCTCTAACTCATACGGTTGCTTAAGGCTGTTCCCTTTGTTGTATCTGACTCATTACTAGGACCCTTGTCCTAGGATACATGATTCCTGTTGACTCATACATTGTACTACTTGACATATATAAGGACTGGGTATTGTGCCCAAGAGTCCCTGGCTTGTACTTCATCTCTATTCTGCAAATCCAAGTGTCCCCTGTATCTTCCTCTCAACCTCTGTCCAGTTTGGCTCCAAAGCATCAGGAACTTGACACATCTCCCACATCACAGTCCAACCCTGCACATTTGTAGCACTAACACAGGAGTGAGGGAAGGGCAGGAAAGGGGGAGGCCATACCCCCACCCCTGTGTATGCTCACTTGCATGCATGCATGAGCAAGATGCAAGTGGAGTGGTGCCATGTGCCCATATTTTGCACCCTACTGGGGTGCAAATGAGGCCCCATAAATGGGAGCAGGGGTCCTGTGCTCACCCTGTGCTGTTCAACTGAGCAGGGGCAAGGGGCAAAAGGAGTGGGGGGCATACCATTTGTGCTCTGCCCTACATTTCCTGTCTGCACAGAGGTGGGTTGGCACAAATCCCCACACAAAAGAGGGGGAAACATTGACCCCTGCTCAGCACATGGTGAATGAGGATGCAAAGCTGGGGGCCATGAAATGAGAGGAGAGGAGAGGGAGAGAATGGGCTATAGACAGTGAGGTGATCTTGCTGTCTACACCCCTTTTTTGCTGGGGCACTAGTGGGGCAGAGGGCGGTGGCAAAGGTGAGATGGAGAGAAGAAGGTGGCAACCATGGTGCAAAATGGGGCACCACTCATTTGCCCATCAAGGAGAGGGAGAGAAAGGGGGTTTAGACAGCAAGGTGATCTTGCTGGGGCACTGGTGGAGTGGGCAGCGGTGGCAGAGGCAGAGGTGAGTGGGAGAGGAGGGGGTGGTGTCTGTGGTATGAAACTAGGTGCTGCATGTTTGCTTGCAGAGAAGGAGAGAAGGGGGTGTAGGCAGTGAGGTGATTTCACTGTCTACACCCCCTTTCTTGCTGGGGTGCTGGTAGGGTAGAGGGTGGCAGCAATGGAGAGGAGGTGGTGGCCAAGTAGAGGTGGAGGCAGAGGCTGCATGCAGGCTGCCAGCAGTCAGCATGCAGCTGCTGCAAACAGTGCAGCAACTGTGTCACTCAGCCTTCCTATTGGTGCATGGCTAAGCCCAGCTGAGCAGGTGCCTTAGCCAAGCTGAGCCATTTTTGGCTACAAGCTGATTTATGAGCTCAGCTCAGCTCAAATTGGCTCAGTGGCAACACTAGCCAGGGTTGACAGCTCCAGGCACCCCAGAGGTGTTAGCAGAGTTGGCAGGATCAGACATAGAGGCACAAAGTCAAAGAGATCAGAAGGAGATTAAGCAATAGGGGGAGGACAGCAGATAGTGGTGTCATGAAATCAGGGCCCATAACCTTTAAATGCTTTTCCCTCAGTCTAGGTAAAGTAGAAGAAACACTTGGGGAACTGCATACATGCCAGAACCCATAGATATAGTTTACATCACAGGAGCCCTTAACCAAACTTCCTTGTGATAATCCTCATATGCATTCTAACAGTCCTCCTTGATGACACTCTGTCACCCCTTCCCCATGTTTCCTACCCCCACCCCCACCCCCATGCCCCCATGCCCATCCCCCATGTTCCCCACCCCCCATACACCCCCTTCCCAACCCCCTCCCCATGCACCCTCTCCCCATGATCCCCCTCCCCATGCACCCCACCACCGCCCCCATGCTTCCCTCCCTCTTACCCCTTCCCCTCCCCATGTTTCACCCCCACCCCCACCCCCACCCCCATGTACCCCTTCCACTTCCTCATGTTACCCTTCCCCATATGCCCCACCTCCCCTACCCACCCCCACCCTTCTACACCCTTCCCCACACTGGGCCCCATCAGCCCCACCCCAAGTTGAGGTATTTTACTGTCTAAATGTACATGAATATTCACTTGACTTTCACTGAATTCCCACTGACTTTCCCTGACTTTGTCATGTTCTCATGTATCTCCCAGTCAAAGTAACTTTTTTCTGTAATTTTCCCCAAGTTGTCTTGTTGACTCATAAGTTGAGTTTCATTGACCTGTGCAAAAACTTTGACTTTAGCTGACCTGTCTTGACTGATATCCTATTTTTTTTGACTTCTAGTTGACTTTTCCTTTTTACCATTGACAAGATGAACATGGAATCAGCCCAGCTTGTCTCCTTTAATAAGGGACCTGGGACCCAATCTTAGTGTTTGCACACACAATGCCACATTTGATACCCCCAGCTCTTGTCACATAATTGGCCACAGCCAACTGGCTTTTGTTGTAGGTACATGCTCCAGTATATAAGTGAAATATAAAAAAAAAAAAAAAAAAAAAAAAAACAAGATGAACATGCTTGCCACATCTTTACTTGCTTACCTTTCTAAAGTGACCAGCATCATCAAAACAAGACAGGTGCCAGTAGTAGATCCAACAACTCCCTTTGACAGTCTAACCCTCATTTTATTGGGCAACTTCTCTCAATTCCCCACTGCAGCAAATTTAGCAAGACAACTGTACAGGGCTTGGTCAGAGCCTTTGTTGCCCAGTATAGAGCAGCATGCAGATTGAAGAGACTCACCTTTGAGAAGGTTGGAGTCATTGGGAGTAGTTAGTGTTCTGCAGGCTCAGCTCAAAAGCCAATAGCTGGACTAAGACACCTGGAGATGGGATGAGACTGGGGCAGGGATGAGTCTTTGAAGGGCTCACAGCCCAGTCTTCATTTTTGGCAATAGGCTCCCATGGGCTTGCATTTCAGTCCATGGTTGTTATGATGGTGTGTCCTTGGCTCATGATCCACCTGTCAGGCCTAAGGTTCTGCAGATCCTAATCTGATTTTCACTCAAAGGATTCACATTTTGTGTGCTGATTCACCTCATGCAACTCAGGACAAGACTCAGGATCATTGACCACCAGAAGCACTCAAACCTAGCAACACTGGGGACTCACTTCCAAGTTGTGACATGATACACAATGAGCTCTGTGACAGCCTCTAAGGCTCCAACCCTAGGTCTCTAGCATAAATAAGACCCATCTCCCCCTTGTCAACTACAAATTACAGGGATGTCCTTCCAACTGGCACGTGCAATCTTCCCTCCTGCATGGTATGCTGAGAATGCTGCTGACTCAGAGCTTGAGCTGTTGCCACAGGGCCAACAAAACCATGTCCATACCATCAACCACTCCCCAGCAAGCTTTCACACCAGCAACTACATCTTCACCACCCTCACTGACAGATTCAGAAGATGGCTCTGTGCTGGCTACTGACTCAGCTCATCATCCCTCAAAACATACTCCATACAATACAGTCTCCAATGAGAGTGTCATCATGATCTCCACCACCTCTGATGACACTGACACCAATGCCCCTGATACTGCACGAAATCCGAAGAAACTGAAAATGTCTGCATCATCAGGTGATCGTGAAGGCAAACATTCTGATATCTCTGTCCTTGATATTGAGGACATCAAGGACACAGATGACAAGCAACTGAATAGGTCAGAGCCTCAGCTGATATCAAGCAATTTTTTACAGCTGTCCCTTGCCTCCTGGGTCAATCAAAATGATGCATAAAGTGCAACCTTTGCATGTAAGTACTCAGTTTCTTTTTTTACAAGCTTCCTTCTCACAAGACAGCACAGCCAAGGACTCAGTTGTGCCAAAGTAGAAAAGCTCATTACTAATGAGCACTCATCACTTCAGCACCACATAGCTGTGCTTCACTTGGTCTTTTCTACACCCTTGAATATCACATGTCTCTGATTTGATTCAATTCCAGGCTTGATACTGAAAATGGTGTGATGCCAACAAATTTGACTCAATGCCAGCAGGAGACAGACACCAAGCAGTGTTGAGAGGCTGCTATGGATATTGGCCACAAGACCCAGCAGATGACACTTGAGAGCCACTTTACTGCTAGTGAAGGATGTGTCATGTACAGTGACAGGGCATTGGAGGCTGCTGCCATTGAATGGCTTGTCTGGACCAATCAGGTGTGTCTTTTCATCTCCTTAATTTTTTTAAAGTTCTGATCTGTTGTGTCTAGCCAAACCACATGTTCATGACTAGACCAGTGACCATCTGTATATGAAGGTAGACCTGTGATATACAGACCAGTGAAACAGTGTTTTAATTCCAATAGTGTTACATTTCCCACACAATTTCCTTTTCTGTACACACCCAAAGTGTTGGCACATGCCCAAAGAAGAAATGGCAAGATTGGTAATGACATGATCGAGATCTACTTGTGTGAACTATAAACGCACTTGTGCATACATGCATGCACTGCACATGCACTATGTTTCCCTCTGGCAGCATCCTGATCTCTTCTGTGTCTAGACCTAAGCATGCAACTCCAAGGCAGACACCTTCTGGGTTTGAGGGTGAAATTCTGTTGTTTGCACCATCTTCAACTCCAGAAATCTCTGGTACTTGTTCTCAGACTGTTGCTCCAGCCCATGATTCCTTTGTTGTCACCAGGTCTAGACACAATATCTCTGGCATCACTTTTCAGTCCCCCATAACACCTAGCTCTGTTCTAGGATTGCTGTTTGTATTTGAGCAGCAAGGGGCATGTACTGGGAGGAGTCAGTCAACTTGGTTGAGAAGTCTTGAGAATGCAAGGACAACTCAAGCCTAACACAGAGATAAATCATGTGCCAAAACTAACCTTTGTGGAGCATGCTGGACAAGATACCTTGTGCAAGGTAATAACAGCAGTGTCACACTAAAGGTAAGTCTGAGTGAGAACCAAGAGGACAAGTTGGCTCTACTCAGGACACTACAGGGTGTCTTATATACTGCTAGGCATGAGTCACTTACTAATCTACTGAGTAAGTATGAATGACTACAAGCTGACACATTGTGTATCTATATTTAGCACTTCTATTGTGATTACTGATCACTGTGTCATAAGTGCTTACTTGCACTGATGCATCGCCCTAATAATAGAACAATGCTGACTGAAACCTAATACAGCATGTAATCTACATTACCCTATTGTTCTACATCCTTCCATAACATTCCAACCAATCATAATGTACATATGTCTAATAGTAATTAAGGCAGGTCCTTCCCAGGATCACATGCCTTTATGACAAATACAAATGCACATGTTGGCATCATGTGACTAACCATCTTATCACATCTAATGATAAGGACTTCAACACAGAAAACAGAAAAGATATATGTGTCTGTGACAATCTTCATCCAACCCATCTGTAGCAAGAGGGGATGTCCAGCCCTGTGCATCAAGGATGTCTTGCAGAGAGAGAATCATGAACACAATTGACATACTGAAGGCTGGGCAGTTGAGTCCATTCAACCTTATCATTGAGGTCCTTGATAATGACAATGCTGAATATTCTGGTTATCTGAACGAGCATTATAAACCTGGCAGCAACAAGTTTGCAAAGATTCTCAATTCTGTTCTTGGGACTCAGTCTGGTAAACAAAAACTTTGGTTATGGATGCAACCACATGCTCTTGAGCTCATATCTGAGGTTATAGATGAGGAAATGGACTCTATTGTTAAGGGGGAGATTCTACCTCTCTCTGCTATTACCCCAGATTTTATCAAGTCCTGGACTGTTGCAGATGTTAGTGAGCATGCACCCTTTCTGACATTGGTACTCCTCCATGCAGCTCAGGCATCTCTGGCAAAGGAGACTAATAAAAAGAAAAACCCAGAAGCTGTATGTGATTTGTACTCTGCAATCTTCTGAGTACTGATATTCTATACTAGATGTGCAATATCTTGGTGAAACAGCTGTGTTACCATTGCTCTGGTTGTGTACTAGGCTTTCCTGCTCAATTTGGACTTTTTCTCTGGAGCTCTGGATGTTTGTGGCAGACTATTGATGCACTGCATTGATGTGGCCTCTCTGTGAGCTACTTGTCAGTCTTGAATAATCTGGCTACTCTCATGAATCATTGTATCCAGGTGGCAGTCACTGTTGGTTCTGGGATCCATGTCTTCTGTTAAAACAACATCCAGATCAGCATGTCTATATTTGTTGAGCAGTGTGGATCTTCTGGGCCTGCCAAATTGACATCTGGAACTTGGAGTCCTTTACAATGTTCACAATGGTGATCCCAAGCATATGCAACTTGCACCAATACTGGAGCACTTCAAGCTTGTGAAAGGTCTCGAATATATTCGCAACATTTGTCCCACACACCAGCAGCACAAGCCATTTTATCTCCAGCTCAGAGTTGCTGTCATTTGCATGCTACTGAAGTACTGTCCTGAGTTCCAATCCTATGCAAAGGACCCAGCTCTCCAGAATTGGCCTCATTGCCTGATGCCCCTTGGTTACACTACAGAACAATTTCCACTTTGAGCTACCACAATTGAAGAGGCAGCTGTCAATGGAAACTTGCTGTATCATGACAACATTTATCCCAATCAGCTTGGGCAGACTCATGAGGATCTGTGCGAATACACTATCCCAAGCTTCAATGATCAACTGATGAATTCTCAGATATGCTCTGGGCAGATTCTCTGTGCTCATGATATAAACCCTTGGACATGACATGAGGTATTTCAGTTAGGATTTGGGCTGTTCCATCTCTGTCTGAATCTTCTGTGGGCTCTGCTGCATGTGCATTGTGGGTTGCTTGAACAGACAGGAAGCCTAGCATACTTCTTCACTCTCATTGAGAAGACTTGTCCTAGGGGTGAACATCCTGACTATCACACCCTACTGTTGGCTCTTATGCAGGTCTTAGACAGCATCTTGTTGAATGCATGGAGACACGAGAGTGGGTATAATAATCTTAGAGAATTTGCCTCTACTGAGCCACTGGCAGAGAATCTGCTCAGTGTGGCTGGTGACATTATAGCAAAGCATGCCATGCCAATGGAAATGCCCAACACCCTCATTAAAAAAAAGGCACCAGCAGTTGATGGTGACAAGAGCAATGATGAATCTGATGCTGGTAGTGAGGCCAGTTTCACACTGGGGGGCTCCCCAACCATTTCATTTGCAGACCCAGATAAGGATAGAGCACATCAAAATATCTGCTTACTCAGTTGTGATCTCCTCTACACGGCTGAGTTAATCTGTGCAATCTCCAATGGTGATATTGGTTGTGTTGAAGACATGCTGCCCTTGCTGGCAATGATGTTCTGAGGAGCTGGTGGCAACAATTACTGCACCAAGATCTTACACTTCATACTCAATCTGAAGCATGTCTGGACACCAGAGTTTGCGTGAGTTGCTCCATCTGTATCCCTCTGACACTTTGGACTGACAGTGTTCACACAGGGATATCATGTGTGACAACATGCTTGTGAACTTGTTGAGTCTCACAGGCCATGCTATGCCAATCGACCTTAACATCAAGCATTTATCTTATCACAATAACAGTACATCAACATTATTTGACACTCTGAAGGGGCTCTTGCAAGCAAAGGGTGACTCATAAGGCTCCCAAGACCGATCACCTTGTCTGGCAAGTTGCAAATAGAGTTTGCAAAGAAATGCTACATCTGTACAAGGATGATCGAATTGGCAACAAGAAAACCAAACTAGTGCTCGATATGATTTATGTGGGCAAGTTAAAGCTCAACTTGTTGTCTCTGAAGACATTCAATTGTCATTCAATTGTAAAATACATGGTATGGTTGAAGGGCAGGAGTATGATGAGGACTTGGAGGAGGACACTCTTCCTCCAAACCCCATTATGGTCAATTCACTGTATGGCAATGAGCACAGCACTGAGTCTGAGGATGCAGAAGAATTTGAATAAGTGATTGTCTGTATTATTGCCAAAGCCAAGAACTACAAGAAAGAAAGAAAATAATCTCATCTGTGCCTCTTTATAGTTCTAGACCAGTCTAAGACCTTCCTGCTGTCACCACTGCATAGCACCTCAACACTTCTTGGCATATTTTCTCTGCTGTCTCAGCAGATTCCTCTGTAAACCTGGCAAGGTCTTGCTCATGTCTGGCCCACTTCTGATGATCCTTTTGCTGAGCTGTTTGCTCATTGCACTGTTCAGTGATTTCATGATCATAGGCTTGAATAACTTGGAAGAGTGATATAGACCACAGGTCTTTCCATTCTTGAGATTCATTCAGCACTTCTACAACTTACCCAGGATGTGTGATGTTCAATGGATGTAGCTTAGAAAGTGCCTTGATACCCCCATCATTGAGAATGAAGTAGGCTGGCTGCACAGATGAAAATGAGTTGTTTGAGTGCACAGTAGCATGCCAGGCAAGCAGCCGAGAAATTTATGGCTGGCACTGGCTCATTGCATGGGTCTTCATCCCTGCCTTCCTCTTCCTTCATATAGGCAGAATGATCTCTTCTCTGTCAGGATCATCAGGAGCACCATAACAGAGTTGCAAGGTTTCAGGATCTTTGTAGAGGAGATGGCCACAGAAGAAATGATTCCTGTAGCGGATGACTATCAGCTCCGTCAAGAAAGCTAAAAGAGTGTTGTGGGCTTGTCAAGGACACTCAAGCTTGATGTGGAGATAAATCATGCACCTACTATCCAAGCAATGTGGAGCATGCTCAAACTTGTGAACCTTCATGCAACATGCTAAGAGTGGTGTCACACAAGGGGATAGCTGAGTAGAAACCAAGAGGACAAGTTGGTTCTACTCAGGACACTACAGGGTGTCTTATATACTGCTAGGCATGAGTCACTTACTAATCTACTGAGTAAGTATGAATGACTACAAGCTGACACATTGTGTATCTATATTTAGCACTTCTATTGTGATTACTGATCACTGTGTCATAAGTGCTTACTTGTGCTGACATGTCATCCTAATAATAGAACAATGCTGACTGAAACCTAATACAGCATGTAATCTACATTACCCTATTGTTCTATGACATTCCATGAAGTTCCAACCAATCATAATGTACACATGTTTAAGCTAGTATAAGGCAGGTCCTTCTCAGGGTCATGTGCCTTTATGACAAATACAAATGCACATGCTATTGTCATGTGACTAACCATCTTATCATATCTAATGATAAGGACTTCAATTCAGAAAACAGAAAAAAGATATACATGTCCATGACAATTCCAGTTAAACCCAGTTCCTGGGTGTCAATTGCAACACCACTTGGCTGTAAAGTGGTGTGCTAAGTATGCAGGGAGTAGGGGAGTAAGTAAATCTACTAAACTGAGACAACATTGTCACATACCATTGGGTGCTATGTCTCAGAGATAGCTCACATATAATTTGTGAAGGCATTTGTGTTCAAGTTGTATGATCTTGATCATAGCAACACTGCTACATTCCTTCTTCTTCGAACAGTCAGTGAGTTTGGGTACAGTTGGGTGGTCCAGGTCAGAGGCTGCATCCACCTCAACAGTGGTGAGGTCAATTGTCTTCACCCATGGCTCGTACATGAGCAAGAAAATGGCCTCGCTTGTTGGACTATGCCCACCCTGATGGCTGTTGGGACCTCTCATGTGAGGCCATACTGAATAATGATTGTAATATCTGGAATATCTAGTCCCTGTGGGTGCCCACAAACATTAGCTACTGAAGAGACTATGTAAAACATATGTACCATTGATGCACCTTCGGTTGTGTGAAGCACTCTAGAGTCGCATCCCTTCTCTTCCTCTTACCACCACCTTCCCACTTGTGGAAAAAGACTCTTAGGCCTGAGGTTACCCTCCCATCTCCTCTAAGCTTTCCCTTCAATGGGACTTAAGGGAGCTCTGAGATAGTTGGGGCCAGCATGGTACGGAGTGGCATCTGGGAGGTAGCTCACTGTGGAAAATGGTGCTTAGGCCTGAGGATACCCCCTAGGGGGTCCAGCAGGGTATGACATGTCGTCTAGTGGGGTGCTTGAGGTTCAGTCAATCACTGTGGGCTCTGAAGGGTGTCTCTGGGCCCACTCTGGTTGCCTTCAATGGTGGCCTTCACCCTCTCTCTCTGTTGCCTCACAGTGGCATTACTCTCTCTCAGGGGGCTTACCACTCCCCTTTACCCTACTCCACAGCCTGGCTCCACAGCTGGGCCAATCACCACACTCTTTGGGGCTATGCAGCCCTTATCACCACCTTGCAGCATGCACAAGGCCCTTGGAAGGGGGGCTGCAGTCAGCCTGCCTTTAATCTCTGCACCTTGTGTGCACTTCTGGGCCTTGCCCATTACCATTTCCCCAGCGGCCTAGCCATTCCAACACCAATCATTTACAACTGGGCACTACCGAAGCAGATGCCCCCACTTTTTACCCCCACTCTCCTTCCTCACCAATGTTGTTTTGTGTTTTTGTTCATTTTTTTGCTTGCCAACACTACTTTATCTCCCTTCCCCATTAACCCCCCTCTAATCCCTCCCCCTTCTCATAACAGGAAAGCCTCTGTGCTCGAACCATCAGGTTACAGGAACACATCTGGACATCAACAACCAAGTTCCTAAGCTCCCCCTATACATGGGGAGTGGTGTCACAATGCAGCTCTGAGTGGTGCAACAAGGATCCCAGCAGGATGTAAGTAGAAGTGTAGTAGTCAGTACCTGGAGTAGGCCACATAAGCAGGTGATTGGGAGGGGAAGTGGTTGGGGGCCAACAGGTTGGCAAGGAGTCCAGGAAAACAGTGTTTAGGCCTGAGGGTACCCTTTGGGGCCCAGCAGGGTATGGCATGTCATCTGGCACATATATAGATAGTTAGTAAGCATGTCGAGACTGTACTGGGCCTCGGGCCTTTAAATGCAGTATAAATCTGATTCAAAAAAAAAAAAAAAAAAAAAAAAGAAGCACTCTACAGTGGCCATTTGGGTTGCTGAAGTCCTTGTAAACCTGTGTCAGGTTTTCCTTGGACATGCTCCTGTGGTAGTGCCCCTTCTTCTGCATATCCTCAGGGAGACATTGTGTGTGACACAAAGCAGCCTCAGCAGCTTGCTTGAGACTGTTGTGGAACACCACTGTCTTTGGGAAGATCCAGCCAGCAGGGTAAGGATGAGGGACAAGGAAGTCTAGATTACAAAAGTCTGAGAGTTTGCCAACAATAGGATGGGTTGCATAGACAATATTAGGCCAATTACTAGTCAGCTTGATGGCACATAGCTCAGATTCCTCAAAAAGCAAGTTTTTATTATGGCTGCCTTGATGTGCAGAGGCTGTGTCCCCAAGAGTGCTTGCAGAGGCACATTGCTTCCAATTTTGATTCAAAATTTGCCAAGCTGACCCTGTATATCCTAAAACATCAAGTGTGTTACTATTATCTGAGACAAAAAGGTGCCAGTCTGCAGACCTTCCAGAGGTCAATGTTGTTTGGAGTATCTTCATTAATTGTGATTGCCTTGATATTGTACCGAGAAAATGTGAGGACTTGAACCACCTGCAGATGCTTGAGAGGCGAGAATACAACAGCCATAGTAGTAGGAGTGAGCAGGCAAGGGAGGATCATGCACAGAGTCTTGCCAGCCCCAGTACCAACATCAATCAGAGAATCTTGTTCAGACATGATACCAATTGTTGCCTTCAGTTGAAACTCCCGAGGAAGATCTTGATTCCCAGACTGAACCCAGAGCAACAAAGATGTGTGAAGACCAAGTTGTTTTGTGTTGTACTGCAGCCAGAATTTGACAAGAATTTGATGTTCCTCGGGCGGGAGCCAGCTGATGGTAGGCTGAGTGCATGAATTTATCTTGCAATTCCTGTAGATATTGCAGCTCAAAAGGTTTGCACTCACTCATGATTCTGAGATGATAAGGGAAAGTGCTTATATTCACCTCATGTGTGCCCACTGTACCACTCAGTATGACATGACTTAGAGACTCACACAAGCTTGTAATTACAGAATCATGATCGAGATAGAAGATTCGAATGATTGAATTTGACTGAATTTGGAAGTGATATATTAGGCAACTTGTGGCAAACTGCATGCTATAGGGATTTAAACTCAGCTTTACCAGCCTGAATATTGATAATCATATACAGGCTGGTCATGAGCCTATTCAATGACCCCAGCTTCAAGAAGATGTTGGAGATCACATCTCATGCAACACAGGATGTCACCCTACCCTCACCTAAGAAGACTTGCACACACATTGTTCACATGTTTAAACAACAAATGTATTTGCTCAAGAAATGTCTCAATGTGTGTATTGACACTTACTGTGTCCTTTCCTTCTAACATTCACTTACTAGGGCCCCACAGTTGGTGGGGAAATCAGCCTGACCTGCGATGCTTGCCAGGCAGATAATACTGACTCATATTTCACTGTCACAGGGCACTGGGTTGAGGAATGTGCCCCCAGAGAGTGGAGCCTGGAGCATGCATTGCTCGGTTTCATTCAGATGAACTGTGCTCATAACAGAAGTCACCTTGGACAGGTCCTTTACAAGGTCTGCAACTGGCTGAGAATTGTTCACAAGGTGAGTATCTTGTTTGCCAGCTGCCAATGTCCCTTGACTTACACTAACACAGAAAAAATAATGTCCTGCACATGCTTGGGACATGAAGTAGACAAATTTATGGGAAGACAATGTTTCACAATGAAAAGATAGGATAGATGAGCTTGCTAGGACGTATAGAGTATGGCCCACAATGACCCAAGGTATGAGCACCCAATTGTGACCCAAAATGGGTCGATGTTTTTGATAGTTGCCGAAAATGGCAACTCAAAAACGAGACCTTTTGAAACAAATGCCAATTTATGATGACAGAACAACATCTTATGGCAAAGTAACTAGTAGTGTGTATTACCACCATGTGCATTATAAATGGCACAGACTCGATCTGGCATAGATTCATAGAGTTTGTCAATGAAACTCATATCAATTGCAAACCATTCCTCCTGAAGTGCTACCCAGAGATCTTCTTCTGTACGTGGCAAGGGCCTTTGAGCATGGACTCTATGGTCCAGGTGGTCCCAAAGGTTCTCAATAATATTGAGATCTGGGCTGTTTGGTGGCCAAGGTAGGAGATCTACATTGTTTTCTTTGAACCATGTCTGTACAACCTTGGCAGTGTGCTTTGGGTTGTTGTCTTGTTGGAAATAGAATTTGTCGTGCTTCATGTGGAATTCATGGTAGGTTCCCAAGACATCATCCTCTAAGATCTTGAGGTACAGCTCCTTGTTGAGGTTCCCTTCTATCCTTACAATCCTCCCAAACCCCCAGGCAGTTATTATTCCCCATATAGTCACCTTTCTGCCACCATGCTTGATCTTCTTCTTCATGTATTGAGGATCCAATCATTCCTGCAGCCTCCTCCAGCACCACTGTATGCCATCCGACCCAAAACTCTGGAAGATGGACTCGTCTGAAAAGTTTACAGCCTTCCAGTTTTCAACAGTCCAATGCAGCCTCTCCTTGGCCCACTTCTTGCAAATGTGTAGATTCTTCTGTGAGATAAATGGGACTGTTGCTCAAATATAAGGACATAGACCTTCTTCTCTCAGTGCTGCCTTGATAGTGTCCACACAAACATCAGGGAAGTAGCCATTCCGAAGCTCAGTAACATTGGCAGCATCACCATTTGCAAGGTGGCAAAGAGCAACATGCTGTCACGAGGTGTCAACTTGTG
Organism: Lactarius tabidus; assembly: GCA_963281015.1. Taxonomy (NCBI): domain Eukaryota; kingdom Fungi; phylum Basidiomycota; class Agaricomycetes; order Russulales; family Russulaceae; genus Lactarius; species Lactarius tabidus. The sequence goes on from OY725473.1 coordinate 1,710,348, forward strand.
TGGTCAACCTGTTTGGTGTCCCACTTCATTGTAGTTCTCCTTGTCTCTGTAATGTGCAAATATGCAATTGATTTGGTGGTTGGTCAGATTATGGTTGTCAGTTAGGGCTGCACAGATGACATCATGAGATGACCCAAGTTTCTTCATGGTACAGATGATGGCCTTTTCAACTGCTGTGGTGTGTCAAGCCATAGTAGAGATGGGTTGCAAGATTTGTAGTTCATTCAATAAAATAGCAAGTGCTGAAAGAACAATGCAGAAAACTAAACAACACATTGGATTTTTGTCACATGACATCATGCCGTCAGTTTCATCAAGCTGCTCTCCTGGCTTGAGATTCTCAAACAAATGTATTTCTTTTTGGGAGAACAAACTACAATAGGATGACTTCTAATATAAGGAAGAATAACCATGATGAGGAGCAAACTTGTTGGTATATGTGTCTAACATGCCAAAATTTATAGCAGGACATTATTTTTTCCTTGTTAGTGTACTCTTGCTTCACATGTGTTTTGATACAGGTTGGTCATGTCACATGCAACAATGCCAAGAACAATGATACCATGTTGCAAGAGTTTGCACACTGCTATTCCATCAAGATGGGAGAGGATTTTGATGTCAAACACCATCAAATTAGGCTTGTCACTCTTTTCTATCTGACCTTGTAATTTTACTGCCATTCTGACCATGACTCTGCTCACTTGTTCACTCAGTGCCTTGCTTACATAGTCAATCTTGCTATGCAAGCTGTTATCTCCACATGCAGCAAGTCAAGGTATTACAATGGCAACCCTGAGGACAATCACCTATCACTGCACTGATGTAAGACAAGATTGGGATTATCTGGGCCATTTGCATCAAGGTAGGTTCTACTTCCAAATCCCAATTGATAGCCTCAGGTGCTGACTTGTTCTTGTGGGTAGGCACGCTCATCATCACAGCACAATGATGCATTCAAAGCAGTGCAAATTCATAACAAATTGCCACCCACTAGTGAACTTGCTCCTCGACATGAAGGTACAATGGAGCTCCACATATATCATGTTGTATCATGCTGTGTCACATCATTTGGTAAGTGTGTATTGCTTCATTCTAGCTATGTTTTCTCACTGCAACTCAAGGTGGCCAATGAGTTCATCATAGGGGTAGGACTCAAGGAGACCAATGCAGATAAGTGACACAAGTTATCTGCTCTCACTTTACATGAGGAAGAGTGGACATGAGTCTGACTCTTCTGTAACCTACTTGACAATGTCCTATTTCCATAATACACCAATTCCTACTGCCATATACCTACTCAAATAGCACGCCAACTGTGCACAACAGGCTTTCTCTGTGGCAAAGGTCCCAACACTTCAATTGGCTCTCCCAGCCATTGAACAGCTGTACACATCTTGGGAGAAGGCTTCATTAAGGTTATGATATGACAGTTTCATACCAGCACTCAACTCTGGTATGGCCAAACTGAACACCTACTACAAGTGCTCAGCAGAATCAGATGCACATATCATGGCCATGGGTAACATGTCCACATCTTATCTATTTGCTGTTCACTGATCTTTGTGCATAATTGGCTAAGTGCTTGAGCTGTCAATGAAGATGACAGACTTCCACAAACACTGGTCATCAGATCTCATTTCTGAGGTAGAAGATGCTGTCCAGGCCAGAGTAAGTCCCCCTATCTGTTCATAGGCATCTCACTGATTTGTAATTTTATATTTCCTTAGTTCCTTGAACACTTCAACAGCTTGCAGCAGGATCCAGGTGCAAAATCAAAGTCCAAAAGCAAGATTTCATCAAGGCACAAGTCTGTGCATCACAACATTGATGACACCAACTCTGAGGATGACACTAGTGGCTGTGAGGCCACAGATGCCTTGTCCAATGGATGGAAGGACAAGTGGAAGTCCTATCTGATCACAAATGAAGACATTCCAGGGGGTATGGGGATTGTTTGATGGTGGGGGGTAAGTATGTTATTTCTATCCTCATACATCACTGACACACATGATACTGTAGGTAAATGGCTCCTGATATCCCACTTGGCATGCATTGGCTCATGATTACCTCACCACTGTCATGGCATCCTTGGTATCCAGTGAGAGAGAGCCTTCTCTTCAGCTGGGATCACTATTTGCAAGTGACACAATCAGCTCAATGGCAACATTGTCAAAGTGTTACAATACTAATTTTACTTTAATTTCCCTTCGATAAGCTCACAGTCACATGACTGACACATCACCACTTCACTTTCCATTGTCCTTAGTGACCCATTGTTCCCGTGACTCTATTGTTCTCATGACTATTGTTGTTGTGATGTCCATTGTTGTTGTGATGTCTATTGTTGTTGTGACCCCATTGTTCTCATTTACTATAAAGTCTAGTAGCTAAGTAACTTGTAGCCTTAGACTTTACTTCTTGTATTTTACAGTACTAGAGACAACAAGCAGAACCATCCCCACTCCAAATCACTTGCATGATCTCCCTCTCATAACTCTTCTCAAAGTCCTTGTTTGACTTATGCAGAGAGTTACTTGTCATCAGAAGCTACTCTAAGTTCTCTTCGAACTTAGATCTCTTACATAAGAACCATGTCAGACTCCTTAGTGTTCCTGTCATTGTACACATAACCCATGTTGGGTGAATGTCCTACTGTGACATAACACAAAGCTCTGCAATGTCTCAAGGCCTTAGTTCAACAAGACATCTCTCTCTAAGGTTCATTCCCAGTGTAGCCAAAGAAGAGATGCACCTGGACAACACTGATATCCAAACCATCAACCATGAAGGGTCTGCAAGTGATGCTGTTGAGGGTGCAGAGGATTGGACTTGGGATGAGGTCAGGGAGGATCCCAGCAATGGCAACAGCAATGAAGACCATTAATGGCAAGGATAACATCAAGGTGATCCTGTAGTAGTAGTTGTTCATGCACTCATAGCACAAACATTTTCTTGTCATTCCTGTAAAGTATTATACAGAGGGTGTTCTCTAGAACTACAAAGCTATAAGGCTGTGGCCAGCTGTGTCTTTCAGGCCGAAGGGGCCTAAGATGTTGAAGACTGGCAGTACCAGCTCAGTCCCCAAAAAACATGGGCCTAAAGACCCCCAGGACTGGGCCAAATAACTGTCTCTTGGGCTGAGCCGGGACTGCAAAACACTAGTAGTAGTATACAGTGGTGGACCACCAAACTTGGCAATTTTGGTTGACTCTTTTCATGACTCAGGAATCCCAGAAGATGTCCCAAAAGAAGTTTAGAATGAAGCCTTCAATGCTCTTGTGGTTGAAATGCTTTCAGATCTTGGAGATAATGATCCACAAGATTGTGAGTGGAAACCTAAGCATAAGAAAAGGAAAAGGACAATAAAGAATGGTCAGTGTGTGAAATACACAATACATGTCTGGGCTAACCTTATCATGAACAGAAGGCCCAGGAAAGCCCCTCATGTTTGGGCTTATTTATGTCTTGCAAAGTCAGCCCAAAGTCAGTGTTGCCTGAAGCACTACCATGCAATGCAAAACCAATCAAGCCTTGGTTCACCAGTTTTGAATTTATGATATAAAAGGCTCCACAAAATGCAAGGAACACATCCATCACTCCACCCACCCCTGCCCCATCACTGACACCACCACCATCCCTGGAAATGACCTCCCTACCCACTCCAACACACCAGCCTCCATACCTGTCAGTGCATCCTGTGACACCTAACCATCAGGAAGGGGAGGAGGGAGGCATGCAGACCAATGATGAAGACAAGGTGATGGAGGCATTGCTCAATGCCAGGGAGGGGGGAGGGGGCACAGTTGATCTGGGGTGTGTAAAGGCCTTAACTACTTGTTTTAGTTTTAAAGCAGCTTGACCAAATGAAAGGCACTCACCACCTGAAGAAAGTTATCTGTAAGTGTCTTACCATAATGAGCTCTGATCATGCCAATTGTTGGGCACTTCCTTTTCTCTTCCTGAAACCTCTAGGATGAGTCATATGGATTCCTAGAGGTCAAGACCTGCTTAAAAGGACAGCCTTGTCCTTAGTCTCTTTTCCTGCTCTCTTGCTCTCTCCTTTTTCCTATCTGCTAAGACCTGTACACTTTCTGTATTCCCCTGCTCCTTGGAATATATACCAAGTGCCTAACTCTGTCCATGCTCAATCTCCCCTCTTTCCCAATTACCCATGCTTGAAGCAAGTGCTGCCAGTCCACCCCAACCAGCATTACACTTTTTTTGAGTTATTCTTGCTTTGGTATTACCCACTTATCCTGGGTATTGTGTAACTTCCCTGACATTGAGTACTGTTCACAGTCACTTCCTGTGTGCATACTGTCCTGTCCTGGTGTCTCACCAATCCCAACAATACAAAAATGTGCTATCCAGTCCTCCACATCTCCACAAGAAGGTTCTGCACTTTCTCTGGATGAAACTCCTGGTCCCACCAAAAGTCTAGACTTGGTTGACACACAAGTGCCACACCAATCCCTGACACCATCAAGCACCTCACCCATGACCCCCCCTGATCCAAATCCTACATCTCCTCATCCATCATCTCCCTGTTCCATGTCACCCAATGACTCTTCACTTGATGTTATCATAAACCCCCTCCAATAAAAAATGCCTGACAACAAAGATGTGATTGCTTTCCATCCCATTATATCCTGCCTGCCTCAGCTTTCTGCAGGAAAGCATCTGTGAACCGGGTTGGGTGCCTAAATGCTGCTAAACGCGGCTAAATGGTCCTAAATGGCCCTAAATGGCCTTAACAACCTGCTCATTTTGCAGATGAGATCACTCCTATCATAATCCAAAACTTCGAGAACCACATTGAGAATTTCTTTATGAACACAAAGAATAAAATCACAGATGATGAGAAAGTCACCAAGATTCTCAGCTGCTTTGAAGGCACAATCATAAACAACTGGATCTCAGTCAATTGCAAGAGGATTTGCACCCTCACATTTGAAAAGTTTATGGATGAATTCCACACACAGTGGTTACCCTACAACTGGATAGAGGATGTTTGCACACAGATGCTTGGGTCTCATCTTGACCCTAAACAGATAACTTTCAAGAACTGGGCAACAGAGGCCCAGGCCCTGAACATCACTCTCCAAGGCACAGACTCACACATTGATGATGATGCAGTTTGCTGCCAACTTTGAAGCAAACATTGATCATGATTTGCACACCAGAGCACACCACAAAAAAGTCTCCAAGATTGACAAATTTTTATCATGGCTGGAATGTATGGCTGAACTCAACAACAAACACCAAGTTGACTGAAAGCAAATGGCAGAAGTCATTGAGGAAATGCACCCAATGAAATGACCTTTCAATCCTGCACAAAGCATTAACCCAAACTGCAATAGTTTTTCTGCAGGATCATTGTCCTTGGGAAACACACAGTCACACATATACCCCCAAACTCATAGATGAAGAATGTCAAATTCTCATGGAAACAGATGGTTGTTTCAAATGTCACAAGCCAAATGCTGGACACTGCACAAACAAATGCACTGTCATCATCTCCAGTACAATACAAACCTGTCAAGTCACTTGGCCCAAGCTGAGACCACAAAGAAAAACAATTACCCCACTCCTGTCATGGGCTCTGACAGATGTGACTAGCACTGAACAAATTGCAACTCACCTCACTGCAATTTTCCCATCCACAAGCATTGCTGAGAACATCTTCTCCATCTTGTCTGGAGACAGTTTGTCCTCAGTAAGCATCCTGTCCCCCTTAAAATGCAACTGCCTGCTGTTGAAATGCCATGCTCATGGAAACACAGTTAGTCTTTCAGTAAATACCACTGCCCTAATTGATAGTGGTGTGCACATGGTCTTCATATGGCCAGACTTGGTAGAATGTCTCAAATTAGAACAATTTCCTTTACCTCAGCCAGAACTCATCAGTGTTACCATTGATACACGGGAACCAAACTCTCACACACTACATCAAATTACAATTCTCCTCACACAATACCATTTTCACCTTGACTACATTGACTGCCATAATTGCACAGAGCCTTTGTATGCCCATCATCCTGGGGCTTCCTTTCCTTTATAAACAAACTATGTAATGATTATGCAAAATGTATATGCATGACAACAGAAGTCACCCCACCATATGACTTACTAGCCTCTAAACCACAAACCAGCACAAGCCACAAATACTCACTCCCTTCAATAACACCAAATGTTCTTGCCACAATCCATGAAAGAATCATGATGCTATCACTTAACACAGTTCTCACAGAACAAAAAACTGCCTTCTGCACAGAATTCACACAGGTTTCCAACCTTTACCCCACATAAATGAGTTCCCCTTAAAACACAGGCCTGCATTTGCCTCAAAGATTTGAACCCAATAATAAAATCACAAAAAAACTATCTGTGCCCTTGTAAGTGGAGAGAAGCATGGCAAACCCTGCTACAACAACACCTTGACTGCAGGCCAAATTAGGCCCTCTTCTGCTGCAGCAGGAAGGCTCGGTGCTTTTATCATCCCAAAAGAAGACCCCACAGTTTTGTCCCAATGGGTAAATGACTATTGACAAACACAAACACCATAACAGATAGTTTCCCAATTCCACTCATAAATGTAATCTTGGCAGACATTGCCCAAGGAACATACTTTGCCACAAATGCACAATGACAATGTTGGCCTCACTGTGGTAAAGTCACCATGGGGCTTGTAAAAATGGGTCATAATGCCAATGGGCATCAAGAATGCCCTTACAATCCACCAACATTGGGTTTCCATAGCTCAACAACCATGGATTGGTAAAATTTGCTGTGCATACATTGACAACATCACAATATGGTCCCACACATTAGAGGAACATGAATTGAATGTGAGAACAATCCTAAAAGCACTAGCAGATAACAGCCTCTATTGCAACCCAAAGAAGACCAAACTCTTCAGCACCAAAATCTGCTTCCTTAGGCATTGCATCTCTGTGAAAGGTATTATGCCTGACTACAGGATCTTTGTCACAACAGATGCTAGCAATACTGGTTCAGGAGCAATCCTGGCTTTTGGCCCATCTTATAATCTCACCCACCTGGTAGCATACAAATCATGTTCCTTCAAAGGTGCCAAGCTCAACTACCTGGTACATGAGAAGGAGCTGCTTGCCATTGTCCACACACTTGCAAAATGGTGTTCAGAGTTACTCAGATACCAGTTCCAACAGTGCAACATGTCCAGACAACAGGCATGCTGGATGGAACTTCTATCCCAGTATAAAGCTACCATTCACTATCTACCTGGTGAAAATAATTGCACTGCAGACACTCTCTCATGGCTGCCAGACCCAGCCCTTACTTCTCAATAGCATCACTATTAAATGCCAAAGGATCCTGAAAGATCAGGACACACTTCAAATTGGAAGATGTGATGCATGACAAAATTCATGCAGGATATGAAAATGACCAATTCACACAGAAACTAATGGGGGTTGTGCCAGGCATGACAAACATTCACCACAATGACATATTTTGGTTTATTGATGACCACCTAGTGGTTCCCAACAGCAAAAATATCCATAAAACTCTATTCCAACTGGCACATGACCAGCTTAGACATTTGGACTCCCTAAGACAAACAGATCCCTGTGCAAAAGCTATTACTGGCCACACATGTAGCATGACCTTGAGGACATTAGTAAGTTTGCAAATTTGCTTCATGTTTTTGCCAGGTTTTTCCAGTTTTCCATTTTCAGAAACTCTAAAACCCGGAAACCATTAAACTGGTCTAAATAAAACTAAATTAGATCTAACTTTGTAAAATGTGTGTCTAAATTTTGCTAAAAGTCAGTTAAAAATTTGTTTGCATGATGATCTATGGCAGAGTTGATAAAAAACAATTGAATGCTATCCAAAGAGTTTTGGTAAGAAATATTAGATGGGACAGGTTCAGAACCATAGACTGGAATGAGGTGGGTGGCATGGGCAATGGTCCTTACATCAATAACCTGGGAGGTTAGTTTCCTGCACTGCCTCTCCAATGACACTGTCCACATTTCTGTGTCAGGATTGGGTTGGTCATCGCTTCAAACATACCAGTTCACATATGCACATGAATAATGAACTTGCTTGTAATCAAAAGAAAAGTAAAGTAAAATGTGTGCTATGACCATACCTTCCATACCAGGAAGTTTATCATCCAGGACAACAAAAATGGTATTGCAGCAGGGCTTTTCATACCAGGAGGGGAGTGAGCAGATCCTCTCCTGACACATTCCTTGTGTACCACTGCAATCACTTGGTGCAAAATATGTTGCAAGGGCAAATGGTGAACTTGTATCTTGCCATGAAATTTGGGCAGGTCAGGCTCAGAGTTGCTGGCAGAAGTGGGGTTATCAATGAGGGAAATGAACTTGCAAACAGTGAGGGGAAGGTCATGCTCTTGGATGAAATTGGCAAGATCATACAGGGAAGATGGATATCCCTTTTCTGTACAAACACTCAAGAGGTGGGCAGGATAAGAAGATCTACACACACACCTGCCCTATCCAACAATGTCACAATGGACAATGTTTCCTCCTCAGAGACACCATCCACTGGTGCCCCATCCACATCTGCAGCATGTTCTGAAGCAAGTGACATTGGGTCTTCAAGGGCATCTTCAGGCTTGGAGCCTGCCATGTATGACACTGTTGTACCCTTCATCATGCTGTGGGATACAAAAAGGTGACAGAGTGCCACCATCTTCTCTGACTGGAGAAGGATCAGCAGGATTTGCATAAGGGCCTTGTAGCAGCTTGAGCAATGCCATGGATCTTTGACTGCCTCCTTATGCTTTGACTTGGTGATGGAGGAACACAGGCTGTTTGGTGAACCAAAGAGTTGGATAGACATGAAATAGTGGACAAGTGCATGTTGGCAGGGCAATGAAATAGACTTACAAACTCTGGTTGTAATGAATATGTTGTGCAGCTCATGGAACTGTGCAACACATGCCTGAAACCTATCAAGTGTGGCTGCTGATATGACATTCTGCTGGGAAATGTAACATGCATTGATAAACTTGGAGATGCAACAAACCATTGCCGATGGGAGATACCCTGCAACGGCCCCTAGGTACACCTGGACAGAGGGCTTGTAATTGGCTCATAAGACAAAGGCAGTCACATTGCTCACCTTCATGAGCACCTTTGAGTCATTGCCTGTCCACTGCTTGAAGTTGTGCCCATCAGGAAATTGTTGGAGGCTGGGAAATGGGGGGACAACAGAGACCCTAGGTGACATTAGATTACAAGAGATCCACATGAATACAATGACTTACTGTCAGTTGATGTCACTGATTATCTCAAGCACACAGGACTTGCTATGGACGCGGTTGAGGTAGTCACACACCCACTCTACAAGGTGGTCCTTGAACACACCTTTGATGAGTTAGTGTAGGAGATCTGGTGTGAGCAGCTCATGGATATCCACATGAGGAAAACTGTGCATAAATGGCTGAGCAAAAATCAGTAATAAGTAGTTTAAAGTTATGACTGTTCTCACCACAATGTCCTTGTAAATACCAAACACATCCCAACCCCAGGATTGAAACTATTGATAAGGTAGTCTGTCTTCTCATGAGTTCATTGGTGCCATCCAAGTCATGAGGCATTGCATTGCACCTGCAAGAAGATCAGTCGTTAGTGGGGCCAAATTGTAGACATCTCTGAGACTTACTTTGCACACCAGTTTGACACAATGCCCACAAGCCAGACTTGCTCTGGGTAGTCTGCAATGTAAGGTCCCAAACCAAGCACAGCACAGCAAAAGTTCCATTGGGCACTTCACTACTGTTGGTGCCATCATGTGAGGCCTCAAAGGTTTGAAAATATACTCAAGGCATTGGTGATATAGCTGACAACAGAAACACTGGAATTCTATGGACCTTTGGTGTGACTTTGATGCTAGTGGCATAGCATGAGTTGTGAAAATTATGCAATTCCAAAAAAAAACTTACTTTTTGGAATGGGTAAGAAAGCTACCAGAAGGACACCATTCCCATGCACTCATCACACAGTATTTGAGAGACTGCCTATTGAGACATAGACTGGATGATATTCTTGCTGACCAGTTGCAACTGAAACTGTTGTTTTATCACTACCAGAAATAATAGGGACAAACATTGCCCTGTGGTTGCATTGATCTTGCAAGAGTACATCCTAAGACAGAGTGAGAAGCAAGAATTTAAAAAAGCAAGTGGCATACTGCTTGCACAAATGCCCACTGTGCTGACATTAGATTCAACCACAAATGTTTGCCCTTGCCATTGAACTCATTGTACAGCACATAGTCAATTTGCCCACTGAACTCCATTGTTGCAAGTTGTTCCTGAATGACTGCAAGGATATCATGAGTGTTCAACTCATAAGTTTGCTCCATCCAACACAGGGGTGTTGGGGGCTTTGGGCCCATGTACACAAACTTGATTGTCTTGAAAGGAAGCAACCCAGTCTGAATAGTGTCAATAGTTGCATACATTTTGTTGGCATTTTTCCATGGGGCACCAGCAGAGTGACCATGTTTGATTGCCGTGGCTGACCACAGATTGAGACCTTCAGCAATGTTAGCAGCTGACAATTGGAGCTTCACATAGTGATAAGATGCCCAATTGAATGCAAGGCAGTCCTCAAAAGGTGACCAGTCGTGGTCATCTCAATCATCTTGGCTTGGGGCAGTTGGAGGTGATGTTGACTCCTGTGGAGCTTGTAGGAATGTGCCCTCCTTGTCACATGGTCAAGCTGTAGTTCTGTCAGAATAAAGAAAAGAAAGGAAAGGGAGGAACAGGAAAGGAACAGGAAAGGGACCCACCATTCAATGTTGGGTGAAAAATGTGAGTGCATGACAACAGTTCATTGGGCAGTGTAATTGGAGGATGTTTAATTTTGCTGTGATGAGCAAGTCCTCCAATTGAATTGCATACTTTGGGACAGCAATCACACGGGAAGGCATTGGGGATGTTGTCACAGTGTTCTTGGTTCATGTAATGAAATTGGCAACCTTGGCAAATTGAACATTCTATTTGTGACCCATTTCAAACCTCAACTTAAACACCGTCTACACTCAAACATTCTCTTCCCCATGCCTGCCTCCACTCGTACCAAAAGGACCAAGGCAAAAACTGTCAATGTGTCCATCCAGCCTGAAAAGAAAACACCTAGAGTCAGCTAAACAAAGGCAAACAACAGCATCCCCCCCTTTGCAGTAGAGGAAGAAACTGCTGCTCCCACTCCTACACCTGTAGTTCTAAAGAAGCGTGGCCGAAAGCCCAAGCAGGTGACAGCAGACAACCTGCTGCCTCAAAAAGAAGCCCCCAGCAATGGTCCCAAGGCTACCAATAAGCCAGCAGGTGGTACATGTGGCAGTACAAATGCAACTCCAAAGATGCCAGTCCCTACATGAGACCCATTACCAAGTCGAGGAGGGAGAAACACTTACCCTGGCCTGATGAATGGCATCCAATGAGTCCCTTGTCAGTCCTCCCAAGAAGTTGCAGCTGAGTGCAAACACAAATGACTTGAACTTGAAGAAAAGAAACATGCAGGCAAAGAGGCGAAGAACATGCTTGCACAGATGGAGCTTGATGACAAGAGGGTCATGCAGGGCATTGAGGAGGAATGTCGTCAGCCACTTGACTGCCAGACTGGGATACTAGAAAGTGACAAAGAGTTTTGAATTGACAAAATCAAGACCAATGAAAAGGAAGAAAAGTATGGCAAGGGGGAGGAGGAGGAGGAGGAGGAGGAGGAGCCAAAGAAGAAGAAGAAGAAGAACAATACCTACAAAAAAAGGGAGGTGAGCTTGCATCTAAACACCAAAGATTTCCAGTCAATTACTTACTGAAGAGCCAGGTTAATAAAAAGTGCAGAGGTAGAACCTTGAAGGCAAGAGAGCTGTGCAAGGAAATTGAGGACAAAGGTGAAGTGCTACAGGATGAAGGAGTGCAGAAAAATGCAAAGGGAATGGAGAGGGTGAGGCAAGTCAACTTTGTTATTGATGCTTGCCTTGGTTTTTGAACTTACATCCATTTGCCATGTTGTCAGGTTTTTGCCCAAGGACATCAACCCCAAACAATACACCAAGGCCAGGGTCACCAAAATGAAGACCATGGGAAATCTCATCGATGACAGAATTGGCAGTCTGGACTAGTGTTGCCACAGCTCGGCTCAAATTGGCTGAGCCAGCTGAGCTGAGCCATTTTGAGCTGAGCTGAGCTGATAAATTGGCTTGTAGCCAAAAATGGCTCAGCTTGGCTAAGGAGCCTGCTCAGCTGGGCTTAGCCACACCCTAATCACTCGATTTGGCAAGCTGAGTGGCACATGATGCATGGGGGCCAGCTGGCTCCCCAGCTGGCGTGTTCAAGTCAATAATTCTCATGTAAGGTAAGTTCTTCTCGATCCCTCTCTTACAGCTAACTTTGACACTTTCAGGTTTTGTCCTCGGGCTCCTTCTTCACCCTCACTGCCCATCAACCCCTGTGTGCCCTGTCCCTCACACTGGCTCACTGGCTCACCCCTCCTTCCCCCTCACCCCTCCTGCATTGCACTGCCTTGTCTTGCTGCAACATACTCCCCCTTTCCCACCACCACCGACCTGCACGTGCACTTGCAGTCAGCTCGCAGTTGCTGCACTGTTTGCAGCAGCTGCATACCGACTGCTGGCAGCCTGCACTGTCTCACCTCTTGTCTCTTCCTTTGCCACCACCTTCTGCCTCACCAGCGCCCCAGCAAGAAAGGGGGTGTAGACAGCGAGATAACCTCGCTGTCTACACCCCCTTTCTCTCTGTTGCTGCAAGCAAATGAGCGGTGCCCATTTTGCACCACAGATGCTGCCCCCCCTCTCCACTGCCTCTGCCTCTGCCTCTGCCTCTGCCTCCACCCTCTGCCCCACCAGCACCCCAGCAAGAAAGGGGGTGTAGACAGCAAGATCACCTCGCTGTCTACACCCCCTTTCTCTCCTTCTCTGCAAGCAAACAGAGCGGCACCCCGTTTTGCACCACAGACACTGCCTTTGCCACCGCCCTCTGCCCCACTAGTGCCCCAGCAAGAAAGGGGGTGTAGACTGTGAGGTGATCTCACAGTCTACACCCCCTTTCTCCGCCTCTCCTCTTGCTGCACTGTGGCCCCCCCTCCCCCTCTTCCCCTGTTTGCCACATGATGGGCAGGGGTGCACCTCGGTGCTGCCCCACCTCTGCCCAAACAGGGTATGTGGGGCGGAGCACAAAAGGTATGCCCTGCCCCCTTTTGCCCTTCACCGCCCCTGTTTATGCACAAACAGGGGCATCATGTTCACCCCAACAGGGCATGAAACATGGGTGTGCGACCACCCACATGCATGCAAGCAGAGCACACAAACAGGTGGAGTGGGGGGTTGGGGATGCCCCCCCTTCCTGCCCCTCCCTCATTCCCTGTATGTAGGTATATAGATGTAGTATGACTGTCAGATTAGATTTAAAAAAATGTACATTATGTTTTTGTAAAGTAATTACAACTATACAATGAAATTGTTGACCACTGTGGGTCAAATTTATTTTGTTGTGGCACCATGAACACTCACATTCCCATGCTCTCGGCTCAGTCTCTGGTCTCATCTCACTTCATCTCTGGCTGATCTCAGCTGATCTACTGCATCTACACCTCTAGTTTCTTTTGCCTCACTCTCTATTCTGTGTCTACTATGCCTAGGACTTGTAAGAGGGCTCCTTCAACCCCCAAGAAGACTCCAAAAAGGCCAAGGACTGCAACAAATCAAAGTAGACAGCATGAACTCCCTGGTGGAGCTATGGAGATGTCATTTCAGCTTGAAGGTAGGTTTTTGGTTAAATGAAGTGCACATGAGCTTATGTGATCAGTTGCACCACCAGATGCTCTCCAAGCAGAAGTTGCACCACACCAAGTGCACTTTGCTTCAGATGCTCCACCTGCTGCTCCAGGAAGCACTGCTGGCCCCTCAGGTCATCATGGAGGGGAGGAGGATGTTTTTCTGTCCTCTACCCCTGTTCAGCCTCCCAACCAGGTGAGTATTTATTTTATTAGCTTTTTATATATGTATTTAACAAATTTAATAAAGGGACACTTCTGCTCACCTCCTGATGAGACATTTAACCTTCATAATGTCTCAGATGGCTCTCAGGAGGGTGATGCTGATGCCACTGTGGCACCTGATCCTGGTTTGGCAACTCCAAGCTGTTGTCAGAGACAAAAGGCAAAACAAGCTCAAAAAGCTGGTTCTAAGCAGGGTAAAAAATTGCCTGAAGACCTCCACTGTGGTTTTGATGAGGATGAAGATGGGAAGAGGGTTTGCTCATGCTGTGTGTAAGTTTTTATTTTATTTTATTTTTATTTTTTATGATTTACTGCTCATAAATTTATAGGGCACTTCAAGAGGATAATTCAACAGTTAGGGTTCACCACTACAGTGAAACCACTGCCACAGGTACACTGAGAGCTCACCTTCTCAACAATCACCTTGAAGAGTGGGTTGGTAAGTGTCAAAAGAAGAACATTCAGCTGAAAGGCAAGGAAGGCGAAGAGGCTTTGGCAAAATTCACTGGAGTTCCTCTGCAGCATCAAGCTAAGGCTTGTGCTGCCTTCTCTCAAGAAGCCTTCCTTGATGGGCTGGTTCAATTTACTGTGGCAACTAATCAGGTTTTTTTGTTTTTTTTTGTGTTTTTTTTACAAATTTAATAAAACTTTTTTTAGCCCATTAGAATTGTGGATAGAGAGGAGTTTTGCCACCTCTGTCTTTTGCTCTGCCCTGAGCTGCAAGATAAGGACATTCCACATTGGACCACCATGCACAAGCATATTATTCAGACTTCTGAGGAGGCACTTGCTAATTTGGCTCAGGACATTCAAGTAAGGCTATATTTAATTCCATGTGCTGAAAAACTTTTTTTTAGACAAACAGTGTTGGACAGGTGTCTTTTGCCACAGATTTGTGGTCTGACCCTGATATCAAGTATTATATGGCTGTGACAGCTCATTGGCTGGAGCTGGTTCATCTGCAAGGTGGTCAGAAAAAAATCACCATTAGGGCTGACCTTATTGGATCTATCCATGTTCCTGGGCAGCATACTGGGGAGAAGTTGGCTAAGATTTTCCATTTTATCATCAGCAGAGTGGGGCTTATAAAAAAGGTAATAAATTATTTTATTTTAGAAGTATAGCTGATGTTTATATTTTACAGATTGGCTGGGTGACCACAGATAATGCATCTAACAACTCCACCATGTTGCATGCCCTAGAAGATTTGATCAAAACCAATCATCCCAACTCTGGGTATTCTACACAGTTTGGTCACATTAGGTAAGACTTTGGCAAATAAAATGTATTTGCTGACTCTTTTTTTTATAGATGCTTTGCCCATATTGTAAACCTTGCCTGCAAAGCAATGGTTGAGAGGTCATCATTGAGGGGTGGTGGTTATGACCCAATCAAGAGGCTAAGAGATGCAGTTGCTTATGTGAGTCCACTTCTTTATTTTTTTCCTGAGTTATAAACTCACATTGTAAAGATTCATTCCTCATCACTGAGGTGTGAAAGCTTTTCCAAACTTTTGGTGGAGCTGGATATAAAACCCCTGCAGTTGATTTGCAATGTGGAGACAAGATGGTCATCAGTCTATCTGATGATCACTAGGGCAATTGACTTGAGAGAGGTATGATCAAATTTGATTCAAAATTTTAAATGGCTAAATTTGAGTTAGGGAATTGATGGGTTTTTTCTGGACTATGAAGAGGATGGTTTGGTTGAGGAGGATTGGAGGGAGCTTGAAATGATGAAAAGGGTTCTTGAGGTGAGGCTCTATTTATTTACTTCTAATCTTATATTGACTTCATTAATAGCTCCCTTACTTGTTTCAGCAAGCACTGTCCTTTGAGAAGACTCCAACTCTCTGCCACACAGTTCCTGCATTTGAAGCCTTTATGGCTTCTCTGAGGGAGTTGCAGGCTCAGGAGCATGGTGCAGAGTTCATTATTAGAGCAGGAATTGACAAGTTGGAAGAATACTGTCAACTTGCTCTAAGAACCCCAGCCTACTTGCTTTCTGTTGGTGAGTAATCATCTCATAATACTAATACATTCTAATATAAATAAAAAACAGTTCTCAACACTTTTGCAAAGCTTGAATGGTTTATTGAAAACTATTCAGCAGAATTTGCAACTGAAGTCAAATTCAAGCTTTTTCAGGCAGTATGTGCTCTTATTTTTAAAACCACTCTCCACTAAACCCTATATAGCTTAGGCCTTTACATACACCTCCACCCCCACCCCCTCAAGCCTCCACTTCCCCAGCCATAGACCCTCCAGCAGCCTCTACATCTCATTTGAGGTCTACTTTATCATGTGTTGGTCTTGGAAAAAGGCGTGGTATTGTGCCACATTCTATTTCTTTGGAAGCTGAAGTTGACAGCTACTTGGCTCTCCCAGCCTCATTTGAAGAAGACATTATTGCATATTGGCAGGTATGTGGCAGTGTGTCAGGTGTTTAGCATTTGTAACAGCTTCATGTGATACTAGGAGTATCAGCATCAGTGGCCAACACTGTTCAAGCTAGCCATGAACTTAATGGCAGCTCAAGCAACTTCAGTCCCATGTGAGCATCTCTTCTCTGCCAGCAAGGAGACAACTACAGCTAGGAGGAATCTGTTGCGCAGCACATGGCGCAGCACGCAGGCTACAGAAGACTCACCTTTGGTAGAAGGTGTTGCTAGTCTTAAGCGCAGTGTATAGAGCACGAGTGAATACAAGTGATATTCTGCTGGGGAGGGTTGGTCTCTTTTCACCCCTCCTTATATAGGGAAAAGTGACCTCTATGGTCCCACCATGTCCCTTTGCGTAACTATGATGAGTAAAGGTGTCCACTATATCGCGTTTTCAGTGACGCCTGATGTGTGGAACACCCTAGAACATACCAGAATCATTCACATGACCCTGATAAGAGTTACGCCCATGGATGTGCGTAATGTAGCTACTTAATATGGTAATCATACTTTGCGTAGTCTACTTATGTCGTAACTGCTATAGATAAGATACATACGTACTTATTACATTTCAACACTCCCCCTTGCTAAGTACACAGTAGTGGTCTAAGCATAATGATCGAAACAAAACAACATTCAATCCAAGAACTTGAACTGAGCACGGGACATATCGTTATGAGAAATACTCATTAACGATCTATGCTAGTTGTTTCATAGCAGTTTAAGAAGTCTCTGATGAGACGTGTTAGAGACTAGACAAGAAATTGAAAACGCGGTTTCCATCTTTCTGTCCCAAACATCTCTGAGGAAATGTTTCCGTGTAGCAGTGGTTAGACTGAACACCACGCTTCTCATCGACTCTTAATGACTAGGATGAGTAAAACTCTAATCCTAATTGCTCTCTGAACTTCTGAAATTTTATGCGGCCCAGATTCTTAGTAAACAAATCTGCGGGATTCTCAGATCCTTCAATAAAGAAGAGTTCAATCTTCTTAGCGCGTATGACTTCACGTATATAGTGGTAACGGATGTCAATGTGTTTTATGCGCTTTTCCTGCACCGGATTAGATGCAAGGAAGATGGATCCTTGATTATCACCGCATAATGGAATTGGTGCTAGGATAATACCGATCTCCTCAAAGAGTGACCGTATCCAGACCAACTGTCTGCTTGTATCAGCAAGCGACATATATTCTGCTTCAGTGGAAGAGAGTGCGATAGATTTTTGCGCTCTAGAATTCCAGCAAAATACACCATTAGCTAGTTTAACTAAATAGCCCGTTGTAGACTTTCTAGTGATCGGGTCTGAAGCCCAATCAGAGTCAGCATATGCTAGTAAACCCCCATCGCTTTTGCCATCATAGACTAAAGCATAATCGGATGTACCTAGTAGATAGCGGCAAATATACATCGCTCTATCTAGGTGATCCTTATTGGGGTTTGCTGCAAATTGCGACAGTTTAGTCACAGCATAGGCTATATCTGGTCGCGTTCCAATCATAATATATAGGAGTGACCCTATTACTTGTTGGAACTGAGAGCGGAGCTCTGGGTTTGGAGAATCTTTATTAGGCAATGGCTGATACCCTTCCGGTAATGGAGTAGGTACAGTTTTCGCATTTATGAGCTTAAAACGCTGCAGCACTTTGTGTAAATAATCTACTTGGTCGATTAGAATACGACCTTTCGATTTCACTATGCGCATGCGTAAAAACTCTTGCGTATCGCCCAGATCTCTACATTCCCAGATCTGCATAAAACGCTCTTTCAGAGAACTAATGTCTTTTTTGTTTGCTCCAAGAAAGAGCACATCGTCGACATAAACGATTATGACAGTGGTTCTGCCTTTATTGACAAATATACCAGAGTCTGAAACAAGTCGTGTGCAGCCTATCTTAGCCATGGATCCATCAAGCGCTTTCCACCAGGCTAAAGCAGCTTGTTTGAGTCCATAGATGGCTTTCTTAAGGCGCATCACTTTGTTTTTATTTTTGTGGCCAGGGACTTTAAACCCTTCAGGTTGTTCCATATAAAGCTCCTCATCGAGGTCGCCATATAGGAAGGCTGTTTTGACGTCTAGACCGGAGATGTGCCAATCTTTTAAAGCGGCAAGCGCTATCATCATCCAGACTGTCTCAAACCGTACCACAGGTGAGAATATTTCGTCATAATCAATGCCTTCAACCTGAGAAAAGCCTTTGGCTACAAGCCTGGCTTTTTTACGGCCATCCGACTTTAAGTCGAATACCCATCGGTTTTTTATGACCTTTCTGCCTTTCGGCGGGTCAACTAGTTCAAAGACTTTGCGTTTGCGAAGAGAAGCCAACTCCTCGCGACACGCTTGTTTCCACTCCTCCTGCGATTCTTTTGGCATTCTAAGAATGTCCCTAAAGGTCCATTCACGAATATTGGAGGTATCAGGTGACCCAAGATCATACGGTGGAACTGCTTTGGCAAGCAGATAATCTTGGAATTTGACTCCCCCTTCCTGAGCAAGGCGGGTCAGCAACTGCTGATCTACCTCATCCTCTGAATCATGCGAACTTTCACTCAGTGTAGTTGGAAGTTTAGATGCAGATTGCTCAGGAGATTTTCCTGATTCTGTCTGATCATGGAATGAACGTCGCCGGGAGCTACCCGGTTGGTTCTCAACCATTTTTTTCCAAGTACGAGTCCGCTCAATATCTCGGCTGACCTTAGAAGGGTGCCTATCGCCGTAGATATTATCAGGATTGGTAGGTACTTTCCTCAATCGCTCTGACCGCCTGGGTTCTACATCAGATGTAGTTTCAGGTCGAGACCGTGATTTACCCTTTGGCTTAGGTACAGGGTCAGGGCGAGGAGGCGGAGCTTGCTGCTCTGGAGGATCATCTGCTTTCGCAGGAACCTCCTCAACCCCGTCGGGTTGTGGAGCGCTACTCCCTTTTGGTGGCTCAGGGGGTGATAAGTCAAGATCACCAGGAGTGGTGTCTTCGAAATCAAGTGGTGGTTGATTAGATGGAGGTTCATCTAACTGGGTTGTCCCACGTATTTTCCCAGGAGTCTGCTGATTAGAGCAGCGAGGGAATAACATTTCATCAAAGAGTGCTTTGTCTGAATAAAACAAAGTATTTGGAGTACGCATAAACATGTCACCCTTCATTCCGCTAGGTCTACCTAAGTAGATCATGAGTTCGCTTTTAGGAGATAGTTTATTTTTTCTGCGAGACTCAGGAATATGGACATATGCGCCACAACCAAAAACTCTAAGATGAGAAATGTCTGGGATTTCATTGTTTAATAATTGGTAGGGGGTCTTCCAATTTATACGACTCATAGGAGTCCTATTATAACAATGTGCAGCATGATTAACTGCAAATTCCCACCAGGACTGCGGGAGACAAGCTTCTAACCGCATGGCCTGGGCTTTATCCATGATAGTGCGCATAAAGCGTTCAGCGCGCCCATTTTGCTGTGGCGTATGGGGCGTGCTTTGAAGCACTGTAATGCCGGCATCCTTCAATGTTTTAAGGAACACATCTGATTTATATTCACCGCCGGCATCGGACATCCACTCTTTTATGGTAGTATCAAATTGATTTTTGATAAGCGCTAACCATTGTCTCAAAGCCGTAATGGCTGAGCCTTTGTCACGCAAGAGTGTAATCCAAGCATACGAAGTATAATCGTCTAAGAAGACAATAAAATACTTGTATTTGGCATATGACGGTAAAGGAAAACTTTTTAAGTCAGAGTGTATCCTTTTAAAGGGTGTGGTAGCCCTTGTAGTGGAAGGAGGATGCGATGCAGAAGGCATTTTGCCTTGCGCACATCCAGGACATACATCATCAGATGTATTAGGAATTTGAATCCCATCGGGAAAACCCTTAGTATGATCTTTAGCATGCCTTAAAACCTCTTTAGATGGGTGTCCGAGGCGACGATGCATTAGATCATAATCTACTTTGTAGATATAAGGTGTTTCGATGAACTGCGCTTCTACACTAGTAGATGTCGCATCTAACCAATATAACGTATGACCAGGTATTAAAGGCTTACACTGGACAAACGGTTTTTGGTGTAACAAGGTTATATGCAGCGAATTTCCCAAAACGCGCATTCCTTGTTGCAAAAATTCTCCCATTGAGAGAAGGCGAATACTCATAGATGGAATGTAAAGGACTGGATGAACTCTGGTCGTAACAAGAGTCTTATTGACATAATGCCGAAGCAATACTGTCCCAGATCCTTCAACAAAGATCGTATGAGCCGCAGTTCTAACAGGTTGCCTGTCAGATTTTGGATAAGGCTGGTAACTTATAAAGTCACTCTTTCTGTTGGTGAAGTGCGCAGAAGCCCCTGAGTCTAATAACCAGAGGGTTTCAAGTCTCTTATTACACCGTGCACACTGAGTAAAGAAATCATCGTGTTCGCATTTCAAGATATCAAGAACGCCGAGATTAATACTGTACAGTTTAGATACTACAGACGATAACATATTATTACATTGCCGCTCCTCTTGCTTTTTTCGGGAGCGGGCTGATACTATGTCAAAGTCAGCATCATGTGCAGTGAGTGAATAAAGAGCGTACTCTTCATCATCAGATCCCCAATCAAGTAGCTCATCCTCCAATAAGGAGTTAGCAATATGACCGGGTGTCGCACAACGCGAGGTAGGTGTGATAGGCGAGGCGGGTGTGGATGCCATCGCACCAAACTCCAGATTCTGGAGATATTGCTGGTGGTTCCTATAAAGTTCATCAATGAACTCATTAGAACTCCTGCGTTGTACGGCTCTGGAATGACCAGGATTTGCCCACATTGCCGCAATCTCTTCCTCCGAATGGAGGGTTCCTATGGTCTCTGGATCGACATACTCTGGGGTAGGTGCTCGGGTAATACCTCCAGAGATTTGTGAGTTTAAGTCGACAGACAAAGACTCAAATGCAGATACAAGAGACGTACCCCCATCGTCTTCAAAGTCAGACTCGGTCAGCGTATTATCGCGCCCGGGAACTGGCTGAGACATGTCCACGTCCACCTCAGAGTCATACTCCTCGTCATAGTTGTAATTTGACCTCGATCGTACTGACTGATCGTAGTCATCAAACCGCTGCTCAATCGTTTTGACGACTTGAATGCTTAGCGGAGCATCCATGCGTTCAAGTAACGAGAGCGCTCTATTGACGGTAGGGTAAGGACCCTCAACCCTTGCCTGTAAGGTAGGGTGGGGAATGGAGACAGTGCGCGTTACAATGGACGATGATGGTCCAATGTGTGCGACAGAGGTGGTGGATGGGGAGGGAAGTGCGGGAGTGAGGGCAGCGACTGAAGCGACATGAGAGTGGCCAGTCTGTGCCTTGCCTTTTCCTTTAGCTTTGCCGCGACCTCCTGCTCTCGCACCGCGCTGCTTATGCTGCTGCTGGTTGGGAGGCGAGAAGTCTGCGTCCTGCTGCTGACTTCCACTCTGCTTTTTAAAGTGAGGGTTGTCGCGCTTACGCTTAACGGCAGAAAGCTTATCGGCTGCGAGTTTGTTCGCATGCTGCTCCTTCTTGTTCTTCGAATGAGCACCACGATTGGTTTCATTCTCGAACTGAGTAACGACTATGTCACGAATATCTCCGAAGGTAAGATCTTCGATTTCGTAGCCGTTCTGAATGATGGGAATGAGGTTTTCCCATTTGAGAGGAATAGCAGCCATCGCAATGAGGGCTTGGAAGTGGGAAGGAAGGGAGAGCCTCTTAATCTTGGAGCCTTTACCGATGGTCGTGTTTGCAATGCGAGTAAAAGCAGCTTCTACTTTGTCAAACTGGGGACCAGGGTGGTGGCTAGGATTAATACGCATGGTGATCGCTTCTCGGAAGTCGCGATAGATGGATGGGAATGATGCACCGCCGAACTCAGTCTTCAGCCAATCCCAGGACTGTTCAGCGTTAAAGTTGGGACTCATACGCTGCTGGATGGCAGGGGAAAGGCGAAGGGTAATATTGCCCAAAGCCATGTCATTTCCCTTATGCCAAGCCGTCCATAGAGCTGGGTGAAGGGGAGTGTCGCGGTCATAATCCGCTTTGTCAACCTTGTACTGAGCTTCCATAGTGGCATGAGCATTTTGATCAGCCTGGGAAGCAGCAGGATCGAGGGGTAGAGGTGCAATGGGAAGGATAGGAATCAAGGGTTCCGGGAGGCTGCCATCGGTGTATCCCCAGAGGCCATGAGCCATGAGGAAAGCACGCATGGCCTTACACCAAGTGACGTAGTTTTGTCCGTCAAAGACTTGGACAAAGGTTGTTAGTTGGGACGACATTGTTTTCTGTGAATGCTTTGAGAATCGTCAGCAAAGGCTATTCACAATTACTGAGTGAGAAAAACAATGGTCTAATAGGAACGTGTCCTTTCGACCGCCAACAACAACTCTCCTTTCGGAGAATTGCCTTGAGGAACGATCTACTCCACCTCAAATCAATGAGATGGTGTCGTTCATAACCCCAAGGTCTTACATGCCCATGAAGGGCGTTGTAGGCTATGCCAACGACACTAGTCTCAGCACCACATCCACTTTACAGTGGGTAGTGGGCAGGTGCGCTCAGCGCACAGCTAGCCGTTGTGGCAGGGCCCATAACCTGTTGCGCAGCACATGGCGCAGCACGCAGGCTACAGAAGACTCACCTTTGGTAGAAGGTGTTGCTAGTCTTAAGCGCAGTGTATAGAGCACGAGTGAATACAAGTGATATTCTGCTGGGGAGGGTTGGTCTCTTTTCACCCCTCCTTATATAGGGAAAAGTGACCTCTATGGTCCCACCATGTCCCTTTGCGTAACTATGATGAGTAAAGGTGTCCACTATATCGCGTTTTCAGTGACGCCTGATGTGTGGAACACCCTAGAACATACCAGAATCATTCACATGACCCTGATAAGAGTTACGCCCATGGATGTGCGTAATGTAGCTACTTAATATGGTAATCATACTTTGCGTAGTCTACTTATGTCGTAACTGCTATAGATAAGATACATACGTACTTATTACGTTTCAACAGAATCACCTCACACCAAAAATCATGGAGGCAACACAAATACTTAAGTTCCAGGCTAAGAACAAGAGGCAAATTGACTTCACTGAATGGCTTGGTAAAGAGGAAGAATTGGGTGATCTGGAGGAAAGGGAGGTTGTGAGATCTGCTGAAGATGTGAGAGGTTTACTAAATAGTATGCATGAGGAGGATGAGTAGATAGTGAGTATGTACATATGTGAACTGTCATGTCTTAGGATTTAGTTTGGTTGAGATGTCACATGAGTAGGAGTTATCATGTGACTATGACATATTAACTCTGGACTATTCTAGTGGTTTGCATATCATGTTAGCTACAAGTGGTATTAGTTGCATGTCTAAGTAGTTTAGGTTTTAAAAAAATGTCACTCTCACCCTCACCCTCACCCTCACCCTCACCCTCACCCTCACCATCAACCCCATGCTCACCATCATCCCCACTGTCATTATCATCCCACACCCTCACCCTCATCCCCACCCTCACCCTCATCCCCACCCTCACCCTCATCCCCACCCTCACCCTCATCCCCACCCTCACCCTCATCCCCACCCTCACCCTCATCCCCACCCTCATCCCCACCCTCACCCTCACCCTCATCCCCACCCTCACCCTCATTCCCCATCCCCACCATCACCATCACCCTCACTGTCATTGATGTCATCCCCACCCTCACCATAACCATCACCCTCATCTCCACCTTCACCCTCACCCCCACAGTCACTGTCATCCCTCACCCTCACCCTCACCTGCACCTGCACCCTCACTGTCATCCCTCACCCTCACCCTCACCCTCACCCCCACCCTCACCCTCACCCCCACCCTCACCCTCACCCCCACCCTCACCCTCACCCCCACCCTCACCCTCACCCCCACCCTCACCCTCACCCCCACCCTCACCCTCACCCCCACCCTCACCCTCACCCCCACCCTCACCCTCACCCCCACCCTCACCCTCACCCTCACCCTCACCCTCACCCTCACCCTCACCCTCACCCTCACCTACCTGCACCCTCATCCCCACCCCCACCATCATCCCCCACTCTCACCCTCACCCTCACCCTCACCTACCCTCACCCTCATCCCCACCCCCACCATCATCCCCCACTCTCACCCTCACCCCCACCGTCACTGTCATCCCTCTGCCACTGTCACCCCCACTGTCACCCTCATCCCCACTGTCACTGTCACCATCATCATTCCCCACCCCCACCCTTACCCTTACCCTCACCCCTCACCCTCACCCTCATTCCCCATCCCCACCATCACCATCACCATCACCATCACCCTCACCCTCACCCTCATTGATGTCATCCCTCACCCTCACCATCACCCCCATTGACACCCTCACCCCCACTGTCACTGTCACCATCACCATCACCCTCATCCCCACTGTCATCATCATTTCCCATCCCCACCATCGCCATCATCCCCACTGTCATCTTCATTCCCCATCCCCACCCTCATCCTCACCTTCACCCTCACCATCATCCCCACCCTCACCCTCACCATCATCCCCACCCTCACCCTCACCATCATTCCCACCCTCACCCTCACTGTCATGGGGGATGACAGTGAGGGTGAGGGTGAGCCAACTTCACCCATCCCCCCACCCCTCCCCACCCTCCTCATCCCCTCCTCTCCTCTCCCCTACCCTACCCTACCCACCCCCTCCCCTCCCCACCCATTACCATCCAGCCTCCACCCCTCCCCACCCATTACTGTCCATCCCCCTCCCCTCCCCACCCATTGCCATTCATCCCCCTCCCCTCCCCACCCACTGCATCAGGAAAAACCCCACACTTGTTAATTAGAGCTAATTAGCGCTAATTAACATGTAGATGCCCATTTACTGTTTTAACTATCCCCCCCAATAATTAGCACTAATTTTTTGATATTTGAATGCTAAAGACTTCTAAAGTTTCTCAAATAAATGTATTGGAAAGGTCTAAAACAATGTAAATAACATAAAGCTACAGAACATGGTGTGGACTTGTGGGTTGGTTTGTAAAATGGTAGCTGTGGCCTGTGGGCAAGTAGGTTGAAGACATGTTAGACTCACCTTACAGGTAACATGGCAAAGGCCATCACTGAGGGTACAGCCTGAACACAGTGAGCACACACCTTGGTTTTAGCTTTCTTGGTGTTGAGTGAACTCTTTGTTACAACCTTACAGGCAAGGTATGTATTGCAGGAATCTCAAACTTGATACACTCTAGCAAACCCACCCTGCAAAGTTAGGGCAGGTAAGAACCAGATAAGGTCAAGCTAAGCCAGGGCTGACCTCTCTGAGGAAAGATATCCTTTGATATTGCAGAGAACCAGTCTTGTCTTGAATGACCTGGGGTGGTGAAGGGGCTGAACTTTCACATTCTAGCAAGGGAGGGTGACACTTTCTTTTCATGGGATGCTGGCTTTGGTGCAACATTGGGAGGAATGTGAGTGTTGATAGTGTTAGATAAGGGGTTGTGCCGAACAGTGGTCATCAAGGATGCTGGTGGAGGGATGGGGGCAAGACAGGCATGGTGGAGATGAGCATTCATTGTCACTAGGGCCTAACACCAGAGACAGAAAGAAAGAGCAATTGAGACTTGCTGGTTGATGCCTGGCACACTCTGAAGCAAGATTGAAGTTAAAGCAGAACTCAAACAAGTCAAACTGTCCAATTGAACACATTGTGGCAGCATCAGGAAAATATCTGCACAAGTTGGCAGAAAACACACCCTTCATGTATAAGGCCTATGAGGTACCATGGGCAGCTGTGACGTGGAGTGTGTTGCAGTAACAGCTATGGGGCAGTGTTGTGAAGTGGGAGAAGTTGAATGCAACCGTTGAACAAACAAGAACATGAAACAGTTCCCACAATCTGACCAATCAACATAACCAACAGACAACATGACTTAGCAAACTTTTTGAAAGTTGTCAAAAGCATCCCACCTAAGCATCCCACCTTCCCAGCAACTGCTACACTGTAAGGTCCACATACACACTGCACACACAAACCACCACTGCACCACCACATCAGCCATGATGCCCACATTCAGCATACTCAGACTTGTCCCCTCACACCCATGTCCTGTCTGCATCCACATTCTATCAATGTTCTACTAGTATTGTACCTGCCTGCCTGTCTGCTGTATTGTACTTGTACCACAATTTGTCTGTGTCCTGTGGCTCGCCTCTCATGTATATAAGTCTTGACTTCTCGTGCTCTCAATGTATCCCTTTTCCCTTGCCTTTCCTGCTGCTCTCAAATCATACATGTCCGAATATCCCTGCTCGAATGACGGCTTGCTTTCTGAATCACACACAGCTGATCGCTGTTTGCATCTCGCATTCAACATCCAACTTACTCTCAACTTGTACTCTCCTCCCTCCTCTTTCTGTCTATGTCTCCCCCTTGGTCAACATCACCAACTCGCACTTAACCCTTCAAGCTTCAACACCCATATCACTCATCTCATCAACCCTGTCACCTACCCAACAACACAGCAGGTCCAAGTGCTAACTACCACCACGACTGCCACCACCACTGCAATACAACAATGCTGCATGGCAGCCTTTACTTTTGGTGGTGGTGTTTGGGTGGGGGTGGCAACAATGGCAACCTTGATAAGTGTCGAAGTCGCTGTTTCTATCTGGCACAGTCCATAAAAGTTGAATAGAATTAAGGAAAGCCTATTTAGCACATTCTTAATAAAAGTTTAACTGCACCTTGTAGAAAATGGGCACTAGCTCGTATTTACAAATTGTTAGCATTTTTTTAGTGCATTGAATGGATTAGTGCTAATTTAAACGGGTTTTACAGGATAGGTTTTTCCTTATGTGCTGTTCATCCCCCTCCCCTCCCCACCCATTGCCATTCAT
Source organism: Lactarius tabidus (assembly GCA_963281015.1). NCBI lineage: Eukaryota > Fungi > Basidiomycota > Agaricomycetes > Russulales > Russulaceae > Lactarius > Lactarius tabidus. The sequence goes on from OY725473.1 coordinate 1,737,724, forward strand.
CCCTGTCCATCCCCCTCCCCTCCCCACCCATTGCTGTTCATCCCCCTCCCCTCCCACCCATTGCCATTCATCCCCCTCCCCTCCCCACCCATTGCCGTTCTTCCCCCTCCCCTCCCACCCATTGCTGTTCTTCCCCCTCCCCTCCCACCCATTGCCGTTCTTCCCCCTCCCCTCCCCACCCATTGCCGTTCTTCCCCCTCCCCTCCCTGTCACATTTCTTTCTTCTTACACTGTGCTTACTTTACGGACTATCATTGGGACTGTCATCTTTACTTCGTCATCACATCCTCCATGCACAGACTTTACTCATTACTACTGACTTGTTCGACTCCGGTTATGACTCGTTCCTGCTACTGATACTATTAGTATTCGGACTATGACATCATCCTAGTATAGTAGTTACTCGACTCGGTGGCTTTCCAAGTACTGGTACTAGTAGTATCTGCTTGGTGACTTGTACTATATAACCTGTACCCGTAGCATACTCAGACCTTAGTTCTGAGTTCTTGAATCTCATCGACTCTTGAATCAGTCAGACTCCACAGAACCCTGAACCCAGGAGTTGCATAAGTCGTTCGACTTCCCAGTCTCACCCCACTCAGTGACAGCATAAGCCAGTGCACTTCCCTGTTCACTTATCACTGAGTCCGCACAGAGTATTCCTCTGTGCCTTCGCAACCACAGAGCCTCCTTACATTGTCCCACATCCCAAGGAGCTCACTCACAGACTGCGTACCAATTGGCTTAGTTGCCGGGCGCAGAACAGACAGCGTAGCCATTGTTCAGAACCTGCTCACGTTGAGCAGAACGTGCTGTCAACACGTAACACTCCCCACCCACTGCTGTTCATCCCCCTCCCCTCCCCACCCATTGCCATTCATCCCCCTCCCCTCCCCACCCATTGCCATGCATCCCCCTCCCCCCAGTCCTCCTCCCCACCCCCCCATTCCCATTTTCCACCTCTTTCCTTATTTGCTCAAAAAAAGTCAGCTGAAGCCAGCTGAGCTGAGCTTGAGCCAGCTCATTTGGGAATGGCTCAGCTTGGCTCATCCCATTTTGGTCAAGCTGTGCTTAGCCGAGCCAAGCTGAGCCTAGCTGAGCCGTGGCAACACTAGTCTGGACAATGCCAATGCTGAGGTTGAATGTCCACCTTTGTTTGGACCAGTCTGTTCCCAAGTTCAAATGCCAGCAATCCCACCCAACCTTCAGTGCAATTCCAGCTGAACAAGGTGCATTGTGCTGCATGACAACATCCTCATGAGTACTCATGCATGGTGGACAGCTTGCTGGTCTTGCCTCCCATGCAATCACTGAGGTCTTGGGAGACAATGATGTGGGAGCCATGGTAGGTGTTCTCTCTGAACTTCACATTTATGTTGCTGGGACACAACACAACTTTACTGTTTTCCTCATGGTGTTCTTCAGAACAAAAGGTCCAAATCTCAAGTTCCCCAAGGCAGCTTGAAAACCAAGCCACCTGTCCAGCCCAATCTGAAGATCAGGGCTGTGGAGTGATCCCAAGGCAGAAACCCATCATTGCAGGTGCCTGCCAGTGCCCCTTGTAACGGTTCACTAAGAGCCTGTCTGGCAGCAGAGTTGCCACATTGGGCATCAGCCAAAAGAGAAAATCATTTCTCATGGTTGCTGAACCCAGCAACACAGGTGTCCGGCGCAATTTTCAATGCTGGGTGAGACCTCGGTCAGATGTGACCACCCTGCCAAAAACTCGGCCTCATGAGAAATGACTCTAGAGTTGTTTCTCTTTCATTTCTCATTCTCATTCTCGCCTATGTGACACCAAACCAACTGCATTTGCATATTATGTAATCTAGATAAGTCATAATAGTACAATGACAATCATTTGTCCAAGTTGATAAGAGCATGTGCACACAAAATCAGATCAATGAAATATCATTTTTTTGGCAGCACAATGTAGTTATACAGTATTTTATTTGTACTAAGCTGGACTTCTACTAAGTTACTACAGGCCCCTATGCATGTGGGACCGTATGAGAGATGTGCATGCACCTCAGGACGAGCAAAAGGTACATTTTCACGAGTCCTTCGTTAGATATGATGCATGTTGCAGCTGATGCAAGGTCGTCGGAGTTGTTGCTGAACCCCTCATCATCTTCAATCGCCTGAAGATCGTCACACAGGTCACAAGGTCACGAGACTACAAGAATTTGACAAGAATTCATTCTACAGTAACATGCATTCGGGAACACAGCCAAGTTCTAGACGAGGTCACATGCAGCCTCATTCTACCACCTGGCAGAATGAGGTTGCACATGGCAATGCAGACCACCTCTTCCACTGCTGGACAGGCTCTAACTGTTTGTCCAACTTGGACTGTCAAATGTGGCTTGCAACACGTGACTGGTGTTCTCAGACACTAGGTTGGCTAACACTAGGTCTCCTGATAGTGAAAAGTGTGTAATAGCACCTCCACCAAGTAGATGATGTGAAGATGGATGTGAAAGAGATAGAGGAAGAGAAAGAGACACAAATAGAAAGGCAGACTGGAAAGGAAATGGAACAAGAAATAGCAAATTGAAGAAGACCAGGATAGAGATCCCTGGTCTGTACTAGTCAACTTATATACATGTAAGACTCACTTTAAAGCGGAGTCTGAACTATGCTATGAGTCATGAACCCTAGTACTGCTATCCTAGGATGATGTCATGTCCACATGCATGTGATAAGGCAGGGGACACCAGGAACGGTCAACCCCCGATTAGGCAAGTCCACTGGAAATTCTTGTGCATGCAACAGCACATGCAAATTTTATAATGAGTGAATGTAATTAGTAGTATTTGAAGTAGGGCTATGTAGCTACAAGAGGTACTAGAAAAATAAAAAAAATATCAAGTTTTGAGGCAGCTGTTACCCAACAAAGTTTTTTATCTAAAAGTGTATTTTCTCGCATTTGCGAGTCAAACAGCAATTGAACTAGAAAAAAAAAAAGGGATTTGTCTCATTATATAATCGGTCACGTGACCTATACTGTACTGATGGAGGTGAACCATTGGGGCACAAAGCACAACAAAATCATGGGCCCTAAAAGCCATAGCTACAAGGCACATGCACATAGAGAGTGATAGGGGTAAGAGTAGGGGTTGAACAGGGGTAGCAGGGGTAGGGGTTACCCCAAGGGCTTAGAGTGGGGGTACAAGGTAGTGAGCATAAGTACGCATAAAAAGTATCAGGCAGGCCTCTGCACTGCCTGAAACTTTGCATAGATTTTTCATGCTTTTGGGTATACACATGTCTAAAGTATCTAAGTCCGCGTGCACAAGCATGATGCTCATGAGTGCAAAGCATAGATTATAGTAACTAGCAGCGCAAGAAGCCGTGCAGGTTTCTGCATGCTACGAAACTTCATAAATATAATCGCCCTTGATATGAACATCTCCATCTTAATTTGCTAAGTGTGTGTGTGAGTGCAGCAGACTGGAGAATGCAGACAAGGGGATGCTCCTGGGATGCTCAAACCCTTGCTGATGTTGATGCTAAAGATACCCATCTCTATTATTGGTATTGTAAATACATGTAGATGTATAACAGAAGAGGGAATAGGTGAATGTTGGCCCCAAGAAACAGATTGCTATGGAATGAGAGCACTCCAGTGGAAGTGTGGCATCCGATAGGGGAAACCGCACAACACTGAGAGAAGGGCAGACGATGGCAGAAATAGGATCTGAGTCTATTTGGATAAGTGCTTAGAGAGAGAGATACAGACAAGCAATGGAAAGTAGGGAAGAGATAGTAGGAAATGTGCCCATATTTATACAGGTCTGCTCGATATCAGGTGTTAACAAAAGATCGTGCAAGGTCGTACAATATTATGATCTAGATGGATGTGTGATTGGAATGATGATGTTGGTATTGTTGTGTGATGTAGTTACACCCAGCTCACTTCACTGGGCTGGAGGGATTTGTCATCTACCCCTCTGATACCCCCAATACCCCCAAGAGGGGTAAGGATTCCATATGAGAACATAAGGCAATTGTACTGTACTTCTACCTATGTTTTCCTCCCAGCTTTGTAGCTAAATCTTCTGTAAATCTCAAGTCAGATCCAAGATTGGTCCATTATGTAATCAGGTACACAACCCAACCCTAGGGTTCAAAGTTCAGGTTAGGGTTGACCGTTCCTGGTGTCCCCTGCCTTACTGAAAGACAATAACACTTTGACAGTGTGTGAGAGTCTGTGCTACAACAATAATCCGGCTCTGTCCATGACTAATAGATGCTGACAGTGTAGTCATAACCACTAAGTCAGCCCACTTCTGAAGCAGTCTGTGACACCCCTGATGCCAAATTTTTCATTCTCCATGATACCTGGGCCAAAGTATTCCTTCCAACACTAATGACTCTTGGTGCTGCTCTGAATGAAACAGTGCCATATCTTATTATCAGGCATTCAAACAACTCAAAACAAAGCACTCTCTGATAGCCTCCAAAATTCTCAAGCTTGTCAAGGCATAATTTGAAAACAATATGTTTAAGGACAAGTCTGAAGATGTCAAGAAGCATGTGTGGTGGGGCCTTTGTCCAGATGGCTGGCTTACCAGGCAATCCCAACCCTGATCAACTGCCCCCCCAATTGCACAAGTCTCCAATATGTCGTGAGTGAATAATGGCTTGTGTTTATATTGTGTTAATGGAATCCATCCCAGCCCCCAAAATGGAAATATCAATCCGATTTTATTACTCCAGTTGCAAAGAAGTTCATCATGCTTGCTGAAGGGACTGCTATCTTTCCACCAATTGGTGCAGAGAACCCACCCATTGGCTTATATATTCTCATACTTTCTGCTGTGAGTCTGTAATCCTTTTCCCATTGTCTGATAAGTAATGGTCTGATGTACAGGTTGAGCATGTGTTCAAGTCATTTTTTACAGGTACATTCAAGACACCAACCCAATTCTCAAACAAGAACATCTGGTGCTCTGTGAACCACTTCCACACCAGTCTCCTCTCCACCAATGCCAAGTGCTAGGATTGGATTTTGGCTTCCCTCAAGCTTCAAAAGCTTGGGGTGTATTGTTCTCAGGACAGGCTTGACAATGACGACATGGCCAAACTCTCTGCCTTTTGGGTGGACTTGGTGAATTTCTCCAGCCCTTTGAAGGACCACATGGCGTTTTAAGTGGTGTTTGTGGGCTCATGTATATACTATTAATTGTCACTTCTGCCTGCACAACATAGGTGCGGGTCTGGGTCTTCTGAAATCTGATAATAGGGTTTTATTACCAAGACCAGGCACGATTCTCCATGGCAATAGAATAGGTATTCTTTGAGGCACAATCCAAGAGGAAAGTGCTGTAAATCAATGCACAAGGACAAGTAACACATCAGATAAGAACATGCACACAAGGACACCAATCCCATGTTGTACAACAAGAATAGGTATTCTTTAGGACACCTGGACAAGTAACAAGCTTGAAGTCAGGTAAGAACATGTGCACAAGGACACTGATCCCACATTGTACAAAGATAGAAGAGGTATTCTTTAAGACACAATCAATGAGGTAGTACTTTACATCAAAGTACATGGACAAGTAACAAGCTTGACATCAGGTAAGAACATGCACATGAGGTCACTTGGACAATGATCCCACACCCTGCCATAGTCAAAATAGGGTCAGAAATAGTCAAGGTAACATAAGGATAACTCACAGAGAACACAATCAATGTGTCCCTCCCACGGTCCAAGCACCATCAGTGTGTGGTAGGCATGCCATAAGAACATCCTGTCACAGCAGTCCTTTGGGGACAGGTACACCAGCCATCGGACTGGCTCACATAAACTGGTATGGCTTGACACCAGGGTGCAGGATCATGCAGTGCATCACTAGAAGTGATAACTTAATACAAATGTGTGTCATGCCAACATCAGGCACAATTGCAATGACAACTAATGAAGGCACACCAATTTGGACTCCAATGTCCCATTTCTGCAACAAAAAATCATGTTGGAGAGGTTGTCAGGGGGGCATGGACAACAAGCTGGGAGAAACAAACTTGGTTGAAGGCTTCTGTTGTGAGAGGTATGAATGCAAGGAGGTGCGAGGCCATACCCCACATGGCCTTCTGCTTGTTTTTGCAGAGATGGTGTATCTTGGGCATCAGATGACCATTGGAAAAGTCACTGACAGCATGCTCCATAGGCAGGGTGGGGAGGGCAACACCTTTGGCCATGATCATAGATGGAGGGAATTGTGGGCATCACAAAGTGTACAATGACAAGAAAAGATGAGTAAGAGATGGCACCTAATTGATGTGAAGGACTTACCGAGACAAGTGTTGTCCATGTAACAAAGTGTGGTTTGTTGGACACACACCATCTGGGGTCTGTAATCAACATAAGTCAGACAGAGAAAGAAGGTTGATATAGGTTGTGTAGTGTGGAGGTGAGGACTCCCATGGTCGGAATCAGTGTGATCTCTTCTGTGAGCTGCCTGACAAGTATGAATACCTGGACTATTACTGCATCATCCTGTCACCCATCATGCTCTTGCTCATATGCAAGCACATCAACTCACACCTGCACAAGACCATGATGGCCTTCTGCAATGACATACAGCTGATGTTTACCAAAGCACAGACACACAACCAAGAAGTCTCATGGGTGTATCCTGATGTGGTCAAAATGGAGAAGGTCTCTGACATACATATGTCATGTTGCCAACCTGAGGCACCCATGCACTGATGTCCCAGTAGTTGCTGCTGGTGGAGGTGGTCAAGGCCAAGCCCTGATGCCAATGGACAAGGATCACAATGCCCCTCCTAAGAGCCAGAGATGGAGTATGGGCTTGGAGGGAAGTGTGCTGACTCGGAGAAGGGAGCTGTTTCACATAGATAGAGGAAGTAGGAAGTAGACAGCCCATTAAGGGAGAGGTAAAAGGTATGGATGGAGGTTGGTGGTGTTGAACACATTTGGGTCAAGAAAACTGTGGGAAGATCATTATAATTGGAATACAACTTCAATTGAGTAATGGTGACATAGTGGCAAATATTAGGTTTCCGGTTTCCAGCTGGTTTTAGCCAGTTTGCTGGTTTTCCTACCCCAATGTTGAAACGGTTTCCATGGAAACAAGGATAGGTTTTTCTGATTCGATATTTTAGGCGGTTTTTGTCATTTTAGGCCTGTTTTGATGGTTTTTTGTGGGGAAAACCCACCAAAAACAAATTTGCAAGCTTACTGATGGAGGGTTATATCCCAGGCTGCACCAATTTGCAAAGAAATAAAGCTCAAACCACCAAACCAATTGGTCCTACAGACCCCTTACAAGTACCAGATGGATGCTGTGACTCTGTGGTCATGGATTTCATTGGTCCACATCATCCCCACAGTTTTGACACTGACAGGGAACAACTAGCTGATGTGTTCTTTTGCCACTGGTACTGTAAAAACAGCCTACCACTTGAGATTATCTCTGACTGCAACAAACTATTCCTCACTCATTCTGGAAAAGGTTTCACACCCTGACAGGGGTAAAGTTGAAGATGTCCTCAGGGTATTGTCCCAAAATGGATGGGTCCAGTGAGTGAACTAACAAAACTATCATTCAGTGTATCCTGTATGTGTTCAAGAGAGACTGGAAAGGGTGGGCACATGCCTTACCAATATCATGAACACAATAAATGCATCCACAAATCTCACTCTGTTCCAGCTACATTTCAGAAAATCACTGCACATACTCCCACCAATCACCTCACATTTGAAACAACCCACACAATTGAAAAAATGGCCCAAGAGATCAATCATGTCACAGATGAGCTCACTAGAAATGGAAGCACAGGACAACCTATTGACAGCAAAAGTGACACAAGCATGCAATGCAAATACAAACTGAGATCTATCTTTCCATTCAAAGTTGGGGACCACATTGTCCTCTCCACACATAACCAATGCCAAGAATACTGCTCCATGGATGAACATTGAGCTACTAAGTTCATGTCACATTATGATGGGCCATATGCCATTACTGCCATTGACACTATACACTCTACAGTAACCCTCCATCTCCCAGAACAACCAAACATCTTCCCAGTATTCCATACTTCTGAAATTCACCCATTCATCAAAAATGACACAACCTGTTTCCTGGAACATGCACTAATCTCCCCAGATACCATTACCATCAAAAGCCATGAAGAATTTTTCTTCAACAAAGATTGTTGACCAACATTGACAAGGATGAGGACAACAATATCTTGTCCAGTGGTGTGGAAAAGGCCCCCAAGGTGACAAATGTTGCCATGAAGGAACTTGAAGACTGTGAAGCTCTCGATACTTGACTACAGTGCCAAAGTACTGTTGCCAGCATGGCATTGATGAGCACTTCATGGGAACCAATACTGATACATAAATACATAGCCTTCTCATCACTACCAGTAGCTTTCCCCACAGTGGTTTTGATGCACCTGTGCTGAGTGCCATCCACTCCCCCTTTGGCCCCTTTTTTTTTATCACACTCCATGTAACAGTTCACTAACCATTGGTCCAACTTGGACAATGAGAGGTGGCTTGCAACAGGTGATCTGCTGATTCAGACTCTAGGCTGGCCGGCACTAGATCCCCTTGTATGTGAGAGGGCATGACAGCACCTCCACCAGGTAGATGATAAGATGATAGAAGTAGAAGAGATAGAAGAAGAGAAAGAGATGCAAGTAGAGAGGCAGACTGGAAAGGAAAGGAACAGATGATAGCAAATTGAAGAAGACCAGGATGGAGATCCCTGGTCTTTACTAGTCACTTATATACAGGTAAGACTTGCTTTAAAGCGGCGTCTGAACTATAGTAAGAGTCACAAACCCTAGTACAGCTATCCTAGGAATGAGTCATAGTCCTATACATGTGATATACAAGAACAATAAGACACTTTGACAGCACGTGAGTCCACATGAGTCATACTAATACACCTGTCCTAGGAATAGAACTTCATGGAAGGCTATGGAACCTTGCCCATCACATGTCCTAGAGTCATCTGATAGCAATGTCAAGCATAATGATGGGGAGTGAGATAAGATAATGTTACATCACAGTAGGGATGTTCACCTGACGTGGGTTACGTTTACTATGACAGGAACACTAAGGAGTCTGGATGGTGGTTCTGTGTGAGAGAGTGGGGATGGTTCTGCTTGTTGTCTCTAGTACTGTATGATACAAGAAGTCAAGTCTAAGGCTACAAGCTACTTAGGGACCAGACTATACAGTAAAAGAGAACAATGGGGTCACGACAACAATAGACATCATGACAACAATGGACATCACAGGAACAATGGTCACGAGAACAATGGGGTCACAGGAACAATAGGTCACAAGAACAATGGGTCACAACAGACAAATAGAAAGTGAAGTGGTGATCTATCAGTCATGTGACTGGTGGGTTATCAGGGGAAATTAAAGTAAAATTAGTATTGTAACAGATAAGAACAAAAGCAGTCCCAATGATAATCTGCTTAGGGCACTTGTTTGGGTTAGTCCATGACACTCCATTTTTTACTTAGTGGGGAGGGGTGTAAGTAAAGTACACTGTCTTACCATAATGAGGATCAAGCCAATCATTGAGCACTTCCTTTTCTCTTCCTGAAACCTACAGGATGAGTCATATGGATTCCTGGAGGTTGAGACCTGCTTAAAAGGACAGCCTCATCACTATGGTGTCCTTAGTCTCTTTTCTTGCTCTCTTGCTCTCTCCTTCTTCCTATCTGCTAAGACCTGTACAATTTCTATATTCCCCTGCTCCTTGGAACATACCATGTGCCTAACTCTGTCCATGCTTGATCTCCCCTCTTTCCCAATTACCCATGCTTGAAGCAAGTGCCACCAGTCCACCCCAACCAGTGTTACATTATCCTTCAGTTTTCTCTAACCTCATAAGAGAATAAGTGCTTCTTAAGTGTTATGACGCCTACATTTTCTTTCTTATTTCTCACCCTTTTCTTGATATTTATGACTCATGATGACTCTAGGAGGACACGTCGTCCTTAGCTAGGTGACAGGTCATCTTTACCCATATGACTCAGTACTAGGACACCTTCTTGTGACTCAGTCCTAGTACTCTATTGTTCGTGTGACCCATTGTTCTCGTGACGTCCATTGTTGTCGTGATGTCTATTGTGGTAGTGACTCTATTGTTCTCATTTACTATAAAGTCTCGTCCATAGGTAGCACATAGCCTTAGACTTGACTTCTTGTATCCTACAGTACTAGAGACAACAAGCAGAACCATCCCCACTCTTTCACTTGCATGATAAGAACTTCCCTCTCATAACTCTTCTCAAAGTCCTTGATTGACTTAGCAGAGAGTTACTCGTCATCAGAAGCTTACTAAGTTCTCGTCGAACTTAGTACTCTCACACCGAACCACAGTCCAGACTCCTTAGTGTTCCTGTCATCGTAAACGTAACCCATGTCGGGTGAACGTCCCTACCGTGACGTAAAATTAAGCCACTCAAGCTTTGACACAGGGTTTGGAACTGTTCACATGGTATCAAAGTCAAAACCTTTCAGCTTCACAAGTAACAGATCCACTCACTTAATGCAAAGTGATATGCCAGGATATGAGAAGTCAGCCCATAGTATTCATCCAGCTTCTTAACTCCTTTGTCAATGATACCCCCCTGTATATATTCTCTCATCACTCAAGCTAATCTGCAACTTGTCATGATATTGGTATGTGGCTATGATTTGGACACATTTTCCTTCTCTTTACTCCCACCCACTTGTTGCCCCCTTCTACTCCCTATTCTTATGGACCATCATTCACCCACCATTGTTCCCTTTCTGTATACTTGTCCCTTGAAGTTGTGTCATCCCTTTGTTCTCCTCTCGTCTACTCATCCCTGGAGGCTATCCTCCTGAGCTATACATGACTCATAACTAGGACTACCTTCCTAGGATACAAGGCTGTGGTTGACACATGCTATGTACCTCTTGATGTATATAAGGACTGGGTGTTGTACCCTAGAGTCCCCATCTTGTTCTTCATCTCTTACCTGCAAATCACAAGCTCCATTGATCCTCTTTTAACTCTGTACCATTTGACCTCATGGTCTCATCAAACCTTGAGTGAACACTGCTGACCTTGACCTTGCACACACAGAAACTCTGAACACACATTGTGTGTCTTAGGATCCCACAGGATCTTAACACAACTCCTTAAGGGTGCAAGAAAGCCCTCAAAAGCAATGACAGTGTCACAAAGTGTAGGCATCTTTCTCAGCAGAGAGTGCTTGAGATAATAGAAAGGTTTCTGATAAAGAAATTAGCACACACAATTACAAAGAAAAATATGCATTTGTCAAGAATTCTCAAGAGGGTGCCAAGGGAATGCCAGTCACACTCAAGTAACTGATAGAGCCCTGCTGGGTCTAGGCTGAAGCAAGGCACAAGCATAGTCTTAGCACAAACAGACCAGGCAGCACGTGCCTCATCCCTTCTCATCATGCTGTCACCAGCTCTTCCTCTTCACCCAGTTCTAAGAACTACTGCTCCTTTCTTTCTTAAAAATAAAGACATAATCAACCACCAAACCACACACATCCATATTTTTCACCTTTATCAGATCCATGCCATGCATTACTGTGGATTCAACACTGGCTGTCTGCCTGAGCTTTGAGAATCCCAAATGAGAATTCTTGAGGCAATTGGCAGTCAATACCCACCAAGGTGATCAACCCCTGACCCTGGCTGAGGCCACTCAGCAGATGAAGGATGCCTGGTCACGTGAAAACCAGTGCAAGATTGTTGCCTGGAATGACCAGCTACTGCGGGACCAAGCAGAGCAAGACAAGTGCAACAGGGTAACCTGTGAGGGTGAAGATGCCCTGTGGGTTCAGCAGGAGCTCAAGGAAGAGGAACTGTGCAAGGAGGTCGAGAAAAAGAAACCAAAGTTGAACCCTTTCGACCCAAAGTGTCACGTCAAAAAATGGATCTAGCAGAGGCCAGCCTCATATGCTCTCAACAAGCTCAACAACCTGGAGTATGTTGAGCTCAATTACTTCATGATGAGAGGATGCAGTGAAGTGGCCACCGACACCAACAAATCTATCAGCCACGACACTCTCACATTCACTCAGCTTGGCGACACCTTTGTGACCCATCCTCTGGCAGCCATGAGGCCCTCCAAACACATAAGAAACAATGAGGACCTCAGCTAGGAGGAGATGCTTGATGCCAAAAACATCATGCTTCTTTTCATGTACAAGTCCAGGCTATGGCCAGTCACCCACACCATGTTGATTGCCGTGTTCTTTGTCAACCTCGAGTGCCACCTGAGGAAGAGCCGGAAGAATGGAAAGAAGGCCTTAATGCTATATTAGAGTCACATTCGGCAGGAATGGTTCAATGCCCTCTAGTGCAATGAGGGATTCAATATTGAGCTCATTCAGAAGGAGCTCCTCTGCACCCTAGCTGAGCAGCTCAATGACACCATCCAGGACAGAGACAACACTATCTGAGATAGGGAGTTTGATCAGGTGTGTTCCTCCTCCCGACTCAAAGTCAATACCCTCAGCTGACCATGCCTTCCCTTCTGTTTTTTTCTCTCCTTCTGTCATTGTGCATTTCCCCATGCATCATCCTGCTGGCCTGCCACCTGCCATTATTGCTATTCACTATTTGCACAATCTGCCATTGCCACTTGCAATGTGCCAACCCTGCTCCTTGCCATTTCCTGTGCTACTCACTATCCACCATCCCTGCCACTTTCCATTTGCCATTGCCACTTGCCATTCCCACCAATGCCCTGCTCTGTGCTAACACACTGGCAAAGACCCATCCTCCTGCCATTTGCTGTTCCCACCAAACCCCTGCTCTGTGCTAATGCACCAGCAATGACCAATCCACCTGCCATTTGCCATTCCCACCAACCCCCACTCTGTGCTAATGCACTGGCAACAACCCATCTACCTGCCATTTGTCCTTACCCTCCAACTGCCACCCTGAGCAGCTTCAAAGAATGGCAAACACCACCTTTGAGCCACAAAACCTGTCCAGATGGCATCATGCATGCTCACATTCCCCACCTCAGGGGGATTCCTTGAAGAGGTGCCAGTGCTCGTGTTCCCCACGTCAGGGATATGAGTCCTTACCTAACTGCCCAGAGAGGCTTGCTCAAGACAACCCCCGGTGCTCCAAGCAAGACAGACCTGAGGTTTTTCAGTCCGGCACAGGCCCACATGGCAGAGTCTGCACAGTTTGCCTTGGCTGCCACAAGCACTCTTTTGCAAGCTGCAATGTGCCCAAGCTTTGGGACAGCTCAGCAAATGCTCCCTGAAAGAACAATGGATGGATTGTCTTAGCAAGTGGTCTCCCACTCTGCTTCGACTGGCAAGTCCCAAGGGGTTGCAGATCCATGAGCCACCCAGACCAACACAGATGTTCAGGTTGCGGGAAGACTGACCATGGAGCCCAAGGTTGCCCTTGAGCAGAGAAAGCTTGAGCCCCTTTCCCCTTACAATGGGAGAGCCTGGGAAAAGCAGCTGTCGGACCTGGGTTTGGAGGAGAAATACCCCCTCCTCATGCAGGGCCTCACAAGCAGTTTTGACCTAGGTATTCCCCACATTGCACACACCTATACCCCACTAAATCACCCTTCTATTAGATTGCTTCCTAATGTATATAGCAGTATGATTGATAGTGAGTTTGCAGCTGGCTGCTACATCGGCCCCTTCACACACCGTCAACTGGAGTTGGTGGTGGGCCCTTTCCAGACATCCTTGCTGTCCCTGGTTCTGAAGACATCAAAACTGTAGCAGATGACTATCGGCTATGTCAAGCAAGCTAAAGAGTGTTGTGGGCTCATCAAGGACACTCAAGCTTGACATGGAGATAAATCACACACCTACTATCCAAGCAGTGTGGAGCATGCTCAAACTTGTGAACCTTTATACAAGGTGCTAAGAGCAGTGTCACACAAGGGGATGGCTGAGTAGAGACCAAGAGGACAAGTTAGATTGGATATAAGGAAGTACAAGAGGAATGCACACCTGAGTAGAGACCAAGAGGACAAGTTGGTTCTACTCAGGACACTACAGGGTATCTTATATACTACTAGGCATGAGTCACTTACTAATCTACCGAGTAAGTATGAATGACTACAAGCTGACACATTGTGTGTCTATATTTAGCACTTCTATTGTGATTACTGATCACTGTGTCATAAGTGCTTACTTGCACTGATGCATCATCCTAATAATAGAACAATGCTGACTGAAACCTAATACAGCATGTAATCTACATTACCCTATTGTTCTACAACATTCCATAATATTCCAACCAATCATAATGTACACGTGTCTAGACTAAGATAAGGCAGGTCCTTCTCAAGATCATGTGCCTTCACAACGAATACAAATGCACATGTTGGCATCATGTGACTAACCATCTTATCATATCTATTGATAAGGACTTCAATTCAGAATTACAGAAAAAGATATATGTGTCCGTGACAGAAACCTGGGGTCTATTGAGCAGTTCACAACTTCTCACACCCACACAATGCCTCTCACAACATCACTTCCATTAACTCCTGCATTTACTGTGATGATTTCCCCTGCACCTGGGGCACCTTTTCAACTGTCACCCTGCTCATTTCCCATCTTCCCCCTGAATTGCAAGCCTCTGTTTGTGATGTTGCAGAGGCGTACAGGACAATCCCTGCCTCCCCAACCCAATGGCCTGGGCTCATCATTTGTCTCCAAGCAGATGACCAATTTGCAGTCAACATCTGTAACAATTTCAGTCTCACATCAGCTGGAGGGGTATATGGGATGGTTGCCAATGCAGGAGCTGACATCTTTCGAGGCCATGGCATTGGCCTAGTTGCAAAGTGGGTTGACAACCATGTCTTCTTCAGGATCCCACAAGTGCACTTATCCAGTTACAATGCCAAGCATGCTGAATGGCAACAGGAAATTCAGGCACATGGGGGCTGTAGGCAAGAGGGCAGTCCACTCTGGTATGGGGGCAAGGTCCTGCCAAATGGTGCCACAGAGGAGTTTGACAAGGATTGCAGTGCAAATCTCAGTGATCTTTCCAGCATCTCCCCACACTCCCCAGCCAATCAGCAATTTACCTATGCAGACACAGACATTGACAAACTCTCGTTGCATCTTGGCATCAGATGGCAATCCTCAAAATCAGTTCCATTCAGAGTACAGGTGCCATACTTGGGTTTCCACTGGGACCTGTGCCTACAACTTGTGCACCTGCCTGAGGAAAAGAAGGCCAAGTATTTGGTGGCCATCTTGGAATGGGGGAAGAAGTGCACACATAATCTCCTTGAAACACAGCAACTGTACGGGAAGTTGCTACATGTGGCATTGGTCATCCCAGCAGGACAGGCTCACCTCACCAACTTGGAGGCCATGCTTGCCTCTTTCAATAACAGTCCTTTCCTCCCACACACCCCTCCCTGTGATACCCCATATGACCTCAAATGGTGGCAGCTCCAACTCAGCCGAGCAAGTGTATTCATACCAGTACCCAGACCTCACCCCCTTTCCAACCACAGAGCTTACTCAGATGCCAGCTCTGGCTTCAGCATGGCAGTTACAATTGGCCCAAGATGGCGGGCATGGCGATTGGTTGCCGGCTGGAAGTCCCAGGGAAGGGACATCCAATGGGCTGAGGCAATTGGTTTCAAGCTTCTCACCATCAGTCTACACACTTTTTCAAGCAAGGGCAAGCACCTTGTCATCTACAGCAACAACTGAGGAGTTGTTGAGGGATGGTGGAAGCACTGCAGTGCCAACAGACCAACCAACCAGGACTTCCATTGCATCCTCCAGTTTTCAGAGGAGTGCAATAGAACAATACACACAAAATATGTTCCCAGTGCACAGAACCCAGCCGACGCCCCATCCCGAGGCATCTACCCATCCCAATCACTCCTGCTCAATCCTATCACTGTCCCAGATGACATCTGACCCCTCATTGATATCTAACCCTGGGGAGTTTGTGAAAGCAGCAGCAGTCAGGCATATGGTGCAAGGGCGAAGTCCAGAGACCAATCCTCTGGGCATTGAGCCACAGGCATCCAAGCGATGCAAAGTTCCTGAAGCCAGATTGTGCCCCCTCCCCATTCCCTCAGCCACAACCCCAACAGACAGGGGCCCAGCCCCATACCCTCAGCACCTCACTCCTATCCCATCTCACCTCCACCCACATTGTCTTGCAAAAGATCAGCTCAGATTATGGGTTCCCATCGACCCTCCCCCAAGTTCCTCAAATGTCCCTGCCCTCAGCAATGCAGAGCAGGATCATGTAAAGGACATGATGATCCATGCATGGGAAGAGGAAACACGTGTGTCATACAGCATGGGTCTACTCATGTGGCACTGCTTCTGTGATGAGAAGCACATACCAGAGGCAGGGAGGGTGCCAGCAACTCAGGCCTTGCTCTTAGCCTTCATTGCACACCTGGCTGCAGTATACTCAGGCAAAACCATCTCTGGTTACTTGAGTGGTGTACGGGCCTGGCACATCCTGCACAGTTTCCCATGGATCCTTGAGAAAAAAGAGATGGACACAATGCTTCATGCTGCAGACAAACTTACTCCTAGCACCTCCAAAAAGAAGAAACACTGCCCCTACACACCTGACTTCATCTCAGCAGTGCAGGGTCAGCTTGACCTTGACAAACCCCTTGACACAGCCATTTTTGCATGCCTCACCACCTGCTTTTACACATCTGCAAGGCTAGGTGAGTTCACAGTGCAAACTCTGACCAGTTTCAGCCCCACCATGCACATCACCCCACAGCACCTATCCTACAACCAGGATCATAACGGGTTCAAGGTGACAGTATTACACCTCCCCAGGACCAAGACTGCTGGAAATGAGGGGGAGGATGTATATTGGGCATCCCAGGAAAGGGACACAGACCCAACTGCAGCCCTGACACAGCACCTATGAGTCAACCAGCCCTCGGACATGTCCCACCTCTTTGCATACAAGGCTATGCACACACTCTGCCCACTCACAAAGTAAAAATTCCTGGAGAAGGTGGGAGATGCAGCTCAGGCAGCAGGCCTTGAACCTCTCCAGGGACACAGCATCAGGATTGGGTCCACCTTGGAGTACCTCCTTTGGGGTGTCCCTTTTGATGTCATGAAAGCCAAAGGGTGCTGGGCAGGGGACTTGTTTCAGCTTTACCTGAGGAAGCATGCTGTCGTAATTGCCCCATATATCCAAGCTGCACCCATACATGAAGAGTTTATCCATTATACCATGCCCCCTGTGTGCTAGGATGCTCAGTCATACATGCTTGCATCCTTGCAAGGTAAGCAGCAATTATCTCCATTCCTGACTTGGGGGTGTCAAGGCTTACTTGCTGTGTCATTCAATTCCTTACAGGCTGGGTGTTGCAACCTTGCCTTGTACACCAGAACCCCCCACATTTTCAATTGAGAAGCACTTCGTGCTCCTGCCCACTCTCTGTGCTGTTCCAACAACTCGTCTCTCTCTTCCTTTGGTTTTCCTCAAGCATTCTTCCTGCTATGTCTAGATGGCCAGTTGTAGTACGGCCCCTTGCTTAATATACATGAATGATCACTGCCATGACGATCCCCCACATGCAATGCTTCCCACAGTTCCAGTACCACAATGCAGCGTTGCACAACCTATTCCCTGGGCCTCTGCCCACAAGGTAGTGATGTGTGAAGACTCCCATCTCCTGATAAAACTTGATGATTGGCTAACTTGAATTGAGTATCAGAAGACATTGATTTTTTAAATAACAATAACTTACAATTTTTTAAGTGTATTGCCCTTCTGGTCATCAAATGTGGGTGACATCACTGGATGGAAATTTGACAAAATCTAAGCATATTCTATAATAAAATGCATTTTTATCCACCATTTTACATTATGAAAAATATTCTCCCAAGTGTGCACACATGTCTAATAGAACCAGTTGACCACCAGATACCCCACTTTGAAGTGGATGGCACAGGACTACCTTGCAATCCAAGGCTCAGCAACTCCATCCAAGTGCACATTCAGCAGTGGTGAGATCACAGGTTGCTCATGTCAGAACAAGCTGAAGCCAAATGTCTTTGAGGGCCTTCAGCTCTTGAAGAGTGCTTATCAGAATGGGCATATTTCAGCTACAACTCAGGCAGGGTGCCATACTGAAGACTTGATCAAATTTATGGACAGCAGCAGTGAGGGCAAGGATGAGGTTGATTAGCCCTCATAACATAGACACTTTATGTGAACAGTCATAGCAATGTAGAAAACAGACAATTGAGTTTATTTTTGCCTTACCACAGAAGGCACTAGCTTTTGCAGTACACTACCCAGAAACTCTGCATGTTTGGGATGATTACATAAGCACAATTCTATTCAAATCCAGTTCAGCATTCAGGACTTCCCTGAACCTGGACCAGACCTAAGTGAACCTGAACTTAGGGTCCGGTTCTGTGTTCATCCAAAGATGGGAAAGAACTAGACCAAACCAGACTTTCCCAACTCTATCCCACAGGGTGAGGATGAGGACAATGAGGATGAGGATGAGGGTGAGGAGGGTGAGGAGGACAAGGAGGACAAGGATGAGGGTGAGGGTGAGGAAGATGAGGAGGACAAGGATAAGGTTGAGGTGAGGATTGGGGTTAGGATGGGGGATGTGGGTGAGGGTGAGGGTGGGGATGATGCTGACAGTGACAGTGACAGTGACAGTGGGGATGGGGAATGATAATGAGGGTGGGGATGATGGTGAGGGTGGGGATGATGGTGAGGCTGGGGATGATGGTGAGGCTGGGGATGATGGTGAGGCTGGGGATGATGGTGAGGCTGGGGATGATGGTGAGGCTGAGGCTGAGGCTGAGGGATGATGGTGGGGGTGAGGCTGACATTTTATTTTTACCTAAACTACTTGGACATGCAACTAATACCACTTGTAGCTAACATGATATGCAAACCACTAGAATAGTCCAGAGTTAATATATCATAGTCACATGATAACTCCTACTCATGTGACATCTCAACCAAACTAAATCCTAAGACATGACAGTTCACATATGCACTTACTCACTATCTACTCATCCTCCTCATGCATACTATTTAGTAGACCTCTCACATCTTCAGCAGATATCACAACCTCCCTTTCCTCCAGATCACCCAATTCTTCCTCTTTACCAAGCCATTCAGTGAAGTCAATTTGCCTCTTGTTCTTTGCCTGGAACTTAAGTATTTGTGTTGCCTCCATGATTTTTGGTGTGAGGTAATTCCTCCTAGCTGTAGTTGTCTCCTTGCTGGCAGAGAAGAGATGCTCACATGGGACTGAAGTTGCTTGAGCTGCCACTAAGTTCATGGCTAGTTTGAACAGCATTGGCCACTGATGCTGATGTTCCTAGTATCACATGAAGCTGTTACAAATGCTAAACACCTGACACACTGCCACATACCTGCCAATATGCAATAAGGTCTTCTTCAAATGAGGCTGGGAGAGCCAGGTAACTGTCAACTTCAGCCTCCAAGGAAATAGAAAGTGGCACAATACATCACCTTTTTCCAAGACCAAGGCATGATAAAATAGACCTCAAATGAGATGTAGAGGCTGTTGGAGGGTCCATAGCTGGGGAAGTGGAGATTTGAGGGGGTGGGTGTGAAGGTGTATGTAAAGGCCTAAGCTATATAGGGTTTAGTGGAGAGTGGTTTTAATAATAAGAGCACATACTGCCTGAAAAAACTTGGATTTGACTTCAGCTGCAAATTCTGCTGAATAGTTTTCAATAAACCATTCAAGCTTTGCAAAAGGGTTGAGAACTGTTTTTTATTTATATTAGAATGTATTAGTATTATGAGATGACTACTCACCAACAGAAAGCAAGTAGGCTGGGGTTCTAAGAGCAAGTTGACAGTATTCTTCAAACTTGTCAATTCCTGCTCAATAATGAACTCTGCACCATGTTCCTGAGCCTGCAACTCCCTCAGAGAAGCCATAAAGGCTTCAAATGCAGGAACTGTGTGGCAGAGAGTTGGAGTCTTCTCAAAGGACAGTGCTTGCTGAAACAAGTAAGGGAGCTATTAATGAAGTCAATATAAGATTAGAAGTATAAAAAAATAGACCCTTACCTTAAGAACCCTCTTCATCAAGCTCCCTCCAATCCTCCTCAGTCAAACCATCCTCTTCATAGTCCAGAAAAAATGCATCATTCCCTAACTCAAATTTAGCCATTTAAAATTTTGAATCAAATTTGATTATACTCTCTCAAGTCAATTGCCCTAGTGATCATCAGATAGACTGATGACCATCTTGTCTCCACATTGTGAATCAACTGCAGGGGTTTTATTCACAGCTCCACCAAAAGTTTTGAAAAGCTTTCACACCTCAGTGATGAGGAACAATTCTTTACAAGGTAAGTTTATAACTCAGGAAAAAAAGAAAGAAGTGGACTCACATAAGCAACTGCATTGCTTAGCTTCTTGATTGGGTCATAACCACCACCCCTCAAGGCTGAATTTCTTGACCATTGCTTTGCAGGCAAGGTTTACAATATGGGCAAAGCACCTAAAAAAAGGAGTCAGCAAATACATTTTATTTGCCAAAATCTTACCTAATTTGACCAAACTGTGCAGAATACCTAGAGTTGGGATGATTGGCTTTGATCAAATCTTCTAGGGCATGCAACATGGTGGAGTTGTTAGATGCATTTTCTATGGTCACCCAGCCAATCTGTAAAATATAAACATCAGCTATACTTCTAAAATAAAAGAATTTATTACATTTTTATAAGCCCCACTCTGCTAATGATAAAATGGAAAATCTTAGCCAACTTCTCCCCAGTATGTTGCCCAGGAACATGGATAAATCCAATAGGGTCAGCCCTAATGGTGATTTTTTTCTGACCACCTTGCAGATGAACCAGCTCCAGCCAATGAGCTGTCACAGCTATATGATACTTGATATCAGGGTCAGACCACAAATCTGTGGTAAAAGACACCCATCCAACACTGTTTGTCTAAAAAAGAAGTTAGTTTTTCAGCACATGGAATTAAATATAACCTTTCATGGATGTCCTGAGCCAAATTAGCAAGCACCTCCTCAGAGTCTGAATAATATGCTTGTGCATGGTGGTCTGATGTGGAATATCCTTATCTTGCAGCTCAGGGTGGAGCAATAGACAGATGTTATGACGTTTACATTTTACTCTTTCTTTCTCACCCTTTCTTGATATTTATGACTTATGATGACTCTAGTAGGACATGTTGGTCTTAGCTAGGTGACACATCATCTTTACTCACATGACTCAGTACTAGGACACTTTCTTGTGACTCAGTCCTACTATTGTTCTCATATTGTTTCAGTGATGTGTACTGTACTACTGACACATTGGACTTGTAGTCTCTATTGTTCTCATTTACTATAAAGTCTCATAGCTAGGTAGCCAGTAGCTTTAGACTTGACTTCTTGTATCTTACGGTACTAGAGACAACAAGCAGAACCATCCCCACTCTTTCACTTGCATGATAAGAACTTCCTCTCATAACTCTTCTCAAAGTCCTTGCTTGACTTAGCAGAGAGTTACTCGTCATCAGGAGCTATCTAAGTTCTCTTTGAACTTAGATCTCTCACACAGAACCACAGTCCAGACCCTTAGTGTTCCTGTCATCATAAACATAACCCATGTCGGGTGAATGTCCCTACCGTGATGTAACAACAGAGGTGGTGAAACTCCTCTTAATCCACAATTCTAATGGGCTAAAAAAAAGTTTTAATAAGTTTGTAAAAAAAAAACCCCCCTGATTAGTTGCCACAGTAATTTGAACCAGCCCATCAAGGAAGGCCTCTTGAGAGAAGGCAACATGAGCCTTAGCTTGATGCTGCAGAGGAAGTCCAGTGAATTTTGCCAAAGCCTCTTTGCCTTCCTTGCCTATCAGCTGAATGTTCTTCCTTTGACACTTACCAACCCACTCTTCCAGGTGATTGTTGAGAAGGTGAGCTCTCAGTGTACCTGTGGCAGTGGTTTCACTGTAGTGGTGAACCCTAACTGTTGAATTATCCTCTTGAAGTGCCCTATAAATTTATGAGCAGTAAATCATAAATAAATAAATAAAATGAAAACTTACACACAGAATGAGCAAACCCTCTTCCCATCCTCATCCTCATCAAAACCACACTGAAGGTCATCAGAGTCACAGTTGGCCATAAGACACTGACTCATTGGTTATGACTATGATGTCAGTGGTAATTAGTCATGGACAGGCACTGGCTCATTGTTACACATGAGACTCACATGCTGTCATAGTGTCTTATTGTCTACTAGTATCACATGCTCATCATGGACATTTTGAATCCTAGGATAGCTGTAGTAGGGTTTGGTTCACTTAGAGTTCAAGCTGCACTTCAAAGTCAGTGCATAACTGTATATAAGCTAGCCCTAGTATGGCCAGGATCTCTATCCTGGTCTTCTTCAATTTGCTATCACCATT
The DNA here is from genome assembly GCA_963281015.1 of Lactarius tabidus. NCBI lineage: Eukaryota > Fungi > Basidiomycota > Agaricomycetes > Russulales > Russulaceae > Lactarius > Lactarius tabidus. The sequence continues at coordinate 1,760,180 of OY725473.1, forward strand.
TCCTCTTTCTCCAGTCTGTCTTCCTTTTTCTATCTTCTGTGTCTTTCTCTATCTTTCCTCCATCTCTACTTCATGCTCTATCATTGTCTCTATCTAGTGGAAGTGCTGTCATGCCTTTGCACCACCTGGGGACATAGTGTTGATATACCTAGTGTCCAAGAAACCTCTGATACAGTGTTGCATCCACACCCTTCATGTCCAAGTTGGACGAACACTTAGCAAAGCATTACAATCAGGCAATTATTTACCCTGCTTAGAACCAGCTTTTTGTGTGTTTTGCCTTTCTTCTGTGATGATGGCTTGGAGTTGCCAAACCAGGATCAGGCGCCACAGTGGCATCAGCATCACCCTCCTGAGAGCCATCTGAGACATTATGAAGGTTAAATGTCTCAGCAGGAGGTGAGCAGAAGTGTCCCTTTATTAAATTTATTAAATACATATATAAAAAGTTAATAAAATAAATACTCACCTGGTTGGGAGGCTGAACAGGGGTGGAGGACAGAAAAACATCCTCCTCCCCTCCATGATGATCAATGACCTGAGGGGCCAGCAGTGCTCCCTGGAGCAGCAGGTGGAGCATCTGAAGCATTTTCACTTTCACCATTTCCCCCTCCCCTCTCTCCATGTCCACCCCAAGTTCCCTTCTGCAGGCCCATCCATCCCTCCCACCACCCTCCCCACATCCCCCTCCACACATTCCCCAGCTTGATCATCTGCTCATCTGCTCATCCTACTCATTCCCATGTTCCCCTCCCCATGTTCCCCTCCCCATCCCCCATGTCTTCCTCCCCACATTCCCCCCCACCTCATCCTCACATCCCCATGTCTGTAAGGCAGAGGACATCAGGAACCAGCAACCCTAACTTAAACCACAAACCCTAGGGTTAAGGTTCTGTGACTGATTACATAAGTTGACAAAATCCTGTTTCATCCAAGGGTCTAGCTACAGAGTTGGTAGGAAAGATAAGGGAAAGGTTGGAGATGCTAGAGTAAAATTTCTCATGTGAGTATAGAATCCTTTATGTCTCTAATCATATCTGGGGGAAGGGTGTGATGACTATGATACTTTCTGTTTGCCCATGCTGCCTGTGCACCTGTCAAGCCCTCACCATAGGCATGGATGAACTGTGCTGAGCAATTATCATATCTATCATAATAGATACAGTAAGAAAGCATAGTTAGAGTAAGAAAAGTCTTTGCACACCAATGGATTTTTTCAATGGGAATGCCATCCAGAGAAGCCAGTGCCTTCTTTTTCATGTCCTCAATAGTGGCACCTCTCCCTGCTGTATGAAAGTGAAGTTTAGCAGCACCCCAGTACTGTTCAATAAAGTTCAGTTCACAGTGGTATTTGGGGTAAAAGTCACAGAGGTGGTCGCACTTCTCAACAAACTCTTGAAGTTCTGACTTCTGAGAAACAAAGTCAGGCTGGTTATAAAGAAGTATCCTGCAGCAGCAGTCATTCCTGTCAGGGGGGCATCTGGGCCCTGAGCCTTGCCCTGGGCAGTCTGCAAGCAAACCAGCTTCTGGCCAAAGACCACACTCCCAAATGATCTCCTCCATTCCTTTAAACCACCCTGGCATGGTGGGGTGCTCCTGGGAAAAATAAAGTGACTGTCCCTCCCCTGTCAGAGGGTTTGTGCCCTCACACATCCTTGGTGCACCCTTGGAGTGTGCCCATTTCTCCCTGGGAGCACTGCTGCATGGCAAATAATCAGCCCTGCAGAAAAGAAATCAAGAGTGAAAATACCTTTGGGCATGCTTCTTGCTGATAAAGCATCAGTAGTTCTCTTCTGGTGTGAAGGGGCATTATCAAAGAGAAAAAGACCCTGTGTTACATTATGTGTCAATGGCACATTTCACTTGATGTGAGCAGGTTCAATACTGTGGCTAGCTTGACAGGTTCTTCTGTTCTGAGCTCATCTGTCCAACCACTGATGGCATAAATGTGCAGTGAGCTCTGTGGGATGAGGGACAAGGTAGGGAGGTGCTATGGTGGCAAAGGCACCTCTGAGAGGATGACTCTGGGTGTACTTGGTGATGAGTGAACAGGGAAGCACACTGGCTTATGCTGTCACTGAGCAGAGTGAGACTGGGAAGTCAAATTACTTATGCAGCTCCTGAAGATTCATTCTGAGGTCCAATGTCAAGAGTCAATAAGATTCAAGAACTCAGACTTAAGGTGTAAGTGTCCTAATGGTACAGGTTATATACTACAAGTTGCCAAGCAAATACTAGGAGTATTGGCACTAGGAAAGCCACCAAGTCAACTACTAGTTGCATCAGGATTGAGTCATAGTCCCAAATACTACTAGTATGAGTCACATAGGTAGAGTAAGCCGATATGAGTAAAGTCTGTGCATGAGGGAGGTTATGACAAAGTAAAGATGACAGTCCCAATGACATCCACACCTCATACTGAGCAACACAAAACCCACCCTCAGCCAACTCACTGACTCTCACATTCTAGCTCACACCTTAAGTTCTGTCTCATCATTGTCTTCTCTTGGATTATATGGCCACATTCCTGCCTGTTCTTATCTACCCTTGGACAAATTCTCTCCTTTGCTTTGCCCGGCACCTGGCACTCATTCTCTTCCCACTATATCACTCTTGGATATCAACACATTCTCATGCTCACTCTGCAGTCACTGCTATTCCCCCCCCTTTTTACCTTACCTCATAAATAACCCCATGCCCATGATCATACATGTGCCTTCAATCATGTACAATGTTCCCATTCTTGCAATGTCTCAGTCTCAGTCTTGCTACCCTCACTCTCTTTCTCCTCTTTCATGCACAACAGCTGTGTCTCCCTCTCATCCACTCATTTGTCTTTAAACTCCAACTCTTCTCTTTCACAGCCAGGTCCAGCAGCAACATGCAACTCCCACCACCATCACCACTCCTCCATGTTGTTACATTTCAATTACCAGCAACCCCCCACTGGGTCATTACTTACTCAACGCTTGGCACTGCATGATGTTGGCCACATGGCCAAAGGAGATGCTTTTGCTGAGGAGGATTTACATTTTATGCACGTGGCAAGCAGTAGCAGAAAGAGTTATATTGGTGTATGACATGCTACATAGGGTGGTTCTGTACCCTCAGGTGCACAAAAATGGAATTAAAAATAAAAATAAAACATTTCAATTACCAACAGTTGGTGTATCACATGAGTAGGGACTATCATGTGGTTGTGACATCATTAGTTCCAGACTATTCCAGTACCTTCCATATGATGAGTCATTATGACTCATACTATTACAGAGACCAGTAGTGTTAGTGGAGTCATTGCATCATAGATGACTCATAACTAGTATTGTGACTTAGTAGTAGTGACTCATGTAATTAGTATATAAACTGTACCATTAGCTAACTTAGACCTTAGGTCTGAGTTCTTGTACCAATCAGATGTTCATATGACTTCTAGTCTTGGAGCTGCATAAGTCCCATTGACTTCCCAGCCATTCCTCTCACAGACACTTGCTCTGTTACCACTGAATCTGCTAGGGTTATAGTCCCTCACTGTCACCATTGGGCCTTATCAGCCTTATCACCATCCTGGCTATCCACATCCAATGGAAGTCATGCAGCAACTTTGTCAGAACCTAGCCCATATCCAAGAACAAAACTGTTGCCACTGTACCATAGCTCAAGTCAAGCTGAGTGGTCCATCTAACCATAACACATGTCCACCTGCCACTCATTGGCAGAGGTCATGGGCATTGCCTTACCCCACCAACAGCAAGGGATAGTGGCAGAAGTATGATGGCAAGAGGGAGCTGGTGCTCTGCATGGCCTACAGCTTGTGGCTTAAGCCATAAAGCAGCAGCCCTGCAAAACTGAAGCTGGTGCTGTGTGCTGTGGCACCAGCCTACCAAATTAGAAGCCTGAGCTGTGGGCCACTTTGGGCCACCTCCTCAGCTCAGGCCCAGCCCATCTTTTGACAGCTGGCTTAGGCTGGCTTCAGGCCCATGGGCTGGGCCAGGAAATCACTAGCAGTAGTCTAAGAGCCTGTCTGGTGCACAGTTTGTTGGACATGACATGACATAAAATATTTGAATTGTTTTTTATTTTCCAAGCCTGACAATCTGAGCATCTGGTAAACTTTGCCACAGTCTGATGCAACAATATTGCATCAGACAGCCCTGCCAAAAAAAAATTACAGCTCTTGACCTCGTTTTTTTTGTTGTTGCACTCAATTCTGTTGCTTAGATGTGACTGTGACCCCTCATTTACAAGGGGTATTACATGATCAAATAATTGACATCAATTCAAGTTGCCACTCATGCAAGTCACTGTCACAGTTACAATACTAGTATATTGGTCCTTGCCTCAGCCATTGTTTGGACTCTCACAAGGCCTATGCAAGATGTGTTATCCCTATCAAAGCCCTGGCCTCTTGTGATTTGGCATGGTCTTGGCAACTTGTATGCCTTGTCAGGAATGGAACAGTTCCATTCTCTCATCACTAAGATTCATCCCAGAATATTCATACACTCAGTATATGTCGATCTGGATGCAAAGGAAGACCAATGGGCTCACTTTTACAGAAACGTTGATGACCAGGTAGAGCGGCTGAGCCAGGTCATGGAAATAGTGTGCCTACATGAGATTCTGCTGTGCCCATTCATTGTACACATGGTGTTACGATTCACCAATCGTACTGCCTGACTTAGGCGTAAGGGGGTCTTGATGAATGACAACGGCTACACTTGACGGTCTTGACCTCTATCACCTGCTGAAAGGGATAGGAATGCTGATATAATATACAGAAGTGGATGATCACGACAGCCTAGGTTAAAGGCGAAGCAACGACTGTATCTGCTTGGGTTTGAGTAAAGCTGAGGGAAACTACACAGGAAGGGACGACTCCGAGCTAACTGGGTGAAGCTTTCAATAAACTAAGCTAAAGACTACTGCTCGAGCTGCAGAGTCTTATATACCGTAAGTAACACATTCAGGCTCCTACTGAACCTGAAACCCTATAGTAATCGTCCAATGGCATACCGCCATCAAGCCACAGGGGCTTATCGACCGTGAGTCATAGATAAGTACCTCAAGGCATACCTCATGCCAGGGGCATCCAACACATGTCCGTCCCATGACCTTATCTCTGGCCAATAGGATAAATACCTCTGCGCACCACGCGCCTCATGGCCTTCTCGCCAAGCCCGCCTAGACCTGCCCAGAACCTTTCCAACTCCCAGCCGGAATCCTTCCAGACCCTACTAGACTTCCAATGGCAGACCATCTGCCTAGACCCTGTCTAGAACATGACATCATTATTCATCAGCTGCCCATCACTTATCCGGTTAGACCCCTCTAGGCTCAAGTCTGGCCTCTGGGTCTGGGCGTACATCACATGACCCGGTCACGTGACTTCTTCTAGTGGTCTTGCTCCGAACTCGTGACCCATGACTTATTTGTTAGATCTCTGTGATCTGGGTTGTCGTCACGTGATCCCATCACGTGGTCTTCATCCTGCCAGTAACACTGCCAGTGTGCCGCACAATTGCATACTGTCGGGTACTCACTGCACGTGTATAGGCCTCTCTATGATCGTTCCACTCATTCTCCGCGGCTTCTTCTGCCGTCTTCTGCTTTCTAAAGGCGCGCGCTCTCTGGACCAGTGCTCCAACCTTTGCCTTGCTATCGAAGTTCACGCTTTTCCGGCGGGTCACGGGCCGATCCGTGACACATGGCACACCTGCACACACCAAGTTATGTGCGATTTGGCAGAGCATATTGTATGGCTTGCATGCAGTTGGGTACTTTTCCCATCCAGATGACATGACTTTCCCACATTCAAAAAGGAAAGTTGCCCACACTTTGGTTCAACTTGGCAGACTCCTTAAGTAGATATGTTTTTTCAATTCTCAGCTCACAAATTCAAAAGTAAATATATTTTAACAAATGTTTTTATTTGTGTTATTGAATAACAAAAACATAATTAAGAGTAAATAAAAAAATCTACAGTAATACAAGTTGTGCAGCAGGGGCAGCAGCATGATGAACAGCACAGGGGTAGATATACTCACATAGAGAAGTGGTGAGTGTAGAAGCACAGTAGGTGAGTCAAGCAAGAGCAGATATGAGAATGTCTGGGACTCCAGTGATGAGAAGAGAACTGGTGGACCAGGGTGTACAGAGTACACTACTTATACATGTGAGACCTATTGTTCTATACAGGATAATGGGACGAACTACAATAGTGTACAGAACAGGAGTGACCATAGTTAGAACAATAACAGGTTAGGACAAAAGGAATGTATGGAAAGATAATAAGGCATCCAGACAATAGGACAATAAGAATAGAGAAAAACAAAGAAAGGTAGGTACAATAGAAGAACAAGACAATAGTTTGTTATTGTACTACTGCTATAGATAAGATGTCCAAGATCATACAAAGATCTATAGATAAGTCCATGACTATCTAATCTAATCTAAAGGTCTGTAGTCCTTAAGTCCATAGAGCTGCTATGTGTGCTCAGTACTTATCAACTCAGTGGGGAACAGGGTGGGGGGTTGGTCTCGGTCATGTGTGGCATGCTGGTGTGGGTGCAGTGCAGCAGAGGGTGGCAGCAGTGGGGAAATGCGAGGGAATGGGCTTTTGGTGCCATGTTTAACCAGAATTGTGTGCTTGCTGAGGTTTGCATGGAGTGATGGGGAAATGGGGAGAAGGCACAGGTGCAGGGGAGGAAGGGGAAGAGGCAGGGGTGGTGTGTATTCAGTCTGAGTCCAAGGCTGAGAGTCCAAGTCCAAGTCTGAGTTTTGCTGCCCCTACATGGTGGGCAGAAATGTGTTGGTTGGGGTCGATGGGAACAGGTAGCTGTGAGGGGTCTGAGTCACAGGGGCCTGCAAGAGGGGGAGGGGGTGGAATGTGAAGCCTGGAAAGGGCTGGGTTGCAGGAGGAGGTGGGAGTGTTGGAGGAAGAGGGCCAGCTCATGTTGGCTAGGAAGAGGGAGGGAGAATGTGTGTATGTGCCTGCTGATTTGCAGCAGAGGAGGTGGCATCAGGCTTTTCCAGCCTGCCAGGTTTCACCACCAGCATATGGGTCAGAATACACCCAGCAGCACTCTCCCTTTGCAGTGCCAATGGCTTTCTGAGTTAGTCCAACCTCTTCTGGGAGTCGGCACTTGGTGGCCTTCTCTTTGACACCCATAGCCCTGGCAGTCTGCATCCAAGAATGCTGATTCTCAGTAAAAAAGGATAGTCAGAATTTGTTTGATCACATCAGTTGTGGTCAGAAATCTTGCAAATAGTCATTTGGAAGTCATTCTGTCTCATTCAGGGTCAAGTCCAGTCAGATTGGTTACAGGTTTAGTCAGACAAATTATAGTGGCAAATGACTTTTTGTCGAGATTTCTGACTTCCTTTTTTACAGAGGCTGATTGGGCAGGATCTTCTCTTTAGTTGGTAAGGGGCTGGATCCATTCACCAATGCAATCACCATAGTTAGGCAAGCCTTAGCAGAGCAAATGGCCTCTACCACAGCCAGCAAAAGGGACAGATCATTGGTTTGATCAGAAATGAGCTGGTGCAATAAGATATTCACATCTTGGACCAATGAGTGGAATGTATTGCTTGACATGCTCTGAACTGGCATGTGCTCCAGAACAGATGGAGCTGGTGGAGCAATGGGAGTATGGCTGGGGTGCACATGAGGGAAATAAAAATAAATCACGCTGATATGCTTGCAGAACCATATGTGCAGAAAGTCAGGGCAGCTACAGGTTGGCTGAACCAGATCAATTGAATAAAACTGGCCTGATTCAGTTTGGGAGGCTATGTATATCTTTTTCTGTTTTCTGTGTTGAAGTCCTTATCATTAAATATGATAAGATGGTTAGTCACAAGATGCCAACATGTGCATTTGTATTCATCATAAAGGCATGTGATCCTGGGAAGGACTTGCCTTATCTATTGTTAGACATGTGTACATTATGATTGGTTGGAATGTCATGGAATGTTGTAGAACAATAGGGTAATGTAGATTACATGCTGTATTAGGTTTCAGTCAGCATTGTTCTATTATTAGGGTGACATGTCAGCACAAGTAAGTACTTATGACACAGTGATTGGTAATCACAATAGAAGTGCTAAATATAGATACACAATGTGTCAGCTTGTAGTCATTCGTACTTACTCAGCAGATTAGTAAGTGACTCATCCCGAGTAGTATATAAGACACCCTGTAGCATCCTGAGTAGAACCAACTTGTCCTTTTGGTTTCTACTCAGCTATTCCCTTGTGTGACACCATTCTTAGTACCTTGCATAAAGGTCCCAAGTTGAACACACTCCACACTGTCTGAATAGTAGGCACATGATTTATCTCCACATCAGGCTTGAGTGTCCTTGATGAGCCTGCACACTCATTTAGCTTGCTTGACATAGCCAATAGTCATACTGCTACATGAACCTCTCAACCCAAAGCTTCAATGAGATTACATATCAGCCCAGAACTACAGGTGTGTGTGGATAACATTTTATTACAATTTGGCAATGGCAGCTGGTGCCCTTCTGCAGGATCTTGTGTTGCTGTTCTGGATGAGCTTTCTGGTCTGCCTTTTGGCCAACCCTTTGGCATGCACACCAGTAAATGTGTTTCATTGTCTATAGAGTTCTGCCCAGGGTTGCTGTGCCATGCTCCACTTTGGCTACTCTGAGTTTGATGGCATGGGTGCACTCGTCACTCTGGCACCACTTGTCAAATGCATCTATATCTGGCCACTGGAGCCCATATCCATTTGCTCAGTCTGAATTGAAGCTTCCCCTTCTGGTCAAAGTGGCAGGGTCTTGCGCTGGCACAGCTTCCAGTGCAGCAACTGGGTGCTCCAGGTGGGGACTTCTCTGAATTGCTGAGGTACATGCTTCCCCAGCATCTGGGCACTTAGCTTCCATTGTGATGGCTTCAGGTGCAATTGACACACCTGTCCTGTCCAGGTCCAGAACAAGCTCCTGGGTGCTCAGTATGGTATCACCCAAGGTAGAAGGTGCAATGACACACAGAATTTAGATGTTGGCATGGGTAACAGAGAAATCATTTCAATGATGTGATCATGCATCCCCTTCCATGGGCATGCATGGCCACAAAATCATGCTCACGTACATCTGCTACAAAGATGTGTTAAGTTAATATTACTGTTATTTTGATAACTATTTACAAACACAACTAAGACTTTAATCTAAGGTTTAGTAACTTTCAAACTCAGTTTCCCTTTATTCTTTTGCAGAATTTCCTTTTTCATTTTTTCCTTTTTCATTGTTTCCTTTTCCATTGTTGCCAACTGGATGGGAAAAAACAAAGACTCTTGCATGCAGGCACATCCATGATAGTTTCTGTTCTTGCCCAATCTTCTTCTAGTGTTTTATGGTGTCATGCTGTAGTTCTACTTTTTTTTTGAAACCAAGAAACTAGTCTATTCAAGAACTTGTAAGAAGTGCATGCAAATCCACCTTGCTAGTCATGGGCTCAGCTTGTAACTGTTTTGCAGCATCATCACTTTCCTTGGCAGAATGGACAGAGGGTGCTTCTCAACCTCCAGCAAGCTCAGGTGCTTGTGTGCAATCCACATCAATATCCTGCTTCAGTTCATCTTGCTCAGCTTTAAGATCAGCAATAAGGCAAGCATCTTGTCACTCAACTCGGCATCACTCAAGGAGCTGTCAGAAGCTTCAAATTGCCATGAATGAGATAGGACATGTTTGGAAATGAGAGGAAAGTGTGTGTTCAAGCTCAGAGATGCATGCTATGAGAGCAGCTTGGGACTGGCACAGAAAGTGCTGCTTGTTTGTGAGGGAAGGATGATGGGCCCAATTGATTTCTGACCCAATGGGCAGTCAGCCCTCAGTTGTTGGTGTGAGTTCTGGGGTTGGGTGCCCATGAAAAGAAGACTTGTAAGAAAAGCTGCTGTGCTTTCTGGGAACCTCAAAAGGATCCAAGAATATTGAGGATGTGCTCTCAGTCAGCAAAGCCCAACAAAAAAAAAGAGAAGATGCAGAGGGATGAGTTGGAGGAACAATGATAGAACAGTGATGTACTTCTTCTGCAGGAGTCATTGTGCAGATCACAGGGAAGGTGTATGCACAACTACCCTTTCAGGTATGGGGAGATAAGATAAGGCAATAAAGATTGTCATGAAGATCACATCACACATCACCCAGTCAGTCACAGTACAAATTTTTTTTTTTGCTATCTAACATGACAAGATTGGCATTTGGGGACCCAGCAATATACTTTTAATTCCAGGTGCAACCTCAATCTGCAGGTCATGCAACAGAGGTCACACACAGCAATTATTGCAGGGAAAATGTGTGCTGGATACATCAGAAGTTTGTCTTTTTTGTTTTTTTATGTTTTTGGGGCCTGAAAACCCCTAAAAACTTGCTTAAAACAGCTTAAAACAGCCAAACCAGCCTGAACAGAAAAATGTTTCCTCATTTTTCCAAAACCATGCTTAAATTGGTTTTATCTAACTTTATTGGAAACCCCAAAACTGCCCAAAACCAACCAAAACACAGAAACATCACAAAATATATTATATTAGTATTCATTGAGGTACTTTTTTTTTTGGCCAAGTTGATCTACTCTGTGAGCGGCATGCACCAATGATGCATCTGCATGCCACCCCATCCACTCACCCCCACTAGGCTTGCCCAACACCCTGCTCACCCTACCTGGGTTGGGCCACCTCACCTTGCACACTGCTCACCCTCATTCACCCCCCAAGGTTGCATCACCTTGCTCCCTCACCCTCACCCACCTAGGTTCCTCTGCCTCACCTCACCTCATCTTGCCCCACCTACCTCCACCAGGCACACATGCTGTGCCACCCCACCCTTGCCTGGGTTGTGTGTCACCTCAGTCATTGCCCTCTCCTCTTATAATTATTTATTGATAATATTTTATTTTCTGGTACTTCTGCTCAGGTGGAGGGAAGGGGGGTGGGGAGGTGTGTTATCCTTCTGTGCCTCCGGCCAGTGCACAACAGGGAGTGGGAGAGGTGGGGCATGGGGTGTGCAGAGGAGAGGTGTCATGGACTGCTTCTGAAGTGGACTGACTCAGCAGTTATGACTACACTGTCAGCTTACATTAGTCATGGACATTTGCTGGAGTATCATTGTAGCACTGACTCACATGCTGTGGAGTGTCTTATTGTCTTGTAGTATCATGTGCTGATGGACACTACATCATACTAGGATAGCAGTACTAGGGTTTGTGACTCATATCATAGTTCAGACTCCGCTTTAAAGCGAGTTCTACATGTATATAAGTCAACCAGTAGAGACCAGGGATCCCTATCCTGGTCTTCTTCAATTCGCTATCTTGTTTCCTCTTCCTTTCAAATCTGCCTCTTCACATTGCCATCTTTCTTCTCTTCTTCTTTCATCTATATTCTCTCATCATCAACTTAGTGGAGGTACTGTCACACCCTTTTCACTCTAAGGGGACCTAGTGTTAGCCAGCCTAGTGTCCGATACTGCCAGTCCCGTGTTGCAAGCCACACTCCTTTGTCCAAGTCGGACAAACAGTTAGCAAACCGTTACAAGAGGGCATGGGGGCATGGTGGGGTGTTATGTGTTGATGGCATGTGTTGCTTGGCTTGAGCTGGTTTGATGCTGTGGCTACATTCTCTGTTCTGAGCTCTAAGATGCAACCAGTTGGTGCATAGTTGATAAGTGAGCTCCTTCAGATGTGGGACGGTATATGGGGGTTCTGTGGTGATGAAGGCACAGAGGAGTACTCTGTGCAGACTTGGTGATAAGTGAACAGGGAAGTGCACTGGCTTATGCTGTCACTGAGAGGAGTGAGACTGGGAAGTTGAATGACTTATGCAGCTCCAAAGGGGTTCTGGTTCTGGTTCCAAGGTCTGATGTCGAGAGTCAATATGATTCAAGAACTCAGACTTAAGGTCTAAGTGTCCTAATGGTACAGGTTATATACTACAAGTTGCCAAGCAGATACTGAGAGTACCAGTACTTGGAAAGCCACCAAGTCAAGTAACTACTATAGTAGGATGATGTCATAGTCCAAATACTACTAGTATCAGTAGTAGTATGAGTCACAAAGATAAGCAGACCGGGATTCAATCAAGTAGGTGAACAAGTCTGACATACATGGATGTGATGACAAAAGAAAAGACAGTCCCAATAGTAGTCTGCATGGTAAGTATGGTGAAGTAAGCAAAAACATAACATGGGGGAAGGGAAGGGCACAGCCTGATGTGGGAGAGTCAGAAAAACAACATGTACAAATAGACATGTTGACTTTTCACTGACTCTCCCCTTCCCTCACCTCCTGTTTACATGACAATGACTACCCACACCCCCACCTCACACTTCCCACCATCATGTGCCAGCCAGAGACCACCCTGCTTGCCCTGACTGGTGTCCTGTGTCCTGTGCCCTTGTCCTTCCCCTCCAACTGGATGGTGTGCACTCAGGGGAGAGGGTGAGCAATTGCAGCAGCATGCTTCCCCCACACAGGGAAAGGTGAGGGGCCAGGTGGATGGTGGGTGGGGGGCAGGGAGGTGGTGAGACAGCAATACCCTAAGCTGGCACTAGGCACTGAAATACCAGCTTAAGTATTGCAAGTTTGTGGGGTGTGAAGCTGGTCAATCAAGTTCATGCAGGCCTTTTGTCATGATTATCACCGCAACTAAGATACAGACGCTTATTTTTCTTTTCTCTCTCCTTTCCCCACTTGCCTACCCCACTTATCCACCCATCTGCCTGGACTACCATCACCCTCTGTACTTTACTCATACTCGGCCCTTAAGGCTGTCCGCTGATTACTCCTATTCCCCTTACTGGGGGACCTTAAGGCTGCACTCTTATCTGTTGACTCGTCCCTAGTACACTGCCTCCATGAAGGACTGGACAATGTGTCCTATAGTCCCCAGCTTGTTCTTCGTTTACCTCTTGTGAATCCCATCCACTTCCTTGAACCTCCTCTACTCTGTCCAGCTTGGCCTCGCGGCCTCATCATACCTTGAGTGACTCACTGACACTTTCCCCCCTTGCACCACAGAAACTCACTAGCACATGTCATGCATTGTTTGACCCTGCAAGGTCATAACATAAGAACAAGCTCCTCCCTAGGACATGCTATGTCCTCACACTCTGCACCCACAGAAACCCTGAACTCGACACACAGTGGTGTCCCTACAGATCGCCCTTGCCCCAAACAACCAAGCTACCCCCGTTACCCGTCGAACCCACGACGACCTTCCTACTCACATAAAAGGAACTATCAAGTGGAATAGACCTAACTGCAGGTATTACATCCCCCAACACCTCACTGCTAACAACGCCCTCAAACCCGTTGAATTTATCAACAACCGCTGGTACAAACTCAGATACAACACCAGTGCACATACCTTCTATACCCAAGAAAATCTAGCCATCCCCGTCCAAAATGTGTTTGGAATCGGGTACTGGAACACCACAGATCCACAGCACCCTGAGTATCAACCCGTTTCCCGAACCTCCTCCCGTGCCTGTTTCTGATTCACACCAGGATCGTTCGATACCAGTGACTCTTCTGAAGGGTCAGACACTGTGTCAGCACACTTGGCAGTAAGCGTTCAAAGCATACATGAACCCAACTCACCAGCTGTTGAAAACCCCGTGATATCAATTCAATTGATCACTTTGTTGTTCGGCCCAATAAACATTGACACCCCGACCAAAACTCCCGACATAAATATGTCAGCCAACATAACCACTGTAGCACCAACTCACACACCTTTGTCCAACAGACTAAAGGGCACAGCCCCACGGTATTCACCAGCAATTGTAGTCGTTCCGAGTCGTTTTGGAACAAATTCCACCGCTACCAGCTGCTGAACTGAAACAATGATTCCATAAACATTCCGTTCTTTCGCGTACTTACCGCCCTTTCGTACATCAAAGGCCCTCTGGTTGAGGATTGGGTTAACACCCAAGACAAAGAGTTAGAACAATGTACCGATGCGACCAAGCCAGGGAGCGTCCGTGAAGACAACGAAACCCTCTGGCACAAGTTCAAAGCCTCGTTTAAAGCCGCTTGGACCAATACCACTAAGGTCCAAAGTGCATACAGTCAGCTCATGAAGCTCCAGATGAAAGATCTGGACATCGACACTTACAATGCTACCTTTGCATGGCTTGCCAACACAGCCGGATGGGAGGCTGATGCCAAAGGAACCATTGATCAATACCGATCGGGTCTACGGGAAGCCATTCAATGTCGAATCATAAACCGGGATAACTTGCCAGACTCCATGGACGAATGGCAAAACACAGCTTGGAAAGAGGTCGCAAAAGTCAAAGAACTTCAAAGTTCGGGACTTATCGGACCAAGGCGCAACCAAAACTCATGTGACAGCCACGTGTACCAGAATACCGGTCAACACACCAATTGCAACCACGAACATGTACCTATGGACGTGGATGCCACCAATATAACTACACTGTTTAAGAAACTCACAGACGAGGAACGAGCACAATATCGAGCTGAAGGACAGTGCTTCCGGTGCTGAACCCAAGGCCACATGGCCCGCAACTGCCCAAAAAACATGAATGCCCAGAATGTCACAAACCATCAAAACACAAACACTCGAACAGCTTCCACGACAAACATCCCTGCTCCCCTTAGTTCTGCCTCGTCAGTCCCACCATCCGCACCCAACATAACCCCATCGCCACTGCCAAAACTCTCGTGCGCCCAACAAATCTGCGCCATCGAAGAACAAATGGAGGACAAAGAAAGGTCTAAATACCTCGACACCCGAGATATGGGCAAGGATTTTTGCACTGCCAGGCTTTGACAGTCGCAAACCCAGTACCACTCGTGGCTAACATGTACAGTAAAAAGAAGGACTCAATGACAATTCGCATTTCTGTTCACATGTGGCACAAAAAGACCGACACCACGGCTCTACTTGATAGTGGAGCCACTCACAACTTCATCGACTCTCGAACCATTGCCTCCTTAGGGCTAGGAACCTGCTCCCTCCCACGACCCTTACAAGTCAATAATGTAGACAGGACTATCAACTGAGAAGGGAATATCACTAAGTTTTGCAATTTGTGGATCCGCCAAGGAGGCAAGGTGGCTAAACTAGGGTTTTACATCGCCAACCTAGGAAGCGACCGAATCATCCTAGGACACCCATGGTTCAAATCCTTCAACCCTTCTATCAACTGGAACACCAATTGCCTCGAAGGGGACGACATCATCATTGAAACTGCTGGCTTCTGCTCCAAAACAAGAACTCTGAACCCTGTTGCTAGAACCCTCCAACCCTCAGATCAAACACAAACCCAACAATTAATACCCCCCCAATATCACAAACATTGGAGAGTCTTCAGTGAGGAAGCTGCTCTACACTTTCCCCCTTCCCGTATAGACGACCATGCCATTGAACTGAAACCAGGGGCACCTGCCAAATTGGACTGCAAAATCTACCGGCAGACCAAAGCAGAACTCCAGTCCCTCAAAAAGTACATCGATGAGAATCTTGCAAAAGGGTATATTACGGAAACTAATTCCCCTTATGCCTCCCCCCTGTTTTTCCGAACAAAGAGTGACGGGAAGTTGCAGCCCATCATGGACTATCGAGCGCTCAACACATGGACTGTCCGGGATGTCTACCCCCTACCCCTCATGGGGAGTATCATCGAACAGCTACAAGGAAAGACCATATTTACTAAAGCAGACTTGTGTTGGGGGTTCAATAACATCTGGATCAAAGAGGAAGATCAATGGAAGGCAGCATTTAAAACCCCTTTTGGACTCTTCAAATCATCTGCCATGCCCTTCGGACTTTGCAATGCCCCTAGCACCTTCTGTCAGGCCATGAGCCGGTTACTCCGACCCCTCCTAGACAGATACCCCAACGAACTGTTTGTCTATATGGATGATATCCTTATGGCAACAAATAGTGACATAACCAGACACCGACAAATAGTCCACAATGTCTTAGATCTCTTAGAAGCAGAGTCTTACTTCCTCCACCCTGCCAAGTGCTCGTTTGAACAGACGTCCCTAGTATACCTAGGGATCATCGTAGATGGCAACCACTTGAGGCCAGACCCAAAAAAGACTAGTGCCCTTCGGGACTGGCCATGCCAACTTTCTACCGTTAAGGAGGTCCGAAGCATCCTAGGAGTACTAGGCTACCAACGGCCTTTTATCCCCAACTATGCCAACATAGCCCAACCCTTAGTAACCCTTACCAAGAAAGACCATCCCTTCACCTGGACACCAGAATGCACCACAGTGCTAGACACCCTCATCAAGATCATACTAGACAATCCCTCCCTCCAACAACCAGACCTCACCTGCCCCTTCTTTCTTCAAGTAGATGCTTCTTCATTTGCCACAGGAGCAATCCTCACGCAAAAAGACAATAGAGGAAAACATGTTGCTGTGGGGTTCCACTCTCAAACCTTCAACGAAGCAGAAAGAAATTATGACATCCATGATCGAGAATTTTTAGCCGTGTTCCAGGGCCTCACCCATCATTGCCACCTCCTCCTTAGCTCCCCATTTCCCATCACGGTATTCACAGACCATAAGAACCTAGAATACTATCGTCACCCACGCCACATCAACCGCTGCATTGCCAGATACATACCACAACTGGCAGATTACAACTTCACACTAGTCCATTTCCCAGGAACGGCTAATAAGTCCGATGCATTATCTAGATGCCCTGACTACCCCCAAGGGCTCGAAGATAATGAAGACATAACAGTCCTCCCCCCGCACTTGTTTGCACAAGCAACCACCTTCTCGTCCATCAATGATAGAGCCCGTGCCTGCCAATTGCAACAACCCTTGCTCCTAAAGAAATGGGCCGCCACATTCCCCTTGAAAGCCATCGACAACCTCTTCTGGTACAGAGACTGACTAGTAGTTGTGGACGACCTACCCTTAAGAAGGGGGGTGATTTCACTTTATCACGATTCCTCAACAGCAGGACATCCAGGAATTTCAAACTCAACATGGGCAATCGCACGAGACTACTGGTGGCCCAACATGAAAGCGATGGTAAAAGAATACATCATGGGTTGCCACCTATGTCAATCACGAAAAAACAATCCTATGAAACCAAAACCCCCCCTTTTCCCTATCCCCTCTGATAACTTTACACTCCCTTTTACCTCAGTAGCCATGGACTTCATAGTAAAACTCCCCTTATCAGAAGGATATGACTCAATACTTACAATCACGGACACGTTTTCCAAAGCATGCATATTCATCCCCTGTAACAAAACCATAGATGCAGCGGGAACTGCCTTACTATATGCCACCTACGTTCTCCCCCATTACGGACTACCCTCACATATCATATCTGATCGAGACCCCTGCTTCATGGCCACCATCATTCAGGAACTATGCCACATACTCTCCATCCAGCATAATGCCAGCACCACATACCAACCCCAAACAGACGGACAATCAGAGTGTTCTAATCAGAAACTCGAACAATATGCCCGGATCTTTACGGACTTCCATCAGACCAACTGGTGCCGTCTGCTACCCCTTGCCCAATTTGCCTTCAACTCCTGGCCAAACACCACCACCAAGAAAGCACCCTTTGAACTCATCATGGGGCATATACCATGTGTCCACCAAACCTTTCATATCACCACGTCCCCACCACTAAACAACAGATTGACACTCATCACCCAAGCAAGAAAGGACACTGCCAAAGCTCTGCACAGATCACAAGCAATAGAGATCCCGTCGAGCTTTGTCCCCTATAGCAAAGGAGACTTGGTATGGCTAGAAGGGAAAAACCTCAACACCACTCACCCATCTGCAAAGCTGGTGCCAAGAAGATTTGGACCCTTCCTAGTCACGGACACAGTGTCGAGAATGTCCTTCTGAATTAAGTTACCCCCTTCATGGAAGGTTCACAACGTGTTCCATGGCACCCTCCTTACGCCTTATAGGGAAATGACCCTAAATGGCAACAAATACCAAGAACCCGCCCCAGACCTAGTGGACGGACAACCTGAATGGGAAGTCGAACAGATCTTGGGCACAAGAAAAAGACGCCACCAACTCCAATACTTGGTCAGGTGGAAAGGGTTCTCAGAGGCACATGACAGTTGGGAACCCCTGACCAACCTCAACACCGACCTGCTCATCAAAGACTTCTACCGAACCAAACCCTTGGCCGTCTGTACCGTGTATAAAATAGTCTCTTGCCCCCAGCAAAACCCCATCACCATCCGCAGAATAATTCCCATGTCCGACCCACTCTCTCCCCTTTCCCTACTCACCCCTTCTCCCCCATCCTCCCCAGGGACTGAAACCCTCACCTACCCAATCAGCCCCCCAGGGCTCCCTGTTTGCTTACCCATAACCCCGCTGCAAGTTCCCAATCTGGAACTCACAACTTCCCCCATGGTCCCACCCTCTACTCTTCCATCTCCCACACTCTTATCACGAATCTGTGACCTGCCCCCACCGCTCTCACTTTACCATCGAATCTCACCACCAACAGAGCCTCTCTCCCTGGAAGAAGTCATCAAAATATGCAAAGCCACTCTAGGAGACAGACCACAAGTCATCTTCCACGACCCCCCTCCTACCCCCTCACCTCCCGGCCAACTACCCCCCACCTCCTATGTCAAGTATGAACCAGGGGACCCCAACCATGACAAGTATGTGGAGAAAATCGCACTCGACCCCCCTTTCGGTACTCCCCAAGATCCTCACTATGTGTGCTTTGACCTGAACTTCGAGTCCCACCAACACTATGTCCTTGGGCTCCGAGACAACTCTGACCCACCTTGCCAAGCCTATGGATGGCCCCTTCAGGCTGCCCCCTTCATCGGCCCTAAGATCTCACCCTCTCGGTCTGACAACTCTGCGCTAGGGATCTTTGACGCTGGCTACCCAGGCGCCATAGAAGTAGACATCGCACTGTACGAGCTTAGGGACTACAGGGTCCTTGCTGACATAGACCGATACCGCGCCCACATGCTGGAATATGAAGATCTTCTGAGCCAGCGAAAAGTCTTGGAGGACAAGTTCTTCAAATGGTGTAGCAAGTCCACACCCCTCCGCCAGCGCCTCGAAAAGGCCCAAGCTAGGAGTCGCCTCCACCCTTACATGCATCCAGGAGAACGCATCACCTGCCCCTCTCACTATCACACGGTGCCCTTCCCTGAACCACAAAGCCTCTCCATGGCTCAGTGCCTCCTGATCGACGTAGAGTCCAGAGACTGCAAATCCCTCAGGCCCTGGTTTGAAGACTGCTGGGGCGTCAAATACTCCTTTTCCGACCCTCCTCTCCGTCGCCGTTGTGCATACTGCCATGCACCCAACCACTATAGCATCACCTGCCCCTGCCCTCACTCCAAATGTCACACCGCCATCCACTGCCTTGTGCCACACCGTCACACCAACTATGGGGGGGGTTGCCACGCCCACCACTTCCACCTTGTTGAAGTTCCCCTACCCACAGAACATAACCCTGCCCTAGAGGACGAGGGGTACATAGGCCACGAAGACAAAGAGGGAGACGGAGAATCGTGAGACATGGAAGTCTCGACGTAAGAAAGGGGGTCATGTCATGATTATCACCGCAACTAAGATATGGACGCTTATTTTTCTTTTCTCTCTCCTTTCCCCACTTGCCTACCCCACTTATCCACCCATCTGCCTGGACTACCATCACCCTCTGTACTTTACTCATACTTGGCCCTTAAGGCTGTCCGCTGATTACTCCTATTCCCCTTACTGGGGGACCTTAAGGCTGCACTCTTATCTGTTGACTCATCCCTAGTACACTGCCTCCATGTTATGTGACTCATGCTGTACTTTAGTACGTATATAAGGACTGGACAATGTGTCCTATAGTCCCCAGCTTGTTCTTTGTTTACCTCTTGTGAATCCCATCCGCTTCCTTGAACCTCCTCTACTCTGTCCAGCTTGGCCTCGCGGCCTCATCATACCTCGAGTGACTCACTGACACTTTCCCCCCTTGCACCACAGAAACTCACCGGTGCACGTCGTGCATTGTTTGACCCTGCAAGGTCATAACAACAGGGCTTAATATACTGCAATGCAACAGGTCCTGCTTGGCACCATACTCACATACACTGCCGTCACAACCACCCCTACAGACCATTGCACTGCATCACGAGAACCCCTGCCACCCAATGTATCCCGACACACCCCCATCACAACCACCCCTGCTGTCCACCATATCCCATCACAATCCCCACTGCATGGTAAAGTAATGCAACATATCAACACCACAACACACTGCACCTGAGGCCTTGACAACATTACAACAGTGTCACCACCCCTTCTGCAAGCCAAAGGATTCAAACACAATCCTATCATATCAAACCCTAAGTACTGTCATACCTGAACATGACCAACTACAAACATCATCACAACCGATCATAATTGAATATGATCACTCATATGTCCAGACTGTTGAAATGTAATAAGTACATATGTATCTTATCTATAGCAGTTATGACACAAGTATGATTACCATATTAGGTAGCTACATTATGCACATCCATGGGCATAACTCATATCAGAATCATGTGAATGATTCTGAGATGTTCTAGGGTGTTCCACATCAGGTGTCACTGAAAACGCAATATAGTGGACACCTTTACTCATCACATATGAGCAAACAGACATGGTGGGACCATAGGGGTCACTTTTACATATATAAGGAGGGGTGAAAACCCTGAGACCCTCCCCAGCAGAATATCACTTGTATTCACTCATGTGTAGTGGATGACTATCAGCTATGTCAAGCAAGCTAAAAGAGTGTTGCGGGCTCATCAAGGACACTCAAGCTTGATGCAGAGATAAATCACGTGCCTACTATCCAAGCAATGTGGAGCATTGACAAGCTAGGTTGCCTATACACTTGGGAAAACAACCCAAA
This sequence comes from Lactarius tabidus, assembly GCA_963281015.1. Lineage (NCBI taxonomy): Eukaryota > Fungi > Basidiomycota > Agaricomycetes > Russulales > Russulaceae > Lactarius > Lactarius tabidus. The sequence goes on from OY725473.1 coordinate 1,781,106, forward strand.
ACAACCCAACCCATGTCTCAGATTCAAGGGAGGTGTGAAGCAAAGCTGACTATTGTGCAGGCCTCTGCACATGATGAAACTCGGTAAGTGTCTTTGCCTTCTATGCCTCAGCCTATGTGCAAAGTAGCGAAAGGTGCGCAAAGGTGCCGAGGTAGAGGCAAGCAAAATGGCAAGGTGGACACAAAGCAAGTGAACACAAAATAGATTAATCAATGGCAACTCAGAGTCAAAAGACCTCTGAGCTATGAAGCGAAGGGGTGACCGAAGGGGAAACTATTTCCTAATAAGGAAGGTACAAAAGCGAGACTAAACTAGTGCACCCCGCTAGTCCACTGCAGAACTGTGAGTGCTGGCACTCCTTATATACATAAAGCTGAAGGTGTATAGAAGCCTCTCAAAGGCTTGCATTTGCCTTGCCTCAGCCAATCTGCTCCCAATGCTTAGCGAGGCCACACATTGCCTTGAAGCATCAATACTGGTCAGCCTTACTCTAGAAGGTTTGATGTGCTTTGCACTTGTTCCAGTTGAATGCAGCCATTGTTCTTGAATAGCTGAAGCTGCAATAAGGCTCAAATGCCGAAAAGCGGCCAAAGTGTGGGAAAGCAAGGCCAAAGCACAGGAAAGCGATGCTAAAAGTGCAAGAAAGTGCAGGAAGGCAAGCCAAGGGTGTGAGAACATGAGCTGAAGTGCGGGAAATGAGCCAAAGCAATTGGCACTTGTGCAAGAAGCTGCAGGAAAGCCTAAAATCAATAAATAAATGGCCCAGCAGAGTGCTGGTTGCATTAGCATGCTCAAACTTGTGAACCTTTATGCAAGGTGCTAAGAGCAGTGTCACACAAGGGGATAGCTGAGTAAGAACCAAGAGGACAAGTTAGATTGGTGGTAAGGAAGACAAAAGGAATGCAAACCTGAGTAAGAACCAAGAGGACAAGTTGGCTCTACTCAGGACACTACAGGGTGTCTTATATACTACTAGGGTTGAGTCACTTACTAATCTACTGAGTAAGTATGAATGACTACAAGCTGACATGTTGTGTCTCTATATTTAGCACTTCTATTGTGATTACTGATCACTGTGTCATAAGTGCTTACTTGCACTGACACATCACCCTAATAATAGAACAATGCTGACTGAAACCTAATACAGCATGTAATCTACATTACCCTATTGTTCTACGTCCTTCCATGACATTCCAACCAATCATAACATACACATGTCTGAGTGATGATTAAGGCAGGTCCTTTCCAGGATCATGTGCCTTCATGACTAATGCAAATGCACATGTTGGCACCATGTGACTAACCATCTTATCATATTTAATGATAAGGACTCCAACACAGAAAACAGAAAAAGATATATGTGTCCATGACATCGTGCTCTATACACTGTGCTTAAGACTATCAACACCTTACACCAAAGGTGAGTCTTCTGTAGCCTGCATGCTGCACCATGTGCTGTGCAACACAGATGCAGTGGGATCATGATCCTGATATGATATAAGGTACATCAATAGGGCAAGACACAACACTGTATCGTATATTATAACAGGTTAGTGTTGTCATGGCCAGTCATGACCACATCATGACCACATTGCTATTTCTGGGAGAAAGTGGCGATGAAGGGTAAGGACAGGGAATGTGGTAGGGATGGTACAATATGGACAGGGGGAGCCAGGGGGACACCAGGCAAGGCATGGGAAAGTGGTCTGAAGCATGTGTGAAAGGCACAGGCATGTGCTGATGTCAGGCAAGTGCAGCAAGTGCAGTGCAAGTGTGTGCATGAGAGTGTGGCAAAGTGCAAGAGTGTTGCAAGGTCAGTGAGGCTCTGCCACACATAGGGAGTGCAGAGAAGGTCAGCTAAGTGGGAAGTGTGCAAAAACCTGTAATATAAGCTGTTTCACCAGCCAGCACAGGAGTGGTTGTATTAACAGGGCACAACCTCAGGAGGTGGGGAAAGGTGGGCAGGCTGGGTGAGGGTGTAAGTGTGAGCCAACACAACCCTTAGGGCTGGGAATGGTGAGGAGGGATCGCACAACCCTGGCAGGTGAGGGTGAGCAGGGCATGAGGTGCAAGGCAAGGTGGGGCAACCCAGGTGGAGGACAGGCAGGTGGGCAGCAGTACTGGCAGGGGCATGCACTGCTCACATAGTAGAACATAGATCTGATTAATAATGAAATATAATTTATTTTTGTATTTACACAAAAACCACAGGTTATTGGGTTACCAGGTTTTTGAAAACCCGAAAAACCCGGCAAAACCCGAAGATATTTTCGACAACGTCCTGATGCGGGCTCTAAGGTCCTGATGTAAATAGGTAGTGTTGCCACGGCTGGGCTCAAATTGGCTCAGCCAGCCGAGCTGAGCCAATTTGAGCCCAGCCGAGCCAACAAACCAGCTCATGACCAAAAGGAGCTCGGCTGAGCTAACGAGCCGGCTCAGCCCGGCTGAGCTGGGGTTGGAGGGTACTGCCGTGGTTGGGGTGAGGGCAGCTGAGCCAGGAACGAGCCAGGTCCAAAAAAGGAAATCTGACTTGCTCCAAGCCTTGGACGTTGAGCGACTCGAGTCTTGCTGGCGACCAGAGTCACTCTGGTCCTCTCCCTCACCCTCTCGTTGCCCGCCGTTGCCTGTCCCTCGCCTCACAGCTCGCCGTTGTGGCCTCTTGCGCCGCTGACCTCCTCCCCTCTCCCTTTCCCCCTCTCCACCCCCCTCTCCCCCTCCCCCTCTCCCCTCTCCATTCCTCCTGGTCTTGCCATCGCTCCCGTCTGCACGCATGCACATCTGCCTGCAGTCGGCTCACGGTCGCTGCATGTCTGCAGCGACTGCACGCCGACTGCTGGCTGTTTGCATGCCCTCTGCACCGCCCTCAATGCGCCTGCTCCCTGCGCCTGCACCTCTGCGCCTCTGCGCCTGCACCATCTGCGCCTGACCCCTGCGCCTGCCCCTCTTGGCCCCGGCGAGAAAGGGGACTTAGATAGCGGGTGATCCCGCCGTCTACGTCCCCTTCCTCACCGCTCTGTTGTTCTCTCCCGCCAGTGCGATGGTGCCCTGTCCAGGGCCATTGCGCCGCTCTCTCCCTCCCGCACGACGCCATTGCGTGCTGCCCCCTACCCTGGCAAGAAAGGGGACGTGGATGGCGGGATCACCCGCCGTCTGCGTCCCCTTCCTCGCTGCTCCCTTCCTCTCTCCCGCCGGCATGATGGTGCCCTGTCCAGGGCCATCGCACGGCTCTCCCCCTCCAGCATGACGCCATCGCGTGCTGCCCCCTTCCCTGGCAAGAAAGGGGACGTGGATGGCAGGATCACCCGCCATCTGCGTCCCCTTCCTCACGGCTTCTTCCTCTCTCCCGCCGGCGCGACGGTGCCCTCTCTAGGACCCTCGCGCCGCCCTCTCCCTCCCGCACGACTCCATCGCGTGCTGCCCCCTTCCCCGGCGAGAAAGGGGATGTGGATGGCAGGATCACCCACCATCTGCATCCCCTTCCTCGCCGCTCCCTTCCTCTCTCCCGCCGGCACGATGGTGCCCTGTCCAGGGCCATCACGTGGCTCTTTCCCTCCAGCACAACGCCATCGTGTGCTGCCCCCTTCCTCACTGCTCCGTTGTTCTCTCCCGCCGGCGTGATGGTGCCCTGTCCAGGGCCATCGCACGGCGCTCTCCCTCCAGCACAACGCCTTCGTGTGCTGCCCCCTTCACCGGCGAGAAAGGGGACGTGGATGGTGGGATCACCCGCTGTCTGCATCCCCTTCCTCACGGCTTCTTTCCTCTCCCGCCAGCACGACAGTGCCCTCTCCAGGACCCTCGCGCCGCCCTCTCCCTCCAGCATGACACCATCGTGTCGTGTCTCCTGGCACCGGCAAGAAAGGGGACGTTGATAGCAGGGTCACCCGCTGTCTACGTCCCATTCCTCGCCACCCATTAACCCTCCCTCGCTGGCGTGATGATGCCTCTCCAGGACCCTTGTGTCACCCTCTCCCACCAGCACAATGGCGTCAATTGCTGCTCTCCCTCACTCATAGGTAGTAAATGTAATTAGTTAGTACAAAATAAGATTGAATAAAATAAAATGGACTGTATTGTTAAAAAATTCCAACTAAGTCATTGAGATCACTCAAAGTGATCTTGCAGCTGCACATACTTGTGTTCCCACGGTCTCGTCTCAGTCTCCTCCAGTCTCATCTCTACTGATCTTTGGCTGATCTTGGCACCTCTGCTTGCTCTACACCTCTAATTCTTTTTGTATCACACTTTGCTTTGTCTACCATGGCTGGATCTAGGAAGAGGGCTCCTTCTACACCCAAAAAGACTCCCAAAAGGCCCAAAACAATGGGCAGGCAGAGGGAGCTTCCTGGTGGGGCCCTTGAGATGTCATTTCAGCTAGATGGTATGTATTAATAGCCCCAATTATCTGCTCAATAGCTGATGTGTGATCAGTTTCATCAACAGCTGCCCAGGCATCAGCCCTTTCACCTCATGTGCGGTTTGATCTAGGCCCTACCCCTGCAGCTGCAGGTGGTCCTGCTGGGCCTTCAGGGCAGCAAGGGCAGGGAGAAGATGTCTTTCAGGATTCTACAGGTCCTCAGCCTTCCCACCAAGTGAGTATTTATTTTTTAGCTTTACAATTTATGGCTCAACAAATTTAATACAGTGCTCACCTCAGTCTGAGACGTTTGACCTTGGAGTTAGTCCTCCTGGGTCAGATGGCTCTCCAGAGGGTGGTGCTGGGCCTAGTGGTCCTCTGGGCCATGCCTCTGACCCTGCAACTCCAACACATCGCCAAAGGAGGGCTCAAAAAGCTGGTTCTAGGCTGGCTGCCTCAGGTGATGATGTTATTCAGTTCTTCCAACCTGTCGATGGGAATAGGAAGTGTACGTTCTGCTTGTAAGTTTTTTTTTTTTTTAATTCATTTTAATTCATTTTTAATTCATTTTTTGCTGATAATTTCCACAGGAGACATTGGCAGCAGAACAAATCTGTCAATGTACATCCTTATAAGATGAATACTGGGACAGGTAATCTTTGTGCTCATCTGCTTGCCCACCATGCAGAGGAGTGGGTCCAGGAGTGCCTAAAACTCAATGTTGAGTTGAGGGGTAAGGAGGGGGAACAAGCCTTGGCAAGAGTTAAAGGACTTCCTGTTGCCCATCAGGCTGAGGCACGGGTCCCCTTTACACATGATAACTTTTTAGATGGCCTGGTGCAATTTATTGTTGCCACTGATCAGGTTTTTTTTTTCTTTTCTTTGTTTCTTTGTTTCTTTTTTTCTGATTTTTCTTTAGGCTATCAGGATTGTTGAGAGACAGGAGTTCTGCCGCCTATGCCTCCTTCTCCGTCCTGAGCTGCACGATGCAGACATCCCTCATAGGACCACTATGCAGAAGCGCATATTGGACACTTTTTCTGAGGTGATTCATAATATGTCTCAGCATATTCAGGTAATGTTAAGTTATTATATGTCATAGCTTTTGGCTAACTGCTATTCAGAAAAACAGCCTTGGGAGGGTGTCATTCACCACAGACATGTGGAGTGACCCTGACCTTAAGCCATACCTGGCTGTTACAGCTCACTGGCTTGAGAATGTTCAGACTCAGAGTCATGGTAGAAAGCTAACTCTCAGAGCTTGCCTTGTGGGATTCCTTCATTTTCCTGGGACTCACACTGGGGAGAGGTTGGCTGAGGCATTTTCTTTTATTATCAAGAGGACTGGGCTTGCAACAAAGGTGTGTCTACTTTTTCTAGATTAAATTTAGCTAATTATTATCCTTTAAGATTGGCTGGGTGACAACAGACAATGCAGCCAACAATGTCACCATGATGGATGCATATGAGAGGATATTGAAGACTCAGGAGCCTAATACTGAGTTTTCAGCAGAGCTCTGCCACATTAGGTGAGTATCAGCTATTTAACTGTTATTTTTTGCTAATAGCTCTTAGGTGCTTTGCTCATATTGTGAACCTCACTTGCAAGGACATGCTTACAGAAGCTGCTGAGAAGACTGGTTATAGCCAGGTTTCAAAGCTGAAGAATGTCATTAATTATGTAAGTCCTTTTTGAATATATGGATTTTGTGGGCTTATATTGTAAAAGATTAGGGGCTCATCATTGAGGCGGGATCTATTCTCCAAAATTTCACTGGAGTTGGAACCAGGGAAACCTCCACTACAGCTGATCTGCAGTGTGGAGACTAGATGGTCATCCACCTTTTTGATGATCAGAAGGGCAATACAGTTAAAAGATGTAAGTTATTTAAAAATTCAATGTATTCTGATACTAAATTCAAGTTAGGTGATCATCAAGTTTTATCAGGAGAATGAGGGGCTTGAGCAGTTGCATGAGTCTGACTGGGATAAACTTGGCACACTTTTGAGGATTCTTCAGGTATGAATATTTTTTTCCTTCTAATTGTGTATGCTAATTTCTTGATCAGAACCCCTTCTATTATCAGCAAGCACTCTCTGCTGAGAAGACACCTACACTTTGTGGTGCAGTCATTGCTTTTGAGGGCTTTCTCAACTCTCTCAAGGAGTTGCAGACTAGCTTGAGCAATGAGGGAACAGATGTAGGGAGTATCATTGATACAGGAGTTAAGAAGTTGGGTGAATATTATGGACTGACTTCTGAGATCCCAGCATATAACTTTGCATTAAGTGAGTGGCTTTCTTACTTGTAAAGCTGAAAGGTCTTTGATACCATGTGAATAGTCCTGAACCCTGTGTCAAAGCTTGAGTGGTTCAAGAAGGTCTTACCCTCCTATGAGGTTAGAGAACTGAAGGATAAGTTCCTGGATGCAGTGAGTGCCTTTATTTTATCAAGTCACTTTAAAACTAAAGTCTTAAGCAGTTAAAGCCTTTATACACCCCACCTGCAGCCCCCACCAGATCAGCTGTGCCCCCCCCACTCCCTACCTCTAATATTGCAGAGAATGCCTTGGCATTTCTTGGTGTTGGCCCTGTGCATGCCCATAATCCACAGACTGACACTTTGGAGGGTGAACTTGATGACTATCTTTCTGCCCCTATCAGATATGGCAACATTGTTGAGTTCTGGCAGGTGTGTATAAACTGTTCACTGTTGTGAAGTGCTGAGAGCAGTTGGAATTATAGGAACACCAGAGACAGTGGCCAACCCTCTTCAAGCTTGCTATGGACTTGATTCCTATCCAAGGCACCTCAGTACCTTGTGAGCGGGTGTTTTCAGCAAGTAAGGAGACTGCTAGAGCCAGAAGAAATCGCCTTGGGCCAAGGATCATGGAGGCAACACAAATTCTCAAGTTTCAAGCAAGGCAAGAGCTCAATTTCACTGAAGGGCTAAAGGAGAAGGAGGAAGAGGAAGAGCTAGAAGGAGTGGAGGCAGCTGTCCCAGTTGAGGACATGAGAAGTTACCTGAGGGAAATTAATGAGTAGTAGTTTGAATAAGAAGAAAGCTAAATACTTGTACTTGTATCTAAAAATGGCTTCTTACATGTGTTCCATCTCTATATCACCTGTGCTTGTCTTATGCCCCCTTACTCACTCTTACATTTGATGAAGTGTGGAGGGGTGTAGAGGGGTATAGATGGGTGTGCCATCACCCTTTCCCCCCCTCATGCTCATGCTCATGCTCACCTTTGCACTCACACCCTCACCCTCATGTAAATCCTACCCACCTCACCCTCATGCACATCATGACCCTCACCCTCACCCTCACCCTCATGCACATCATCACCCCAACACACATCATCACCCTTATTCTCACCCTCATCTTCACCCTCACCCTCACCTTTGTCCTCACCCTCATCCACATTATCACCCTCACCCTCATCCACATCCTCACATACACCCTCACCCTCACACACACACACATCATCACCCTCACCCTCACCCTCACCCTCACCCTCACCCTCACCCTCACCCTCACCCTCACCCTCACCCTCACCCTCACCCTCACCCTCACCCTCACCCTCACCCTCACCCTCACCCTCACCCTCACCCTCACCCTCACCCTCACCCTCACCCTCACCCTCACCCTCACCCTCACCCTCACCCTCACCCTCACCCTCACCCTCACCCTCACCCTCACCCTCACCCTCACACACACACACATCATCACCCTCACCCTCACCCTCACCCTCACCCTCACATGCTCACACTCACACTCATGCTCATGTGCTCACACTCACATACTCATGCTCACCCCCATGATCACATGCTCACCCTCACCCTCACATGCTCATGATCACCCTCATGCTCACATGCTCATGCTCATGCTCACATGCTCATGCTTATGCTCACTTGCTCATGCTTATGCTCACATGCTCATGCTCATGCTCACATGCTCATGCTCATGCTCACATGCTCATGCTCATGCTCATGCTCACATACTCACCCTCACCCTCATGTGCTCACCCACACTCTCACACCCTCACATTCTCACCCCTCATGCTCATGTGCTCACCCACACCCTCACACCCTCACCCTCACCCTCCTGCTCACATGCTCACCCTCACCCTCACATGCTCATGCCCACCCTCACCCTCATGTGCTCACCCACACCCTCACACCCTCACACTCACCCTCATGCTCATGTTCTCACCCTCACCCTCACACCCTCATGCTCACCCTCCTCTCACACACTCACCCTTGTCCTCATCCTCACCCTCACCCTCACACACACCCTCACACACACACCCTCAGACTCATGTGCTCATCCTCCTCTCACACACTCACCCTTGTCCTCATCCTCACCCTCACCCTCACCCTCACCCTCACCCTCACACACACACCCTCAGACTCATGTGCTCATCCTCATCCTCATCCTCATCCTCATCCTCATCCTCATCCTCATCCTCATCCTCATCCTCATCCTCATCCTCATCCTCATCCTCATCCTCATCCTCATCCTCATCCTCATCCTCATCCTCATCCTCATCCTCATCCTCACCCTCTTCCTAAATAATTTGCCCTCATCCCCATCCTCACCTTCACCCTCACCCTCACTGTGAGGGTGTGAAGGTGACAGTCAGGATGAGGGTGACAGTGTGAGGGTGAGGGTGAGGGTGAGGGTGAGGGTGAGCATGTGGGTGAGGGTGTGAAGGTGAGCATGAAGGTGAGCATGAGGGTGTGAAGGTGAAGGTGAGCATGAGCATGAGGGCGAAGGTGATGTCGGAAAATCGGGAAGGCGGGTTATAATACATTATAATGATATAATGTGATATAAGATTGCCGAGAGTTTATAATGATTATAACGAAGTCCAAATTTTATAAGAGAAATTGTAATTCGCTTATAAGACTTGCCCTAACTTTATAAAACAAATTGTAATTCGCTTATAGGACTTGCCCTAACTTTATAAGAGACTTGTAACTTGCTTATTAGACTTGTCTAAACTTTATAAGTGAATTTATAACTCGCTTATAAGATTTGCCCAAACTTTATAAGAAACTTTGTAATTTGCTTATCAGACCAGTCGGCATCTTACAATGCAATGATAATCAAACCATTTTATTATAAGGTTTAAGGGGTATTGCCATATCAGACCAACGATTATAAGCCCCAAATACAATTATAATCGTCCTTATGAGATCTATCAACCAGTCTTTCTTATATTAATCTTATTTTCATCTTATCAGATCAATTGTGCTATTATAAGTCGTACTAGTTGTACACATCTATGGGCCTGTCAATAATACCGCCATAGTCTCCAGGCCAGACTCATAGTCAGTTATTGTGGCAGGTTATGTTGCAGCATTTCATGGTCGATGCGTTCCTGTGGCTGCAGTTACCATCAGCAGTGGTGTTGGTGCTGGGGACATTGATCGGATTGGAGTTTCGCAGGATCAACTCTCGACGGTATGTGGAAGGTAAGGTGTACGGCATATGCATGGAAGATGAGGGGGAATGTAAGTATGACTGTGGATGATGGGAGGAATAGACGGTCGCACCATGACAAACATGAAGGATGGTAATAAGGGATGTGGTGGTCCGTCATCGCCACCACGCAGAACCATGATTGGGTAACATGAGAGTGGCCGTTATTGTCATTATCACTTTGTTATTTGCTTCGCAGCCGATGCTACCGTGGTTGTCATTGGTGTAGGTTAGCTCTCGATATTTTCTGGGACATAGCATGGTACATTACCATGCCTGCCCAGTTGCCGCTGACAGTGGGGGAAAGAAGATTCCGCAGAGTCCACCACAAGCGGCGCTGCCATCAGCAATGGGTGCGTTGATGGCCAACAAGTGCCTGCCGATTCCGATGAAGGCAGAAAGGCACAAGGTTGTAACCTGCACAGCCTTCTGCGTGTTCTTGGAGAGATGGCATATCGTCGGCTTTGTTGGCTTGATGTCAGAGAAATTGCTGGTGGCAGTGGTTTGTAGCAGCTGCAAGATAACTAAGTGAGATAGAATATGGAGGAGAGGAGAGGGGCGCGCAGGAGAGGAGAGGGGCGGGCAAGAGAGGGAGAGGAGAGGGACGGGATGGGGGCATGCAGGAGTTGAGAGGGGAGAAGGAATAAAAGGAGATGACTTGCTTGCCGGTTCCGATAAGGGTGTGAGGCCGTACTATGCACGTCATCCTTCTGCATGTTCTTGCAGAGATGGCGTATCATCGGCTTCGTCGGCTTGATGTCAGAGAATTTGCTGGTGGCAGCGGTTTGTAGGAGCTGCGAGATAGTTAAGTGAGAAAGAATATAGAGGAGAGGGGTGCGCAGGAGACGAGAGGGTCAGGCGAGAGATGGAGAGAGGTGCGCAGGAGACGAGAGGGTCAGGCGAGAGATGGAGAGAAGAGGCACGTGGAGGAGAGGAGGAGAGGCACGCACGACTTGAGAGGGGAGAAGGAATAAAAGATGACTTGCTGCTGGTTCCGATGAAGGTGCAAGGTCATACCATGCACATAGTCCTTCTGCACGTTCTTGCAGAGATGGCACATCGTCGGTTTGACATCGGAGACATTGCTGGCGGCGGCAGTTTATAGCAGCTACAATATAACTAAGTGAGAGTGTGTGGAGGAGAGGAGAGGGGCGAACGAGAGGGGTGGGTGAGAGAGGAAGGAGAGGACGGGGATATGCGGGAAAGGAGGGGGTCGCACAGGGGAGGGAGAGGGGCACGCAGTAGCGGAGAGGAGGGGAGAGGGAACAAAAGAAGACGAACTTGCCTGCTGGAATTTCTGATGAAGGTGCGAGGTTGTACCCTGCACGTCAGCCTCCTGCATGTTCTTGCAGAGATAACACATCCTCAGCTTTGTCGGCTTGACGTCGGAGAAATCACTGGCGACGACGGTTCACAAGATGGTGACTTAGTGAGGGAGGAGAGCTGGCAGGAGAGGATTCAGAGAGGAGAGACGGAGCGAAAGAAAATGAGCTTGCTGATAAAGGCGAGAAGGCGCAGGGTCGTACCCTGCACGGCCTTCTGCATGTTCTTGCAGAGATGGCGCATCCTCAGTTTTGGCTTACCGTCAAAGAATGTGCTGGCATGGCGGTAATAAATTCACAGCAGCTGGAAGACGAATGAGTGGTGTATCAATGTGGTGGAACCTCATTCAGAAAAAGCCTAGGTTGGTGACAGACAGCAAGGGGAACGGCAATGTCAATGGGAGAGAGAAGTGGAGAGGAGAAAGAAGGAACGCTTGTGGCGAGTTACGGCGCAAACAGTTCAACTTGAATCACGTGACCCAGTATTGAATTCTCACGACCAAGGATCGGGCGGACAGGGTACCTACGATGACCGAAATGATGATTCTAATATCACTTGTTAGCGCCACGACGTGCCCGAGCCTTAGGCTTTGGCTTAACACCAGGGGCATCTTGCGTTTCGCCTGAGGAGATGGGAGCTTGGATGAGGGGTGCTGTCGCCCCTGCGGTTTGATTGACCAATGCCGCAGACACTTCTGCCGGGCGTTGGCTGGTCTGACCAGGAGCTGGAGGATCTTCAGTAATCTGGTAAACGCAGTCAAAGACCAGGTAATCACCGGAAACATGAATTGAAGGCACCAGCAGTGGGTCAACTTCGACTGTCGTAGGTTGCACAAGTGCTGGAGAGGGAGCAGCAAGGGGAGTTGGAGATTCACGGGCAGCGATTGCTTGACGTCGGAGCCGGACAATCAAATCATTGACATCTCCAAGGCCTTGCACAGAGACGCTTGTGCTTGATGGCCCAGTTGCTGAGATCGACCCAAAGACGCGCTGGTCATACCAAGAGAATAGGGCTGTCGAGAGCTCAGGAGGTAAGAGAAGGATTGTGTGTTTATACTGGGTAAACCGCTGCTTCCAATCGACGTTGCTGGGGCCCCTCGTCTTGGCTGAAAAGACAGTGTCAGGGCCACAGGCAAATGTGAGCTGGACCAGGGTTATCAGAGTCCATTTAGAAAAACAGGTGTACAAGTGTCCTTACCACAGTAGCCGCCATCGCAATCATGCCTGGGGTGGTCTTTTTCACGCCCCAGAGTGCCCCCTTCGATGAGCGTTTCCCAGATCCCTCACCATCCATTGCGGAGGCACCATGTAAGACGATTCGAAGGAACTGAAATGACATTAGGACTTGTTGCTACTATGAAAGAATTAATATACGTACAGTCGGAAGTACTGGGGACTGAAATGGGAACCATCTCTCGACGTCGCTATGGGAGAAGAGCAGTGACGCCCAGAGCGGGTACCGTTCATTTGGTTTGGATGGGTCCGAAAGTAGACTTTGTAACGCTGGACAATTGGCACGATCAAAGTTTTTGCTGAAAAAATTGGGATCGACACCAAATAGGCGCCCCCCATTTCCGCGCGCCGCATGTACCGCATTCGAACGGTCCTGGTTTAGTTGCTTGAGGAACTATCAATTGATCAGGCATGATTCAAAGAACGGATAGAAAGAAGTGAAACGTACATGCTTTTTGAATCCCGCCCGCCGGTTCTCGTTCGCAAGGGCCTCCTGAAGGTGCGGAGGAAGGTCTTGATAGAGTTCGGCAATGACAGCCCGACTCTCAGAGGTGGTATTTTCGTAGCGGCTTGTGCTGAGGGGGTCGACACCTTGAGGGCGAGGCATGTCGAGCACGGAGCTGCTGACCCAGAGCTCGCCAACAGCGAAAAATCTACCTCCCGCATGACTGATCTCTTTCGCCTCTCCGGTAAGTGTTCCTCTCTCTGCGCGCCGACTGTTTGAGCTTCTGGACCTGTAAGAGGCCGCCAATGTGTCGTATTCGATCCTGAGAGACTTGTACTTCTCAGCAAGAAGTTGGTGGTTCACTTGGGCGATTTTGAGCAGCTACGGGACGTAAAGCAGTCAAATTAGTACAAGTTTGGATGTGAATATAAAGCTTACGTCGTGCAGCTTCTCAGCTGGTACGCTCGGCGGGGGTGGAATGAGGGGCTCCAAGAGGGCACTCATGTCAACGCCGAACTCTGTCTCTGGAATATCCGGAATGTCGATGTCCGACTCTCCAAATTCGGACGACTCGTCATCATAATCGGAAGACATGTTCGAGAAAAAGTGGGCGGGAAGGGGATGGGTGAACGACAGTAGACGCAGTCGATTTTTATGTCGAGTCGCCTTCTCATTCAATCACCGGATGAAAGGTACATGCGGGTAAAAAAAAGACTTGAGCACGTACAAAAATACATGGATCAGACACGAGGCATTGAAGATAAATATTCCGACGTAATATAATATCGCGTGTGCTATCTTGTGACTGTCATTCTGCAGGCCGGGGATTGCAATCGTGTCTTTATTTGTGTTTCTGGGGTAGCGGTGAGGCATGGGCGGGCACATCATACTGTGTAAAGTTAGTAGGCCACGTAATGCACCTACCGTCTGCAAAGCGCTGGGGTGAAAGAGCGGCTCCATCTAGTGCCGTGACACATATTCATAGCAGAAACGACGGGCGGCGTGAACGCTGCAGGCTCAGGGTTTAATTGGGTTCAACGTGGTAGCGGATTTGGGCTGCGCTTTGGGTTTGGGTGCTGCTTGCATAGGCTCACTCGCTCCTCCTGCTTTGGATGCCTCGGCTCATATAAACGTAATAGCTGTCATGCGCCCACCACACGCGGACTTGATATCGTACTTTATGATCCCCAGAGGAGCGCAGCTGCGCGAGGAGACATGCGAGCAGCGTCAGGCCCCTGTCGTGTCCGTGTCCATGAGGCCGGAGGCGGAGGCGAAATGAGGTAAGTTGGGGAAGAGGCAGGAGGCGGCAACGCACGGCGTCTGTGTCGTCTGCATCGGCGTGTCGACAGTGGCGCCAGACGTGGTGCACGCCGATGACCATTGAGAGTGTGTAGAGCGTTGAGATGAGCGACGCGGCTTGTGCGAGGCCGTTGATGTTCTGTGGAGGAGGTGAAGTCAGCCTCGGACGCGAAAACAGGACTTTGAGACGGATGCCATACGGGCAGGGTCAGGAATGTGAAGCATTAGAAAATAGGGAGGGGCAAGTGGGGCCAGCGACTCACAAGACAAACACTATGGCGAACAGATTCGAGTCGGACCACTCGAGCGCTCCTAAAAAGCCATCAGCATTCCGCTTAGATGCCGCGAGTGAAAACGACATACGCCACCGGATTGCCTGTGGGCCGTTAATTGTTGGAGTTGCTCGGTATCGCGGAACTTGACTAATATCGTGATTGCCCATTTTTCGTAGTCGTCATGTGGCATCAGCTGCAGTTCACCCGCACATCCGATGCCTGAAAAACAGTTCCGGGGACTGGGTTCCACATGAGGAAGAGCGAAGACTCACGGTCGAAAGCCTCTGAGAATCGCTTTCCGATAGACGTGACGAGGTCTTGCAGAGCAGGTTGCCAATTATCCTGAAATGAGATTATGGTTACCGTTAACAGCCAGTTCGCCCCCGCGTATCGATGGAACGCACCCTAGCAACCTTCATTGATTTCTCAACCTTGGCCGCGGCGCGCTCACGGTCTTCTATTTTCTTGGTCAATGACCTGATCTGTGCTCGCCCGGGAAAAATGACCTCACAACCAGGACAATCGAATATGATAAAGCAAACATACCTCCTCTTTCCGGCGTTCATACTGTTCGATGACACCTGGGTCGGTGTTGAGAAGCATCTGCAGTCTCTCCCGCAGTGTCCCCAGCTCGTCCTTCAGCTGGTCCGTGGTTCGCTCGTGCGCCGTACCCGACTGCCAAGTTGCGAAACAAAAACTCAGCTTACGAGCCCAGCCAGTGGAAGATTCGATAGCGACGGACCTCTTCCATGCCTTTGAAGGTGTTACGAAGCTCTTCGTCAACCTCGTCGAGCTTCGCCTTGCTGATGTCCAGCAGCTCCTTACAGCGTTCCTTTTCCCTGACGTAAACCCCGTTGGCTATCAAGGACGGTAAGTGAAGGGAATATATGCTCTAAGGACGCGCGCCCACACACCAGTGTTGAACTCAGCGAGCGCCGTTTGGTACTCGCCGTCGAGCTCTTCGAGCAAGACCTCGAGGGCGTGCTTGCGGCTGCTCTGCTGCAAGTGCTCGAGGCCACGCACCGTCGCCTCGGCCTGATCCTTAATCGTATCGCGAACGAGTTTCTACAATGCCGCCAGTTACAGTTAATTGAAGGTAGATGACCCGCGTGCAGAAGGACACGCACTGCGTACTGTTGCGCAATGTCCGCGCGCTGACGAGTGACTTTGAGCAGGCTCTTCATGAGGTCTGCACGCTCTTTATCGGCCGACTTTTCCTTTCGCAGCTGAGTGAGTTTATCCTGCAACGAGTCTTCATGCGCCCAGTCACTAAGGAGTTTACTTGTCAAGGTGATGGTGAATCGAACTTACGGAGTTTATACTCGGCCTTTTGCACACGGCTCTTTTCTTCAGCCACAACCTTCTGACGCGCTTTTACTTTGTCCTGTCAGGAGTGGGTCTCGTGAGTCTCGGAGGAGGTGAGCGTGTTAGAGACCCACCGTGGCCTCTTTATGTGCACTCTGTTCCTTTTTGATCTCACGATCAAGTTCGGAAAGTCGCCGCCCCTCATCAGCGCACATCCCAAGCTGGTCACGGCCCTTAGCGATTCTGAGCTCGACGTTTTGCCGTGCAGCAGGGTCCACTGTGCAGGAGAGGAGATCGAACAATCAACGTGAGGTATGTGGGGAGCAAGGACGGGACGAACCGACGGGTCCGACGAGGGTGCGCGCTGGACGCACGTCGCGCGTGAGATTCTGCGGGAGACGTCGGCCGTATTGCGAGCGCGTGACCATGTTCAGTATGTTGCCAAGGATGTAGCTGCCGCCGCCGGTACGGGAGACTGCTTCCATCGCGCGTGCGGGGTCTACGCGGTTCGGTTGGAGTGCAATGGGCTGGTCGTCGTACGCATCGTGAGTTGCAGATTCGGTTCAACGGGATGAGATAGGCACTTACAGTCCGATGGAATTGGCAGTCTCGTGTGAGGAACGAGCGCATTGCTGGCGCGCAGTCGACAAAGTCAATCGCGTAGCCATCAAAACCGATTTCGCGCATCTGCGAAAATTAAAGACGTGAGCAGCGCATCAGAGAAGGTATCAAGGGGGTGCGCGTACCTCGTCCTGTGTCATCGGTGGTGGCGCGACGTTTCCATCCGCAGGACGGAACCAGGTCGTTATGCGGACCATCTTTCCTAAAGCTTCGGGGGTATCGCTTACGAGCTGATTAAGAAGCCTGTAGTCTTCGTCGCACTGGGCGACGAATGTCTGGGTGTGTTGGATATTAGCGTTAGCGAGCTAGCCTCGAATGGCAGCAGCGCACCCTCAGTTGTGAGCCATTGAAGCACGCCTCGACAGCGTTCACGTAGCTTTTGTTGGGTACGGTGACCGAGACGGCGGCAGGCTCGATGATCTCCATGCGGAAGCGGTGTTTGTTTTGGCGCAGCCAGTTTATCACGTTAGCGCAATCCGGGTCGTATTTGCCGAGGCTTTGGAGTTTGCGATAGGAAACATCGTCGAGCTTGGTCAATCTAAAGTACACATTTTTTTAATAATGAATACAAGTTATATGGGAACAGGACGCACGCCTTTTCGCCCTCAGTTATCTCGGCTTTGGCTCGTGATTCGTCTTCAATGAAGCGTTGCTGCTGCTCTCTGAGTTCGTACTGGCGCTGACGTATGCCACTGCTACTTTGGGAGAGGCGGCGCTGTACCGAGCTCGTTGGAATGTGACGCAATTGAGCAAAATGGTGAAAGTGGACGGACTGATTCCTCCTCGATGTCTTCTATGCTCTCAACATCTCGTGGCGCCAACTCGGCTTTTGTTCTCAGAATGTTCGCTTCCGTATCGCGTAACTTCTTGGCACGAGGATTTTCTGCAGACTTGAGATTGGAGAGCTCGTTCGAGATTTCCTCCGCTTGTGTGTCCTTGCATATAATGCTAAATAAATATCTTGGAGGCGGGGCGGTGAATGACACACCAGTTTCTCGCTTTCGTCTCGTTTGGTCCCCATTGCTTTGAACCGCTTCCGTGCAGACTCCTTTTTACCATCGCGCTTCTTGTCCAAGCGCTTGAGCGATGCATCGAGCCGTTTCTTGAAGTCGTGTATTGGCTGGTTCTTGTGCTGGAGGGTCTTGACGCGAAGGTGAAGGCTGCGCTGCCGGGCTTTGACGTCGGTGTAGTGCCGCTTGGCTTCCATGTATTCCATAAATGGAAGGATGAGGTCCACAAGAGCGATCTGCGATTACTGTACTCAGTTTAGGGGAAAGGCGCTCGCAGAGAAATGCTTACCTCTTGCTCGAGATCTTTGCGTTCGTTGAAGCGTTGGACATCTTTCTCGAGAAGAGCATTGCGGTCCTCAAGTGTTTTGAGTTTTTGCTTCTCCGAGTTGAGGACCTGGAGTGACGTGGATCATGTGATGTGTATGCACAGCAGGGAGTCGTACACCTACCTCTACCAATTGGGCCATCTCCTTCCCTGCAGAGATGACGAGTAGCCTCTTCAACTCCCAAAAGTCGGGGAGGTAGAGGTGTCCTTGGGCCGTGTGCTCTCCTGCCCTGACCCTGTACGTCCTGTGCGAGTTGAGGGCACGCAGAAGAGCAGCCGCCTTTGAGACGGCCGTGCCACATCCGCTGTTCGACGGTGATATCGCGATACAGCCGTGCCTTCTTCGTCCCATAGTGGTACCGTTGCTCGCGGATAGTCTCGATCTCCACTTGAGGCTGCTGCTGCAGTGGGGGTGGGTACCGATTAAAGATGCATCGGACAGGACGTTTCGTAGTGCGGGTGTTAGGGCTGGTGCGGACTCGGGTGCTGGGAGGGAGATTTTTGCGCAGCGGAGTGTGTTGTTAGGATTGTGGCTAAGCGATAATGATGGTTGCAGTGTTTTTCCGCGAGTAGAAGAGATCAGCGAAGGCGGGAAAGAGCCCACTAAGGGACGTACCTCGAGGACGGGGGCGGGCGCGAAGCTTTGACGGGTTGGGTGCAGGCAAGACGTGAGATCTCCCAAGCCCACGAGGGGAGTCCGGATTGGTGGCGCCGACACCAAAGGGCTGAAAAGTAGCAAAATTAGGTCGCGGAACAGAGATGACCCGATCTTGAAGAAGATAAGACACGAATGCAGAAGCAAGGCCAGGGTTGGAGTATAACCTGGGCTGGGGAGTTGTAGAAATCACGCTAGATGGACGGAAAGTGAGGAGAGGAATTCGGCGCTGACATTGGAGTAGTAACACGAGCTCTCGTCTACTAACGAATGGCAACAAAAGTTGAGCGAGATCGTAACATGTAAAGTGTGCATAGGAATGTCAAAAATAGGGGAAAGGGAAGCAAAAAATCAGTGAGTCAACGAAACAAACGACATGTCGCGAATGCAAGTCGAAAAGGAAAGGTACGAGAGTCGAAAAAGGAACATGTGTGAAGCAGTGGTGTCAATGATACCGGCGGCACAGACTATGAGTACAATGCGAATATCAGAAAGAATGTGCGAAACGAAAAGGAATATGTGCGCACCTGATACGCCCTTCGAGACAGAGTGTGCATCCATAGTCTGATTGCATGTGACAATGCGGGCATAATGCCAAGGTTGTATTTGACGAAACGATGGTTCATAGATAACGAGCCGAGTCGAGATTGGTGGGAGAGTCCAGTTGCATTGAAAGAATGATGACTTCTTGCGGCGCCCAATGAAGCAAAAGGATTCAGATGGTGGATGAGAAGGTAAGGGACGATACAGAATATGAGGATGAGACGAATCAGAAGGAGTAATGACAAGAGCAATGAGTAGTATGGGGATCGACACAAAGTTAGCAGGCGCGCGGAGTTGCAGACAGTATCACGTTGTGGCGGACCGATGACTGCAAAATGGCCGAAAAGTATCTAGTCAGATAGTGGTAGAGTAGGATGACCACATGAGAGCAATTACCTTCCAAATATTTCGTTGCAACGGATGAAGAGGTCACCACTATGGTCAACAACATCCATTACGAAGTAGTCGCCCATTCTGTCGAAATCCTGGATGAGTGGGGCGCCACGTACAATTGATCGTATGAAAAAAAATGTTGGTTTGGACCGAGCACGGACACGATGCAGCCTTAGTTCTTGATCCTTAGGCCGTGGTTTGCGTATTTTTCCATCAAGGGGCCGTGCAAAGCAGATTGGGAAACAATTGCCATCGAAAGAACAAGTAAAAATGAATAGCAGTTGTGCAAAAATGAATGAGGATGTCGTTTTCACAATCACAAAGTCACGGCGTTCCACGTGATGGAAGTTTGGACTGCAATGCAGGTAGTCCAAATATTGCTGAGAGTCAACCTTTGATTCATAACAGACCTTGATTGACCGGTATTCTGTTATCTTTGCTCAAATCTCATGAGCTAAAACTCTGTATCCGAAGGTTGTTTACTCACCTTGTCGGTGCCTTGAAGCTTAACAGAATCACACCCTGGTGGAAATTGATAATGATACTCCTTAAACATATCAGTCAACCACTTTGAGAGTTTTTCCCGAAAGTTGCTGAAGAGAGGGCCTCGGTCTTGAAGTGTTTCAAGGTAACTGAGCTCCAGAGAGGGCTGTTGTGATCCCAAGGTAATGGCACCAGCCTCAAGTGTCTTTCCTGTTTGAATACCAACAGAAGGAGGTTCTGAAAAAGGGTCAATATCCTTTTGACTCAGAGTATCCTCTGGAGCATCAACTTCTGTCTCATCATTATCTAGCTCCTGCTCATGTTGTTTAGCTGCATCGACTTCATCAATCTGGCCTTGAATCAGTGTGCCAACAAGTAAAAAGTGATCAATTTTCAAGATCTATTGTGTTGGGACATGAGAACAAAAACACTGACATAGCAATGCAAGCAACTCACTTGAGCAGCAACATCCTTGAAGTTTGTTCGCATATAAGCTTTCTTGAGAGGGCTATGAAGCTTCTCATTTGGTTTGGTGTTGTAGTTCCGTGTGACACCTTTTGCCACAATATCATCAAAGCTGTGCACCAATGCATGCAGTTTGGGGAAGTTCCAGTCCTTCACTACCTCTCCACGACGAATCATTGAATCTGTAGATATTTGAATATAGTCCTAGTAAAACTCAGCATCATAGAGTCACCAAAAAAATCTTTGCATACCTTTATGAGGTCTCCAAACTTGCTTACTTCATCCCGCCCTGCTGCAATACTCTCATCTGTATGTACCTCAAAGGCAAGAAGCAAATCCAATATGGAGAAGCTTCGTAAGCAGCGCATTAGCAGCCATTCCTCTTGGTCATTCTGCTGAAAGACATTGTGTGCAGCAAAAACTACAATCTGAGGTAAAATTTTAGTTTGATGTAATAAAGCCATTTATTTTTTGATGACACAGACACACACCTTTGAAATATCCTCAAGTTTTGCACCATCAGCAAAAGATACCTTCATCACCTTAGGGAACCTATTTAGCCCACGCCAGCGGGGTGCAAGACCAAACCTGAGGGAAAATAAAACATGAGTTAGCTGCCTCTGGCATTAATAAGACAGGAAGCATACTGTTGATCAACCTTTGCTGCATCATTACGTCCATTTCGGTTGACTGTCACCTTGAACTTCTCCCATAGGTGATACCCAAATAGCCCAGTGTTGTTTGAATGTAGTCGATCAAATGATAGTGCCCGATGTGGGTCTGAATTAGCAACAAGCCAAAAGACATTCTATAAATCACAAATGTCAGATTAGTCAGTAAATTGATCAACAGAACTCACATCAATGTCACGAAGGCCATGAAGTGAGAGGAGATTGTTACAATCCTGGGCCCTTTCAAATGCTCGTGCATCCTTAAGTATATTCTGAGTCTGTACTGCATCCCTCAGTGGCCATGTCTTAGTAACATCTGAAAACTGTTCTTTAGGGGCAAGACAGATTGAACATGGAAAGTGTCCACCACTGCCTCGGTTGAGAGACATGGTACACCTATTACAACACTGGATTAGCTCATTCAGACAGGGGCAGAGAATATTAAGCACTTACTGTTCTTCATAGTCAGCAGATAAGATAATAATTGCAGGGAAAAATTGTTGTTGGGTGCCATCACTGCACTGAAGCCAGCAACCCCCCACTGATCTCTCAATAATTGATGCGATCACAGCACGAAATGCACGATGCCAGACTTCTCGTTTGAATTTGACAAAAGCTGCCTTCCGTGTGTCCTCGGGAGTTTCTGGGATCTAAACCAGACATTAGAACATCAAAACGCTCGCTGCCACTGAACATACAATCGGCAGCCATCCAATAACACGCCCCCCACCAATACCATTGCTATTCCGGATTGATGCAGGTAGATTTGCGCAGCGTGCAACCACCGGATAAGCCTTCGCTGTGCCGAAAGAGGACAGGTTTGTCTTGTCCGCGTAGAGAATGAAACACAATGGACGGGCACCCTGCGGGATTTGAGACTAATAATCACAATAAGGTCTACAAACACCTAAATGACTACAACGGTGATTGCATACTTGAATATTCCAAAATGCGTCCCCCGTCCAAGGCTCATGGTACACACGAGTTGTTGTCTCTCCAGTACGTCTAAAAATCCGCTGAGCATCCCATTCGAAATAGGGGTATAGTTGCGGGTTCATGATAAGGTCCACTGCCCAGTCCCACAATGGGCGAAACATGACCGGGAATATCTGAGCAGAACTGTCGTATGGGACTGATATGTCCTCAACAACAAACTATAACTTGATAACGTTAATGCCGTTCCTATGGAATTATAATAAGACTTACGGGAGTCAGTTGAGCTGCCGCGCGATCCCATGAATTCTTAATGTCCGAATGATTGGAGAATGTGAGAGTGCCATTGCCGCCGAGGCACTTTTTGAAGAGCTTGAGGAGACGATCAGAGTGACCCTTGCTCACACCAGCCTCCATGAGGATCTCAGCGAACTCGAAGTCCTCACGCGTGTTAAAAAACGGGCGCCACGGCTCAGCATTGACAGGGGGGAGGCGGGAAGATGGGTGCTTATGGATATAGTCCATAGATGTTTGTGTTTCGGGTGGTCGCCCGCTATGTGGGTGGTATTGAGTGGTGAATTCGTCGATTGTCGGGCTGACAGAAGGGCCAATCGTTTGATCGACCGACGGGGGTGTAAATGTACTAATAGGTTCGGGCGCCGAGTCTAAAGATAGTCAGTATCGATGTCTAGGTAAGATTAATACACGGCACACCAGCTGGTTCCAATCCTGCATCAAAATCCGGCTGATCGACGTCAGCCGTGAGCTCATGGGAGTAGGAGAACGATGGATAGGAAGAAGCTACACCCGGAGCGAAAAAGCAATTAGAATTTACAGGTCTGGTACATAACAGTTGACATACCAGTATTGGCCTCCGATTCTGCTGCAAGACGCAACCTCTTCAGCTCCTTCATATACCTTCTGTCTCCCTTACGTTCCTCGCGTTCTCGATTGCATTTCTTGATATGGGATGTGAAACCACGGATGTGATATTGGACCTTACAGACAGGACACTTCTTTTTTTTGCTTGGTGATACATTTGGGGACGTTGTTTTCGGCATTGACAACAGAGAATGTAAACAGCGAGAAGGGCAAGCAGTAAGGGTACAGGGTATAGGCGGAGCGAGTGAGAGCGTTCTGCGTGGGAAATCAACAAAACACGTTGGTATGACTAATACGTGATTCACAAACGTACAGTCGGAGAGCGGATCGTGTTGTGTACGTTCTGGGCAAGTCACCTCAACAATGGTGGGTGCTTGAGATGGACGACGGTGCGGTGTAGGACCGCTGTCTGGCACAAGGGTGGGTTCTGTTGGAGCGTATTATTGCGAAGGCGGGCCATAAGGGTGCTGGAGCGGCTCGGTCTCCCCTTCAGAAGAACGCGACGTATAGCTCAGCGAACCAGGAGGATAGGCGTGGTGTACGTGGGTGACGGAGGTCGGAGGAAGAATGAAAGCGCCAGGGTGACCGTACTCAGATACTGGAATTGGATGAACGTGACTTAGTGAATATTCACGAGAACGGGGGGAAGATGGAGAACAAGTGCGAACCTTGTCGTCGCGTCAGCGTCGTATGCTCTCTCGTCGATGCTCTCGCCATCTTCCCTCCACCTCAGCGTCAGTTGAAGGGGTCTGATCTTGAGGTACTTGCGCACCGCGCCCCTCATCTGCATGCTGAGTCAAAGTGAAGGAAACAGACGGGCCTTGAGGTTGATCAGGAAGCTGCTGAGTTTGTCCTGGGATGTTAATGATTTATCGTGGGACCAGCAGATGGGTGGCCGCTTGGGGGCACAGGGAGCGGTGGACTCGGCATCGGTGCTTCTGCTTGTGGGACGGCTTGTGGGACGAGGATATTGAGAGCCGTGAGACGAGGGATACACTAAAAGGGGCTGCTGGGCCCCGGCTGGGTGGGGCTGCAGCCCCTGTTGGAGTGGTTGCAGTAAGAGGTGGGGGCCGCGACCGCGAACGCTGGGCGCGGGGAAGATTCTGTGGTGGGGGTTTCACTCCGGGTGGGGGTTCTGGAGGAGCCCCGCGGCGGCGATAGCTCGGGAGGTATGAACACCTCATTACCAAGAGGAACAGGAACTTGGGGCCGATATATGCCGTGAGGCTGTGGAGGACCGCTATCTCTGAAGTGGAATTCCGGAGGCACGAATATATCCCACCAGGAGTCTGGAGATGGGAAATAGACGCCGTCAGCAAAATGAATGATAATACAACAAGTGTCCGTACTCGATTGAATGAAGGGACCGGCAGGACGCCTGCAGGTTGACCAGGCTAAGGGACTGCTTGAGCCCCGGAAGGTGGAGGCGGAGGTTGCTATGATGTGTTCAGTTACGGAAACGAAAATAAGAGAGTTAACGCACCAGTGGAGGAGCTAGTTGGTACCACGGGCGTCCCTTGAGGTCTGAAGACACAGTGGCGACGCGTCCGGGATCTGCTTGTACGACAGGTGGAGGCTACACAATACATGAGGATATGTCAAGAAGTAAATTCAGCCCAAACTTACAGCATCAGGTTCACCGTCGGGAACGTCGGGAACGGAATGGATCTATCCGTCTGGTCGGGCTCCCGGTCTTTGTCTTCTGCGATCATGAACTTCTCGAAGAAACTCTGGACCAGCGTCGCACAGACGCTGTCTACGAGGGACGTCGGAGTGCATGAAAGGGGTATCTGGTGAACGCCGTGTCGGTGGGAGAAACTGAGTTCGTGCAAGCGCACTCGGTCTAGTAGCTATACCCGGACGTGAAGGCCGTCGGCGACCTATGTCGCGCGTAATGTGAGGTTCAGCGATGGGAACGGTAAACGGCCTTGGCAGCTCAGTGAGAAGCGTCGGGCTGGCACTTCGAGGTCGCGGTCCACGAGCATCTGGTCTGAAGCTGAGAGGGTTGAATGTTGGCGGTGGCTGAATTTGTATGGGAGCTGGAGGTTGAGGAGGACGAAGAAGTTCCGCCATCATGTCGTCTAGAGACGTCCGTGGTCTGATCGGCGTCGGCGCAATAAGGGTCGAAGTCTCTCGCCGCATTCTATCCCACCGACCTCTTAGACGTCTGACCGCGGTCGAAGTGTCGGGCCCAGAATCGAACAGCGATGGTTCAGGAGACGGCCCTCTTGGTCGAACTTGTGCATCCGCTAGCCTGTTGATCAAATCCTCAACGGGTTGCAACCTATCAACTAGCTCTGTGTTATCTTTGGTCGAGGAGCGTGTTGGCAAAGCTCACCTAAGATGTGATTTGTCGACAGCTGGCCTTCCCACCCCGAGCCGCCGTGGGTGTGACCCTGACAATTCCACTCGAACAAATTGACGGCATAGGTGACACAGAAGGGGCGCGAAAAATGTGCTGGGGTCGCGTCACTTGATGTCCGAGAGAGGTATTCACCTGACGAAGGAGGTGGTCAGAGTTAAACGCATAATATTAGGTGTGAACGGAAGTCAAATAAGTACCTCTGAATCATCAACGATTGACAGACGAAGGAGAGCTGACCGATTAAAATGATGAGGATGATGGAGGAGAATAGGATATCTGGGGTGAGATAGGCGAAGATGGTTCCCATGGAATGGAACGTCCAGCTCGAATAACTCGGTCTCTAATGGCTCAGATTCCAATGGCTGTACGTTCTCCAAGTCATATATTATAATCACGTGCCCAAATTTTTAATAAATTGTAATGGAGAGCCCTTTCTTGTAATACGGTGTTCGCGTGAATTTCTTATAAGGGCTTGACCCGTTTTTGTAATAGTATCATGATATTGAGTGGACTTCTTATAATACGTTGTAAACGCGCACCCCTTTCTTGTAATGGTATCATGAAATTGGTAGATTATCTTATAATAGATTGTAATCGCGCGCCCCTTTCTTATAATGGTATCATAAAATTGGTGGACCTCTTATAATCAATCATAATAGTATGACTTTCTTATAATAAATTGCAATTGTACGACCTTTCTTATAATAAATTATAACTCCGAGCAGATCTTGTGATCAGATCCTAATCACTTTATACAGATTCATCGCGCTTTGTAATTATATTAAAATCGTTATTATAAGCCGGATCCATTATAACGTACATCCCGATTTTCCGACAGAGGGTGTGGGTGAGTGTGAGCTTAAGCATGAGCATGAGCATGAAGGTGAGAAGGTGAGGGTGAAGGTGAGCATGAGGTGAGCATGAGGGTGAGCATGAGTGTGTGAAGGTGAGGGTGAAAGTGAGGGTGAGGGTGAGGGTGAGGGTGAGGGTGAGGGTGAGGGTGAGGGTGAGGGTGAGGGTGAGGGTGAGGGTGAGGGTGAGGGTGAGGGTGAGGGTGAGGGTGAGGGTGAGGGTGAGGGTGAGGGTGAGGGTGAGGGTGAGGGTGAGGGTGAGGGTGAGGGTGAGGGTGAGGGTGAGGGTGAGGGTGAGGGTGAGGGTGAGGGTGAGGGTGAGGGTGAGGGTGAGGGTGAGGGTGAGGGTGAGGGTGAGGGTGAGGGTGAGGGTGAGGGTGAGGGTGAGGGTGAGGGTGAGGGTGAGGGTGAGGGTGAGGGTGAGGGTGAGGGTGAGGGTGAGGGTGAGGGTGAGGGTGAGGGTGAGGGTGAGGGTGAGGGTGAGGGTGAGGGTGTGAAGGTGAAGGTGAGCATGAGCATAAAGGTGAGGGTGAGCATGAGCATGAGCATGTGAGTGATGCCATGAGGGTGAAGGCAAGGATGAGGATGAGGATGAGGATGAGGGTTAGTAGCCAGTACTGTGTCAGGATGAGTCATAAGTAGTCAAGAAGGACATGTCTTCAGAAAGAAAGAAAATAGAATTAAATATGTATCTTAACAGTGTGAGGGTGAGACATCGCCTCCCCCCCTTTCATCCCTACTCCTCTCCTCTTCCATCCACATCTGTAAGTTGGGAGGTGTTCTAGGTGTTTGGGGAATGCTCCCGAACACTTAGAATGCCCCAAACGTGTTTAGGCACCCGCCCCGTTTTACAGATGCATGCCCAGGTGCGAATCCTACCTGTCTCTTCCCCTCCCACATTTTCTTCCCTCCCCCCTTTCCTGCTCCTAGGTGAGGGTGAGGTTGAGGGCAAGGGTGAGGGTTTAGTGAGGGTAAAACATTGCCTCCCCCCCTATCCCTATGTTTCTCCTACCTCACCCACTCACCCTTCCCTGCTACCCTCCCTCATACCTTCCCCTCCCCCTTCCCTGCCCATCACCACCCATCCACACCATAATACCAACCTGACACCCCCCCTACCCCATCCTCACCCATATCCTCCCCTTGTTGAAATGTAATAAGTATGTATGTATCTTATCTATAGCAGTTACGACATAAGTAGACTACACAAGTATGATTACCATATTAGGTAGCTACATTACGCACATCCATGGGCATAACTCATATCAGAGTCATGTGAATGATTCTGAGATGTTCTAGGGTGTTCCACACATCAGGCATCACTGAAAATGTGATATAGTGGACACCTTTACTCATCACATATGAGCAAACAGACATGGTGAGACCATAGGGGTCACTTTTACATATATAAGGAGGGGTGAAAACCCTGAGACCCTCCCCAGCAGAATATCACTTGTATTCACTTGAGCTCTATACACTGTGCTTAAGACTATCAACACCTTGTATCAAAGGTGAGTCTTCTGTAGCCTGCATGCTGTGCAACACCCCTCTCCACTGCACACCACCCATCTCCTCCCCATACCCCCCCTCCTCACACCTCCCCTCTCCACCCCACCCATCCCCACACCTCATTGTAACGGTTTGCTAACTGTTGGTCTGACTTGGACAATGAGGTGTGGCTTGCAACATGTGATAGATGTTCTCGGACACTAGGCTGGCAGGCACTAGATCCCCTTATGAGTGAGAGAGCATGACAGCACCTCCACTAGATCAATGATGAGACAATAGAAGTGAAAGAAGAAGAGAAAGAGCAAGAGGTAGAGATAGACAGGCAGACTGAAAGGAAAGGAAACAGTGATAGCAAATTGAAGAAGACCAGGATGGGGATCTCTGGTCTTTACTAGTTGACTTATATACACGTGAGACTCGCTTTAAAGCGGAGTCTGAACTATGCTATGAGTCACGAACCCTAGTACAACTACCCTAGTATGACGTAGTGTCCACATGCACCTGATAATGGAGAACAATAACACTTTGACAGCGTGTGAGTCTGTGTTACAATGATACTCCAGCCCCTGTCCATGAATAATGTAAGCTAACAGCATAGTCATTACTGCTGAGTCAGTCCACTTCCAAGGCAGTCCGTGACACCCATCCCCACCCTTCTCTCTGCCCCCAACCCATCCCCACTCCTAGGTGAGGGTGTGGGCAAGGGTGAAACATTTCCCCCACCTCCCTCATTCCTATTCTCCTCCCCCATGCCATCCCTTTCCCCACCTATCCATACCCATCCCCTCCCTACACTCCCCCCTACCATTTTCTTCCCTTTGATCCCTACCCATCCCCACTCCTGGGTGAGGGTGAGGTGAGGGTGTGACATTACCTCCCCCCATACCATCCCTACTCCTCTCCTCTCCCATCCCTGCCCATCCTCACCCCACCCATCCCCTCCCCCTTCCCTGCTCATTCCCACCATGACCCTCCCCTCCCCTACCCATACCATCCCCACCCCACCCATCTCCTCCCCCTCCCCCACTGACCCCTTCCCCACCCCACCCAACTCCTCCTCACCCCACCCAACTCCTCCTCACCCCACCCAACTCCTCCCCCTTCCCCACTCATCCCTTCCCCACCCACCACCACCCCCATCCCCACTCATCCCTTCCCCACCCCACCCACTACCACCCCCTTCCCCACTCATCCCTTCCCCACCATACCCAACTCCTCCCCACCCCACCCATCACCTCCCCCTTCCCCACTTGTCCCCTCCCCCTTCCCTGCTGATCCCCTCCCTACCCCACTGATCCCCTCCCACCACTGCCCACCACCTTCCCTGCTCATCCCCACCCAATCCCTCCCTACCATCCTCACACCCCCCTCTCCTCCCCTCTCCACTGCACATACCTCCCCTCCTCACTCCCCACACCTCCCCTCCTCACTCCCCACACCTCCCCTCCTCACTCCCCACACCTCCCCTCTCCACCCCACCCACCCCCACACCTCTTCCCCTCCCTCCCCTACCCTCCCCAGTTGTCCTTCTTATTTGGCTCAAAAGTCAGCTCAAGCCAGCTGAGCTGAGCTTGAGCTAGCTTATTTGGGAGTGGCTCAGCTTGGCTCATCGCATTTTGGACAAGCCATGCTTAGCGAAGCTGAGCTCAGCCTAGCCAAGCTGTGGCAACACTACAGGCTTGAAGTCCCCACCCCACCCATCACCCACCAACTCCCACCCCACCCACTACCGTTCACCCCCTCCCCACCCCACCCATTACCGTTCACCCCCTCCCCACCCCACCCCACCCACTACCTTCCACCCCTTCCCCACCCCACCCATCACCCACCAACTCCCACCCTACCCACTACCATTCACCCCCTCCCCACCCCACCCCACCCATTACCATTCACCCCCTCCCCACCCCACCCATTACCTTTCACCCCCTCCCCACCTCACCCACTACCTTCCACCCCCTGCCCACCCCACCCATCACCCACCAACTCCCCCCTTACCCACTACCGTTCACCCCCTCCCCACCCCACCCACTACCTTCCACCCCTTCCCCACCCCACCCATCACCCACCAACTCCCACCCTACCCACTACCGTTCACCCTACCCACTACTGTTCACCCCCTCCCCACCCCACCCACTACCTTTCACCCCCTCCCCACCCCACCCATTACCGTTCACCCCCTCCCCACCCCACCCATTACCGTTCACCCCCTCCCCACCCCACCCATTACCATTCACCCCCTCTCCACCCCACCCATTACCATTCACCCCCTCTCCACCCCACCCATTACCATTCACCCCCTCTCCACCCCACCCATTACCATTCACCCCCTCTCCACCCCACCCATTACCATTCAACCCCTCCACACCCACTACCTTCCACCCCTTCCCCACCCCACCCATCACCCACCAACTCCCACCCTACCCACTACCGTTCACCCTACCCACTACTGTTCACCCCCTCCCCACCCCACCCACTACCATTCACCCCCTCCCCACCCCACCCACTACCGTTCACCCCCTCCCCACCCCACCCACTACCATTCACCCCCTCCCCACCCCACCCATTACCGTTCACCCCCTCCCCA
Source organism: Lactarius tabidus (assembly GCA_963281015.1). Classification (NCBI taxonomy): domain Eukaryota; kingdom Fungi; phylum Basidiomycota; class Agaricomycetes; order Russulales; family Russulaceae; genus Lactarius; species Lactarius tabidus. The sequence goes on from OY725473.1 coordinate 1,811,114, forward strand.
CCCCACCCACTACCATTCACCCCCTCCCCACCCCACCCATTACCGTTCACCCCCTCCCCACCCCACCCATTACCATTCACCCCCTCCCCACCCCACCCACTACCTTCCACCCCTTCCCCACCCCACCCATCACCCACCAACTCCCACCCTACCCACTACCGTTCACCCCCTCCACACCCCATCCATTACCGTTCACCCCCTCCTCACCCCACCCAATACCATTACCATCCATCCCCTCCTCACCCCACTCACTACTGACCATCCCCTCCCCACTTCACACTCATTACTGCCCATCCCCACCACACCCATCTCCCCTCCCCACCCATCACTGCTCATCCCACCCCCACCCATCACCCCCCATTCCCATTTTCCCCCTCCTTCCTTATTTGCTCAAAAAGTCGGCTCAAGCTAGCTGAGCTGAGCTTGAGCCTGCTCATTTGTGAATGGCTCAGCTTGGCTCATCCCATTTTGGTCAAGCCTTGTTTAGCCGAGCCAAGCTGAGCTGAGCCAAGCCGTGGCAACACTATAAATAGGGGTGTAATGCATACAAGAGAATCCCATCTATCTCATTCCCTCTGATATACATCAGATATGTACATCCCATGTATATAAAGAACTTGAATAGCTCTACATAATGGTATCAGCTCCGCTGACCTCTCTCTCTCTCTATTTTTCACTCTTCTCTCATTCACACGTCCGTTCCCTATCCGAATCGTTTTCCTGCTTACGTGCCTACGTCTCGTAATTTGTCGCCGTCCGCGTCCTCTCTTTGGGTCTGACTTGCTCGTACTCGCGCTAGCTATCTACAGTGCTACACATTACTACATTGAATCACAACATCTACTACTGACATTGGATATCAGAGATATGCATTGTATCAGGGTCATGGCAAGCGACCGGGATCAATTCCTGCAGGGAGCATGACAAGGTCTTTAAGACGTCTCTTCTCCCACCTTATCGTTTCAAGCTGCACGTGGGAGGAGCAATTAACCGCGTGTGAAAACAAAGAATACATTCTACCCACATCAGACATCGCTTCTGACATCACCAACAAATTCATGTGGTCAGGTGGAGAACCCCCGTTCTTCAAAGCACGACATCAGCCAGCTAAGCGCACGAGAGACGAGCCCGCTCTACGTACCATATATTCTTCGTCGAGATCACGGAAATGTAGGCGGAAGTCCAATGGAAGTTTGGATGGCAGAATGAGGACATGAATGGGTGGTGCGAATGGACGATCAACTGCGTTCCGCAAGGAAATGTCCTGTGAGCGATTGAGCGAGGTACTCTTATAATAGAGAAGCCCGTATGCACCACTGCAGAAGACAAAGCTAGGCGAATATCCTGTCTTGAACCACGTGCTTTCGTACCAACTAGTACGAATAGCTCCCATATACAGTCAATAAGATAAACAGACGAGTCGACGTTTGATTGTGTAGAGAAGGCCGGCACATTCGTAAGCTGTAAATGTCTGTCGATGTGAGAGGTATAAGGTCAAAACAACTCTCACGTATGGGGCAGACAACGCATCCATGCGCCAAATTCGGGGCAAAGTAGTCACCATCTTTGGTCGCCACTTCCAGTAGTCAGCGCTGGCGTAGCCGGCATCGCCAAGCATCATCCAAAAAAGATCATTGTCATCAGATTCTTTTTCAATGAGCACCACAGGATTTGATCCTTCCGCGGTAAGAGATTGCGCATATTCAAGGGCAGCCTGGCGTTCATTGGGAAGCGACCCTTTTCCATGCCAGACGTAAGAAGTTCCAAGCAAAGTCAAACAATAGCTGAACGCAGAGCAGAGGTTGGAGATGTGCTGAGAATATGTGTCAGCTAGCTTGTAAAGAGGATTCTCCAAATAACGCTGGACATACTAAGTCATGCTCGTCGATGAGTATGTTTCCCTGCATGCAGCGGACCTGGTGCATAGTAGTATTTTCCACACTCCAGTGCGAACGTGTTCCCTGAGAAGCACCGGCCGTCTGTATATTGAAGGCAATTGACGACCACTTGAGACTCTTACCTGCCGGATAACAAGCCGCCCGCCAAGCGCGTGCACTAGATCAGGTGGTTCACAACTTTGACGCACATAGTATAGCTTTGTTCCATAATGCCGCGCCATATCCCTCAGTTTTCGCTCTTCGCGCTCACCAATATGGCTACGTCGACCTTGCCAACTCCAAAGGGAGGTCTCGACGAGGCCGGTGTTTTTCGTCTTGAACCTATGCACGATTGCCAAGACCTCCGAATCATAAAACACGCCAGTTTCACCCTTCACCCCTATGGCGGTAGCACCGGTGACCGACATAACATCGACGGATATGCTGACAGTATCGGAGCAAGGCAAATACTCAATGGGAGGCGCGAAGAACCCATCGAAGTCAACATGCGGAAGTAGCTCGTCGTCGTGGGCTACGGTTCAAATTCAGAGAGTCAAACCCAAAGACCAGCTGTCTCACCCACGTATTTCAACGAAGATGTCGTCTTTCTGGTCCGGCATTGTGGCATAAGGCATTTCTGACTCTCGTGACACTAGGTCTGCCGGAGTTGCCCCAATTCCCGCTTCGGGCTCGGGGCTTACGCTCCTTGCTGGCAAGACGCGCTCTTCGACTAGCGGAGGCATCGCGAACGCTGTATACTTGTCATAGTTTGACTTGCGTTTTTCCATTGGCGGCGCATGGTGCTCCACTCGCCGTGGAGCGACAGAGCACTTGATCGGGACTTCTGCTTCAGGTGATGCCTGTGCTTGCTGTAAGGCCTGTGCTACTTCCATGACCAGCGCCCTGGACCCCGTGCTCGGGATACGACTTTGACGTCGCGGGGTGGGAGGCGAGGGTGAAGCAGACTGCGGTGACAGTGGCTTGTTTGGCTGCGATGAGGATGATATGGTAGGAAGAACAAGGTCAGTCGCCAAACCGGCAAGGGAAGGTTTCTTGTGGACATTCAAGGCGACAGAGGGCGACTTAACACCGTTTACTGCCCGTTCGGCCTGACGTTCGATTCGAGGTTTAGAAAATAGTTGGGGCGTGTCCAAAGGCGACTGTGGATTCGCAAGCGTGATTGTAGAAGGTGGGATGTCACGGTTCAGTGAAGATAAAGGTATGAGCGTGGCTGCCCGTATCGTTCCACTCGCCGTCGATGACCTCGACACATAGCTGGTTAAGCCCTCTCTCTCATGGAGCGGCTCGGCCACATGTTTTCGACTGGCTTTATTAGGCATAGGTCTCCCTTTCGTGAGCTATGGACACGTACGTGGTACACACAGTCACGCACATGAAGAAACGACACAGAGATCGAACAAAAGTAACAATTAATCATTGACATGCGACATGGTGCCACTAGGGACGTACATGAACCAAAGGTCTACCCGAAGGCGCTGGGAAGCCCACCTCACCGTCCCGCCGCCCATGTCCGCCAGAGCCCATCCCAGTACGATGACCCAGCTCGTCGACATCCTGTGTAGACGTCTGGCCAGTAGACGAGTGTGAGTGAGGAGTGGCAGGGCGTGAATGAGGTTTGGGCAACCCGGCGGCGGGATCGTCGCCTGTCTTCGTTGGCTTTATGTATGAGAACATCGTGGATGAAGAACCAATGCCATGGCCCCCTGGGGATGAGGGTGGGGGAGTGCTCGGCCGCGAGGGCGTAGACAAGGATGGTAATGACGGCGCCTTAGGGACGGAGCGTCCTGTATGCTGGGATTCTAACACTCTCGAAGACTGCTCACCCACACGCGAGGAGCACCCAGTTTGATGAGCCTCGACAATGCGTGCAGAACGGCCAGTGTACTGCTGTTCCAATGCACTGAGCGGTCGTTCACGTTCGTGACCCTCCGCTTTCAAGAGCTCTGAGGCTGCCCACGATTTCCGCTGTGCAACACTTTTCTTCCCAGACAACGCAGTTGCTGGGGTTATTGCAGTCTGCAGAGACGATTGTGATAGCTCGGGCTTCCAACGATCGGCGACCGAGGACGTGCGCTTATTTGGGTCAAGTCTCCCGGCCTCAGTTGTGCTGGCACCCGCCGCAGCCGCTTCCAAAGCACTGCTCACCTTCACCATTGACTGAACGAATCCCCGACCTTTGAGTCGGCTGATACTAGGTGTCGGATCTTTCTCCTTCGGTGAAAGGAGTGTGCGTGGCGGAGGCGTGAGTGGTATAACCTTAGAGGTGGGTGGTTCAGTTCGAGGAAGAGATGGTGTGGATACAGAAAATGTGGGAAGTTTGACGCCGAATGCAAGGGAAGAGGGATTTGCGACTGTGGACTCCTTGGGTGTCATGGTGAATGCAAGCGAAGAGGACTTAGAAGGGGAGTGCGCAGGAGACTTTAACGGTGGAGGCTCTGTAATGAAGGTTGGAGAGGGCTGGTGTACATCTGAAGCCGGGGTACGATGAGAAATAGGAGGTCGCGGAGAGACCGAGCGAGAGTGCGACAGTGATCCTGGGGGTGGAAGTGCCGTGACACGCGAGGGATGTGTCCCAGCTGGCGTTCTCACAGTACATGGACGAGAATTGCCCCGGTCAGAGGCTCTGCTTAGCGGTGGTGGTGTGACTTGTTCGACATGCTGCATGTATCGTTTAAGCGCAGAAGAAGGCACGTTGGACTTCTGTTCGGCATGGAGCTGTTGAAGTTGACCAGGCGTCCCTTCTTCTTGTTTGCAGTTAGCTAACGTGAGGATGGGTTTTGTACTCGACAAAGCTTGTTCAACCTTCGTTACGGGAGAGTGATCTCCAGTGGATGCGATAGGAGTTGGCGCATGAAGATCGCGGTCCGAGATGGGGGAAACAGCCCTGCGTCCCCGTGAGGTGAGCCCAGGCATCGCCTTACCTCCTCGCCCGAATAAAGGATGAGGCACAGAGGAAGAGCCGGTAGTCCGTTGCTCAAATAATGTAGGGTCGGTGGCGTCCTGTTGAGGAGCGTGTTTGTTTAGCCGTGGACCTGTCGCACGACCGCCGATAAAGGTTGCAAGAGACATTGGCGTGGTTGTGGGTAAGGAAGCAGAGGGGAGAGAGGAAGGCTTGCCAACTAGCTTTTGAAATGCTTCTGCTCGGCCATGGTTGGTATCTGTGCTTGGCCCTTCATTCTCAAAAGCATTGGAACGTTGGGAAATGGGGGGAGGGATGCCTGGGGTCACTGTACACACACATTGCTCGGGTCAATCCAGCCTGACCTGTGGACGAAAGGGCGTACCGGCGGCAGGATCGAGCGAAACACGACTATAGCCAGCACTGCGGCGCACTCGAGCAAGCCGTGAGGCATTAATCTCCTGCTCGAGCTTCCTGTGTTCTTCTTCCTCGTCTGCGTCAACCTGACGCTGTAGTGCCCGTATCTTCTGAGCCCATTCTGCGAGGCCTGGTTCCCCAGGCTTACGCGTGCTGAAATGATGAGATGAGGGGCTGGGTGGCAGTTCCATACAACTGGCTCAGTTAAAATGACCGTCACGGTGGGAGTGAAAGATTCAAAAGGGAAAGCACTAGTCTTGTGGCAAGCTGCAGCTCTGGCCAAATTTGGCAAGCTCTGGACGCGAGTGGCATGTACAGTGTCCATAAGTATTCCGAATCTGCTAAATACAAGGCTAACTAGGTGATATATGTATTATTACTCGTACGGATATACTCCAGTGGCGAATCCTTTGAATGGGAGGCATGGGTTGTGCGCGGTGCACTTACTCACAAAAGTGCTGCCAGAAAAACGGCGAGCCCAATGAGGGATATAGGTACATCTCTGAGCCCTGGTGCATCATTACCACTTGACTTGGGAAGGCTACTATGCGCTGCAGTCTGTGAAATATTTACGGGTGTTTTCCCATCTGTAAGCACAAGTCAATGACATATAACAGTCTTATGAATGAAGGTGGCAGACCGAGAAAATCGGCACCACATTGCTTCGAGATTGTCGAATTCGTATCAGATGTGATGTCCTGTGGGTATTTGGCGATGATAATGTTATAAGCTTCCTTGGTGCAGTTATTACACGTCACGTTTTGGGGTAGGGTAAGTATAGGGACAATGAGCTGGGGTGAGAAAATAGCGGCTGGGGTGAGTGTGCCCGTGTCATTCTGGATGTTATATAACTCCTCGATGAGACAGAGCTGGCTAGCGTTGTTACTAGGAAAGATGTTAATGCATGGACTTTCTGGGGTGGGAACTCGTGCCCCTGGGAAGACATACTCTTTCAAACACACTATCTCACGCACAACGGGGTAGTACTGTTGTACAGACGCAGTGATGGACGATGCGTTCCCAGTTATACCCAGCGACGACAGGTCGGACGAGCACCCCTGGGTGATGTTGGATACAAGTGCGGCAAGGGTCTGATTCGTGCAGGAATCCTTGGAGCAGAGACCGGTTAACCAGTTTTGAACGGGGCCGACGACAGATGTGCTCGAGTTGGTCAGGAAAACTGAAACGAGTCCAGCGGCATTGAGACATTGCCCTTCAGAGGAAGAGGAGATGTTGAGGAGAGTGGATTGACACTGCGCAGAAACATCAAGACCACTACAGCAAGAAAAAGATAATTAGATGGGCAATGCGAGGTAAGGACGAGAGAAACGGACGATGAAGACTGCGCAACGACAAAGGTTGCGAGCAGAGGCGCAAGCAGAGACGCGAGGATGGGGAAGAAGATCATTGTGGAGTCGGAAGAAATTTGGCGACATCGTTGTCAGCGCGGGGAGGTGCATTTATCTGGGGCAGCCTGGTGGAGCAGTGTGGTGTGTGGTGTGCAGTGCGTAGGCGGCATGGAGAAATGACGCGACCCAGTCCGCCTATTCCTAATCTGATCGCACATGAGCCCACGACTCACCTCACACAGGATGCACATTCCCGCCACCAGATTTAAGGGGAAAACTCGTGCCCGCAGTCCAAAAAGTCACGTCCACCAAAGGTTTACCAACTGTATGCGCCTCCGCTGACACTTGCTCCACTCCTGCCCTGAGTATACACCTCTCACTGATGTGTGCTTCAGGTGACCGCACACACCCCTCCATATCCAGTCTAGATCCTGGCTTTCACGCTAGGCCCGGAGCCTTCGGTAAAGGTCTCGACAGGGTTTCCAGTTCAAACTCGCCTTCCATTCCTTCAGTCGTTCCGGGTAGCTCGTGTGCATCACGACACGCAAAGAGTCCCTGCTCGCGAGCTTCAGCGATCCCCACAGATAATGTCTCACCAGTTCCGGAGGGTGCAGATGTGTATCGAATGGTCGAACGGCCTTTTCTCCCACCTTTGCCTACCCCCTGCTCTCCTGCTCACCCTCATCGACTCGACTCAATCGTCCCTCCAGGCTTACCGCCCATTCAGACGATTCTCGATATGACTCTTGGCGGACAGCGTATCACGTTTGACCTGGAGGGCCTCGATGTCAACCCACACTCGATTATAGAGTTGCTACGCTCCACTTCGAGCGATCGTGACAAATGGATGATCGTCGGTGCGTCCTATAGACGCAAAGGTAACACCCACGCCGCGTTGACGGTGGTCGCCACCATGGTACAAGGTTAGTAGCGGCAACTATTGCGATGGATTGACTTAGAAAGAGCACGATTCAGTGCTCAACGACCTTGGACTCAAGGCATGCGAGCTACGACCTGCGTTTCTCATGCTATCTAGCTGCCATACTGAATTATGGACACGTACACGCGCTCAAGACGGCTCCGAGACAGAAACATCTGTTGCACACTTGGACATGTCGCGACGCTGGCTACAGCTTGTGTATGGCCTCGGTTCTGAGGACAGCCCCGATACGCTGGTCGCGGTTAACAACGCGTCTAGACGTGTTCATGACGTCCCTCCAGAGCGCGGTGACATTTCCCTCGGAAATATTCAGACAGCAGACAGCATTCGTGATCTACGAGTGCTGCGAGACTCCCGGCTCGATGCTGAAGATCTCGCTAACTTGCGGTGCGCCAAGCGAAGGCTTGAAGACGAGGTCGGTTCCGAACGCGCAACACGCAGACGACTCGAGCGGACGCTACATCATCTCGAGGCTAAAGTCGTCCAGGCCCAAAAACGCGCCGATGATGCCCATGCATTGGTCCGCACGGAGGTGAAATCGCGAAGGAGATCTGAGCAGGCAATCAGTGAGGAACGAGCGAAGCGCAGGTCGATGGAAGTATCTCTCGAGAAGCAAGCCCAGAGCGCCAAACCGCTACTCGACGGACTAGCCACATTATTTTTCAGAAAGCAGGGATGCAGCTCGTGACGCATGATCGATGATCCGTTTGATAGCCCAGAGCATGGGGCCGATAACCAGTGGCGCCGGCACCTCTCCTAGCTCCTGCGGTGCTCTGTGGGTGAAACCATGTTACAGCAATTTCAGTGGACTTCACATCACACAAGATCAACACCCTCCTTTTCTTTGGTCCGTTCTCGCTTCTATGTGGCTAAGTGGCGAGCTCTAGCGCAACACATACTCGATTCCATGTAGATGATAGTGCCACTATTATACACTAAGGCAGAGTTATATATGTTACCTCTCCCTGAGCAGTTTAGGCTTAGAAAAGGTCGACCGTCCGACGGACAGACGAGATAATAGCAACAACCTTACTCTCGAAAGATAGCAGGTCGCCCCCCTGCGTTGCCACGAGATCGATCGCGCCGTTGTGCCGATTGCCACTGAGAAGCTTCTTGAGATTCGTGGAGGCCAGAGCGATGGCCTCCGGCTTGGAAATCTGACCCCCAGATTCCAGAGCGATCTAAATAGCCGCATACGGTGAGATACGGAGGTGGGGGGGAAAAAGCAGAAGAGCATCGTACCCAACCGAGGTCGAAGCGGGTCGCAGCGACGCTCGACGGCTCGTCTATACCAACTCCTACTGTTACGCCATGAGCCAGGAGTCGCAAAATGGCACTATCTTCAGACAGCGGCGGGCCGGGTAGACTGAACAAATCGTGGTCAGCGGCCCAGATGAGGGAAGTATGCCATGTGTTACAAACATGCGTCGCCGGTCCCAGGTCTCGGGGAAGGGTCGGGCACGTGTCAATACCACGCCTACTCCAGCTTCTGCGAGTTCTGATGCGAGGAGATAGGCTTCGGTGGCGCCAGCGACAGTCATTCGAAGTGGATGTCCGGTGATTGCCTCGATTTCCCTCTTGAGCTCAATGAGCGTCGCGATTACGTCAACACTGTGGGCCTCGATGACCAGTGGAATGTTACCCTGGACGGCCAACTAAGATGGGGAGTACACGTCTAGGAACTCGGAGATCACTCACTCGGACGACATCTGCAAAGCCGGCAGATACCTCGCCACGCGCTTCATGGGTATGAGCCGCGAAAAGCTGACGGCGCAATACGGCGATCTGCGTGCTCACGCTGGGCCACATAGTACCGTGCACTATGGAGAGGTGTAAGGCTGTTACGTCTTGATGAACAGCACCTTTTTCCAGTTTGTGCCTGGCACCGAGCGAGAACTCCACCCCGAGGCCCCCAAGGAAGCCAGAGTGGCTCGGGGCAGTGATGGCCCGTGAAACTCCTGCACGGTAGGCTAATCTGGAAGCGAAAGGTCATTCATGTCTAAACAAAGAATTAATTAAGGACGAACAAGGCATCTCGACCAGCAAATTGCAGCCCGTCAACAGCACGGACAAGGATTTGTCCGGCAACCGGAGACACCGGTACAACCAACGGGTCAAACACGGCCCCATCACCGGTGGAAATCTCGCCTTGTATTTCCGAGAGACCCAGAGAGGTGCCATATGATATCAACGTGGGGCTTATTGAGCCTCCTTTCAAGTCAACGATGCGCAAAGTGTGTGCACGACTATCCATGGGCCCGCCGCTCACGGCACAAGACTTTTCGGGACCGAAACATGTAACGGTGCCGTTAAGCACCATCACCACACCAGAATGTATACCCTGAGTTGAAAATGCATCTTGAATACGATCGCCATCTGCTTCTGGCAAGAAAAGGTTCGTGACATTTTTAAACAGTACGTCGCCAATGTAAGATTCGTTGAGTAGCAGTGGTGGAAGGCCCTCATATTCGACGGCTCTGGCAGCCTCGCTATCAAAATTTGGAACCCTCGGTACGCGCTGTAGGGAGTTAGGTTTGTCAACAACATAAGGGAACTTGATCTGAGCGATTCCGTCAATATAAACTTGTGTTGGTGTAGCACCAAGCGCCAGGGGATGGCTGTCCCAAATGACTAAATCTGGAAGGGTCCCAAAGTTTGCCCGCCCTTGTAAGACGAATGATGGTAAGAAGCCTACCTGCATCCCATCCTACAACGTATATTATTTACGAAGAAATCATAGTACCCGAAATATTCACCTTCTCTAATATAGCCAATGCGATGATCCAAGCCGACCACTTGAGCAGGTTGGCTCGTTACGGCACCCAATGCAAGATTCTCAGGCAAGCCATAGTAATGAGCCTGCTGTGCATCGAACAACAGGAATCTGGAATTTGAGACCGGATGGTCGCTCTACGAAACATGAGTAAAGATGTAGCTTGGAATGTTGAACAGACCTTAAGAACGACCTTGATCCCGTTTTCTGCCAAGATACGTGGTGCAAACTCTGAGCCTCGGTAAGCCTCCCTTTTGTACCTGTAAAGGGTTATAGAGGGCAGTACAGGATTACCAATAAGACACGGACCTGGCGTGTGTTGCAAAGATGGCAGCAGCGGGAGGAGAACCTGCAGTAAAATAGTATGATTATCAGACAGGCGACACTCGCCCTACAAGCAAGGCTACCGTATGCCCTCTTCAATACATCCGGGACGAGATAAGCCTCATGAGCATGGTGAACAGCGGCGATGGAAAAGTTGAATTCGTTTGATAGCTGTCAGATTGCCATGTCAGACGACTCCAGCAGCGGGTTTGATAGCCCTCACTCGGATCAAGTCATCCAAGTCGACTGCCTCGTAGCAGTGCGTTTGTACCTACGATTTCATCAAGGGTAAAAAATAATTAGAGAACATCATTGATGACACACCTTGACCCGGCCACGCAATACGTCAACTAATGCTTCCCATTGTAGGTCTTCGGGGAACTCGCCAAGGCCTGACCATCGACCAGAGAATGCTTGCTCGCAGTACGCATCTTGCTTTTCTTTAATTTGACGAGCACAATCATACCTGCCGCCGCCACCTTGATATCCATCATACCAAAAACGTGTTTGTATACACTCACGCTTTGCGGAGTGCCCAAAAGGTATCCATGCGTGTCGCGCTATAAATTCGACCTGAAGGGAGATAGGCTGCCATTTTTTTGGTCCATTAAACCAACGCACTCGGATTCTCCCCTATCGTCGTGTCTGACGAACTTGCTAGTGTGGTGCATAATCAGGGACGTACCACATGCATGTCTAGAATGATCTTTAACAACATCAATCTCTCAATCAAATCGAGGTATCGTACTTCAAATGTCTCCATGGAACGGCCCCAGATACTGGGTATGTTCTATTCAATTGATATGGGGGCTCCAGAAGCATCGCAGTTGGCGATCGTTCCGTAGTCTGGCGCAGCTTTATCGTGAAAGCCTGCCCACCTGCGTAGGCTGTCAAATCACCATGGTGTCTAGTAGGTAGAAGCAACTTTCCAATGGCATTTGCAGAACCAGGAAGGATGAGGGCTGTCGTCACACCGCCGGCAATGGAAAGTGGATACGACTCGTCGTGTGTGTTCAGCCCGTCTAGAGAGCGTAGCCATGGTAGGATAGGGCCCTTCCAAGAATTGCCGTCCTTTGCTCCAGAAAGGAAAGGCGCAGAAAGTACCCCTAGGTGTGAATGTGCATCTACGATGCTAGAAATGCGGATGCAAGTGAGTTTTATGCAAGCCGTACTAAATGTTCTCACCCCGGGGTCATCCATGCACCTTTAGCGTCTACGATATCGAGGCGATCCTCGCTGTGACGCATTTTGACGGCATTTACGTCTAAACCACCAACGCCTTTGAAGATGCCCTTATCAAAATAAACGTGTCCTTCGAGGATCTCAGTTCCATTCTGGTCACCGGTCCAGATACGTGCATTGAGGATAAGGGTGGCCGGTGTACCAGGAACAGAGCGATCCGAGCTTGCACGAGAGTAAAAGTGTGATGACGGGCCAGGTACAGTGTTGAGCGCACGACACCTCGCAAGGGTATCCTCTGCGTGAATGGGTACTGGCGAAGATGTGGGTACAATAGTGAGGGTAAGGTTGGAATACCAGAATTGGAGTGCCACCAAGATGAGTACGGTGCCATAGAGAAATCTCCTGCGAGCGTCAGGACGTCGGCGATTTGCGGGCACAACGGGTGCAGGCATCGGTAGCCACGAAAGCGTTCGTTGGTGATGAAGGACAAGTGAGCGCTAGTTAGCACTGCACTAGCCGATAGGTGCTTTGGCACTGCTTTGGCGCCATTCACTTTCCGGTCCGATATCCCGTCCTGACCTGGGCACGTGATGGAAGAAGATAAAACTATACAGATGGCCGGTAATTCCCGAGTGGCCCGAAACTTTGATCTCACCGTCACCCACTGGGCACGCTGACAGACCAAAACAGCATCACAGGCGCACTTTCATTATCGTCATCAGCGAAGGATCTTTCTGAACCTCAAAATGGCTGCTCAAACACTCCCAAGGGATGTCTCAAGCCTCGGACAGGAGGTAAAGCTTTTCGGAAAGTGGGATGCTCAGGAGTGCGTCTCGGAATTGAGCATGTACGGAAGAGATTGACGATCTCCCCCATTAGCGTCGAGGTCAAAGACATTTCTTTAACCGACTACATCCAAATCCGCCACGCAGTTTACCTTCCCCATACCGCTGGCCGTTATGCCAAGAAGCAGTTCAAGAAGGCACAGATGCCTATTGTTGAACGCCTTGTGGACAGGTATGTCAAATATACGAATACCTTCGGAGGGCTTCACTGTATATTCTCTTAGTCTGATGATGAAGGGTCGCAACAACGGCAAGAAGCTCTTGGCTGTCCGCATTGTTGCACATGCGTTCGAGATCATCCACCTCCTTACAGACCAGAATCCTATTCAGGTATGGCTGTTCGACCAACTTTCACGATTCTTTTCACCGACCCATTCTCATTATCCAGGTTCTTGTTGATGCCATCGTCAATACTGGGCCTCGCGAGGACTCGACTCGTATCGGCTCACAAGGCACTGTCCGCCGTCAGGCTGTTGACGTTTCACCTCTCCGGAGAGTGAATCAAGCTATTTCACTCCTCACCATTGGCGTAAGTCCAACCCCTGCTCAGGGCCACATGTGCTCATTTCGTCGCTCGTCTCAGACACGCGAATCTGCATTCCGCAACGTGAAATCCGTAGCGGAATGCCTTGCAGATGAACTCATCAATGCAGCAAAGGGTTCATCAAACTCTTATGCCATCAAGGTTTGTCGCACTTGCTTGGATCCTTTTTTTTTCACGTGCGACTTTGCTGCTTGTAGAAAAAAGACGAGCTGGAGCGTGTCGCCAAATCAAATCGGTAAACACGCGGCAGGTGCGACCGTCGCGGCGTTTCCTCTTGATACATCCTTCTTTACGCCGCTCTCACATTTGGGCTTGTATATGCGTGTTTCTATATGTCGTTCATGTGCTCGTCTTATGACAACCCGCGTGTGTTCATTAGGCCAAAAAGCAATGATATGTTCCCAAATGCAGCAGTTTGAAATTCTCGCCTAATACTTGGCGCACGTGTGCCGCGGCGTGAACGTTCAGAAACTCTGGAAACTCGAAGCCACCCGGAAGAGCCCATACAGCCGGCAATAAAGTACGATTAGGCATGTTACATGCGTACTATCTGGAGTTGTGAAGCGAGGCTCGGACGGCTGCGGCGGCATTGTGCTCGTGGGATATCTCCGTATGGAGGGGAAGTGTACCGTTTCTAGAAGGAGGGATGGTGCGGCGTGGGCCCCACGCGTGATCGTGGCTGGTCGACCCCTACGCGGTGGGCAGAATCGGGTGGCGCTACTAGTAGCCTAACCTACCATTCCCGAAACCGAAACCGAAACCTTCCAAATTATACAAATGTTGCATAATGCAACAAAGCGGTGTGACGCCGCGCCGTACTGTTGGTTCAAGGGTCCCAACATGGGCACGCCCCTGGCGTTGGGTCGCGCCAGAGCTAACTAATGGCCAGGTAAACAAGGTTTGGTTTTTTTTTCCCACTCGGTTCAGCACTTAATTGCGTGGCGTTCTACGGACCCATTTGGAACTCCCAATGCAATAAAATCTATCAAATTTGCACGCTGACCGCGCGGCGAGCCGAAAGTTCCCTTCCACCACCTTAAGGTCACCTCGATCATATGCCATTCGTGCAAAGAGAATCTCGATTCCAGGGTCATGGCTAGATCACGGAACAATGTATTGTAGCAACGCGGGGGCCACATCAGTGGATGCAGTTCCGACAAGGCCTCAGCGACCGACGACCAACAACAACACCCACTCGTGCACCGAAGATGGTAACAATGGTAACAGTAGCCAAAACACCATGGCCAGATTTCTCTAGTGTACAATCGAGCAAAACAAGAAATGCGAAATGCGAAAACGACAGGTGATGGAGGGTCCGTGGATCTGATCAGGAGCTGTGCAGGACGCGCAGTGGAGAGTTCGGTGTCACAGCGCCCACAGGCGTGATACGTAAGTATATGCCACGGGGAGCGAATGCAGAGGGTGTTGCGTAGAATGAAGAGACGTGATGTACAGGTATATTACACAAGTGTAGGGTATGCCAGAATATAATATATAAATGTGCCGGTCTGGTGGAGGGTTGGACTGGATAATCCGACAATGACTTTAAATCAACCCAGTAAACTTGCACAGACGGCGCGGCGTGGAGCTGGCAATACGCGAATAAATAGAATATGTGCCATGCTGGGCGAGGGTTGCGAAAAATGGTGTGACCGAATAAGGACCACAGATCCGTAATAACGCCATGAGCGCTTTGCGTAGAGCTGGCTTGGTGTCGCAGAGAAGCGGCGAGTGATGCGCCTCTTAGTGGCAGATCGCACGCCGTCTTTTCGATCTGAGTGGGGCATCCCGTGCCCAGTAGATACTTCCAGTGCAGCGGTGTCGCGGGCCTGGGGTCGCAAATTGCAATCGCTTCTTATCTTCCGCCAGGGTCATAAAACTTTGGTATCGCAAATACTATCGGCGCTGAAAGGGGGCACGACCAGAGGAGGACGATTCGGGTTTCGGAACGACACCATCATAGCCCGTATACCCGATGTCTCGGCCGAATTCTTTGATCATAGCCTTTCCCACGAGACACACCCAACCCAAACCCTCGCCCGTGGATGGGGCGGCAGGCCAGAAAAGTTCCCCTTCCTCGTCTTCTATGTCTGGTTCATATTCTTGGTTGTGTGAGAGAGAAGAGTGTATGATGCGTGTGAAAGTGGTCGGAAAATGATCCGATAGTGTGCGCAGGGTTAAAAGCGTCTGAGACTGCCTCATGCAATGGGACGCCCACATGACGTCCTTAGTCAAGGTCTTAAGCGTGTGTGTGAACGTAGCTGATATCTCTACGGTGCAAGAACTAGCGACAGGAGGTGGGGGATAGCCAAGACGGAACGGCTGCTCCCGCGGGCGAGCCGCGGGGGTGGGTGTGGGTCGAACAGGCGCAGTAGAAACAGACGTATCACTTGCTGCGGTCGGCGTGCCAGATGGGCGACCTGTCGGCGTGGAGTTGGCACTGCTTGTCGCAACAATGCTCGCAGGGGAGGGAAGCATTGGTGGGGTAGACTGTGTGACAGTGAGTGGCGTTCCAGAAGCACTACCGGGAGGGGCGGAGACGTTTTCGACAAGCGCTCGGGCCTGAGCCATCAACTTGTCCATCTCCCTGTCAGCACTCTGTTTGGTTGCGAAGACAAACATGCGTGTGTGAATGAAGGCCTCGATCATATAGCTGGCATGGATGGAACATGGTGAGCATGGGGTGTAAGGTAGGGAGGTCGGAGATACTTACATGAGTCCAAGGAATGCCTTTTCGCGTTCGCTTGATGCATTCTCGGCTGTCCATTTATTCTTAGTCCAATCAAGAAAAGCTTCTGCGGTTTGCCATGAGCCAGTTATGCACGCGTCTTTAGAATAGTCGGTAGTCCATATAGAATAAGTGAAGCAGATGAGAGCGTCAAGAAGTTCTAGACGAGCTATGAGGGCACCATGCTTGTGATAAGGAGAATTCGGTGGAGGCGGATTTGGAAGTGGGCGATATTCCTTATGCTGTGGAGAGAAGGTAGACCAATGACGAGCGTCGCCAGAGTACTTTAGCATACGGCCGTAATTGTGATAGCGGTCGTGAAGCTCATTGAATATAGGATCACCTCGTAGAAGATTCTTACGGGGGCGCTGTATAGGTAGTGAATGTAAAGATGACGGGGGAGGGGGGACGGGACGGGTTGAAGAGGTGGGGGGTGAGGGGTCATCACGCAGTTCGCCCTCCTCTGGTTCAGAGCGGCTTGGAGGTGGTGCCTGATGACGAATATACTTTTCGGGATAGTCGTCCACGCGTGTGCGCTTCGCAGGATCGTGTGGTCGATAGGTCTCGAGCTTTCTCTTTGCAGGAGGTGCAGGGGAAGAAGACCTAGAGGCGGGCGGCGATGGGGGCAGATTTGGGGGAAGTGGGGCGGAGAGTTTGCCGAGGATCTGGAAAGGAATATATTAGAAACGGGATTGGGATGGGGGACGAGGGGGACAAGCATCGACCTGTAGATTCTTCAAGAGTTGACTCTTCGAAGGACTGCGAAGGGTAGGGGGAGAGATTGAGACGATTGCGGTGGGGAGGTAAAAATGATGGAAGTTACCGCTTGCGATGCTTGTGGATCATTGTCGACGACAATGATGAGGGCGGGGCGGCCATGGGGAAGGGTGAGGGTATTCTAGGGGAAGTTCAGAAGTGGAATTGAGGGGAGGATGGTGGGTGTAAGGGAGAGAGAGAGACGGTACCGGGGGCGACAATGTGAGCGCGAGCCCGAATCGAAGGAAGGTCTAGTGCCCCATCCCAGTCAGCCAACCTGCTGGGTTCCCACTTCCGGGTTTTACGTTTGCCAGGCCAGTCAAGCTCGGACTCGCTCCCTCCTCTGTTCTTTTTTCCCCCTTTCCCTGATAGCCCGCCTAGACTGTCAGAGCCATCGTTCACCATCACCCCGTTGTGGTTGTCCACAACTCTTCGTCGGCTCTTCGTCGGCTGCCAATTCCGCCACTTTGCTGTGGGGCGACCACATTACCGGTTGTTCCGCCGTCCAAGTAACGCCCAGCTGGAGCGCTGTCTCACTCTGACTCTTTTGTAGACAACCCGATGCTGTTCCACTCATTCGAAGCGCCCGATCGAAAACGCTACTGTACAAGGTAAGTTACAACCACAGGCACATCCAGTATGAGTGCCATGGCCAGTTGCCCCTCGTATCGTACCTCGGATCTTTTGTTCTTTTTTGTGCACACACATAATAAATGAATGTAATTTATTATCTTCCCACTTCACGTACCGTACTTAGCCTCGTCGGGCTGACATAAATTCCATATCATTTGTGTCATGGCGCACCCTGCCTATTTGGGAATGATGTCAACGCAAACAAGATAAATTGTCGTCGTGCAGTGTAACAAACGGCACTTTGTGCTCGTGGACACGGGATCATACTCTGGTGACGAACACCCAAACCCCGCTGGATGGCAGAGATGACGACAGAGACATCCGACATGTACGACCGACGGAAGATCGCGTTTGAGACCGGAGTTTGCCGGGAGTGAATTAGTTCCGTCTTGCAAACACACCGCACACCGCACTCGCAGTTCGGCCTCAAACCACGACGGCCATGACAAAACGAGCCCACATCCTCCCGGTGGATGCGCACAGTGCAACACCGCCTCGCAAGTTTAAGGGAAAATTGATCATTGCTCTCGCTGCCCTAACTTCACTACAGCTCTACCTGATCAGTCTTAGCTCTCCTACCCTGTTTCGCCGTACCAGTCAACTCCCTTTACATGCCGAGCGCTCCCTTGCGCGCTGTGCTTCTCTAAAGATTACCGCTGGGCCCCCTGCTGACTTCCATGACCGATCCGAGTCAGACCGCTTCGTGGCTGGTACAAAGGCGACCCTGGTGCACAACGCGCGTATATGGACAGGCGAAAACAACGGAACGAAGATCCTACGCGGGGACGTGTTCATCGACAAGGGGATCATTCAAGGCGTTGGGAATATCAATTTCCGTGCTTTGGGTCTGAATGTTGACGATATGGTCGCCCTTGGGCAGCTTAACGTTGTGGACGCCCATGGTGCTTGGGTTACCCCAGGGTGGGTTTCGATGTCAGGACACGCTCGTGCTACTCACCCTGCCATCTTCTCAACAGGATTGTGGACCCGCATTCGCATCTCGGCGATGCCTCGTCTCCTGCACTTGATGGCGCCGTCGATGACAACTCCCTCAAGGGTACAATCCAACCCTGGCTTCGCTCCCTGGATGGACTTAACACGCACGACGACTCTTATGCCTTGTCCATTGCCGGCGGTGTTACAACTGCTCTTGTACTCCCCGGATCAGCGAACGCAATTGGTAGGTCCGGGTATTTGCCGTATGCAGGGTCTGGCTGAGGCTTTCGTGAAAGGTGGCCAAGCATTCACGATCAAGCTACGTATGACGGCCGAGCGCTCCCCAACGTCGATGCTGCTCGAACCTCCACGCGGTATTAATGGTACTTATCATGAGAGTACTGGTGATCACTTACCATGGAGACAAATGAAGTGAGTACCAGCATCGCTCGCTAGTTAAGCTTTTCTCATTCCGCGGTAGACATGCGTGTGGTAAGCCGTTTCGTCGGTCTTGAATCTAACTTCACTGTGCCCTGGGCGTTTCAGGAGAGAATCCGAGTGGGTTCTTCTAAGCCTGTCGCTATCTCCTTGTGTTCCTTATTGCATTCGACTCTTCAGGTCGTGTCTATGGCGACACTCGAATGGATACGTTCTGGGCGTTCCGTCAAGCGTTCGTCCACTTGATCCTTGCAGCTAATCGGTTGTCAACCTCTGCACAGATACGACAAGGCACGCCAAATATTGGAAAAGCAAGATGCGTACTGCAGCGCCGCTGTTGCGGGACAGTGGACTGGTTTGGGTGAATTCCCCGAGGACTTGCAATGGGAGGCGCTCGTCGACGTTCTCCGAGGAAGAGTTAGGGTGCGTGTCGCTCCGTACTTGCCGGACCAGGACCGTGGCAATTACCATAACTCTATTTGCATAGGTTCAGACACATTGTTACGAAGCCGTAGACCTGGACGATCTCATACGAGTACGGAAACTCAGTTGCCCAGTCGCCGGTATTAGACTTAATGATGGCTGTGCCATAGCTCACAAATGAGTTCAAGTTCCCAATCGCAGCTGTGCATCACGCGTCTGAGGCATACCTAGTTCCGGACGTGTTAAAACGGGCATATGGTACGCAACACGCCACTCAAGCGCGTGTTGAGCGGTTATAGATCACCTGGCATAGGACCCCCTCCCGCAGTTGCAATCTTCGCCACGAATGCGCGGTACGTTGTACTTTCGGCAGGTTAGCCGGTTACCCTAACAAAAGATGTCTTCTCTGAAAGGTACAAACGAGAAGCATATCGGGGCTCCGAGTACGCAGCACGTATATTGTCCGAGAACGGGCTCAAAGTTGTCGTAAAGGTGCGCAGTTGCATTGTTGCAACCGCCTCCACGGTGCCGCATTATGACTCTTACGTTATTGTAGTCCGATCATCCAGTACTGAACTCTAGATACCTCCTGTATGAGGCACAGCAGACGTACTACTACGGCCTTCCTGCTAATTTGGCGCTTGCTGCTGCGACAACCCTTCCTGCTCAGGTCCTTGGGCTCGAGCACCGTATTGGATACCTAAAGCCGGGTTAGTGACAATGCTCTTATGACTAGTTAAAGGTTACTTATGTCCTGTTATTAGGCTGGGACGCCGGTAAGTTTGGGAGCTTACAGTCCCAACCTGGGCAGTGCCTAATTTCATGATCCATGGAAAGATTTGGTTGTGTGGGACAGCCACCCACTGGCACTTGGCGCCACACCGGCTCAGGTTTTCATCGATGGGATACCCCAGCTAGACGCTCCGCATGTTGTTTCCAAGCCCGCTGCATTCCAGGATCTTCCAAAGGTTCCCAATTTTGATCGTGAGGCGGAAGAAGCGGTTGCATTCGAGGGTCTCCCGCCGCTTCTTCCGGAAAGGGCTTCCACCAATATCGTTCTTTTCACTGGTGTCCGCAGCGTCATCCTTCCAGGTCAAGATAACCTTGCAGAAGTATATTCTGCGCAAGGAGACGAAGCAGGCGTCGTAGGTGTAAAAAATGGCGAGATAATCTGCTACGGCGCTGAGGTTGCGTGTTCGTTCGACGACCTCGCCGACGGTGAGCGGGTTCGTGTGGTGGATTTGCAAGGTGGCGCGATCTCCCCCGGCCTCTTGACGTATGGTTCCCCGCTTGGCCTGCAGGAAATTGAGGCCGAATCATCGACCGGGGATGGGCAGGTGTTTGATCCGCTCTCTGGATGGGTACCCAAACCTGTGGGTGGTGATGACTCGGTCGTCCGTGCCGTCGATGCGTTGCAATTTGCCGGTCGTGATACTCTGTTTGTGTCTCGTTTGCATTTTATAGGGTGACAGTGGTTCACACACCTCTGTTCAGCTTGGCTTATCGTGCAGGGGTCACAAAAGCGATCGTCGCGCCTATCCATACCGGGTTCTATAGCGGACTGGGCACGTCTTTCTCAACTGGTGCGACACACAAGCTCGACAATGGCGCCGTCACTCAGGAGATCACCGCGTTGCACGTATCTGTGGGCCACTTTGGTCGCAAACCGAGTATTAGTACACAGATCGCAGTGTTGCGTGGACTTTTATTGAAATTGCCCGACGACTCCAGCGCCGACGCCTCAAAACCTTTCAGGGATGCTGCAAGGGTACGCTCACAACTCGCGCAGCATGCACCAGTATGCTAAATTACTGCCAGGGATTAATTCCAATCGTGGTGGAGGCGTATAGCGCAGATGTGATCGCAACGCTGATCCTACTGAAGAAGGAAGTAGAAGAGAAGACCGGCGCAACTATCAAGATGACGGTTGTTGGCGCAACAGAGGCTCACCTTCTAGTGAAGGAAATAGCAAAGGCGAACATCGGCATCATATTTAAGCCTTCCCGACCATTCCCAACCGGGTGGGAGCAACGCAGAATGTGCGTCCATTCTGCGACACCCACGCTTGGTCCCACGTCCCTTTACATTACTTGATATTTACATGTTCGCAGGATACCTGGTCCTCCACTTTCCGAGGAGACGGAAATTGCGCTCTTCCTTGCGCACAACGTCACGGTTGGAATTGGCATTGAAGAAGCATGGAGCGCACGGAACACGCGTTTCGATGTGGGATGGGTGCGTGTGTTGATCATCTCTCCCCTTATCTTAGCTCCACAGTTATTTCCGCGGCGAAAACTGATGGGTCCGCATGTAGGCGGCGCTGGAAGCAGGTGGCCGTATTTCGAAAGTCCAGGCTCTCGCGCTAGCTTCGACGAACCTCGAAGTACTACTGGGCGGTGACGTGGAGGGCGCCTGGCGCACCTCCGATCTCGTCGCAACCCATGGTGGTGATCTATTTTCGTTCGAAAGCAAGGTAGTTGGTATCCTCTCGCCCAGGCGGGGGTTTGTGGACTTGTTTTAGAAACATTACTTGTTCATTGCAACGCGCGTTGCCAAGCCACGTACAATTCGTATATGGACAGTGTTCGTGCAACTATTTATTAATTAACAAACCGTTCACATTTCGGTTCTTCATCGATTCATCCTCGAACCTGAATGAGAATTGGCCCGCATCTCCGAATATTTCCTCCACTCACCGACCGCTTTTGACGATATGGCTACGCCTCGCCTCGTGTCAACAGTGCCTGCTTTCGCAATCCCGTCCTTAGATATAAGACTTTATTAAAAATATGGATTATCGAAAGCCAGTCAATGGGTGATGTACAATGGTGGAGGATCTATCAGCGTGCGTGATGCGTGGCCCCCTTCCACGAACCTTGCTAGGTACTCGATCGCAACTGCGAGAGTAGCATGATAAAAAGTAAGAAACGATATGTAAAAATAGTGCTAGTGTTGTCCCTTGTGTGAAGCAGAATCGATGTGGAGTGAATGCAAAACTCAAAGTCCTTCTCCCCCTAGGAATCATGCTACAATGCTATAAGGCTCGCACCTCATCAATCGTTGGTTGTCGGCTCGGCTCGTTCCGTGGCGGTGGCGACATCGGCGAGGAGACGTCTCCGTGGGTTAACTCGGTGCCCGCGCGTGATGGTGGCGGCAGTAGGAAAGACGAGGGCCACCGGCTCGGAACCTGCATGCCATATGATGCTGTGGTATCTGTTGAGTGTGCACTGGAAGGCTCGGGGCACGTTGTTGTTGGGGTCACCTCGGAGAGCGCGTCCGGCGCGTTCATCGCAGGATCGACCGTGGGCCCACCGTGCGTCGGCGTCGGATTTAAAGGACGTGATGTCACGCTTGCGTCTCCCCTTTCCAGCTCCTTCTCTGCGTCCCTTTCGACCGATTCCTGTGATGCGGTTCCACGGCTGCGCAAAGCAGAGAACGGCCGGCGGACCCACAGGTGTTGCAGGCCGAGGTTCCACAGCGTGTTGAACAACATTACGACAACCGCGATCGAGAAAAGTACTAGGACGACAAGACCGATTACGACACGTGGGATAGGTGGCAGATTGATTGGCACGATGAATGCGATCAACAACCCAGCAGTCACGAAACGGGTAATGGCGAGGTAGATAGACAGAACGTCTGAACGGCGCGTCTTGCCAGGTTTCAAAACGACATGCGAAAGCAAGAGGAATAACTCTATGCAAACTACGCCAACGATTTGCACGGTGCCGTTGTTCTTCGCTGCTGAGATGAGGATGGAACGGATAAAAGTGGCGAGAAGAGGCAGAGCAAAGAAGTAAAACCGCGGAATGCGATATTGGCCATATAAAGGCGCATCCGCAGGGAGGTCCTCGGTGAGTAGCCATGGGGAGGAGCGGCGCCCGAATAAGAGTACTCTCAAGGCAGCGCAGCCCACGACGCCTAGGACAGCGAGGAAAGTGATGACCGAGATAAGGATAGACAGCCAGGAATCCTTTAAGGTCCATTGGTAAAGCGCCAAGGTGACGAGAGGGAAAAAGCAGATGAACGCCTGGAAAAGTAGTTTAGTTTACGAGTGACTTAAGACGCGCTCGATACAAACGTACAATCCGCAGTCCCCATGCACGGGCAAAAAGGGGAAACCGTGGTTTGATCTCTGCGAGCCAGTGCGGACTAGTAGATGCTTGGCGGGAGGCTAGGGAGGCCACCCCGTATATTATTAACAACAACGCTAATGTGATGGCCAACAAGATGAGGGCGGAAAAGAATGCAGTCATGAACGCATTGGCCGTAGCAATGCCAATGGTATTTACATAAATAGGCACGCCAGCGTCGAGTACGTTGGGAGATTGCGACGTGACGGTTTGAACGTCGCGGGCGATCAGAGAGCGGGGGATGGTCTTGTTGAAGGTATACGCTGATAGGTCGGAAAGAGCTTGGGAGATAGTAAACAAATTTTGGCTGTTGTATGGACTAAGCGCGCGGTTCACCAATGCGACAGAAGCTCCTGCGGTGGAACCTGCGAGGTCCCCACCAGTAAGGTGACGCATATTGGTGATGCTCTCCTGCATAGAGGACTTGGGCGACTGGGAAAAGAGACCCATGGCCCAAGAGAAGTTGAGCGTGAAAGCACGGTAGACAACAGGGTAGTTGAGATCGAAGAAACCCGACGAGGCGATGGTTTGGTAAAGACCGAGAAGATCGAGGAAGCGGAAGGGGGCAATGGAGTCTAAGAGAAAAGACTGCCACATAGAGGATAAAAGGGCGAGTAAAGCGAGTCCGCCGACGCCCCAAGATACGCCGGGTTGATGGGTAGACCAACCATTCGAAAGGGTCGATTGAATGCACGCCTTCAATTCGCCGGTGCCAACCTCAGTCAGGGTGAGTTGGGCAAAGGCTTCGAGGTCGGGGATCTTGTAGGCGATTTTGGGAATGTCGGAAGTAACCTTGACTGACGAAGGAAGGGGGAGGGTTTCAGAGCCGTTGAAAACGTAGAGAGGGAGTGGGCAAAGAGCGCCATTAAAGAGTGTGCAGATATCTAAGGTAATGTTGACGGGGTGAGTGCCGTAGACGTTTAAGAAAAGATTTGCGGAAACGTTGACGTTTGCTTGCTGTAACACAAGATCAGAGCGAACGTGGGAGAAGGACGTTGTAAACGCACGACTGATGCAGCAGAGATGTTGAAAACTAAAGAATTGTTCAAAGGGAAATATGCAACGTCAAACTGTTCTACGAGCAGATTCTCTGGCGGGGCGCAATATGATACAGAGGAAGTGACTAGGCAGAGTCAGCAAGCACGAGATAGAACGAGACAAGACGAGAACGCACAAATGACGTCCTCGTGGGCGTGGACGAGAGGAAGAGCAAAGAAAGAAAGAGCAACAAGTCGCAACCTGGCGACAGAGAAGAACATGAAGGGCTGAAAGACGGGGGGTGGGGCGGGGCGTGGTCTAGCATAGATATAAAAGGATCAGGGCCATGAGGCTTTTGTTCACGTTGTGCATTGTTCCGTCGGGTGACGACATACCGCGTTGTGTTGCTTTTGTTCTGCAGATAAAGGCGTGTTGAGGCGGTGCCAGTTGGCAAGGAATGGAGACTTCTACCGTTGGTCGTCAAAAGGAGGGTCGGTGTATTAATAATTTATTCTCGGTTGGGGTCGGACGAGTTGAAGGCTCGACGTGCACCGCATAACCGAGATAGATATTATCCTTGTACGGTTGCGGACCGGGCTCTTGTAATAACGTTGCCGTCACGTTGCTGCAAACTCACAATGACTGGCACACTGGTAAGATACTGCGTTGCAGCGATGCACCACAGGTCGATTGCCCCACCCCACAACACACGACGCCCCGTATACGCCATGGAACGCACAGTACGCGAGGCTGCACGCGAGGTCGAGCACAGCACTTGATTACATAAGGTGCGAGTCCTTCGTGACTGCCGCGCGACACGTGTTCGCATCATCCAATCCAAACCACAGCGCGACGGAGAGCATTTCAGAGGGCTCGATATCCAAAGCGATGCCGGCACTTGCTTCCGTGAATGTAAGCACGCCTTTTGTCGAGGTACCACAGAATGCACTTCGCGTTCTCCTTACCGCCTACGGTGTGAGTCCCATCCATCTGACTGTCCAAAATTTTGATGGTTATATCTACCCCTTACTTTTTTACTGATTGCCGCCATAAGGTTAGCCCACCCCGCGATACCCTCAGAACCCGACATGGCTCGCTGTCGCCCCGCTCAACAACGTCGTTTTAGCTCTCGAAATTGAGCCACCATCTCCAGACCGCATGCAGATGGTCATTGATGTTGACCATCCAAATGGTTACCCATCTGATGATCCACGACACATACATCTTTCCTGTTTGCAGCTACCCGCCACCTATGATGCCGTCTTAGACTACGTGGCGGGTCTTCACGCCCGCCCGCCTATCATCCCACCCACAAACCCACCTACGACAGTGATGGTGCCTCCGCCGGAGCATGGGTATGACCTCATCTTCCACATCGGCCTTGCGGGGCGGGGCCCCTTCCGTCTCGAACGTCTGGCGCATAAAACAGGGTACCGGATGAAGGATTCATTCAACCAGCATGCACCTGTCGTGGATTTTCTTCCAGAGCCAAACAATGTGGACCCTTCTCAAGTGGAGATACTCGATCAGATGCGCGTGTCATCGGCCAGCATGGCTATCGTCGGACCCCAGAGTCCAATCGATGCAGCTATTGATCAACCCGTTCGCGGATTCGGCAAGGGGTACGAATCATTTGGGGAGGATCTCCACACTACCATCGATGTTGAACATCTCGTGGTCGGTATGAAAGAACTAGGGGTCGAGGTGGGCACCTTCACATCTCCCTTGTCTTCCTTTTTTTTTTTCTGACGTGGCAGCAGCTGTATTCATCGATGGATGCAGGTCACTGTGTGAACGACTTCACATATTATTGCTCCCTCGCCGAGGCGCGTCGTGTGTCATTACGTCACGACAAGGGTTCGCAAACCAAAGTCCTTTTTATGCACTGCTGTCCCGTTGGCCAGCCGTTCTGCACGGAAGACGTCACTGAAACAATCCAAAAGATCATCTTATGGGTGTGTAGAAATGATCCACGACTCGGATAATAGCATTCCGCTATTCGTCAAGTATTCGCACCGGAAGTGTTGTACCACATATCTATTTGCCATACGGTCTGCGGTTCCCATTTGGGTATTGGGTTTCTCTCTCTACTATGTTGGTTCGTCCCATATTGCTACACGTACAATGGGCAGGTATCCTTTCAGTCATCCTCCCCTCCTTACCCATCTGGAGGTCGTTTGTCGTGCAGAAATGCAGATAAATTACAATTTTACAGGCATCATTCACGGCATCATTCACGTTAAAACATGGATTGGAATTTCGCATCGTACATGAATATGAGGACGATGAGTGGACGATGTTCTACCGAACGGCGGCTGGCTCCACACTTGAACGAAGCAGACAGGCGTCATCTCCAGGAAGCGTAAAGCAGGGGATAGCAAGGCAGATGGGTATGTGCGGCGAAGGTGTCGTGTTGTGGGTTCCCGTCTGCATAGTACAATCTCACGAGTCCTCTAAGTAATCGTAAATCGAAGAATGAAGAGGGGATTGTGTATCTTTAGCTGCCGCTTCGGCAAGGGATCGGGCTAGGCCTTGGACGGTGATCCCGCTGCTGGGAACCTTATGGAGACAAAATACAGTGCCTGCAAGTTTACCGGGAGCAGACGTTAATAATTAAGTTGACGATTATTTTTAGATCGGCAAGTGAGGTTGTCCTGCACCGCCTCGACGCTATTGCCGCACCTTAGCGGCCTGCACAGCCCGACCCGCACAAGAAACACACCGAAACGAGCTTAGCATTGCTTCCCCTTCGTAGGTTGACCTCCGCAACTTCAAACGCCGGTCTTCCACACTCCCATTTCAACGTTCCTTCCCTTCTACAACTCCCAACTCACCCCCAAGTCGCCGTCACCACTTGAACCTCCCCGTCAAGCCATGTCGTCCCAATCCCCAGTGCGTGTTCTGACGGTTGCCGTGGCCTCCAGCTCTTAGTTCTCTGTAGCTCCGACGGAAGCTCGTCATAGTTGGTGACGGTAAGCGCGTCACGATACTACACTGAACACTCTCCGAACGCTGCTACTCCAAAGGTGCTTGTGGCAAGACTTCATTATTGTGTTCCTTTGCTCTCGGAGAGTTCCCCAAGGAATATGTGAGTATTATCTAGTCTCTGCCAACACCTCGCGATGTTTATTCTATTCTCTCAGCAACCCAGTACGTTTGTGCTTCGGTGGGGACATCGACTGCGCACCAACTGAACACGCATCCGCGTGACTCTTGTAGCTATTTTTGAAAATTATGTCGCCGAAATTCGGCTGGATGGCAAGGCGGTACAGCTGGCATTGTGGGATACCGCGTATGTTGCCCTCATGCGACTTTTATTGTACCACAAAGCTCACAACGCGTCCCAGTGGCCAGGAGGAGTATGAGGTTAGTCTTCACCACGACCGGGAGCATGGTTCCTGAGTGTGACCTTCGCGCAGCGGCTACGACCACTCTCCTACTCCAAGTCTCATGTGATCCTCATTGCCTTTGCGATCGACACCCCTGACTCGTTGGATAATGTCACCGTGAAGGTAAGCCTCAGTCATTGAGACCGCCACTAGCGTGAGACTCACTATCCTACGTTGGTAGTGGATTGAGGAGGTGCGGTCTATATGTGGTCCCGTCATCCCCATCATCCTCGTGGGTTGCAAGGCAGACTTACGCCCACCAAGTAATGACCCAAATATTGAGCGATACGTATCACGAGCGCAGGCAGAGCGAGTCGCTCAGTCTATTGGCGCGCGCGCATACAAGGAGTGCTCGGCCCTCAAAATCGAGGGTGTAGACGATGTCTTTGAGGCCGCCACTCGCGCGAGCATGCTGATGCGTGAAGGTGTCACTGGCGACTCTAACGCGAGACGACGTAGCAGCGGTGATCTTGACGCGAGTCATGACAAGAAGTGCTGCGTTATATGTTAGAGTTGGGTGGACATTGATTTATATTTTGCCTTCTTTCGCTCGAGTGTTTATCCGCACTCGCATGATATGTACCTCATCCCAGGCATTGGAAGCGGCTTGTGATTCTAATACACCCCAGTTTACGTGGAGTAGTGGCTCGACAGCAAGCTTCCTTTTTGAGAGATCTGTCTTTCGTCTCTTTCAGTGATGGCGACTAATCTTACTTTCCATCCCGGTTCGCTTCTGCCATATCCACGTCCTGGCAGGTGCGCGATCGCTCACGGCATCCACAGGGTCCGTCGATCCCCAAGAAAGGGTGACTCTCCTGCAACAGAAAGGAACCACCATCTGGTTCACCGGGCTCAGCGCGAGTGGAAAGGTCGGATCAGTCCAGTGTTTGTCAAACGGCGATCTCACCGCTATGGCATCCATCGCACACAGTCGACTATTGCATGTGCCCTAGAACAGCACTTGCTCCACCTACATAAGTTTACGTATAGATTAGACGGAGACAATATCCGTTATGGACTGAACAAGGACCTTGGATTCGACGAGAAATCTCGCAACGAGAACATCCGCAGAATCGGCGAGGTGCGGCGCTCGATCTCCTTTGTGGGGATCCTCCTAAATGCCTTTCCCCCTAAACTTAGGTCTCTCGACTATTTACAGACGCAGCGTGCATCACGCTGACGGCGTTCATTTCGCCCTACCGCGCCGATCGTGCTCTCGCCCGCAAGATCCATGAAGAAGCAGATCTCAACTTTATCGAGGTCTTCATCGACGCTCCTCTGGACGTCGTGGAACAGCGTGACCCAAAAGGGCTTTACAAAAAGGCAAGACTTGGCGAGATCAAAGGTACGCAATGCGTGTTTAAGCGACTGTATGATGTGTTCTTAAATTAGAAAAATTGTCCCCTGGATGATTCAGACTTCACCGGAATCTCTGCACCGTATGAGCCACCGCTTGATGCAGAACTGCACATCAAAACTGCTGAATGTGACGTAAAAGAGGCAGTCCGCATAATCATAGGTTATCTCCTAGAGAAAGGATATATCTCGTAGACTGGCATAGTTTGATCAAGCCGGTCCAACAAAATTATCGACAATGCGTGTAACTTATTATACCTCGGAGTGAGCGTGGACGGGGGAGTATATCGGCGGTACATCAAGTATGGAGAAATCGTCTTAGTGGGCTGCTAGTGCCAGCGCGCCTTTGTCTTCATTGCTTTGCGGCTCTCCGACATTGGCGCCGTTGTCCCCATCCTCTGTTTCTTCTTCTATCCGGTCCTCGCTGGGTCGCTCCAATAATCGAGTCAGACCCGCCTCGGCTGTAAACAAGCATTGGACCAGATCATCTACAATGCGTTCGAGTTCGGCATGGGTCTCTTCGTGGGAAAACATGAGGGTTTCGAAATCCAACTTCCGAATTTGAGGTAATGGAAGTGGATAGGCCGAGGGTAGAGACGCATCACGTCGATGTACAAGCGGAGACGAAGAAACAGGTACCGAAGGCGAAATAGCAGAGTGTGGATCTGCACTGTTGGGTTTCTCGAAGGTGCTCAAGTTCGATGACGAAGAGTTCGCAGAAGGTATATTGACATTGCCAGAGGGTACGAAAGAGGAATACAGGTGACTTGGGGCGGGCGTGAAGGATTTAAGGTTTGTGTGCAATGTCGTCGGGGATGGAGGCAGGAGGTCGGTCATCCCAAGCTGGTGCTCCGAGGTTAGCGCAGGAGCCTGGAATGGGATGATTATCCGCGCACGAAGAAAGCGATTGTAAAAATTACCTTCAATACGTCCTTGAGCCCCGGGATGCCAGAGAGGTCGCCCACTCCGCCAGCGGAGTTTCCGCTCCGACCTCTCACAGGCTTTGAAGGCGTCTTCGTCTGTGGTGCAGTCTCCGATGCTAGTCTATAGAGACTGGGCCTCTGCTGCGGTCTGTGCCCACCAGGTAATGGTCCCGTATGAGCATCTGGAGTTCGGTCATCAGCGGGCGTGGCAGATCGAGATCTTCCCAGAACTGGTGGCGCCAAGCCAGGTGGCGATGGCCGTCGCGGTAAGCTGGCCGGTATTTGTGCATCGAGGGAGTGCGTAGAACTGTGGAGGGAAACTGGGGTTTCTGATGCACCGGCTCGAGTCGGCGACTCACGAGCCCGAGCCCGAAGCACAGAGCTAGAGAATGACGAGTGTTCATGGTCAGATGATGAGATATGCCCGGGAAACTGGAATTCGGGGGGCAGAGGTGAATTCTGTTCTAGACTTGGACGCGATGGGGGCCCCCGCGTGGTACTTTGAGAACGTTTTTGAGAAGTAGGGTTTCTTGAAGTCGCTGCCGACCTGGCATCCGCCAGAGGGCCACCATCTTTGCTTATCACGGGAAGATTTGTTCCATGTCCAGGTCTATGAGAAACACTCTCCATATCTGACTCGCTTGTGTCCGGACGCGGATCACGACGTCCTACAAATTTTGGTACAACAGTGGTAGATGTCGAAGTGCCATTTCTAAACGTCATAGTCTCAGATGATGGGGAGGCGGGGGCAGTGGAGGGCCTCT
This sequence comes from Lactarius tabidus, assembly GCA_963281015.1. NCBI lineage: Eukaryota > Fungi > Basidiomycota > Agaricomycetes > Russulales > Russulaceae > Lactarius > Lactarius tabidus. The sequence continues at coordinate 1,841,742 of OY725473.1, forward strand.
CGACATGTCCTGGGTGTGACGAATTACCTTGGCCTTCAGAAGGTGGATGGCCAGTGATCGCCTTTGCCTTCGGGCCTCGGGAGATAGTACGAGGGGGAAATGCGAATGTGGCGGTGCTTAAATTTGGACCATCTTCAAAACTACTGTCTATTCGTAAAGCCCGTCTTGCGGTTCGATCGCGTGGAACTGAGGGTGGGGGCGGGGGCGGTGGAACGACAGGCGAAGGTGGGGGGAGTTGCAAGTTGGGGATAGCAGAAGCGACTTCCTTATTAGACGAGTTGAACCCAGGGATGCGAAAAGGATCCGGGGCACTAGCAATGTCACTGTCGAAGAGATGGCGCAAAGAGGTAGGTAGCTTGGACGGGAGCGGTCGAACTGTGGCGAGACTCTGGTCCTCGTTTGCAGCTTGAGGAGAGCCCGATCCGGACAAATCGAAGGACCTCCCACGCACAGTATCGAACTCCCATGGATTCTCGTCGAAATCCAGCTCTTCAGAACTGACATCGAATAAGATAAGTCAACTCCCGTTTTTGTAGGATAGTGGCATGATTCTCACTCATTCTCCTTCTCCCAGGATAGAGGCTCTGATAGATCCGAGGGCTTAGAGCCAGTCTTCTCCCACGCATCATACCGGAGCAACAGGTCTTTCAAGATGGTGACCGAGGCCTTCGAAGCGTTTTTAATCCATCTTGTCTTCAGGAGTTCTTCTGCAGTTAGACGCTATGAAAAGTTAGTAGGGAATATGCAGATTGTCGAGTGTTAACGAACATCGGAAGGGGACTCCGTAAGGGTGAAAGGAATGAAATCACGGAGATCTTTGCTTCCTTCATTTTCCGCCAGTCTCGGGGGTTTGACTTTTGGGATCATCTGGATCACCTTTAAGTGAGCGATTCGGAAGTGAGGGGGGCTGCCTTTGATCATTTCGTAAATCATTATGCCTAGACTCCAGATATCGGCCTTGGTGTCATACGCAGGAACGGGTTGGGCGACTTCGGGCGCCATCCAATACGGTGTACCAATGAAGGTATTACGCTTGCTACTGGTTGTTGCCAAGAGTGCGGAAACGCCGAAATCACATATCATGACCTTCCCTGATGCAGTGATCAGGACATTAGCTGCTTTGATATCGCGATGGATGACGTTGGACTTGTGTAGGTAGTTGAGGCCAATGAGAACTTCGCGCATAATGACGACAACATACTTCTCCTCTAAACAATTGTTGGGAGAAGACTGCATAAGACTGTACACGCTTCCACCTTGAGCGAATTCCATCACAATCCAGACACGGGGACCGTCAAGATAACAACCGAAGTATTTCGTGATATTTGGACCATCACGAAGTTGTGTAAGGAGTGCTACCTCGCGCTGAATGCTGTCCACGTCGTCACCATCATCCGCATCGAGGTCAATGATCTTCAGCGCGACTACATTTCCGGTAGCACGATGGATTCCCTTGTGAACGGAGCCGTATGAGCCTTTTCCAACTGTTTCGAGGCGCTGATAGAGCTCGTGGACGGAGGGCTGGGTCATAACTCAGCGGTGCGGCGGGATGTCATGAACCAGTACGGAGATTCGGGTGCTAGAGAAAGGAATATTGATCGCTGGCCGCTGCCGACCTACAATGCGTCGTCGCCGTCAGACCTTCGTCCGGCCCGAACTGTGACGAAACCCTAACCCTAACTCCGGAGAGGATCTACTCCTGGATTAGATCCAACCACTGCAGTCATCACAATGGACTTTGAGGAAGCCAACGCTAAGCTCGTGTCTCACGAATTTCTTGCCGTCGTGCTGGCAGGATTTGGAAATGAGTACGTCGGGGCTGTCTGCTTTACTGGTTTTCTCTTTGACCACCCCTTCCAGACTTGTTCCACTGACGAGCGACCATGGGGATGAACCATGTCCAAAGGCTTTACTCCCAGTCGCGAATAGGCCGATGATAGACTTTCCTCTGACGTGGCTCGAACAGTCGGGTGTCACGGGTATGTTTTCCAACCTGCGCTTTCCATTCTCGCCTAACATAACATCATTTCAGAGGTATTACTTATTTGTCCAACAGCACATCGCCCCAGTATCTCCCACCACATTCACTCTGATACCTCTTCGTCCTCGTATCCGTCTCTCCACGTGGACGTTCAGACATATGACGAATCTCCAGACCAACCCATCGGGACTTGTGCAGTGCTCAAACATTTCTCGAACCGAATACGGCGAGATTTTGTTTTACTCCCATGCGATTTTGTCCCTCCAGAGGGCTTATCCTTGACCACGATACTAAACAAATACCGCGTTGAGTCTAATCTGGGTGGTGCTATTGCCACCTCTTGCTGGTTAAAGGTTCATGTTTCACCCGCGAGTGGCATACCCGATGAATGGAACCCAACTAGAGCTTCTGTCCCCATTATCTGGGACAAAAAATCTGGCACTCTTCTCCACGTTGATACACCGGACGACCGTGATCGCAATGCTGACGAGCTTGAGATTCGAATGTCCTTGCTTTCTCGGTCCGTATTTTCTCATGAGGAGGAAGATGAACTGACCCTATTTTGAAGATATCCCATAGCATCTCTGTCAACCCAATACACAGACTCTCATGTATATGTTTGCAAACGATCTGTTCTCGACGCCCTTCACCAAAAGTCGACGTTTGATTCTTTTCGGGAAGAATTTTTACCTTGGCTGTGCAAAATTCAATACCAGAAGACAAAAAAGGAGAAGTACGGTCGAGGTTGTCGGCTACGTTTTGTCGTCTGCATAACGCACTGACTATTCTTTCGCCAGTGTTAAGTTCTACAAGGGCCAAGGCGACACATGATATGGCGCTCCGACATTCCACCCTGTTCAGTGGCTCGATCCGCGTACAAGCACCGTCGTCCAGGGATTCTAACTCCCCGTCCTTGAAGCCAATTCCGTTTTCAGTTCCGTCGTCTCCTTCACACCCAGAAATCGGCGACGAGCCTTTGGAGAGTCTCAGGATTGGACTTGTATTGCATGACGCAGGGTTTGCTGGGAGAGTGAACAACGTTGCAACCCTCCTCGAGGTGAACAGACAGGTGTGCCTCGTCGTAATTTTGATCTGTAGACGGAATTTGATAGCAAGCGAAGTTCCTCAGCCGAACGAATTATGCACTGCCTACGGACCCGGAGAACCGGGCTCTTATTGACGCCAAATCTCAAATTTCCTCGGATTCAATGATCGGCACTTCTACGAAGATCGGCGAAAGAACTACGATCAAGCGCTCTGTTATCGGTCGACATTGTGTGATCGGCAAAATGGCGCGTGTTATTGGATGTGTACTGCTGGATCATTGTGTCATTGGAGATGGGTAACAGTTTCGATGCTTTGGTTTGTGGGAAATTCACCAAGGCATTCTCAGTGCGAAACTTGAAGCATGCATCTTGGGCAGGAATACGAAGGTAGGCGCCAAAGCAGAGCTTTTGCGGAGCCTGACACAGGCGGGCTATGAAGTGGATGCTGGGGGTACGAACGCTTTTCTTGACTCGATGCGTTTCACGCTGAACATGGCCATGTAGCTACGATCCGAGGGGAGAGATTAGAGGTATCAGACTGGACGGCGCATCCTCAGTCGTCGACTGACGATGAAGTGTCTGAGGATGAATAATCGTAATTCTGTATTTAGATAGTGTGCCTGTATCACTATAGCACCTGCTCTGACGCGCACTGAACGCGTCGAACGCGGTTGTGGCAGCGGGCGCGCGTCATGTGATGCCAGAGAGCCTGCATCGGCCAACTCGACTTTGAATTGTCGCTTCGGGTCATTCTCTTCCGCTCAAGGCCTCCAGCGCGACCGATGTCCACAACGCCTGGAAAATTACGACAATCTGCAATACCCACGCCAGGAAAGACAAGCGGCATCCCAACTCCTGGACGCTTACGTTCCTCTTCTGCCGCTTCTCAACAATCTGGTCAGCTTCCGCAAGAATCAGAATCCATGTCCCGTGCCTTTGCCGATGCAATCAAAGCAAATGACCCCGCTCTTCACAGGGCAGGTCGAATCAGCGAACCTGCAAATCCCTCGCTATCCCCAAGGGTTCCGCACTCCTTATTTCCGCAGTCTGGTCGCCGATCTGTCACTGGGCGGCCATCTTCGGCTGCGTCTTCTTCCTCACATGCCGGAGCGACACCAGCGCGATCTACCCTGGCGACGCGCACCAAGACCCCTTCTGTCCGTCCACCCAGTAGACAGTCCGATGCTTTCATACGAAGCTCAAGTCGTGTCGAGAGGTCGTTTGAAGTCGGAGATAACGTCAGGATAGAGAGTCTTGGGTTCGAGGGAACCCTCCGATATCTGGGGGAGATAGCCGGAAAGACAGGTCAATGGGCTGGCGTCGAACTGAGTGGTGGGTTCGTAGGGAAAGGAAAGAATGACGGGAGCGTCGATGGGTGAGTCGCATATCTACCGACCCCGGTCTCTTCGGCTTTCACAATTATGCTCGAGGCTCAATAACCCTGCCGTGAGCAGATAAGGTGCCACGCTCGGCCCTTGACCCTTGGGCCGTCTTCGGTCGATGTGCTGTTCTCGCAGTCTCCATGTTATAACCACTGACACTCGTTACTCAGAAAGCACTATTTTGTATGCCCACCCAAGTGCGGCGTGTTTGTCGCTTCTGCAAAGCTTTCTGCGCCTACTGTAGGCATTGGCGTGGTGTCGCGGCCGTCGAGCGTTGCTTCCTCAGGGGGCGGTCGCGTCACGCCTTCATACTCCTCTGGACGCGTCACTCCGTCAAACTTGGCGCGGTACGCACCATATTCTAACGGACGTGTCACGCCCGCCTCGTCCACATCCCTCACGTTGCCGGAAGCAGTGACACCTTCCGCACGTCCACGGATCAAGACGGCCACCACCCCTTTCAATGGTAATGTTCAGAGCGTCCCGTTTCCGATGCGTGCCTCATTTCTATTAGGATTGAAACGAAACGGGAGTCGGACGCTCGAGCCTGCGAGCCCAAGTCGAACATCTGCGACCGCTAGTCCCACAAGGTTCAGTGGACCCATCTCTCTTTCAACCGGCTCCGCGATCTCAAATATGGGATCTCCCTCTTTCAAGACCCCGAAGCCTGGCATGGGGGGTCGTGGTTCTGGCGTCGGTGTCGGCCTCCCTTCTACGACGCCTACGAAAAGCCGTACATCCTTCCTTACACCAAAGCAAAGAGTACCTAGTGCGATCGCCATGCCCCCACCACCATCTCCCTCTCTCGGTCGCACTGTTTCTCTTAACGACTATCCATCTGACTCTGAATCTCATCACGACGCGTTCAATACCTCTGATCTTCAAACTAATGGAAAGGCAATCCAAGACAAGATTGCTAGCCTTCTCTATACACGTAAATCTCTACCGGCTGACATTAGTCCCACGTCCGGACCGTCATCTCCTCGTGGCCATTTAAACGGAGGAACAACTCCCCATGACCGAGTGGCCGAGTTGGAAGCCGAAACTCAGAGGCTAAACATTCTCCTAAGTGGCCTTCAAGGGGAAGAACTCGAACACAGCCGCCGGACCAATAGCATGCGTGAAGACCGTGATCAGGCGCTCTCCCGTGTTGCCGAACTAGAATCGTCCGTGAAGTCTGTCGAACGTAACCTACATGACAGGGACCTCAAGATCGAGGTGCTTGAGCGTTCGTTGTCAAACGCCTCGGCCGACACGGAGAAGGCTCGTGCTGACGGTGAAACCCGTTTGCGTGACTTGCAGTCGCTATTGGACGACAAGGAGGCATTGTTGGGTAGCTTGAAGGAGTCGCTCGCGCTAAAGGAGGGTGCCGAGACAGAAACCCATACGCTCATTACCGCGAAGGATGCAGAAATCAACCTATTGGAAGCACGCGTGAAGAAAGCATATGCTGAGATTGAAGAGGAACGTCGGGAACTTTGGGGTCAGGTGGATGCACTGCGACATGCAGGGCAGGTAAGCATTCGAGGGACTGCTCTGGGCCTCATGCTGATGATTTTGAAAGGAAACGATCGCATTATATGAAGAGCGATTGAGCACTGCCGAAGCCAAGCGCTACGAGATGGAAGATCTGATTGGTTCTCTCCGGGAGCAACTACGAAGTCAGACCCAGGCACCCTCTCCCACCTCTGCTGCTCGACAATTGTCATCTGCAACACAAATCGAGAATGAGGCTCTGAGGGAGCAAGTCGTTCATCTGCAGAAAAAACTCACCATAACGGAGGATATGATGGAAGAAGTGCAGGCGACCGCGGAGAAGGACGAGTCCGCAGTTCGTGAAAGGATGCGTCGCTTTAAAGAGAAAGAGGAGCTCCTGAAACAGCAGGTTGCCGAATGCGAGTCAGAAATTACTCGGCTCGTCAAGTCGGAAAACAACGCCCGAGTCAGAACCGAAGAAGTTGGGGAAGCCTTACGTGAGAGTACAGTTGCCCTCGAGAACGCCCAGGTTGAGATCGAAGGACTTCGCGCTGAAATCACGGTGAGGGGATTCGAAATGGTCTGAGGTGTCTACTGATGGATGTCTTGACAGAATTTGGAAGGCATTGCAAGCCTCTCATCTGCTGATCCCACCGACAAACCCACTGAGCCTGCTCAGCGATCGACGTCGGAACATACGCACTGCATGGAGGAGATTGCCCGATTGAAGGGCCAGCTCACAGAAACCTCGAAGGTTGTTCAGGTTGTCAATGGCATCAAGACGTCTCCTGAATCCGAACAGCTGCAGGAGACCATTGAAGAGCTGTCAGTCGAAAAAGCTAACGTGAGATATGTTTCATAATCCTGCTACTATCATGGCTGAGGGTATCCCAGCTCGAAACCATTCAGACTGACTTGCAGGCGAAGCTCGCAGAAGAGGCGAAAACTGTCGTTGACCTGCGGGAGCGTCTCGATCGTAGTCTGTCAGAGCTTGAAACTGCACGCAAGAAAGCTCATCGTGACGCACCTATATCCGATGGTCAGCAAACCGGTAAACTGTCACCATCTTCCACACGACATGAGTCTATCCCGAGCTCAGTTCGTGAAGAGCTAGCTGGACTGAAGTAAGCCGCCTCACTCATGCGTGATTTACTCATGCTGATACCTCAAAGGCACATCGTTCAAGAGTTGCAAAAGGAAAATGCCAATGCAGCCCATCAGAACAAACTCCTGGAGTCGGAGAATAACTTACTCTCGTCTGAAGTCGAGCAACTCCGCAAGGCTAGTTTGCTGACCGCTGGAAAGCAAGGAGATTATTGATGCAGATTTACAGAGCAAGGAGGCTTTAGAAGACGTCGCAAGCAGCAGACTCCATCATGAAGAAGCTAGTCTTCCCGAAGATGCTTCCGAACCATCCGGAGATGCGGTATCGTTACAAAAAGCCCTGCGTGAGATGCGGGCGCGGTACGAGGCAAGTAGAGCTTAGTTTCCGATCAGTTGCCATCTCACGTCGGTTTGCAGATCGACCTCGAACAGCTGCGGAAGCGATTGACGGAAACCGAAGCTAAAAGTGCGAGGACAGCCCATGATGTATGGCCCCAAACGTCTCCCTTTATCGGATCAGAGCTGATAATTGATCCTCGGCTCAGCTTAACAAAGAAGTCGGCGAGCTAGAAAGTTTAATCGAGACTAAGGTGAGCCTGCAACGTCGCGTCCCTGAATAGTTCAGCCAACAAATTATATGTGCAGATCTACCGAGAGGTGAGCCTGCTTGTAAACAGGGCATGGTTAACAGTACTCAGAGGATAACAGGATGAGCTCGAACAAGAAATAGAACAGCTGAAGGAGAAACTCGCACGCGTTGAAAAGAAAAGTTCAAAGCGCGCAAATCAGGCGATGAGTCTACTCTCAACAGACTCTTTGGACTCGATGTCAGATGCGAATCAGGGCCCCTTAACCGGAGACGTGTGTGAAATTTGTGAGCAGCCTGGTCACGACATCTTCACCTGCGATCTGCTACGCGGCAGCCCCGCACCAACCCCAGGAGGTAAGGATGCGCCACCGTCGGAATTATACTGTGAGGACTGCGAGAATTACGGGCACGTCGCGGCAGATTGTCCTCACTCTATGGATGTCTTTTGAGTCAATAGTGGATTGGATCAGATATTCCCATGCTTTCGTTCTTTGCCTTCGCATTACTACTTTTGCCTTACTATGTACTTACTCATTCAATTATACCCGATCTAGTAATCATAATCGAGAGAGGTTGGAGACTTGGAGTGCCAGAATGACGTCAGTGAAGCATCATCATATTTAGGCAGTCGTCACAGCCACATGGAAGAAACGAAAGGCTACTACTACTACTACAAGCATGGAGTCCTATGCCAATATCGCTGCTAAGAATGTGCCACCCTATGAGCAGCAGGTATGTTCTTACTGTGATGCTCCTTGTCGTCTTACATAGCTCATCATTGTCACGACAATGCTACAGCCCCATCCTGATCCTGCGCTGCTTACTACGCCCTCGTTGTTAGGCGATGCACCCTTCGATGACACTGCAAAAGTGAATGTGGTGCATCGTGATAGCGAGCCTTCAATAAAGTCCACCTCTGATGCAGCCACCGGCCCCGGACTGTCGCCTCCAAGAAGGGAAAGGGAGGACAAATATTCCGATGACCAGATGCCGCGGGGATGGGAGAAGGTGAAGGACGTCGTTCTTCGTCCTTCCGTCGCTGGTGGTCTCGTTGGCGTTGGTATGCCCGCATAGGCTCTTAGCACATTCAAAGACTGACAAGCCCCTCCAGCGAACATCGGTCTTCTCGCTGGAGCTTCATATGCATTTTACATGTACCCACGACTCCGCCGCGACACGAAAGTCATAGTATCCACTATAGCAGCCGCCTTCGCGCTGTTTGGTGCCGAGGGCTACGCTGTCGAAGCACGCCAAGGCAAATCGGCTGAGGTAGAAGCGGGAAAACGCAAGGTGCGAGAAGACGGATCCGGATACAGACATGCGGGTGAACATGTGCTGAGATCGGGTGAACGCAGTGAGGTTGTCGGACTCCGTAAGTCCGTTTGTTTCTATGCACAAGCAACCGGCATCAACCTCCCGAGGACAGTTAATGTCGGAGTCTTGGGCATTGTGGGTTACGTCGCATACACCAATTGGAAACGTCCAAGTTGGGATAGGCGTGTCGTTTCCGCTACTTCCGCCGGTCTTATCGCGCTGTGGGGGACTGAAATGTGAGTATTTGCTATTTTGAGGTACAACATACTAATGGGTCACTAGCGCTCTATATTCTGGCGTTAACGTCAGGCAATATTTTCGTCCGAGATCGTGATGTCTCTTGTAGGTATAGCACCTCTCAATAAATTCGAATGGGCGTTTAGCATGTTGTTAAATGACTTTGGCCGTAAAATTTACTGATGGTGACGACGCACTAAACGGCGCACCAATGGATCTACCGCGTTGCTGTAAGCAAGGAACAAGTATGGCAGCAATGATCCACTAACAATGAATACTTGCACGGACTCAGAACAGACGAAGGCGTTTCTGTGGCAGATAGCGTACCAGTTGGTCTGCGTGATTCGGACTGCGAGTGCAGTAAAGGTCTCGAATACAGCCTGAGTGGTCTGACTCTTGTAAAATAGTCGTATCTGGGTACTGGCTTGCACTGTATGATATGAGTAGTGAAGTGAACGTTCAACGTTCAACGCCGAAACAGAAATAAGTCGCGTTTGCGTCTGATTCAGGCTCAATTTCCTTCGAAAACAAGGTCACAATCTAAAAATCATAGGAGCACGTTGCGGTCGTTGGCTTAGGCGCTGCTAATGACACATCTGGTATTAAGTTCTCACGAGTCGTCCCTCAGGACCGCGTTCATCCTGAGCCAGAACTTGAAGTTGGTTGAAAAACAAAACATGTCGTCCGACCTCTCCTCTCTGTTAGCGTCGTCGAAAGCCCTTACATCCCACCTAAAACTCCAAGATCTACCAAATGTCTCTCTCTCCTTGGACCAGATTGAAGCACAGTCACGGAGGCTTCTCCCGAGGCAGCCTGGAGCTCCTACAGACGCAGGTCGCGCGTAAGCCCAGTAACAAGCAACCACGAGTAGTCATTGATATACCTTCCAAAGAAATTACCTGCTAGCGCAAGCCCACATCGACGTGCCGGCTCTTGCAAACTCCATTGCGCATCTTAATACGTCTGCCACATTCTTACCACTCCAACCCCTGCAAGACACCGATATTTCGGGTTATCTGCGACATGCACATGAGCAAAATGTTATATCGACTATTGAAGAAGCACGGAGGGAGACCCAGGAAGAGTTCTATCGCGTTCTAGAGGACCGAGGAAGACGCGAGTGGGATGCTCGTAAGAAGCGAGTTTTTGAAGAATTGGGTGGTCGTCTAGGTGGAGATAGTGGAGCATTGGTGATGACAGGCAAGCCACCGCAAAGCAGAAGTGCACTCACGGTGCGTGGCGCTTGTACCATTTACTGCACCTCCTGACCTCCTCGCAGCTCAGTACCACTTCAAGTCCTAGCTTGCAAATGCAAGGCAAGATGATGGCATATGACCGTGTCGTAGTCGACTTGAATGCGGCTCGTGTACGCGGCACCTCATTTCCAGTTATCCACGCGTTTATCCAAGCGGCACTTTCTCTTAACCCCGATGTGCGTGCCTTCCTGATACTAGCTACTCTCTCCTATTTATACACCATACTTCAGCGAACGCATCAAGTCATACAAATATTCCATATTCTTGCGAAAATTACCGGCGAGCCCCCTGGAACCCCACCACTCGCTCATGCGGGCGCGCATATACTGAACACACCACTCATGGAACGCCGCCATGCTCGTGCATACCTCGGTGATCATGCTTCAAGAGAAGCCGTCGATTTGAGGAAGCAAATCGCGTCCGGTGCGCGTGCAGCTCTCGAAGAGCAGTATCTCGATGTACTTGAACGTACACTCCAAGCGCGTCCACTTCAGGCACAACTTGGTGGTGATCCGACTATTGCGAATCGTGTACGCGCTTTCCTGCTCGTGCGGTATTACCGTGGGGGAGAGTGGCAGGATCGCATCGAGGTGGGCTCTGTTCTGGCTGTTTTGAAAACCATCGCTGACAACTCAGGTAGTTGGTTGCGGCCCAGCCCTTATGGGCCAAGTTATTCTATCTCGTACGCACGGGACATGCGAGAGAAGCTCTCGACGAGGCGCTTGCTCACCGGCAGGCTATTGAGCACCGTGAAGATAGCTTTGTTGCTCACTTCCGTGTCTGGGTGGAGTCTCCCGATCATCGGTGTGTCGTTTACCCATCCTCTGCCTGAGTCCAACTTCATGCGATCATTTAGTCTACCAAAACCCCATCGGGACCATATCCAGGCTATTTATAATGCACATATGTTGCATTCAACGAGTGTTGATCCGTTTAAGCTCGCCCTCTACAAGCTCATGGGTAAGCTGGACCCGACCAAACGCACCGTACCGCTTGTCACAGCAACGACTGAGGATTGGCTTTGGTTCCAACTCGCAATGGTATGTTTTTTTCTCTGTTAAGCTTCCTTGAGCCTATCGAACTTGCACAGGTCGACGAGGAGGAAAATGGTGGTTTGCGTGGGCTTGCAGAGGTGTTGCTCAACTATGGTGAACGCCATTTCGAGGGCGCGTCTGGCTCAAAGGGAGCTCGGACCGGGTTGTGGGCTGCTGTACTCCTCACTTGTGGCGAGTTTGAGAGGGTAAGTGACCTTGGCTGTGTGTGTGTTGTGTTAGTGACGAACGAACTTAGGCTGTCGCTGCACTCTGGGAACATCCAGAAACGGACGTCGAAGCTCTTCATTTGGCCATTGCCCTGTCTTACCATGGTCTACTGCGTGCTCCTTCGCGGACCGAGTCGTCAGACATAACACCACGTAAGTGCCAATCGCTGAATCGGTACTCTCCTCACCACGGCCAATACAGTGTCACTCTCCTCAAGTAGCCCACCTGCACTCAGTCTCACTACACTGATATGGCGATACGTGCGCCAGTTTGTGCGTTTGGACGCCAAAGAGGCCTTGCAATATGTGTATACGGTCACTTTAGGTGCAGACCAACCAGGCGGAATAGGCAAGGAGCAACTCGGACTCGCTTGGGAGCTTGTGCGACGTGTCATTGTACTTGCCAATGCCGGCCCTGCATGGGATGAACTTGTTGGCGGTTTCCGAGGCGACGGAATGCGCTTTGTACTTCCATTCCCTGTGTCCAGTATTCGCATCAATGCTCACTGCTTGCAGACAGGCGTTATCGAGCAAGCGGCACCGTTGCTCAAGCTGAATGATGCTCGTGAACTCAATGCCGAAATTTTCGTGCCTGCTGCCCGACAGGCTGAGGAGAGCGACTGCGTCCTGCAGGCGATCAAGCTTTATAATCTCGCAGGAGAGTACACCACCGTCATCAACAGCCTCGCGACCGCACTTGGTACAACACTGGCTGCCCCTGGCAGTGGAGGAGAGCGCGCACGCTCACTCGAAGCAGCCGCAAGCGATATAATTCGGCACTATGAGCGAACGGGCCGCGCCCCTGGTCGTGCCAGAGATGCTGTTGTCAAGCTGTTGCGTGTAAGAGAGGCGCTTGACGCGAAGGCTGAGGGAAGACTTGATCGAGCATTGGAGGTATGCGCAGTCACTCTGTGACCTTTCTGCGCGTGTTGACTGTGAGAGTAGATCATTGAATCGACAGACCTTGTCCCGCTAGATGGGGACGTGGCGAAGACCAACCGCCGAGCGGAGGAATTCAAGGATTTGCACGACGCCCTGCAACGCAACTTGCAGACGTACCTTCCACTTGCGATGGATGCCATAGCTGGCGTCTACCAGAAGATCAAGGCGTCGAACGTTCCTGATGCGAGTAGGCAAATGGTATGTGAACGGTTCCTGTGTATCTTTGTGTCGATTTGACTTCCTTTGGAATAGACACTCGCAGCGCTGAGGAAGAAATCGCGTTCTTTGATGGTGTTTGCTGGGATGCTGCGCTATCGCCTATCTCCTGATGTATACTCGTACCTTGCGCGGTTGGACGTAGAGGTCGCTTTATAAGTCTCATGTTGTAAACCTCTAGCATCTTTCCTATTCTTGTCACGAGTTGGTGTTGTCTGTGGATAATTTGAATCTCCGACGACGCGTCGCGTTGATGGAACATTTGACTGTGGTGCACAGGGGTCAACCCCAAGTACTCTCCTGATCTGATACGGAGTCATCTTTACGCGCCATACAATTTCCAGAGAGTCTGCTCTTCCGCTCTTGCCGTCTGTGTACTCAATATGTACATCAAGACGCTCACGATCCAGGGTTTCAAGTCATGTGAGCACTGTTGTGTTGCCGCCAACACGCGAAACCTGACCTCTAACAGACAGAGACCAGACACAAATAGAACCGTTCTCTCCAAGACATAATGTTGTTGTAGGGCGGAATGGGTCTGGAAAAAGCAACTTTTTTGCAGGTATGTTGAGAACGTCTGTGCAAACACATCCGCTGACTCTTGGTCTTGAAAGCAATTCGTTTTGTGCTTTCTGACGCGTATACATCAATGTCCCGTGAAGAGCGTCAGGCGCTCCTCCACGAAGGCGTTTCGACCACAACAACACTTTCCGCTTACGGTTGGTTTCTTAGCGTTACTAGTCCAACCATGCTTCTCAAACCCAGTTCCAGTCGAAATGGTATTCGATAACTCTGACAACCGCTTTCCAACTGGCCGCGATGAAGTTGTTCTGCGTCGCACCATCGGACTTAAGAAAGACGAATACAGCCTTGATAAAAAGAGCGCCAGCAAAGCGGATGTCATGAACCTTCTTGAGAGTGCTGGGTTCAGCAAGGCTAACCCATACTACATCGTTCCCCAAGGCCGTGTGAGTTTATCATTTGATGGGCGTTCTCGCATCGCTGATATTGTACAGATCACCACTCTTACCAATGCGAAGGATCATGAACGCCTTGCTCTGCTGAAAGAGGTTGCGGGAACCAAAGTCTACGAGCAAAGACGTGCGGAGTCTCTGCGGATCATGGCTGAGACTGAAGGGAAGAAAGACAAGATTATCGAGCTGCTTGACTTCATTGAGACTCGCCTTGGAGAACTTGAAGAGGAGAAGGAGGAATTGAAAGAGTTCCAGGAGAAAGATAAGGAGAAGCGCTGTCTCGAATACGCGCTGTACCAACGGGAGCTGGAAGAAGTTGCGGAGGCTCTGGAAGATATTGAAGAGGAAAGAAAGAGGGAGCTCCATGGGGCGAACCAGCGCCGCGAACAGTTTTCCGATCGCGAGCAACAAATCCAGGTATGCAATCCCCTTTCCTTCCCTCCCCTTAGTACCATCAATTCCCTCCTCAGACATTGGAGAGCCAAATATCTACAGCGAAGCACGAACTATCGACCCTTCAGTTGACGAAGCGTGGAGCTCAAGGGGAGTTGTCCGACCTCACCCGCTCGCATAAGGAACTTGAACTTCGTATTGCCGATCTGCGTGCGGCCGATGCGCGTGCTGGTGGCCAGCGCGATGCCATCGAAAGCGAACTCGCTGACGTTGAAGCTCAGGTAGCACAAAAAGAGGCGACACTGGCCACCTTACTTCCACGATGGGAGGCACACCGCGTGGCCGAGTCTGAGCAACGGCAGGCGCTCGACGAGGCAAACGGAAAACTATCTGCACTTTACGCGAAGAAAGGCAGACTGGAGCGCTTCCGTACTCGTGCAGAGCGCGATCAGTTCTTGCGCTCCGAACTCGCGGCTCTAGAATCCCACCGGAAGGCTCAGGGCGATGCTTTGAGGGCATCAAATGGGGAGCTACAAGCTGCTCTTGCATCACGCGAGCAGCTGGATGGACGCGTAGCAGAAGTTACACAACGCGGTGAAGATAGTCGAAACCGTGCAAGGGACTTGGGCGAGGAGCTTGCGAATCTTGCGGACCAGCGCAGCGAGTGGGTTGAGCGGCGCAAGGACCTCTGGCGAGAGGATGCGAAGCTCGACTCGACTCGAAATCGCGCTGCGGATGAGCTGAGATCGGCCGAAAGGTCCCTGGCCAGCATGATGGACAAGGTAAACAGTCAAGCGCGCGGCTGCCTGCCCATTACTGATTGCGTAACAGGAAACCGGCGCCGGGTTACGTGCCGTAGACTCTATCGCGGCACGATTGAATTTGGATGGGGTTTATGGTCCCCTGTACCGGCTCTTTGAGATCACGGATGCGAAATTTAACAGTGCTGTTGAGCTGACGGCAGGGAACAGGTGCGGTCCGGAGTGTATTGTTGACCCTGCACAACTCACACCAGTCTCAGTTTGTTTCACGTCGTAGTCGACACAGACCAGACGGCATCCAAAGTTCTTGATGTGATGATGCGTGAGAGGACCGGCCGCGTTACATTCATGCCACTCAACCGTCTTAAACCCAAAAACCCTGTCCCGCCGAACGCAGATGACGCCATTCCTCTTTTAGAAAAGCTTCGCTACGATCCGGCACATGCCAAAGCGTTTCAGCAGGTGTTCGGTAAAACATGTGTTTGTCGTGACCTTACGGTCGCTGCGGCATATGTGAAGAGTCACGGAATCAACACGATCACTCTCGATGGTGACAAGGTTGATCGCAAAGGCGCACTTACAGGCGGGTATCACGATATCAGGCGCTCCCGACTCGAAGCTGTTAAGAATGTAGCGACCTGGCGCTCCAGGGTCGCTGCGGAAGAGGCTCGTTCACGAGAGGTCAAAGCCGAGACTCTCAAACTTGACCAGGAGATCGCCCGAGTGAGTGGCCGTATACAAGTTTTAAGCAGCCAACAGAAGGTGGCGCGGGAAACCCGTGAGGGTATTAGCGCTGAAATCATGGTCATTCAAAGAGAGAAAGAACGTATTGAAGGGAGGATTTCAAAGCTGGAGGAGGATGTGCAAGAACTTGGCGGTGAGCTGCGTGCTCTGGATGCACGCATCGAGGCCTACAGGTCCGAGCTGTCAAGCCCAATGGTCCAGGAGTTAAGCGTGGAGGAGAGGGATTTCATCGATGAGCTCAGCAGAGATGTCGAAGCCCGGCAGAAGTCGCTTATTGAGATGGGAAAGACAAAGACTGAGGTTCGCATCCCGCTTCTTTCCAGAACCCTGCGTTGACGAAGATGACGGACAGCTGGCTAGGAGCAAGAATATCATTCAGATCGAACTGAATGAGAGCTTACGTCGGCGACGAGATGAGCTCCGTTCGCAGATCGAGGGGCTAGGTGTGCCCGAGGTTGGCGATGCCAGCGCTGCAGACGATCTGAAAGTCCGAACACATGAAATGAGCTCCGTTAACAATGCCATCAACACACTGACAAAGAAGGTGCAAGGTGTGTACCCCTTGAATGCACCTGTAGAGTGATTACAACCCAGCATAATAGAAATGGAGAGAGGAGTCGATAGGCTTATGCACGACCTCCAAGAGCACCGGAGTAATCTGGAAACGATGCAGAATCAGCAGGTAGAAGACAGTCGTAGTATGGCAAAACAGCAGAAGAGCACAGAGCGTTATCTTGCTAAAAAGAATCTCCTTGTGAGCAAGAAAGACGAGTCTAACCGCAATATCCGAGATCTTGGCGTGCTTCCAGAGGAAGCTTTTGAGAAGTACATTAATGAGAAGTCGGACAGGGTAAGCCCCGTTCTTTTTGGTGTGCTTGGCAATTAATAGCTGGCCCGCTTAGCTGGTCAAGAAATTGCATGCTGTGAATGAAGGCCTCAAGAAATTCGCGCACGTTAATAAGAAAGCTTTCGAGCAATACAACAATTTTACCAAGCAAAGGGATCAACTACTGAAGCGACGCGAAGACTTGGAAAAGTCTGGAGAGTCGATCGAACAGCTTGTCGAAGTCCTAGATCAACGTAAGGACGAAGCGATTGAACGGACTTTCAAGCAGGTGGCCAAGAACTTTGAAGAGGTTTTCGAGACCCTGGTCCCCGCCGGTAAGGGGAAGCTCATCATTCAGAGGCGGGTGGATCAGGTAAGTAGCGTGTCCTACGAATCACTCATCCAACTGAGGTGGCGCATCAGGATGACGATGAAGCTGAGGAGGCCGATGACTCTCAACAACGTAGTGTTGACAACTACACTGGAGTAGCCATCAAGGTGTGCACTCTCACATCTGTCACGCCTTCTGTGTCTTAGCGTCGCAAAGGTTTCGTTCAACTCCAAAGTGGACGAGGGCCTGCGTATCCAGCAACTCTCCGGTGGTCAGAAGTCATTGGTTGCCTTAGCCCTTGGCACGTACTGCATTCTTTGGCACGCATCGTGGTCTCACTCTAAAAATAGTCTTTGCTATTCAAAAGTGTGATCCAGCCCCATTCTATCTGTTTGACGAGGTACGTCAGAATCTAGATTGTTCTTGCAGAAGCGATTCTTCCACTAATTGTTGTTGCTTGTAGATCGACGCAAATCTAGACGCTCAATATCGGACTGCTGTCGCTGGTGAGTGCGAGTTAGAATGTCGTTGTCTTCCTTCTTAATACGGAATGACGCCAAGCGATGATACATTCACTGGCTTCGTCGGGCCAATTCATCACCACAACATTCCGGCCAGAGATGCTCGTGTCGGCGGATAAATTCTACGGTGTCCTTTTCAATAACCAGAAAATCAGCTCTATTCGCAGCATCAAGAAGGAAGAAGCAATGGAATTTGTAGATCAGGTACGTTCGAAAGCAAAGCATTTATCAATGGACCTAACATGCAAGGTGCACACACACAGGAGGCCCAGGCGCAGTGATGGCACGGACATTGGAGTAAATACGATATCTTGTCATAATCATGCTGTGCTGTGTACTCTTCCCGTTGTTGTCCGTCCAATAGACTTATCTCACGTGCAAATGGTTTCCGGTCACTAACGGCCCGGGCTTGTAAGCTGGAACCCCACCAAATGTTCCGTTCCAAGTCTGGGGAAGAGAATACCTCCGAGGTATCAACGCACACCCTCTCTCATCCTTCACCTCCATTCCCTAGATGAACTACTTATGGGGAGCCGTCAATGCGATCAGTGCCCCGTACCAGTATTACAAGGACATTAATCCGTCAACACTCACCGGGGCTATTGACGTCATTGTCGTACGGAGGCTTGGGTTCGATGGCACCGCGGAGCTTTTCAGCACTCCGTTCCATGTCCGGTTCGGAAAGTGGCAGGTACTCCGACCAAGTGAGAAAAAGGTGTGCACGTACGCTTGTGCAAAGACTATTCGCGTAACCCTGTCCTCTTCAGGTGGACATAGCCGTTAATGGAAACGCTGTACCGTTCAGTATGAAGATTGGAGAGGCAGGGGAGGCCTTCTTTGTCTTTGAGACAGACGGCGACGTTCCAGAGGATCTTATAACCTCTCCCCTTCTCGAACCTACTGAGCCCGGTTTTCTCAAGTCGCCACCACGGGAAGATATTGGGAGTTCTGGCGCGAGAGAAAGGGAGACTGGCCTTGCTGACGTGGTTGGGCAGGAACCTGATTTCCTCGATCTCGATGCACCATCCACCTCACCTCCGAAGACAGTTTCAAAGTCGCCGATCTCTTCTAACTTATCGGTCTCCTCACTGGACATTTCGTCACAGCCGGAGAGGACCTCGTCCAACTCTATTGACACAGTAGATTCGACAGTTCCCACTTCTGTCGAAGGAGAGGAAGCGAGGCTACCGATTGCACATGGCAATTTTCAAGTCAATCGTGAAGACGCCCATTCGGCAAGGGTAGATCACGAGGATAGCTACAAGGAGAAGACGCCAGATCCAGGGGAGTTAGGTGACGGAGCTCCACCCAGGCCTGGCGTAGAAGATATATTTGGGTCACACCAATCCAAAACAGGAGGTGTGTAGTATTCTTGTTTTCTCTCACAGGTTTACATTGATTAAGCCTATGGGCCACAGCAAATGCCCTGAGTTGCCGTCCTGAAGAAACTTTAAACCCCCATGAAGCGAGCGAGCGACAAGGCGGTGCGTGTCTATATCCTTCTAGATAATTTATCTCTAATTCTTCGTCCAGAAACCTCGCGTCAGTCGCCTCTACCTTGAAAGAATGCTGTTTTGATATCTGACACATGCTCCCCACCAGCTGTCACCCCAGCGCCTTCCCACGAACCTATACCCTTTCCGAGCCTGCGCGTAACATCTGTTCCACCGTCAGATATTCCAAACCACCCTTCTGCTCCTTCAGATGATTACTCTTGGGAGTGGGGCGGATTTCCTCAACGTTCACCGATTGGTATGCAGTACCCAGTACCCACCCCTCTTCAGGCACTGGACGGCACCTCGGCGGACGACCTTGTCACAGCTAGTGAACTCGACGACTTCCATCGTAGCAAAAGCCTTCCTCCAGAGTTTGAGCTAGAATTCTCGGATGAGCTGCCTTCCACGTCACTACCGGAGGCTGAGCACCTCCGCCAGTTGGAACCGTTATCTGATGTCGAGGCAGATTACAGTCACGGTCCAAGTTCGCCAAGTCAAGAGTACAGGTCCTGGGTCCGCTGGTGGCGCCGTGATCGTAGACTGCCCAGGGGTGTTGATGTACGAGTTCCACCCTTAAAAACTGCAGCGAGCACCCCATTACCAAGTGTCAGTTGCGTTCTGTAATCTTACAATCGCAATGCTGATCGGTGGGACGTAAAGGAGGCACACAGGGCTTCAACCATTGATGTGCCAACACTTGATGAGAGCACGCGCCATTCGTCTACCATCTTGCACCCTGCTTTATCGGGAGCGCCTAGCACATCATCGCCTTCTCCGCAAGGGAGACAAAACGCCTCGAAAGTACGGTATGCGAAGACTTTGAGGCTCACATCTGAACAGTTGGTAAGTCTATGAAGTTATGCTGAGCTCATAACCTACGTTATATCGCAGCAAGCGCTTGACTTACGGCCGGGGGCAAATACAATTACCTTTTCGCTGGCCTCATCTGGCGTGGTGGCGTGCGCTGCTCGCATCTTTTTGTGGGAGCATACAGACAGTGTTGTAGTGTCTGATATCGATGGTACTATCACGAAGTGAGTTTCATGACTTTCTTTTGCGAGTGTCGGCTGACGCAGTGACAGGTCGGACGCGCTCGGGCATATGTTCACGCTGATTGGGCGTGATTGGACACACCTTGGTGTTGCCAAATTGTACACGGACATCGTCAAGAACGGCTATAAGATCATGTATCTCACCTCTCGTGCCATTGGCCAAGCAGATTCTACGCGCTACTACCTTCGGGGTATCAAACAGAACGACTATCAGCTACCCGAAGGTCCTGTCGTTATGAGCCCAGATCGCCTGATGGCTTCATTACATAGGTGAGCTGTTCATGCAGAGAACGTTGTGGTACTAACTGACGAGCGCGGTACCGAATACCATAGGGAGGTGATCATGCGTAAGCCCGAGGTATTCAAGATGGCCTGCCTTCGTGATATCCAGAGGCTATTTGGCCCTGCAATGCCCTACCCATTCTACGCGGGTTTCGGGAACCGCATCACCGACGCACTATCATATCGTAGCGTGAACATTCCAAGCTCACGAATATTCACAATCGATTCGCTTGGTGAAGTGAAGATGGAATTACTTGACCTCGTTGGGCACAAGTCCGAGTAAGTGTCGCAAACTAAAATCACTTACCTCCTGATCTGAGTTTTCTCTGTAGGTCTGTGCAAAGTTACATCCACATGACGGACCTTGTTGACCAAATGTTTCCACCTATCACCAACAAATGGGACAACGACTTTACTGACAGCAATTATTGGAAGGCACCACTTGTAGATTTTCCTCTACCAGACCTGGCGCCACCGTCTCCAGCATTGAGCGCACGTTCCGATACGTCCAATAAGAGCGCCTTTGCACGCCTACGCCATTTCAGTTTGCGTAGTACGGGCAGTAGTCGTTCACGTTCGTTCGCGCCGTCGCCGCCACCGGCGGATGACAGACGTGGGCGTGACATGAACACCACTGGCGCACACAGCCACCAACGACAGCTGTCCAGTATCGAACGCATTAGCAACACATTTGTCGGTCTTGCTAGTCGCAGTGTCAGTCCGGACACACCATCGAGCTACGAACCGGAATCCGAAGGGGAGGATTTACATGGTGCTTCTGACGCTCCTGGCCGCCGTCGTCGTTCCAGGCCTAGAAGTATGCCTGGATCGCTTCCTGGATCTCCTCATTCATCGGATGATGAGGACCTGGAGTTCGGGGTGGCTGACAAGGGTATAGATGATACGACGTCGGGACAGGTCGTAGACATGGTAGAGCAGGAATTTGACGAAGACTTATTCGCGACCATCAGCAAAATGGCCCACTACTAGGTTAGCTGGCACATGTGTATATCATTCTTACAGTAACCACGTCCAATATAATAGCTTAGCTAATACTTTGACTGCCGTTCACGTGACTGTTTCAGTGACGCTCCCTTTGGAAGACGCACTCTCTTGACCAACAACCACCATGGCGGATGTACCAACATTAAGCATCACTCTTCTAGGAGCCGGCCAGGAGGTTGGACGGTCATGTTGTGTTCTTCAATACAGAGATATAACGATCGTCTTGGACGCCGGTGTACATCCTGCCCATACTGGCATGGCATCGTTGCCTTTTATTGATGAATTGGACTGGAGCACAGTGGATGCCATACTCGTAACACAGTGCGCTCCCTTCTCCCCCCTTCCTTGTTTGAGTCGGTCTCCTCAACACACGTTAAGTTTCCATCTAGATCACGCAGCAGCATTGACATACATCACTGAGAAAGTGCGTCAGGGACAGCGAGATGGATATTCAGAACTCTCACTCGATTCTCCCACCGCATACAGACTAACTTTCGAGAAGGCAAAGGCAAAGTTTACATGACTCACCCAACGAAAGCTCTTCACAAGTTTATGATGCAGGACTTTGTCCGGATGAGGTATGAATCACCGATCTACCTCTGTCTACTGCTCACAACTGTTCAGCAATTCGTCGACTGACGCGCTAATCTCCCCTCTTGATCTCTCAATGTCTATTGCCTCTATCATCCCTGTCTCTGTTCACCAGCTGATCACTCCCTGCCCTGGCGTTACCTTCACACCATACCATGCAGGTCACGTTCTAGGCGCTTGTATGTTCATGATCGATATAGCCGGCCTCAAGGTCCTCTACACGGGCGATTACTCTCGTGAAGAGGATCGCCATCTCGTCAAAGCCGAAGTACCGCCCACCCGCCCAGACGTGCTCATTGTAGAGAGTACGTATGGTGTACAAAGCCTGGAAGGACGCGAGGAAAAAGAATTGCGCTTCACGAACCTGGTACATTCGATTATCCGTCGGGGAGGACACGTATTACTGCCTACGTTTGCCCTGGGGCGTGCACAAGAGCTTTTACTGATTCTTGATGAGTACTGGAAAAAGCACCCTGACCTGCATAACGTTCCTATCTACTATGCGTCTAGCCTTGCACGCAAGTGCATGGCCGTATACCAGACGTATATCCATACAATGAATTCCAACATCCGAACGAGGTTTGCAAGGAGGGATAACCCATTTGTCTTCAAGTACGTCGTCAATTCCCCTATTGTGAACCTTGCTTTAGTCCGCATCTCTATAGGCACATCTCAAATGTACCACAAGCGCGCGGTTGGGAGCGCAAGATAGCCGAGGGGCCTCCTTGTGTCGTTCTTGCCAGTCCTGGAATGTTGCAACCTGGCACAAGTAGAGAACTTCTTGAGCTTTGGGCTCCCGACCCTCGAAACGGCCTCGTGGTTACAGGTTACTCCGTTGAGGGTACACTAGCCCGGGTGAGTCTTTCTTCGTTTTGCGACCCACTGGTACCGTGCTTCGGGGACATGGTGTTATTTTGGGGGTGTGTATGTACGAACCAATGCACGCTATTCTCCCATCGCGTGTGATCATTGAGTCTTTCACACCCTCAACGAAAGTCACATTTTGAGAACATCGCTGATATCCTCTCGCAAATAGGAAATCATGAATGAGCCAGAAGAAATCGCTGGAGCGAAGGGCAATACCATCCCACGCAAACTTTCCGTGGACTATATCTCCTTTAGCGCACACGTCGACTACACCCAAAACTCAGAGTTCATCGACATGATCAAGGCTCCTCACATTGTGCGTTCTTCTTTTCCTTCTTGTTCCTCCACTGGACGTACACGGTAGGTTCTCGTACACGGCGAGCAAACGGCCATGGGCCGTCTTAGGGCTGCCTTGCAAGCGAAATACAAAAACCGAGACGAAGATATCAAAGTACACTCGCCTCGCAACCTCGAGACGTTGAACCTCACCTTCCGCCCCGAGCGAGTAGCCAAAGTGATTGGCGGCTTAGCCGCAAATCCTCCCCAGACTAACGACATCCTCTCTGGCCTGCTTGTATCGAAAGACTACTCGTATACACTGCTGGACCCCCGTGATCTGAGAGACTTTGCGGGGCTTTCAACGTGTGTTGTGACCCAACGCCAGAAAATATCACTTGGCGTCGGATGGGATCTAGTGAGGTGGCATTTAGAGGGTATGTATGGCCGAGTCGAAGAGGGAATGGACAAGGACGGTGCCCCAACGATGCGAGTGAGTTCTCCTTTTACTACACTGGAAACCCAGCGGTGGAGTTGACCCCGTGTACCCCGATCAGGTGATGGGTGCGGTGGATGTGAAACAGACGGCCGCACATGAGCTCATACTAGAGTGGGATTCGAGCGCCGCGAACGATATGATCGCCGATTCAACGCTTGCGGTGATTACAGAGATCGACAAGAGTCCAGCCTCCGCAAAGAGTACTATTTCCAGGAATGCTTGTGCATACTAGATTTGACCTTTGATATTAGTGACGTCTGGGATGTCAAGTCACCGACATGAACACGAGCACCACCCGCATTCGGACCATGATTATAGGCACAACCCAATGGTACGCATTCAGCGATTAGGCATGTTCCTAGAAGCACATTTTGGCGATGTCGAATACCACATGCCGGACGAGGACATGCCGGCTGAAGGAGAAGAACCAACACCCCAAGGCGAGCCATCGTTTCTAATACAATTAGACGATGCCGAAGCTCGAATCAACCTGCTCTCCATGGTAACCTCCCCCTCTCGCTATGCTCCCTTTTTTTGCTGATAAAGTATGCACAGACGGTTGATAGCAGCAGCGATGCGTTACGACGGCGGGTCGAGGCTGTCCTCGAGATGGCGGCATCGACAGTGAGCTCGCTGAGCGAGTCGTTCGTATCCGGTGCACCTGAGGAGTTCACGAACGGAGACATTCATAAGGCGAGTGCTTCGCCAGCGGCCGAGATGGACGAACGGGTGGAGAATGCCTCGAAGGATGATGAGAGCTAAATAGGACAGTTAGCATACACTATACTCTTGTAAAATCAAATCGAAACAAAAGACCGGCAAGTGCCACCGACGCCGCCCGCGGTGACGCCGTCGGGATTGCGAGCGTCGGCGCCGTTGTTCACTTTGTTTTGAATTATCGTTCGCTGCGCCGCGGGCGTCCAATGTTCCGTAGCCCCACGTCTTCGCCGCGCTCTCCAGTACCACCGTCCTCTTTTCCATCGGGACTTCACCCAAGCCGAGATGACCGCACCCGGACCCGTGTCGAGGCCAACGCGAGACGCACCTCCCGCGTCGACATGAACTTTGAGCAAGCCCTGCAAGCCAGTGGGACCGTCGTCATTAGAGAGGGGATTGATGTTGATTCTTTGGGCCAAGATCTGACGCCCCCGGCCAACATCCTTTCCTCCTCTTCCACCAACTCGCACAGCATGCTTCACTCGACCGCTCCCTCTTCGTCCTCACACCTCAAGTCGTCACCCACGTCACCCGCCTCACGACCTCCTGCTTCCGGGTCCACGTCCGCGTCTTCTTCATCTAACGACCTATTTTATGACGCTGAAGACCCAGAATATCAGTCTAGGCGCCGCTCAATGTACAGGTCACAGGGCACCGCAAGCAGCCCAGATCTTGCCACCCTCGTCCGCAAGGCCAAACAACGAGGAAGCATACTCCCCTCCGGCAAGGATAGGCGCCAGGAGGCCGCCCCGCCCTTACCTTCAGGCCCACACACTCCCTCCGATCTTTCTTCTCGACCTCGCAACGCATCTTCTGCATCGGCCTCTGGGTATTCTGTCCCAAAGGTCTCATCACCTCCCATGCCAAAAGGCAGATCACAGAGGTCCCGACCGTCTGCCGGACCATCCCCCGGCTCTGATTGGGTGCTCGCGAACCCAAGTCACGATGATGAAACTGCCAAGGTACGTGTCGGGCGTCGTCTTGTATGTGGGGTTCCCTGACCGCGACTTAGAATTCAAAGTCCTCAGTCCGACAAAAGACGAGTGCCTTCTTAGGTAGGATGTGGGGACAGAACTCGATGCGCGAACGTTCGGTACGTGCTCATTTCGTTTTTTGTGGGCTCTGCTAACGTATTACTTGCAGAAGACAACATCATCACCGTCGCGGCAAATAATGCAAATGTCTCCGCCCGTACCCCCAATACCAACAGACTCCGCTTCCCCTCCTGTCCCACCAGCCTCAGTGGCTTTGCCTACTTCGCCCCGACTAGTCCCTGCCCGCGATACGCCAGTCACGTTGAAATTACTTCCCCTTGAAAGTGAGGCAAATGCCAAGGGACGAGGCGTTATAATTGGCGAACCACCACTTAAAGCTATCGATCGTGAACGTTCTCGATCGCCTGAAAGGACAGTCCACACTCTTGATGCAACGCCGCCGAGCAAGTTACATGGCAAACGTCGAAGCATGTCTGTCGGTGAAGTTGATCTCAAGAAGGCTGCCAACGCTACCCTGACAACTCTGCCAGTCCCCATGGGCCCGCGCGAGAAGCGCAGCGAGGACTCAGTGGGTTGGGATTCTACTATACGTGGTATATTCTCCGACTTTGGGAAGGAACCTTCCCAGCTTGATCAGGATGCCGCTCTTGGCCTTCGTGTGCCACCTTCTCCGCTCACACCTAGGCTACGCATGCGGAGCGCCGAGCAGACCACATCCGCTGCGGCGCAACCCGACATCCGACAAATGGCATCGTCTCCCCCACTTGGTGTGAAACCCAATCCAACCATCGTTGCCCATGCACCGGACACAGACGGAGTGAGCGTCCGGGAAAGTACGGAAACGCCTGAGACAAGCGCATCATCCCGGTCGCCTCCGCTTTTTACGGGAACGTCCACGCGCGCCTTTTCCTATTCGCAGCGGCCGTTTCCTAGCGCGGCTTCTCGCCCTCTGGGTCCACGCAGTGCATCGAGTACGCATACGCCATCGGGGTCGCGCGACCGCTTATTGGTGCACCCTCGACCAGTGGCATTCAATTCGGAACCCTCACTAGTCCCTACTAACGGCAGTGCGATCTCTTCGCCGCTTTCTACATTCTCTCAACACGATCTCTCAACGAGCCCGGGTCAACAACTCCGCAGATATCCGTCCGATAGCTTGGGTCCTACAGACTCTGAAGTGGTCGAGACCCGTGGCAAGGAGTGCGCAAGGCGTGCTTGGGAGGAAGACGAGGCATTTATGACAAAGGAGAGGATTGCTGAATGGCTCGGCGGACTGTAAGTGCTTTCCCACTTCGACCAAGGATAATGCTGATGACCTTGTGTAGCGGCCGAATTAATAAGGCTGCACTGCGACACTATATGACCAATTTCGATTTTTCTGGATTACGACTCGACGTCGCCTTTAGGTGTGACAGCCGTGCTTTCGACTTGGTGTACGCTAACTAGGTCGTTGTAGGCGTTTGTGCGCCAAGCTGTTTCTCAAGGCAGAAACCCAGCAGATGGACCGAATTCTTGAAGAGTTTTCGAGACGCTATTGGGATTGCAACCCAGGCAGCCTCTTTGGCAACCAAAGTAGGCCTACCTTACGAATATCTTCGCCAGCTCTGGTTCACGTACTGGTGCAGGTGTTGTCCATGCAGTGGCTTACTCGCTTCTCCTCCTAAACACGGACCTCCATGTCGCTGAACTCGCAACGCGCATGTCACGGGGCCAGTTTGTTCGAAATACGCTCTTTACAATTCAGATGCAGCTCCACCCCAACCGTTCTGTGCAAGGCTCTACCTCGGACCTTGTTCAAAGCGACCGGGATGCAGACAGCATTCGTGGACGGGGATCCGAAGGAAGCGATATTGCCGCCAGCACACTGCGCTCGCAGGCAAAGCGGAGCGACAGTATTACAAGTTGGAATAGTATCTCTCGTGATGCTGCTCTCGCGAACCTGTTCGTTGGATCACCAGCTACAGGGAATACTGCGCCATTGCCGAACGATAGCACTGCATCTGTAACGGCATCAGCAGCCAGTGGAACAGAGGCAAAGACCCCCAGCACATTGGTATCTTCCGTCGTCTTCGACCGCAACTGGGAGAGTGACATGGAGAGTTTGCTCAAGGTATGAACGTCCTGATAGGATGCGTACGCCACTCATGATTATTGTAGGACATGTACAATGCCATTAAGAGTCAGCAAATTCTGCAGCCACTCAACTCGCGACCGTCGACCTCGTCTCTAAACCCTCACACACCGCATCGGAGTCGTAGCATACGCAATCAGCAAGACCGCATAACCAATATCAAACGTGGAAGTATTCGTGGTATCCAGTCCATTCTTGGTGCTCCAAATGGGATAAGTCCGTATAGTAGCAACAGCAGTGTCGACGGACGTGCTAGTCCCGCCCCTAGCTTTGCCACATCTGCTCATGAGGTGCGTGTGTACTTGTGCTGCCATCCATGGAAAGATCTTACAAATGCGAGTGCAGAATATTCAGGGTTCAGTGATGTCCTTCCTAACACCTGCGCTTGGTTTTGCCTCCAACTTGTCACACACGATCATACGTGAGACGCAGGAGGACGACGATCGGAGCACACACAGCGACGAGTCGGTGGCTACCACGATCAGTATCACAGACGAAGAGCTTGCACTTCTCGGACCCCCGTGGGCCAAAGAAGGCATGTTGTGCCGCAAGCAGTACAACGAGTCTTCGGGAAAGCGGGCAAAGAGTAAAGCTTGGTTGGACGTTTTCGTTGTCATCCAAAAAGGGGAGCTGAACATGTTCACATTCGGCGAACATGCTGCCGGTGGACAACGTGTCGTCGGCGGTGGGAATTGGCTTGTGCGTTTTCATTTGTGGCAACACGAGGCAGGGTCGATTAACACACGTTCATAGGAAAATGCCAACCACGTCGGCACGCTGCAACTTGCCCATTCCCTGGCCCACGCTCTACCTCCACCGGGCTATAATAGACAGCGCCCATATTGTATGGTTCTAACGCTCGCCAGTGGGGCCGTGTTTTTCTTCCAGGCGGGTACAGAAGAGCTTGTGAACGAGTGGGTGCAGACATGCAACTACTGGGCGGCTCGACAGAGCAAGGAGCCGCTGGCCGGAGGCGTGTCGAACATGGAGTACGGCTGGAACCGCGTCAGCGACGTTTTCCAACACGGGCGATCGCAATCCGACGACGAGTCTGCCCGCGCGCATGACTACACGGATACTGCGAGCGTGCGTAGTGGGCGCAGCACCCATAGCCGATTCAGCCGCAAGGACGGCGTGACGACAATGCGCGCTGGTAGCTCGCCGTGGTCGGACCGCACTCACATCAACGAGTGGAAGTCGCCGCTTGCGCCGTCTATACCCAGCATCCATGACGAAGAGGCGCAACTGGAAGCGCTGAAGAAGCACGTTGCAGCTCTGACACAAGAACTACAGGGGCACAACGAGCTGCGAGGACCGATGATGTCGCTGGTACTTCTTTTGCCTCCTGTTCCCCTCGCCCCCTTTTATTGACCCTCATGGACTGCGCTTCCTATTAATAGTATCCCTCGCGCTCTCAGAACGCATCCAAGGCGCTAGGCAACTGGGAAAAGAAGTCGCAATACCTGCTCGCCGAGCACGTGAAGTACGAGTCGTACGTTGATTCACTGCAAGCGGCTATGACACTACGCTTCAAGAAGCGTGGGGAGAAAGCCCTGGAGCGCGCGTTGCGGTCTGACGCTGCTCATGGCGTCTCCAAGGGCAAGTGGAAGGGCCGCCCGCACGCGAGGACAATCACCGAGGTCGATGAGCCTTCACCAACCATTGTAGAACCGTCACCAACTATAGGCACATGCCATCGCCGAGAACGAGCGCTAGTGGGTGGTGGCGAAGAGAGCGATGCCTAGGCTCGCCACAAGCCCCTCGTTTTTTGTTTTGTTTTTTAAATCTCATTAAGAGTGGCCGTCTATTTACCTTTCGCCAGATGTGCCAGGCGGTGATTTATATACCACTTGCTGATGATACGCACATATTTATGTTCATGATACCCATTGATCAACTCGTGATTATCGTGATATCGGAAGTGGAGGAAAACCATACAGCGTGAGACAGGCAGGGAAGGTTGCCCAAGATATAATAGTTTGAGCGACTCTAGAGTATCCAATTAGGTAGCAACGTCAGTCGTACATCATCATCACCTCAGCTCTCGGGCAGAATGAATGGTACGTTTACAGGGCCCGAAACCTGCGACCCTCTCTAGCATGACAAAAAGAGAAAGAAAAAAAAAAAGAGATACAAGACGGTGGGAACATGGGATGGTAGATGGGGAAAGAAATGGCATGGGAGATAGCAAGCGCCACATCGCGCATTGACGTGGATAAACCTCATGTACCTGAGCCTTCAGTGGGTTTGCGTATCGGGTTACCAGGCCCGCCTGTTGATGTCCGTCTTTGACGTTTCAGGGCCAATGACCCTGCGACAGCTGCGCCTGCACCCATACGGCTACCAGGAGACAGTCGGGAGCCTGGAAGAGCAAGTGGCGTGTTGCTCGTGGTCGACGAGCGCGGCCGTGTGGACGCGACGAGCTTGGGGAGCCCAGGGTTGCCCTTGCGCGCACCCGAATTCGGAGCGCCGGATGCTCGGTTCCTGAAAGATAAGTGCCATGGCTATAATCAGCAACCCCTCCACGGTAGAGCCGAGAGCTCGCGAGATATGGCGCACCGCTTCTTTATCACGTCAGTCTTTAGAGATAGAGGCCTGACAACACCGTGCAATTTCTGTGCAATCGGAACATGAGTTAGCATAATTTGGCGCCTGGAGATAAGAGAACTCACATAAAACAGCCCGCACGCATTACCTGGGGGAAAAACGAACTTCTTTAGCGCTGCGCCCGTAGATCGCTCTGCGGAAGCCACTTACACAGAGGCTGCCCTTCCGGATCCCTCCGCCACAATGGCGTGTTCGTCGTCTGGCAGTTTGTGCAGACGGTTGGCGCGTTCTCCCCATCTTCTCCCTTCACGCCGCCATGACCCGTGGAAGAGAGGAGGTCGGGAGTGCTCGTCGAAGAGCGCAGTTGCGAGGTGGGTGGGGGGTCAAGAGTCGTCGATTTCTTCCGAGCAGCGACAACAGAGCGCGCAACAGCGTCCTGAATCCGTTTCGTCGACGCAATCTTGCGAGCACCTTGTTGTGTGGCGATGGGTTGGCCTTCGGTCGAGGGTGGAGAAGATCCGTTGGAGGCATCGCGAGGTTCGGGAGAAGCGGCGTCACTGGAGATGAACCCATTTCCCCAGCCGTCGCTTGAGGGACTAGGGTGTAGGCTCGCGAAGCCATTCTCTCCATGCTCAGCCGGTAAGATTTGTGTAGGATCAACGTGCGTGAAGGGCTGATGCGATAGGCTCGCGGTATCAACGCCATTGGCGTACATCATTCCCATCAAATTCGAATATGGATCCTCCACTCCGGCCAAATTATTAGCATTTAGGCGCGCGTAATTGTCTGCGACGACCGCGGATGCAGTGGCAGATAAGCTCTCGGTCGGTGCGAGAGGCGGACTCGTGTGTGGTGAGTATGGGGCGGTCGATAGACCAGAATTTGGGTGTCCTTGATATGATGGGGCGTGTCGGGAGCCGTCGACGGGAGTCAAGACGGAGGGATAATCATGGGGAAGCGAATGAGTAGCATGCAAGTCGAAGAAATCGTATCCAGGGTACGTGAAGTTAAATGGTCCCGAAGGGAATGAGCCACCGCCAGAATTATGATTAGAACTGGGGGTAGGGTGATGGTGGGAGAGAGAAAACCGATGCACCGTTTCTGGCGACTCGACTATGGGGGACGCTTGAACGCTAGGAGGATCAGCACGAAGCATGCTTTCAGCGTGGGGAGCATCGGCTCTTCGTTTGGTCCCTATAAGAGTATCCGGCTGAGGACGACCGTTCACTTGATGCCTTCCTAATACGCCAGCCAAAATACCGTCCTTTGAGACCGTGTGATCGAAACTCGTCTTCCGCACGTGCCGAGGAAACGAGCGCTGCTCCAGTGGCGTGGCGTCAGCAGCAGCGGCCCGCGCTAGACCGTGCAGCCCGTAGGAGGGGAGAGAGGAAGGGTGACCCGCATATGAGTGTAAGTCCGCTGAATGATGATCGGCAGGGATAGGATGAGAGTACCGAGTCCCATGAGGACCGGAATGAAGGGCTCCTGCGTGAGGATGGTGAATGGCATCTTCGGGAACGACGGGGAGGGAAAATAGATTATGGGAGGTCGACGATGGGGGACTGTGTCGACCATTGGCGATTGGGACGTTGAGTCTAGAATGAGGGGCGGATCCCGAGGATGGGAGATCCAACTTCCCATCGACAGAGGGTCTGAGTGAGCCATGCATATGAGAAGGCTTGGAGTCAGATGGGTGTTCGAGAGACGGAAAAGCGAGGCGTTCGGGGTGCGATAAGACGCCATCGAACTGTATCCCTGTTGCTGGCGGCGGACGGGACCTTGAGCGGCTACTTGGTCTCCAGTCCATGGGAACTCGAGATCGAGATCGACTCATGGCCCTCCAGTCCATTGGAATAATCTCGCTGAGATGAGGAGTTAACGCGATATTAACATGGTTTGAGCAAGGATGACGCCACTCACGCATCGTCTTCCGTGCCATCTTGATTCTCACCGTCAACACCATCAAACCCTACCACACTCACCTTGGCCTTTCCTTTATCTATGCGACGACCTCGTTCCCCCTCCCCAGTGCTCGCTTCCTTCTTCCCCTCATTCGGCAGAGGGATGGCATCACTGGCGACCTCCGTCTTAACTTGCACAGCTGCCTGTTCTAGCTCAATACTCTGTCCCTGTATCGTCTCGTCCTCTTTCTTCTTCTTCAGTGCCAATGCCATCATTCGCCACGTCAGGTTCTCCATTCGCTGCGCGTGCGGCAAGTTGGCTTTGGTACGGGCGTACATCTTCCACACTTGCGTCGCAAGTGGATCTTCCTTTGCAAGTTGTTCAGGATCACATTGACTGGCGTCGATCGGGGATAGCGCCGCTGATTGCAGGTCGGGTGAACCAGAGAGGAGGGGAGATGGAAAAGTGCTCGCGCCATCAGCCCCATGATCAGAGAAGAGACTGTCGGAGAGGATGTCGCTGAACATAGAGGTTTCTGGGCGACTGGTTCCTGGGGACTGGGGTGAGTCATCGAAGTTGTACCCCCCACCTGATACCCCGTGGGTCTCAGGCATGGAAGGGGACAAAGCAGCCCCAGCAACCAAAGAATCTCGCGGCGTCTTCACAGCATGAAACGAGGCATACGGATGAATGCTGGGGACCGATGGGGAAGATGAAGTCGGAGACATCCACAGCGATGGGGGAAGACCCGCATTTGATCGGCCAGCCGTGATATCGGGGTTGGAATCGTAATCGGAAGGCGTTGCATAAGAGTTTGGTAAGTAGGACGATGAGACGGTGGACCCTGACAGGCCTCGCTGTTAGATACATTCAAAACAGAACTCTTGCAAAACACTTTACCCGCAGAACCTCGACGTGAATGCGCTCTGATATCATCATGAATGTCACGTTTTGAATCCTTCAGGCCACTGGACTTTGTGCCGGCTGATCGGGGAATCGTGGCAGAAGCATCAGCCATGATGGGACGGCGCGTCTTTGACTCGTCATATGGCGATGTGGCTAAATTTCTCTTGTCTTGAAAGGACGGGTGCGAAGGTGAGATAAATGCGTCAGAGTGACCTTGTTGGGAATCATAAACATCCAACAAGTGGAGCGGTGGATGTGATCGGGATACAATGTTGCCGTTGGATGTGCTTGCAACGGGACCAAGGACACCAGTAGCCGCCAGATGGGCGAACAAATCCGGATTTAACGGAGCAGAAAACATATCCCAGTTATGACCATGGGGTAAAGTAGGAAACGTCGACTGCAGAAAACGTGAGTGAGGGATGAGGGAGTATTGAGCGGTTCGACGCACAGAATACGGAGTTGTGAGGTCCGGAGAAGTCAAGTATGGGGACTGGGGCCATGGAGAGGAGTGGGAATGAGGCGATGAGATGGAAGGGTGAGGGTTGTGATCGGCTGAGCTGTTCGATGTCGCATGGGACGGGAGCGCAGTGACGATCGTTGGGCGCGGGGTGGAAAACCAGGGCGGCTTCGGGAGGTCATCCACGGCGCTGCTAGACTGGACCGATGCAAGCTCCATAGACTAGCAGGATGTTATGAAGCTGCGATGGAGTATGCGGGAGATGGGGCAGGAAGGGGACGTAAAGCAGCCTGTGGAGATTGAGAGGACAGAGAGCAGCCGAAAAGTGTGCCAGATGAGACGACAAGATGGTGGCGACGGCTGTGGGAGATAAAAGCTGCTCGGAGCCGTTCCGGGTGCGAAGGAAAGGACTTTGACTGAGGAAAAGGGAGAAGAGAAGATGGGAAAGGGGCAATGCGGAGGCGGAGGCGGATGAAGAGGATGGAAGGGAGTGTATGCGCGCCAGTAACCAATATCGGGCGATGGCGATGGGCGGACCGTTCACTGGTCTTCAATTCTGGGCACAGTTTTACAAACAGCACCCCGCATACACTCTGCGGTCTTCTCTGCCACGCCGTCTCCGTCCTTCCTGCCTTTCAATCCATTTTATTTATTATTATTATTATTCACATGTGTCAACTCAGGTTTGATCTCTCTTCTCACGCACCGAGGGACCTTGTTCCTTAGATCCACGTTGCAAGATCACATTCAGATTTCCGCTCCCTCGGGCTGTGGATCATCAATTCTCCTTCTCGTTTTTTTGGTCTGCTCCCATCCAACTTTGCGATCACAGGTGCTGTATTATCAGAGACTCTCTCTCCTGTTTGCACTCCCATCGCTCCATCTTCCTCTCCTTGGCGCGCGCGGGAATGTAATTTTCCCTATTTCGTACGTCCAGCAAGGTGCTCCCCAAACTGGCCGTGCTTCTTCGTTCGGATGACTCCTTTCTGCCCTCCAGCATTCCCCCCTTCACCTTCGATGAACCCCCCACCATGGCCAGACTGCCGGCATCGGATTTTTCCACGCATGTCCACTTGGCAAGACCTCTTCCCTACTCTCAGTATCCTTTCTCAGTGCCGCCACCATCACCGTTCGCCGTGCTGTTGCCTTGTCTTCGGCCGGATCCAGATGCATCTTCAGAACCTCCTGGCTCCCAGCTGTCTGACATGCACGTTTGTATGCTGCGTGGAGTCTGCTGCTGAGCAATGTATTCCGAGTGCCCCCACACGCCGATCTCCACCTGGGTACCAAAACTCACTCCTCGTCATCGTCAACGCTCCTCCCTCCATGCCACCGTATCCAATTCCGGGCTTACTTTCCGCCGACCGTCGTTTGCTTTTCGTTTTTTCCAATCGTGCCTGCGACCACAACATCCCTGTGGCGTTCTGGAGTTGAATCTTAACACGCACGGATATGTCCAGGGTTGCTTCTCATTTGACAGCTTTGGCTTACCAAGGATCTCGGCACCCTCCCATGGGAAATTCGTGCTACGAACAAAACCTTCTACGATGCCTGCCATAATACACCTAGCAGCCTCGTGCTGCTGCGGATGCCGTTTTTCATTAACGCAATTCGTGTATATCTGTATCTGTGGTACTGATCATCTGACCATCACCGGGCGCGAAGGCACCGTCCAAATCTATCCATCTCGAATTGGAAACCTTCTGCACCCAGCATTGGCGGGTGACATCGCTTCTGAGGACTAGTGTACACATGACCTCGCCCAGCGAGGTGTCCAGCGTCTTCTTCCCCTTACTGATGGGGCAATTTGTCTTATTGCCACCGTACGGCATGACTGTTGCGAGGTGTGTCGGAGCCGTGTGGAGTAATGCTCACCCATTTTGACCCTGCGTAACCGGTCACATTTGTCGCATTCATCGAGAGCTCGTCAAATGGGGCGAAACGTGGGATCTCTTTCATGCTTGCCCCTTTCGGCTCGTGCGATCCACTCGCACGGCCGTGCTCCCCCGTTGGCCCCGTGCCCTTCCTTCGTATTTCTCGAAGTACACCCCAAATAGCCATCGTTCCTGAGCTTTGAGCAACCTTGCAAGTCGCCGACTGGTGGCGGCAACCGCTTTCCGGGAATAAGACTGCAGTTAGCGGCTTGACGCGGCCTGCTGCTTATGGTGCTTGGGACTTACGGTGCTGACAACTATCGAGTCGGAGCACGATATGGAGCGGCTAGCTGTTCACATAATTGTCCATGTAGAGCAGAAGGTACCCGTGGTCTCTACGTTTGCTTATATCACACTCTTGACCTTTCACCGCAACAGGCGCGCCGCAGACAACGGGATGAATCCTGTCATGATGTGATGTGACACCATATGGAATCACAATACTGCTTGTCGTAATACATCTGGGGATGACGATATCTAGTGCTACGATCGCGCACCCAACGAACGGAGATGCATAGATCTTCACCACCCTCACGGGGGTAAGGACGTCGTTGTGGCCGGATTAATCTTATGCAACCTGTCATGGGACGTTCAATGTGCGATGTCTCCATGGCAAGCGACTTCTGAAACTGGTCTCATGACCCTCCACTTACGCTATCTCGTGAAATGGACACTTGTTTCCAATCGCGCTTCCCCTTCTACAATTTGGTCAACCGAGTTCCCAGTCAGGGCTCCCTACCCGCAATTTATCGGCAGGTCTTCTTGTGCGTTTGGCGGCCTCGTTTTTCTGCCAAGGACGAAAGAAATTTGGCGTCAATCTGTCCCAAGATCTGTTCGATCACCAACGCCAACTGCAGAAAAACATGCACGACAAGATGCACGATCGAGGTCTTAGCACACGTTCCAGTCTCAATTTCAATTGTTTCAACTGACAACTGTTCAGCTTACAGCCGTTTTCGTAACGAGAGCCCTTAACGATGTGAGAACGAGGGAAGTCTGCAGTGACTTTGGATTGTTTTATCACCAAAAATATAACAAAAAATTACCCAAAGAATTGCTATTATAATTGAACGTCTACAATGTCTATGCGTCCACTCAGTGTTATCCTCCTTAATCGTTGCTGCAATGACTAAGGTTGGAACGACAGCAGTTGTGCGACATGCAACAGGGGGGGATTAAGTTCGCAGTGTGGATGTTACCTAGGAAGCCAAGTTCTAACTATAACTGACTGCGGTGGTCGTAACATACCACCTACCGACGACACCTCGTGTCTCGTGTTATCCCACACCGGGTTCATGCCATTCGGCTGCACGAGCCACTGCGCCCTGTTCGGCATTCTCGCGCAAGTGAGCCCAATCCGAAGTTGAAACCACATACCCCTATCCCGAGCGAAGCGAGCTAGAGGAAGAACTTGTCGGCCTGCAGTAGCCATTGCGTTGCTGCCGTCACTATTTCTGTCGACACAGTCCGAGGTGTCCGAGTGTGCGCGCATAAACCAAGAACTGTCACCACCTTTGCGCAATCTATTCGAAGAGCCATCTCGGACGTAACCAACACCGGCGTGTGTTAATGACACCGACTTGAGCTGAGATCGCAGCTGTTCTCGCTATAAACACCGTCGTTTGACACGCCATCGTTGATGGCTGCTGTTAATGCTGCATGTAGCCCTTAGAGACCTGGCGGAACTTTTCGGGGCGATCGACGCGTCGGACATTGCTGTCGCCGCCGGACAAGTCATACAGCTCAAGGTCGACGATCAGGGCAAGACCCAGGGTGTGGTTGTTGGCTGTCGACATCATTTGAAACATAGGTAGATTCACCATGCTCGCTGAGTCAGCTGTCGGAGCACGTCGATGCCGCCGGTAAGTACCGCCATCGAGGGGTGGAGAGCGGACACCAGAGAGTTGGTACTTTAGGAACGGGACTACTTGGGCTCAACGGATGGCTCACGTGGGGAGGCTGCACCCCACAACCTGACTGAACGAGTAGATCCTGGCTCAAGCTCAAGTGCCGCGTTCACCCGCATTCGAGGCAAGGCCGACGCAGAGATGCGTTGCTGGCAAAAACACGGTACGAGGGCAAACATCGTGTCTTATTTTTTTCCGATCACATCTCCGATAATTAGTTATCTTCATTCTCCGCTCACCTCAGCTTCTCAAGTTTTTTTTGGTTCGCCAGGCGGGAAAACCATGTAATAATTACGAAAATATGATGCTACTCGAGTCCATGAATCCCATTGCAGCTACAGGTGTCATGACGTTGGATCGATGCGTAGGTCCCTCATAGTCCTCATCTGGATCAAAAAGCCTCTAAGCACCCAAAATTACCGTTGCACCTTCCATCATTGAGAACCGACCGTGTCCGACGGTTCGGGCTTCTCTCCACCCGCGGAGTCGTTAGCCGCCTTGTCATTTACGTTCCCACTTTGGGAAGCCGCTACACCCCCATCATTCCATTGCCAAGCTTCTGAAAGCTCCCCGCGGCGCCAGGCGGTGAGGAGAAAGGACAGAATGCAAGCCGGACTATCTCCATTCTGTGAGTAGAAGCCACACGGACGTGACAGATGATGGCGCACCTGAGGTAGAGTAACGCGGGCTGTGCTGCATGGAATACGTGCATGACTGCCATCGTTATGGCTAGCCCAGTAACATATGCCACGACCGAAGCGATGAAATAGGGCTTTGCAAACGGCTTCTCCTGCTGGGCCTTTGTGTGACGAAAATGGTCGTAGCGCAGCGCCAGTGAAACGAATGTCCCGGGGACGACGATGTCGCCCAGGCCTAGCATCATGGTCCCGTGTTCTAAGGAGAAGTTAGTTGACTTGGGCCAAAGTATCTTCATGGGGAGGTCGAGGCTGGTGGCGACGCTGACCATCTACGTTTCCACTATCAGTCTCCACGAAGCTGCGCCCAAGAACGAGAGGAATGGTCGTACCACTTTGGTCCCAAACACCCACCATATGTCGTAAAAGAAAAGGCCGGAGAGGAGAATGCCTCCAGTCTTGAAGGAGTCAATCTTGAGCAAGGACATTGCTTGGTGTCCAAACGACAAGGCGAGGACGTTGGTGAGGAATACGGATTTCGCCGGTCCGCTGTAGAAGACGTATATGATGGATGGAAAGATCCCAAGTGGTACGAGAAAGAGAGTAGGTGTTCTGCATGAGAAATATACAATCTCTGGTACGTAGTGAGCCCAACCTCCAAGAGAAAGATAACTTTCGCTCACCATTGGTCCCCTTCACGACCTTAACTTCATATCTCTGGAATTCATTCCAACGTTGAGGGCCGACCGCGAATTGTGCCAGGTTAGTTAAAGACTAGTAAAGTTGTGAGGAACAAAGAATATGCATGAGTAAAGGGAGATGTCACATGTGGTACGCTGTAAAGACCAGCGAGTGCAAAGTAAAGCGAGAGGAGCCAATTGATCCATTCCTTTCCGAAGTACTTGATGACTAGAAACAAGCCAGCAAGTAATAATGAACCGAGCTGTCATGGGCCATAATCTTTTTCACAGCATGCGAGCAGAATAAAATTAAATATACAAACCACTGGAAATGTCCAGGCATCCTCAGCGGTCAAACGAATGTCTGAATCGTCTTCCGCCTTGTTTGCGTTCGACGTCCCTTTAGAGTCTGGTGACTGCTGCGCACCAACCAGGTAGGCTCGACCAGTGAGCAACAATACCGCCAGAAGTGAGAACGGACCGGAAGAGTTCCAAAGGACCCAGCGTAGATTGACGTAGTCGCGGTGGTGATAATACCAATATATGCGAACAACAAGTCAGCAGTCAAGCCGCCGGGCATTTTTCAGGTGCGTCGTGCGTGGTGGTTGTACGTGAGAGAGTGTATGCCTCACCATTTAAACGTTGACATGTTGATAACCCACAACACCACCGCTTCTCTCTTCAGCCTCACCATTTGTGGGGTTAGAGTGGCACACCGAGAAATCATTAATCATTATGCATAATCCTGTTCTATCGTATACAATCATGCACGTCCGCGTTTAATTATCCCCGGCTCTGTAGGGAGACGTGATCATGTGATAGAATAGTGACAGGCTGAGATGACCACTCTACTCTGGGCTGGAACGAGACGAGACCGAGACCCGAGACTGGAGCCCATCTCAATTTGGATCACTCGCGATCCAATGGCGATGCACATTCGGTTAAGTGAGAGCGCTGATCAGTATAGTTGCCGCAGCGGTGCCTGATTTGGTGCGTGTCTGTCTCTGCCCTGACTACTGTTTGCCTGCTGTTTGCTGAGAGCATATGAAGCCATGTGGGGACCGACAAGGCCGACCGATGGACGAATTTACTGCCCACTCCACTCCTCCTCACAAAGGCATTGAAAATCGAAGGGTTTGCGCGCTCGGCTTATGCCAATTAGCTGACGAAGACATCTGATAAATGCTGTGGTTTTATTCCTCACAGCCAGGCTGGTTCTGAATGATCTTGTTTGTCATCCTTGATGAGAGAATTTACTTCTGGGGGCGTAGCGACATCTGCAATGACCTATTGTTGCCAGAATGTTCGACCGTCTTTTAGCTTAGTCGACTCCTGCAGGAGGATCGCGTGAGAGATAATATCGACAATACACCGATGAGGTCGCAGAAAGAATTCAATAGAGCATTACATCACCCCATAGGGTTGACTCATGCAACGAGACCGATACTAGTGGGTTCGAGAAGCCCTTGAACTCGAAGCATGACCGATGCCGAAGATACATCGTACTGCCTTCAAGTTTCTCGCAGGCATACCATTTGACCAATGGCGTTCCGATTATTTGTAAACTGCTTACCAAGAAACGATACACAATACGTAGATGTTGAGAGGTAGAGTTCCCTAAAGGACCCCTTAGCACGGGGGGCCACCAGCTTGAATGTTTGGTGGTTCATTCGTCGACCCGAGGTACAAAACTCCTGGCCCGTATCGGCCGTAAACTAGACCACACTCTCGGCAGGCTATTTAGCAGTGGTCATGCCAGAAAAGGGTGGAGACTTCTACTTCGATTAACGGTCTAATATCCCGCAGCTATTCCATTCTTCCTCGAATCACTTGCCGCTGATCACAGTCAGAATAATGTAGGAGGAACAAGGTAACAGTCATACACGTACCATACACTGTCCCGTTCTTCAGCATTACGGCATTCACCACAGATGCAATGCGGTTTATGTCCAGGACTAAGTTTTTGAGGTCAAATTAGACTATCTGGCCTATTCACGACGCATGTTACGCACCGTGGAGGGCGTGTCCTCTTTCTTTGAGGCCAAGAAAAAGTTCATAGGGATATGTATCGTCTGCGTCAATCCACTCGGGATATAACTGGTGGTGTAGGCGACCGTATTCAATAGCGGAGCTAATGTCAAGTCCCCAATCAAGATTCAGGATGACCTGGAATACGGCAGAGAGGATCTTCGAACCACCCGCCCCGCCGAGAGCCAGATAAAATGACCCATCGGAATTCTCGATGATCGTGGGTGCAATCGATGACAGGGGCCGCTTCTGGGCCTCCGGATAGTTATCTGCGTACGTGAACACGATTCTCGGGCTGCAAGCAACAAAGAAACAAACATGGTGAAGGCCAAAGACCGAATGCGTTAGGAACGCCTGGTATGGAAAAATCATCCATCTAGGGAAAAAAATCGTCTTGTGTATACCGGTGTATGATCAACCTCACCAACCTCATCGTTGAGCAAGATGCCAGTGACAGGATCCATGACTCGTGATCCAAAAGCGAGATTCACGGTGGATGTGATAGCCACAACCATCCCATTTTCGTCGACAATTGATGTATGACTCTGCGAGGGAAGGTCACCACAGGGCGGAAAAGAATGTAAATTCCACAGACTGTGCCATGGTCCTCAGGGACGTCAAATATAGGCTGATAATAGGAGGCGGGATGGGTACGGTTCTTGGCCCTAGCGTCAAAACAGGTGGTATAAGAACAAATTGTGTCGGCGCACGTCGGTCATATTCTTCGATATCGACGTTCCATACGACTTGAGCGGTATGTTACCGATTCTGTCTGGATCATCATTAAATGCGGGATCGCATATTCGCGTCCTACGAGGGGCTCTCAACGAGATGTTCAGTGATGGGATGCTAACGAACCGTGCAGCAAAGCCAACTGTCGTTGGAAAGATCACTGATCCCACTCAACTCATCAAGGAGGATGAGCTTACACTTCGTTGCTTCGATGAGGCGATGGACATTTACGTCAGTTCGACCTTCAGCGGGCAGATCGTACTCTTCCATTAAATTGAGCATATGAAGAAGAACGGGACCTGAGGTTGGCGCATGGGTAGTATAAACCTTTTGACCTCGATAGGTGCCCTCAAGAGCTCTAGAGACCTTGACCTCGTAATTAGCTAAATCCTCTTGGGTCATGATACCGTCTTCGGCACGAATCTTGTTAATGATAGCATCAGCGATCTCGCCGCGATGAAATGCGTCGGGACCCTGCTCAGCGATAACGCTAAGAGTCCTCGAAAGGTTGACTCGCTGAATTGTGTCGCCTTCCTCGAGAAGAACACCATTCGGTGCGAATATATGAGACCAATCAGGGTTGTGGAGAAGCAACGAGCGAAATTTTGGAAGCTGCTACTCTATCAGCTTAACTAGATTATACACTAAGTCTGTACTCACGTGTATTCTGAGACCGAGTTCCTTGCTCACGGTCCAGCCTGCAGCAATGTCGGCACTCGGCTGTACTAGCCTCCTCCATGGCAGCTTCCCCCACCGCTTGTGGGCCTCTGCGAGACCACGTACTTCTCCGGGAACGCC
The DNA here is from genome assembly GCA_963281015.1 of Lactarius tabidus. Lineage (NCBI taxonomy): Eukaryota > Fungi > Basidiomycota > Agaricomycetes > Russulales > Russulaceae > Lactarius > Lactarius tabidus. Next base: position 1,883,536 of record OY725473.1, read on the forward strand.
AACGGAGAGACCACCAAACTGGGCCTCGAGTGGGCGTCCCACATACATGGTGGATTTCGCAAGCGCCGGAGCCGTTTCTCTGAAATCAATAGCCCACACTTCTGATGTGCCACCTGGAGCGGATGGGGGCAACCGAACAGTCATGAACCCGCCACCACCAATACCAGATCTGTGGAATACAGTGAGTGCGGCACAACGAGGCGTCACCAAGGTGCTTACGAGAACATATTCACGACGCCAAGACAGAAAGTAGTGCCGACAGCAGAGTCCACAGCGTTTCCACCGTCCTTTAGAATTTGGATCCCAAGGTTTGAACATAAGCTGTCTTCACTGGCGACAGCACCGTGTTCGGCTTCGATAAGGTACGCTGGGTTCCTATGAGCAGGACTTGGGCCCGCCCAGAGCAAATGAGAGAAGTATCGGCGTATTCGGTAGGGCGCAACCGTGGCCGTCAAGATAAGGAGACAAACGAAAATGACTTTCCGGACATGTCTTCCGCGACGCCGTGAATTGGTACTGGGGGGAGTGTACGCTTCAGAGTGATTGGGCAAGATGGCCTTTCCTAGACTCATCCTTGGCTAAACGAAGCGAGGGTATTGGTAAAGAGATTGAACTGAAGGAACCTCTCTGTATTTAACCGACCAAAGGTCACTCGATAAGGTCGACGTGGAAGCAGAGCCTCTGTCATTGAGCCCCACTCACGCGTGCGATTGCGTGGGATGGAACGGAACGGAACTCGACCAGAGCCAGTCCTTTTTTGGCTAAATGACGCGTGCATTCATGATAAGACCAGCACTCGCGAGTGTCACTCTCGTACGTTCTCCATGATCGCGTCGAGGCGTCGAATTCTGATGTAACCGAACAGGCTCTAACCCTGGTCGCGTATGGATGGGTTTCCAAATAGTCGGTGGGTTTTTAGCCGCATTAGCTTTATCTTCGTGCGCATATATGTCACCAGAACATCATTTGCTTCCAGAAGCTCGGGCTAGTGCTCATCTCTCCATCTTGTCTACACTCTGACACTCAACTAGCTGTTGGCCACGTGCCGACCTCTGAATCGACAAAACGGCGCCGCCTTTCTGGTTTAAACTCACGCTTTGACCGTATGCTGTGGGAAGCAAACTTGACGACCCGTACCTTCAAGTCACTCTCTCGCCGTCATAACCATGCGTACTCCTCTAGCTCTTCGTCTATCTCCAATTATGAACCAGTTAGTGCTTCTACCCATACATCAAAGGACATGGAGCTTGGCACTGGAGAACCATGTTTTGTGGTCGTAGCAGAAGAGATCCAGCCACCCAGAACCATGCAACAGATCGGTGCTGGGTTGAGTCCATGGTCTAATAATGGAGATCAGGTGCTTTCTGGTATTTTACTGTGGGATATTGACATTTGACTGTTTAGGCCATCGGAGAGTCCTGCCCAAGTGCGCAATTACCACACTGGCTCGACAATACATTGGCCACTCTACCGCCCAGCCACCCCGTGCGGCGTCTCATATTGCCTTTTAATCGTCCCATTGTGAGGAACCTCATCGACCAAAATCCAGGCGTCTCGGACGAGCGTGCTGTCTTTGCCTTCCAACCTCCCCCTTGCGAAGTCCTTCCTGTGGGTCATGCAGGTGATAGACATTCCGGAGCGAGAGTTACTGTAACTATACCGAAGCCATCTATTATCAACTCGGATTCGGGGACAGGCAGCTCCGATTTTTGCGGGAATCCTTTTGAAGTTATCCACAATGGGTCCGTAGCGTTTCGAGAAAATACCCACACGATGTTACGTACTGTCCCCTTTTCGACTCCCGGACCCGGATGCGCCATTTCTCGAACGCCGGTAGATCGATATCCATGGGAGGGCAATCCCATTCTGTCTCGTACCATGGATAACTGCTCTCAGGAGGCCATGGACGCCCCACATCCTTTCTCTACCCCAGGGCCCTTCGCATCTCCTCGGCCTGTCAGTGGCCACGTATTTGGTAGTTATGTCGTCGCACCTCACATGCTTCTGGACGAGGTCTCTCCGACAATTCAAAAGAGCGGTGCAGTTCCCCTTCTAAGCTCCCAAACTACCAAGTCTGACAGAATTGATACTCCCTTGTTCCCAGTTCAGGACGGCGGCGGACAGGTTTCGCCATTGCCCAATCTTATGCCAGGTTTTACCTCTAATCACTTAGGTGGTCTTCTTTTTACGCCTCGCCCGTCCCCCTTAGCTCCCATATTCATTCTTTAACCGAAGGTCTTTCGTCTTCTCCGACTCTAGCAGCGGAACACACATTCCCTGGAGACAGGGGTGCCATTACCCTTTCTCCAGATCTTACCTGGCTTCCTCCCGTAGGGCTTACAGGTCGAGCGGCCGTTGATGAAAACATAGCCTATGATGATGTTTCCATATTGAATTCCGACGACTTGCTGAGTCAGAAGACCCCCTTCTGCGCCTCCTCGTTATCCAGAATCTCTATCTCTCCGAAGCATGAAGGGGAATCGTTACCTGTTCTCCGCCGACACATGGCTTCCTTTGACACATGCCCGCGAACTCCAATGGCACCTCAACAATCCATGCTGCAGGAACCTTTCCCAACTAACTTTGACTGGATCTCTCCTAACGCGCAAAGACCTGAGAGCTCTGAAAGTATTGACCGGGAAGATGGCTTCGACGTCAACCCATATACTCCGGTCGCTGTGGTCTCGGAGCTTGCGCAAGAGAAAAGCGGAATATTCGCACCTACTCGAGATATATTTCTCTCCCCTCTTCTAGAATCAGATGCACCGGACAGCTGGGCGCACCGGAAACGTTGCCAATGGGAACGCGCGAGGCATGAGTGAAGTTGTGAGTTGGCGCAAGAAGTTGATAGATTCTGCGAGGTATTCTTTTCAGTGGCCGTTATGACTTCCGGTGCTACGAGGCAGCAACAGGTATCACGAATGACAGCGGGATACAATCGTCCCTAATACCGTTGTGTATGCTGTCGGGAGTCAGAACTTGGAAAACCCGAGACTGGGAGCATTGTAGGAATGTTTCTTTGAACCGGATATTATAGCAATGAAATTGTGTGTACACCCAGCAACCAGGGAATCGGGTAACTAATGAAAGTAAATAATTTAAGCGAACAGGACAACATCATGCCTCTAGGATAACATGTACGACAACAAAGTGGACCGATAAACCCCAAGTATACCAGCTTCATGTCCCTTGAACATACGGCAGGACTTCGAGGTAACGCGATCCTGCTTTCTTGCGTAGCGTCCAGCGCTCGAGTTCGTACATTTCATACGCTGCTGCTGCTTGGCGCTGTGCGCGTATATGATGCGGACGTGAGATGGCAGCGATGGCGCTAGCACGAGATTGCCACACACAGGTGGCTAGGTTCAAGCCGGTCTCTGGGTCGGGGGTCCCGTACCAGTACATGATGAGCTAAAGCAGATGCATTTAGCACCTAATGAGTCATAGATTGAAATCTGACAAAAAACATACCCCTCCATTCTTGATGGCTTCTTCGTGCGCTAGTCTGTCAGCTTCGTAGAGCGCTGGACGGGATTTGTTAGTAATGAAGCTGCCGCGACATGAAACATAGACTCAACGGCCACTTTCGCTGCCCGGTTTACGAATGCTCCTAAATGCAACGCAATACCAGTCGTGCTCATCTTCCTCGGGCAAATCTAGTTCGTCCCAGTTAAATGCCTCTGCATAGGTCGCAGCGGCATAATTTTCAGTGAGAGGGCAAAAGTTATGTAAGGCCTTGTGAAGCGAGAGAGACGCTGAGTCTATGTCCGGCAAACGAGCTTCGGTTGTCTTCGGAACGCGGTTCGTCGATCCGTGCGTGTGGTTCGGAAGTGAGCATGGAAGAGAAGAAATAAGTGGTGGGAGGTATAGGATGGGTTGGTCAAAATGTACGGGGGCCTCCTTTCCGAGAAAAGGTGGGTCGTGTGGGTCGTGCGGCAGGTCCTTGAGTACTAACTCGCAGGTACTGGACGCCGGTGAGGACACGAAACTCAAGGTTGGAGAGGAGGCGAGACTAGTTAGCGGAGACGACTCAGACGAGGCAGAGTCGCTCGAGGTTAAGTTCAAGTCATAGACGAGGGATAGACGGCTTGGAACGTCGGGTAATTCCATGTGGGTGGCACTAGTAGTGGGGTATGATAGCATAGAGGAGAGGGTATTTGTAGCTAGTGTAAATGGCAAAACCAGACTTTAGGCATAGTTATTTTATGCGGGGCATAGCGTCAGCCGGAGAGAGAGAGTATTGCGGGCGATTGGTGCAAGATTGCGTCAACGCTGGCACTATGACTGATCATTGCGTGATCGCTCCCCAGGCGACAAGTCCGGCAACCCAGTAACGACACGATAGACGCCATAGGAAAAAGACATCGGACAAACCTGGCTAGCGTCGCCGACGAAATGAATGAGTGAGACTCGGGGTGGAGACTCGGGGTGGGCTGCAAGTCAACTACAGTACTAGTAGTCAACCCCCGGTCCGCGGAGCGGAACATGGCGGAACAGGGGCTCCTCGTGATACATGATCCCAATCCCTCCCTACCACTCTGCAATTGTGACGATGACCTCGAGTTCAACGGCGCCTGCTTCTTTGGTCCTGCTAAAGGAGTTCAAACTGTCTGAATTTTTAAATTTTGTTATACGATTGGGCTACCCCGGCCGAGACACGTGGCCAACTTGACTTGAAGCTGAAGTCGCTCTGTTGCTCTTGGACATCCTGACACTATACTGTTCTGTGATAAGATCTTTCTATTTGGCTAATAAGAGGTATCTCTATAGCCCCGCGCTGGGAGACTCCTCAACATATTTTGCACACCCCTGTGTCTTTCGACGGCGGTCATTTGGCCCACGGTTGCGAATGATGCAATGACACCAATCTATTACCTTTCCGACTGACGGACTTCTCTGTAGCCGATCTAGTTCCGGCGGCGTCCTCGTTCGCGGTCGCAAGTTCAATAGTTTAAACGCAAGTCAGAGGGTCCTTCTATTCGGTATGATCCGTCGGTTGGCTTGAGCTCTCCGCAGTAGTTCATCCCGTACGCTACTGTTAGAACAAGGCTCTGTGCAGGTTACGGTGGGGGTCGGTTTCTCGCTCTCACAATGTGACAAGATGTTCCTGCATCTCTGTTCGTTTGCAGGGCGCGTCTTCATTGAATCGCCACGGGTCCAAAGAAATAACAGAGGTGGCTATGTGCTATCTTATTCAATGGTTCATGCACCAGCGCACTCTTAAAAACAGGGTACACAGATCGTGTCGTTGTGCAGTAGGGAGTGCAGAGGTAAATTGGTTATTTAAAATTTTTCCCCCTCTTAGCAGTGTCTTAATACTACTCTAGGTTCTCATTATTTGCAAAGAGGGGGTTATGTCCCCAGAAGAATGATGAACTGTCCTTCGGGGCATAATCGAGGCTGATTCCTCGCGATCATCCACGTCATCGGAACTGTCTCCAATCGGTGCAGAACCGACAGTAAGGTGGTTGGCGGCGCTGCAGCTACTGGAACGTGTGTCGAGAGGGGGCCGGGACCACCGTCGAGCCTACGAGCTATGATGCCTTAGTACGAAGCGGCGGGGGGCTGCTACTTTCTCGTTATTAATTCGCAATCAGTCGTGTTTCTAACGCCAACTCGCACATCATTCAGGACTTGCGCTTAACTTCACACCATCCATTTTGTTTCATCTATCTCTTGACTCCTTTTCAGTGGAGTAGACCCCCACAGGCACAATCCACAACTTGCATTTCAGTCTACGTTTCAGAGCGTGTGTTATCACAATTGGCACCAAAAACCATGAGCTTGTAGGCCACCCTTGCCACACCCACAGACGACTACGATCTCGCGTTCGGCCAGTAGAAGGCGGCGAATGACACGACCTTCTCTACAGCTCATCGCTCAACGCCTCACAGTCGGTCACTCATTTCATGCCGACTGGACCCCGCTCGACGTCATGTTGCGACACGGAGAGAAACATTCACCATATACTTTAAGAATGGGCCCTCTTCTCCGGTTGTCGAGGCCTATTCCAATATATCCCACATAAACCCCACCCCTCCTAGGACCTTTGTTCTGACTCAAAAAGGAGTTGTCCCACCCTGCTGCTCTTCCTGGAGTCAGCCCACGAAACGCATAAGCCTCCGACGCCCCGTGGTTGCTAGGTGTTCCCTGAGATGAGTAAAAATTCTAGAACGACGGCATTACCTAGTTAATTTAGGAAGTCATCGGCAGCCACACAGCCCGAAAACAATACATCTGATTTTCTGATTTAGCTGACTCCTGCTTAATTACTTCACAACTGGCAACGACCGACTGGTTGTTGTCAGGTTCTGGAATATAAATCTACAAACGCACTCAAGGTGCTCATATATAGCTGTCAGTTCTCTTCCATAGGGCTGAGGACTTTCCACCGTCGTTGTTACACCCGCAATCAAAATGGACACTTTTGCCACACTGAGACAGCATGATTTACGACATTATGTGGTCATAGCTAAATCACATGCACCATCCGCGGTGATGAGCTTGCTCGATGTGGGTATGATAGAAGACCCGCCCTTGCCGTCAGGGTTAGGCTGCATGCTGCAGATGGCGGTATAGACGCAAGCGGCGGCGGTATGACCAAGACGGAGGAGAAGTGTGTAGTCAGCGAGTTGCCAGCCAAACGCTCACCTGTGTCGTAACGGCCGAACAGGCCGAAGACGATCGCCGTTTTCGATAGTAGTACACGCAAGCGTGGGACGAAGGCGTCAGTAGATGATGAGCCGCAACTGGTTGGGCGAGATCGGACGCTCGTGCCGACGTGCGGGGATGGAGAAGTACTCGAGCTCGGAGGGTCATGTGGTGGCCAGCTTGCATAAGGAACCGGCAGAAAGGCCGCTGGAGTTTGCATTGGCCATGATGAAACTGGGTGCAGTATGACAACAACAATGTAGATAAGCTTCATCAGTCGTGAGCAATGTGCCCACTGATCCTACCGTCCGTAACAAAGTAAAGCATCAAAGAGCCAGTAGGCGGGCGTTATTCCAACATCAACTTACTGGCTCTTGATGCTTACATTGTCGGGACTGAGGCGCGTCCAACTCGCGACAACGAGAGCGACAAAACATGCAATTAAGATTGACCTGCACCCAACGGTTGTTGGGACTTCAGACGATCGGGTTCAGATAGTGGGAGGTGCCTGTGATCCGTGATCAGTGAGAAATATAGACCGTCGTGAACCGAAGTAGGCGCACACACACCTGTGCTGAAGCGTTGACGATTCAAGATTACTATCAGTTGCGGACGAACTCGGACTATAGTCAAAGTGTGGGAAACCTCACGTGATTGCCGCACAAGGCTTAGTCATCGACCCACTTGCGAAATGTCGGCGGGGCGCGCTGCACAACAACGACGACGATGGCCACCAAGAGGGTCGCTGACCATACTCTTTATCATCTCAGCCCGAAGGGCTTTTGGAAGAAATTCAGTGGGTCTATTCTCGCTTTGTTGCGCACTGAACTCGTCGTTAAAGCCTTGAGCAGGGGACGCCGTGGCCGTCGATCCAGAGATATCTAGTGGCCTCCCTCTACCAACCCTGAACCGACAGCCGCCTCCTGGTTCTCGACCCGAGAGGTATTCCAGTCCGGCCACCAAAGGTTTCGTTCCTCGTTTTCCATGTGACGGTGCGTCTGACCACATCCACGTCTGCTTCCCACAGCGTCCGACCCCGCGCAAAACCCGTACTGGAAACGGGACGTCCGCCGGGCATACCCGCAGCTTTCTGTGGTCACGCAATCCGAACTGTCCACCCTCCTCATACAGCACTCCAGCGCCCCAGAGTCAGTTGGCCTTTGATTCCCACTTTACCTACTTGGGGACCACCATCTGACCACTACGACACAGAGTTGCCGCTCCATCAGGTCCTGCTGAGGCTGCATCCGTACCTTCGGTACCCGCGCAGCAACTCAGCTTGTCTGACGCGATAGGAACTATTAACGCCGCGCGCAAGGCGTATTCTACATCTGCACTTCCGCCGACTCCACCGACTCCCTTCAAGCGCTGGGTTCCTGAACGTGCCCCCGATGCACCTCATGATCCAAATGCGTACTTCCCTATGATTTTGGTCAAGTAGCGAAATGCGCCACTGATGGTGGGGTGAAGTGAAACATGACGCGCTTTGATATTTGACGTAGTAGACTTGCGGAGTGTGCGTGCCCATTACAAGGGCATATGTCATTCATTTCCTTCCCACGTGGGGGCGTGTATGAGTATCACGCATGATCCGGGCAAAGTCCATTGTGTGCGCGCGAGGTCCGCGGCCACGCGGTTGTCAAGTGCCCTCGAGGATAATAGTCAGCGTTGATGCAAGTTTTCATTGTGGAAGACAAGACAAACGCTGGGTCTTCGCGGGACGGGAATGAATCACTTTTTCAGTTTCAAGTCAGGACAAACCCTACATCTCGTCAGGCGGAACGAAAAGCTTGATCAAGACATGATGTATGAGGAGTACCAGGCTGGTCGATGCGTCATGAATATATGAATGGGCATCGGCGGTGGCAATAATTAAGACATGAGTTACACGTACAGGGAGTCACCAAGTGAAACCCTCATACTGATCATCGATCAACTCTCGCACCAACAAAGTTGGTGTCCCCCCTTCGCCCAGCCCTGGCTTGCATCAGTCATGCCCTAACAATATCAATCGATTGGCCGCTACGACACTCCATAGAAGTCGGAAGATTCATATTGCAGACAAGCATACACAAAACATGTTACAGTAGGGAGGAGAAATCGAGGTGCATGACGTGCATGAATAGTAGTGCTACAACGGCTCTGGATATCAAAATAATGCAATGCAGTAATGGAATTAACAAATGATTGCGGGGTGATACGAGGATAAAAAGAGAGTAACAAGATAATAATAGATCGCGGATCTGCCTTGTCAACAAAGCCGAATCAATAGCAAATAAGTATGCGGGTATAAGAGAGCGAGTATGAGATAGTGAGATGAGAAGGCGTTGAGTCATCGTTAGGGATAATTAACCTGTCCAGGGCATGGGAGAATTCCGTAGGTGATCAAATGCCGCAGCGCAAACTGCAGCTGCAACAATGCCGCCAGCGGCTTGAACACACCACGGCTCCAACTCGCATAAATACAGCCAAACCTGGGCTGCAAGGCATGCCACGCTCGCGAAGGCATATAATAATGCTGTCAAGGGGATGGGGTAAGAGATTGGTCTAGGCTAGAGCGATGACATTACGTACAACAATCCCAAAGCCCCTTCGATAGCCGTAGCCAAGGTGGAATGGAGGATCGTCGGTCCGCTTGTGAATCATCAAGACCCATCTGCGCTCGGAAAAAGACTTTTGTAGAGGGGTATGTGGGCCGCTCGACAAAGGCAAAAGGTTGATCTTGGAACGCGATCCCGATAACGGGGATGGCCCGAAGTGCATTAGTTAGGACGCCGAATAGGCTGAACAAGAGCGTCGAGTACGACAGAAGAAGTGGCGACAAGTTGGCTGTGGTTTCGTTTGTAGCTTCTGAGCGTTTGCACAGGGCAAGGAAGTGGATGGAAGCAATTGCGGATATGAGACATAGCTGTGTTTCCAGTGAGTTATGCGTTACAAATGGGCAGACCGAGTACACATACGATTGTTGGACGGAGGGCTGGGATAAAGGCTTCGTGACACCGGCGCGCTGCGCTGGCGGGGGAGAGCGTGACCGAACGGGTGGGGTGGGTGGAGACTGGAAAGAGTGGGGTCAGGAAGAGGGGAAAGACACAATTATGTGCGACGTACCATTGTTATTATGTTTGGGGCTTTGAGCAGGAATAGTCATAAAGGATAAATACAATAGAAGAGAAAAAAGGAAAGGAGCTGGAGATGGGGAAAAGTGGGGATGCGGGGTGGGGGTTTTATTGATGAGATTGTTCCGAGCCTCGAGGCGTTCCGGCGACTCGGGACCACGAGGACAGTAGGGCTGGCGTTGGCAGCATTCGGGCACGGGTCAGACAATCATATGATCGGGACTCAGAAGTGACTAGTCGCACTGCTGCCTCGCTGTTTCGTTGTTTCGAAAGGGCAAAGCGTACGGCGCAGTCCTTCCGAGTTAGTCTTCCGCTCGCTCGGCACTCCGTCTTGAGTAACGTGACGCAAGCTGTGCCAAACACGCGTCCTTTCACTCCCAGTTGCTATGCTCCGGAGTTGATGTCTGCCACAGCCTCTCCGCCGTTTCCGAGAGCACCGCCTGGTGCCTCCGCAGAAAAGCAAGCTACCGCGTTCGGCGATGATCCACGTGTCTCCTTTGACACTCAAATAGCTCGGTGGCGCCTCGAGGATGGCGATGCCGAATATGAATACGAACCATCTAAAGCTGTGTGGATTCCTGTGGTCAGTCTGCCCCTCACGCCCCGCGACAATTAAGATGGAACGTGTGCACGCTGCTATAGGTCGATGAAGACCTCATCCGAAAACAGCAGGCCGCGTATTCCGTAGCAGGCGTTGATGAAGAGGTTTGCAGATCACCTGTGCAGCTGTGCAGTGCCTCATTCGCTCCTCACAGGTACCTGCTGCGCCCATTCTTGCTCGGGCTAAGAAACGTAAGGAACCCGAGGATTACACCTCCAGCACACTTGGGCAATCAGGTCCATCAATAAAGCGCGGTAAGGGCGCTAAAGCTGCAAGCACGGGCACTGCTCCACCACCGGAGCGAAAATCCAAAAACACGGCCGTGTTCGTGCGTCTGCCCTTTGACGCTACGTTCGAAGAAGTGGTCGAACGATTCAGCAAATGTGGCGTCATTGAAGAAGACGACGAGGGCGAACCTAAGGTCAAGATGTACGCACGTGACGATGGCACTTTTAGTGGCGAAGCTCTCGTTGTATACTTCAAAGAAGAGTCCGTCAGCCTCGCTATCAACATCTTGGACGATGCTGAGCTTCGCCTCGGAGACGCCTCCTCTCGAATGAGCGTGCAACGTGCTGAGTTTGGGCACAAAAGTCACAACACGGGCGGGGAAGCGAAAAAGAGAGTAATGGACAGGAACAAGGTCACAAAACGACTTGGGCGGATGCAAAAGTACGCTCTTTTCTCTACACACATGGTGGCACCTGACGTTGCATCAGGAAACTGGAAGAATGGGTGGACGAAGACACTTTTGGCCCCTCCATCACAGAAGACGACGTGCAGATTTCCGTCAACACAAACAGCCGGGTGGTTGTGCTCAAGCACATGTTTACCCTACGGGAGATAGAAGAAGACCCTACGTTACTCTTGGACCTGAAGGAGGACGTTCGCGAAGAGTGTGAAACGCTCGGGGAAGTTACAAACGTCGTATTATACGACGTATGGCTCGCCCTTTTCTTCTGCGTTATCTGTCTCTTATCCAACCGTTTCCCTTACAGAAAGAACCAGATGGCGTCATCACGGTGAAGTTCCGAGACTCCGTGAATGCTCAAGCATGCGTTCTGGTACGTCTAGTATCTCGTGTTGCAGCTCCCCGTGTTGATTGTCTTGAACCGCAGAAAATGCATGGCCGCTTTTTTGCTGGGCGCAAAATCGAAGCTTCTCTATGGATCGGAAAGCAACGATTCAAGCGCAGCGGAGTAGCTGAGGACGTTGACGACACCGGGGGAGATGAAGGCGAGAAGCAGAGACTTGACGCCTTCGCTCAGTGGCTGTTAACAGAAGGCGACTGATCGACATTCCACATTATCTATGCATTATCCGGATAACTCCTTGTGAGTCATTTCCTGTACCTACCTGTACTTCAGTTCTCCCCTAGGGACTAGTGGCACATTACTTTCGACACTCTCGTCAATGGACTCTGGTGAGGTACACGTGTTGATCCACCAAGAGTATATTTTTTCCATCTCAGTGACACGGTAACACGCTCCGATAGTGGCTTTTTGTTTTTTTTGTTTTTCTTCCTATCTTCGCTTCATTGGTACGTTGCCAAACGACTGTTCGGTGTTGCGTTTGTACGTTCAAGGTAACATGATCTGAAACCCCAGACAGCCAACCCCAATCCTTGAGTTACCCTCGATTCCTCGATTACCATGCTTCGCTTTGACACGGTGGGCGATCAGTTCTAATCTCGAGCAACCGTGAGCTGCTTTCCAAACCCGACAAGTACTCCGCGGCCCCTATTCCACCTACACTCACGTAAAAAGCCGCATGCAGCACGGTTCGTTTTTCTATCGGTTTCCGAATAGCACGGGAAAGGTTCTTTGACTTCCCGAGATCGAGGGTGGCCCTTATCGTGCGCGTTGAGCGTTTCGTCGTCTGCGATTCTGAGACGATACGACGTGTGCCAGTGAGCAAGCGATGCAACGACACGATCGCTCTTTGTTCGAACGGCACTCTCCGTGGAGCTCATCCTCGCGGAGGCCGGCTGTTTTTTCTCCATCCGTGGGGGTCGTTCATGATGCGTCCCTCACCGCCGACTGGCGCTAGAACTCCAATTCTCTCCCATTTATCGATTCAGGGTCGCATGAATGAACCACCATCCCTTCTCCTGGCTTTCTTATGTGCCAATCGGCGACATGACCCCGAGATCTTCGGGTGTAGAGTGAGAACCACGTGAGCACATCCCTTGCGGTGGGCACGCTGCACAGGTAATGTCACAGGTAATAAGTGAAGGCAAGACTGCTCAGCGTTCATTCATTGCCCATCGCTCTGCCAACGATCGGATAGCGTCTCACAGGCCTCCTGCATTGCAATCCAATGAGATGTCCCCCCATTGATCGCAGTTTAGCAGCGTTATCGTTCGCTGGTCTAAGTGCAAGTAATAATGGTGTATGCTGCGCGCCTCCAGTGATGGAAATAAACCAGGTAGGGTAAGGGCATGTCCTCATCGTGGTGGGCGCATTGAACTGGTCCGAACCCAAAAAGAAGTACTACGATGAACACCAAGCTCAAAAGCTAGTAAAACTACTCCTAACCCACTCTTATCAATCACCAACACCGTAAGAGTGGCCTTTTGGTAACCATCTCGAGTCGCTGGCGTGAGTGGGATGAAACAACATGAGTTAAACACACAAGTCGGTGACGAAAACGAAACGCCTACCTCTGAGATTACCGTGCGCTTTTTCGCCGGTTCATCCTGCATCCAATCGAGCATCCGCTGTGTGGCCTGCGCTGAGTGGCTGCCCACCCCACGCCTGTGTTGGGCGCTAGCCGACAGAGGACGAGTGTCGATATGTGATAGCGATTTAGACAGCGCCGCGACATCTTCCTCCTCCTCGTGTTCCTCGGTTAACACCGAGGGCGCCGGGGAGTCTGCTTCGGGAACCGGTGTGAGCTCCGGCGCGCCTCCCCGCGGCGGTGCGGAACTGCTCGCAATCAGCGCGCCCTCGGCCAACGAGAGCGACCCGTTCGCGACGGCAATAGGGCGCGGAGCGGACGACGAAGACTCGCCGACGTCCTCCTCGATCTCCTCCTCCGGCACGTTCTCGATGCCGAGCCGCTCGAGGCTCGCTTCCACCGCATCGAGCCTCTCCATGTGCTCTAGCACCGTCACGCCAGTCGTTCCTGGGTGCACCCTCTGGAACTTGGCAGAAAACGGTACTGGTCGCAGGGACCCGGTGTAGTCCGAGCTGATTCGCCGGATCGGTGGCGGGAAATCACTGCTGCTGCTCCTCCTGCGTGAACGCTTAGTTGGAGGCTGCCCGGGAAGAGGGAGTGTGCTGATGGACGGTTGGGGAGAAGCGCTGGGAGGAAAGTCATGTATGATTTTGGCTATCGTGTCTTCGTCAAGCTCGAGTTCGTCATCCCAAACAAGCGCTTTTGTCCGACGAGTCAGTTCGAGAGGACCTGCCAGAGGACCTTTTAGCAACAGCGAAGTTGCAGGGACAAAAAATAAATTCACCTTCATCCTTTTATTACCGGACCATGATTCATGTTCAACTTGGACAGCTTCTTAGAGAGACAACGGTACTCACATCGTGTCTTAATGATTGGATAATGTTCCACGCCTGACCCTTAATCACCGCGAGTTGTCTCTAGTATAAAAGTGAGGATTGTCGCGTATGCTAACGATGATGGACATACATTAAACATTTTTGGGTGAAACCCCGGGTCCACCGCAAAAAGTTTTCTAAGCTGGAAGGTTGTTTCCTCCCACCATGCCTTCGATGTCAGCAACGGCAAAAAGTGTTGCCGCGTTCGTTCGCTAAATGGCTTCCCAATAATGCTGACTGGGAGATACAACCAACCATATGTGTAAGAACGCCACCCTTGTGGGTGCTCGTGAGGGAATGAGAGGGAGTTGTCAATCGCGGCAATATGGATATGTGGGCGTCGGGTGTACGAAGATTGTGGATTGGAGGATGCGCGAGCCATGCGCGGAGGTGCAGCAAAGGTCACACTAGCTTGAGCGTTTGACGTAGATTCGCTACGCCGGAGTTCACTCATCGCTGGGATTTCTAGCTGAGCGGAACGTGTTGGTGCAATGTCTACAAGGGGCTTCTCGTGTTCTGCTTCACAATACTTGATCATGTAGTTGTCAGCACCCCGATCAGTGTTAAGCATAAGATAGTCTAAAAATCCATAGTCCAGCAAGGTTATACCGGTTTGCATAAGATGGAAGCTCACCTAAGATAACCAGCCTACAACTATGTCAGCGTGGTGAGTCGCCAAATGTAAGGGAGATCCTCACTTCTCGAGCTCCTCCCGGAAACTCTTCTGCAAAGCTGCGGACCAATAGAAGGGCCGATTTTGATCACCCTCGGACGCATCATATAGAGCCCTATCGTATTCCATATCTGCTTCGTCGTCGTAACCCTCGGTACCTGTGCGGCCACATATCACTTTGATTGCACCCAGGAAGCGCTTGTTCAAGTTGGTCGCGCGATGTGTTGAGTCGTCAAAGGTGTCAGCAATTGAGCGCCCAGGCCAGGGGTGACTCCGGAGAAAGTCAGATGCATCTGTGTTCACAGTCGGGCTATGAGCTATAAGTTACCTTCACACGGGGGCGCTCACCTTGAAAGCCGTGCATGAAACATTGCATACTCCCTACTTTCTCAGGGAGGGGTTTCCCTTTCTTGTACGCTGTTCGGTCTATCCAATCATAGAAGAACGCCTGTCGTAGATATATTTTCAAGGACAGGAATAAGCAGGGGTGGATGTGGACTGACGGGACTGGAAAGTGACACCAGCTGCGTCTTTGGTACAATATGGAGATCCAGCCGAGTGTCAAGAAGTGAAGCAGCGGCCTCTGAGACATAGCTAGAGAGCATCAGAGATTCGGGGACGCGCCCGTGACACAAAACGAACAGACCTGAGGTTAGGAATCAGGCAAGCACGGCCGAAGGGGATGATCCACCGAAATTGTCTATGTAACCACTTTGTTGTCTGTACGAGAAGTGAGTAACGTGCATTCCAGAACGAGCGTTTGACCTCATGACCTTCGGATTCAGACGACCGTATGGTTCCTCATCTTTCGGCTTGAAAACCCTAGCCACGCCTCAGCAAAGGAATATAATAGACAGGGTACAGTAGCTCACGCAACGGTATGGATTCTCCCGTCCACTTTGGCCCGAGCAAAGTAAGAGCCGGATGACCCCTTTGTAATCATTTTGGGATGTAAGCCCTCCGAAATTGCACGCTTGACAGACAGGGCGAGACTAGTGAGGTATCACCGCGTGTATCGTGTCTCTTAATAGATTAGACTCACGCGTCATACTCGTCCTGGGTCATAGGCAGCTTGTGATCCAAAGTCTTGGCCTAATCAAACCAGTAGGGCACGCAATGAGCCAAACATTGGTTGACACTCACCACTACACCGCTCGCAGGTACTGAGGGAAATGGTGGATCAAAAACGCTCCGGATTATCTCCCTCCTCACGTGAATATCTTCGACTTTCTTCTTGCGCTTTATCTTTTGTGCAATGGACTCTGTCCATCTTGGTAGTGTTCGGACGCGAATTTTCGAAGAATAAGTGGGGACATACCGCTTGAAAGCAGCATCCAACTTGCGCAAGTCAATAGCTCCCGATGCACTCATACGTCGACCACTTTGGTTCGTGACCGGGGAGGGGTGGCCCTCAGCGTCAGATTCGGGCTCGTCATCGGCATTCTGAGGCAAAGGTTGGTACTCTGAACGATCTGGCATGGGCGTCGCTGAGCAAACTAGGGCTGACGGTGTTCTTGGTGCGTGTCGCTTGCTCGAGCCTGACGTTACTACGAGTGACTCTTTCCTTTTGGGGTCTCATAATTCATTTGCACGTGCTTTCGTGGTGACAACCCTAAATTCGCCGACCTGGTGTTACAGTCTGCTATGTTGGTTTAGACCTCGCATCGTAACCAGGCATACAAACACCAGTCATGCAACGTAGTCACGTCCTCCTGAGCGATCGAGGTGCACACGCCCGCGGAGATATACAAGCCCACCCTGGCTGGGCCCCAACGCAATGAGTATCGGTCTTGGGCGTAGACCCGGTACGTGCCATCAAGACCACTATGTGATGCTATGAGGCGCATCCTTCCCCGAATTCCCCCGGTATGCCTCAAATATGGCGTACTGTCCCTCATACCCACACGTGAAGCTCTAGACCGCACGGGCAGTTGCTACCTCAGTTCCCGAACTCACAAAAATCGGGGCATGTTTGGATCGGTTAGCAGTGCGGGCTCTGAGCTTGCCTTTAGAAGGGTGCACTTCGCAGAGGTGGACTTGCATTGTGCCCGTGAAGGAGTGTTCGCACGGACGCAGAGGCGGACGTGTTCAAGAGTCTGGTAGCGTGCGTGGCACGCATGAGGGGCGTGAATCGATCCCGACGAGCACCTCGCATATTGTTCAACAGACACACAAATGACCGGACGAGAGACTCAAGAGAGGGTGAATGTCTACTGTACCATAATTGTTGGTGAGAAGAACTCCTTCAGCTTCTTGCCCTCCGGCTCGCCATCGCGTCATCAGCGAAGTGCTTTAGCGCTAGAAGAAATGCTTGAGGATATCGACGTCATGTCGGCGGGTCTGAGAAGCGGATCTAATGCGTATGACTGATGGCCGTGAAGAATAGTGCCCCAAAGAACTGCGCCAGCTGCTCAGGACATTGTTATTTCGGTTGGTGTGGTGTACTAAGGTGGAATGTGCGCCGTGCTGGCCACGGTTCCTAACTTAACTCGGCGTTGTAGCTGTCCGAGTCAGCGCCCATTGCAACAAGGCCCATTATGTCCTGCTTGTGCCTTCTATTGTATCCTTTCACTTCATCATGGTCCTCGTGGCTCGCTTTCCATGTATATAGCCCTCAGTTTTCGTGTCATGATTGTACCATCATCTTCTCGCAATCATCTGCTGTTCGCGAAATCATTTGCCCCTCGATACCTTCACGCGAACGCAGTCCCCGCGCATCGCACCGGCGCCATATTTCCCTCACGTGTCCGCACACTTTCGCCGGGCGCACTTGGCAGGCGCCAATCTTCCGCGCCTGCTGCACCTCACTTCGCTAACCTTGTCTCCTCTCACTTGTCCTCTCACGTCTTCCCCGAAATGACACCCTTATAGCTCGCACCACACCTTCTGTTAAACTCAGGGAAAATTCACCCGGTCAATGGACGTTGACGAGGAGAAGAATGGACTGCTGCCCGGAGCGGATGCGAAATGACAAACAGGAAAGACAAAGTCAGGTCCTGGACAAATACCCGACGTAACACACGGGTAAGACTTGGCTATCAAACACTCCCTTATTAGTCTTAGGCTGTAGTCAGGTTGCGTTTCTCACGGAGGCCAAAACAGGTCGCCTCTCCTTGGGTTGGGTATTTCAGAGTTGATTTCTTTCCGCCAGTTCCCTCACTTCTGTCGTGGTGAGCCGTTAGTTGTATCGCTCAGGGTTTCCACTGGTGGCGGCAGCGTCCTTCTGACAAACACAGCAGCACATATAGTTTGAGTTCCATCCACAACATATCCTCTCACCACCTCCGTCTCTCTCTACTAACATGGGTTTCCTGACGGATGTCTTCCCCTCCCGCAACAAGTCTACGCCACCGGACGTACCCAAGGAAGCAACGGAGGCCACATCCCCTCCAAGTGGCCCAGTGGCCACGGACAAGGCCCCATCAGCAAATCCTTCAGGTGACGCACCGCCAGCATCGCAAACGCCCCCCATCCCTCGAGCGGACGAAGCAGAGGCTTCTCCACTTGGGGAGCTGCCGGATAAAACTAAAAATCCAGGTGCCTCACCTAGCCTCAATCGCCGATTTTCCGTCCAGAACACGCTCGGGCTCCTTCGCAAAGCCAAGCCATCTCCCCCTAACGTCGATACGCAAGGTGCAAGCGCTCCTGCCGCCCCAAAGGCAGCCGAAGTTACTGCCAAAAAAGGTGTTTCCCTCTCAAGTAGCGATCGCCGGGCAAAGGATTCCGCTTTGGTTCTTCGCTCCCTCATCGTCGGGCAGAACTCTGAGGCCGGTTCTACCGTACCCCCTGTACGGGTGTCGCCTGCACAGCTGAACGCCGCCAAGGCACAGTTATTCCAGCCGAAGACGGCGAATTCGGTCATCGCACAGTTGAAAGCTCTACCTGCGCTGTCCGACTCAAGTCCTCAGAAGAGCGGCCCCATCCGCGCGGTGTGCCTCCCATACTCTGATGAGGTGGTCGCCGAGAAGCACTTTAGCCAACTGCGCAACGTTGAGCCCACGAAGGAACCCACGGAGGGTACCACGCTCCACCTTCCGACCATCACAAGCGCAACGAACGAATCTATTCTAGAGTCGTTCAAAGCTCTACATATTGTCAGTCTTTTCACAGCCCCAGATTTGGGGCTCGGCCAACCAGGAAATGGATCGGGGCTCCTCGCTGGCGCTTTACCCACCGCAGAGACGGTCCTCAACGGATTCGAGAAGATCACGCCCCAGCTCATGACCTTGAGTTACGCGACAGGAAAAAGCATTATGCCTGATCATACTGGCATACACCCCCACGTAGACAGGATGTCTTGCTTGACATGTATGGCTTCTTTTCTTCATCATTCCCGAAGGTAATTGACATTCGCTGCCAGATTGGTGGGGTCTAGAACTCCTCCTACCTCCACCAACTTTGAAGCTCTTGGGTGTGAGTTCACAAGCAGTCTCTTACTATTACCACTTTAATGATGATTTCGAGCAGCGTGCCGAGTCTATTAGCAACACAGTCCTGAATATTCTCACCGCCATGAGCGTCATGGTCGATGGTGTCCGAGAAATTCTTCCCTTCCTACGGCCTATCTCGCATTTCTGCGAGGTCGAGTGGAACACGATCAAAGCTCAGGATCACGGTAAAGGGGTGATATGCGCGGCCACCTGGTAAGCTACACCACCTCTGTAACTGAGGGGCATATCCTCATGTGCGTCCTCAGGATCATGCCACTTGCGTTGGTTCCGCGCCCCTGGGATTTCCCCGACCCTCCTAAAGCCACAGAAGCTTCCGCGGGACCTTCCACCAAGTCTGCGCCATCGGATGCGAAGGCGCCTGCGAACGTCCCTGCCCCTGCATCCACACCAACGGCATCTGGTGAGAAGGCAGCGCCGCCTTCGTCCTCGTCCCCACCCGAGGCAGCGTCAGGATCCCCGCCCACCCCGGCGCCCGCGGGTCACGATAACGTGCCCGAGGTCGCCAATCCGGCACCCGTCTCGGCTTGATCGTCACATGGCTCAGTTCTGTGCATGCAGCTATACCCAACCCGTGATATTGGCAGATCACTAGCGCCATACTGCGAACATACCCCCAAGGTTCTCTAGCTTCACAAATGATACACGGTCACGAACTTCCTAGCCATGTTGGAATCCAAGTCTCTAAGCGTCACGTTTCCTTCTCGGCCCTCCCTTTTGTTCCCCTGTCTTATCTTTCTTGGTGCCAATGTACATACTGGTGATTCAATCGTGGCCACAGACAAGTCGCAAATACCTACCTTCTGTGATACCACATTCTCTGGAACGTGCATTATTTAGATCTCGAATTCTCGAGGGGTCGACATGGACCTCTGGGGTGCCTGAGCAGCACATATCCTGCCGTTGGAACGCATTAGCTATTGGGACATGGTGTCACTTTATTCTCAATAAAGACCTTGACCGTCAACCGTTTGTATATGAAGGGTAAATCAGCCTGTTCACGACCTGAAGGCTGTGCAGTACTGTAGCAGTTAGAAAGCTCAACGTGGCAATGACGTGTCTGCTCAAGTTACGCGACGCTCGGCGGGTGCCACATTAGTCCCAGCAACCGTCTCAAGTAGACTTTGCGATTTATGATGGCAGAAACAGGGTGACCGTCACGCAAACGTCTTTGTCCCTCAGGCAGAAAACGTCGCAAAGACCAAACTTGTCGGGCTCGAAACCAAAACCCGCTGCAGCGGAGAAGCTACTGCGTTCCATGACCCCCGAAGGAACGAACACTTGGGGGTGCCTCTAATGGATTACCTTCAGACCGGTAGAGCCGGAGAGATCACCTGCGGGTCGATGTCAACATCGCATCGAACGTCAAAATAAAAATGCGGACTATCGATGACCATGACTTTCTTCGCGGCCTCTTCTTTAGAGAGCCCATCAAGCACGTCACTCACGGCTTCCCCAAAAACAACGCGATTCGCATTTTTCTCACGGGTAGAGCCGACGTAGAGGTGGGGAACGGCGGAAGGCTTGATGTTCGACAAGATGTTCTCAATTTCGTTATACATTTCGTCGGAGTATCCACGATGTTTGAAATAGAAAAGTGCGCTCTTGACCGGAATCACATCGTGGCCATGGTTGCTGCCTTCGATATCTGGAACACCTGGAGCCATGACGCGTTTTGCTACGACTACCACAGAATCAGCCCATGGGACAGCACTCAAAATGGCGAGCACAAGACCCACTAGCAACAGGACCGTCGTACGCGAGCGCTTTTACAAATGCATCCCAGAGTGCGTCAACGTCTTCGCCTTGAACGGTAATGACCTCGAGCCCGTGGCAGGCGAGCGTCTTGAGCAGCTCGTAGCCTTTGAGATACTCGGAAGGTTCCAGCAATGGTGACATTGTTGTCATCAATGAGGAGCTTCACATTCAAGCGTTGCGCGACTGCTAGACGAGCCGCCTCAGCGTCATTTCCCTCCTGCTGCGAGCCATCGGAGCCAAGACAGAAAACAGTCTTGTCGCAATTGGCGAACGCTACGCCGTTGACCATGGGTCACATGTGTCCGAGACGACCCGAGGAGAATTTGACGCCTGGTGTAAGGTCGAGCTCAGGGTGACCTGGAAGTTTCGATTGAGCGGCTCTGCACTGCAGGAAGTGCGCCGCGGGGGTATGTCCTCTGAGCGCGGGGAGGAGGTACTGTATGGCGACGCGGTGGCCTGACCTAATGCATTAGCTTCGGAAGACCATATGAGCTTGCATACGAGTGAGAGAATAACCAACCAGCCTGATCGAAGACGATTGGGTGGTACTTATTGGACGACTCGAAGAGGGAGAGAAGGATGCATAGTTTCGGCACGGTGTCATAAGGACCGCCTAGATGGTAAGAAATCAGATGTATCAGTACCGATCATGGATACCATGGAGCTCTCCGGGAGCGGTTTTCCCACGATGAGAAACTGTGTGCCCACTGACACCGCCGGCGGCACCAGTGGACGTGAATAGGACGATGACATCGCGTAGGAGCTGAATGTTATGTTTCAGTGTCTGCCTTTGCTCATCGGTGAGCCGAGGATTAGAAACATCGAGTTTCAGCCCGTGAGTGTGGCAAAGTAAGCTTGGATGCTATTTGAGCTGGAAGCAACTTCTTGTACTTGGAAAGATCAACGGGGAACTTCAAGTTATCCAAGGAGGATATGGTTGTAGTTACTCAGGCCGCAGGCCAGTTGCTGGATGATGCCCAACCTGCCACCACAGCAAGTAACAACGCAATGATGTCATGGTTGTAATATTAGACTCAAGCTGTCACCTCCGGCCCAATCACGGCTCTTCACAAGTGGTGCATACATTGGCATCAAAGTCAAAGACTAAAAAGGTGAAAAAAGCTGCTTAAAAAAAGACAAAGCCAAAGTGCATAAGTCATTGAACTCCAAAGTCAAATACCCTGCAGTTTCCCTGATGTGCCATTATGTGCCATTACACCTATCTCTTCCATGTCTTTAAGGAAACAATCAATGTATTCACAAGCCCCAGACAGATGTGCAACTTGAACACAAGCTGCATGGAAAGCCAGTAGATCTGGTGAAGGAAGAGGTAACTTGACTGGATCAGGTGTGGTGAACATGACTTGATTTGGTGTTACAAGGCCAGGTTTGGTCTGTCGAACATTGTAACAGCCTGGGGTAGTCTGTGCATCAAAAGGTTAGCTATTTTTGATTTCAAGACAGGTACCTAGAATGACAACCGTCTTTTCAAACCATAACCTCAAACAATAATAAAAATCATAAACATCATGCTGCATTGTCATCACATTGAACAAAGAATGCACTTTCTTGCCATCAAGGATGTTGTGCCCAAACAGTTTCAAGACTGCTATCACAGAGGCAGAATAATCTGTCTACACAAAGATAAGGAATCAGATCAAGAAAGCAGGAGAATGGCCATACATTATTGAGTGAGTTTCCAGTCACAGTGAAAAATGTGGAATCTGGTACAATATGGGTACACTCTGTGTACACCACACCTCCAGCTGCCCTTCTTTCCTCATAGGTGATGTTCATGTATGGGACTGAGTCAATGTTTACATCATATTTCCCAGAGACAACACAACGAAAACCATCTCTGATGAGAGCCTGAATTACTTTAGCAGAGAAATAAAGAAGGATTTCATTGCTAACTGACCTGATTCTTTGCTTCGAGATGGTTTTTAGGTGCCTCTTTGATTCTAGCTAGCAGCTCTTCCTTGATCTTGTCAAAAAATTCTGGGCTTCTATATGATCTCCCCTTAGGGGTCCTTCTTTTAAAACTCTTAACTGCTCAACAGTCAAGACTCAGTAGGCCAGGTACAGTGTGTGTACAAATTGCTCACAAGGAAGGATGTAATAGAGAAGAAAGGTTGACCCAAGTGCAGAAAGGGATGTATAGTCTTTGTTACAGGAGTGGATAACATTGACAAGCTCATGTCGAGCTGCAATGGATGGTGAGTAGATGATCAAATAACCCAATATGCGAGCATTTATGAGATCGCCGGGGGTAACATTGTTCGTGGCATGCTCTTCAAAGTCAAGGCAGATATTGTAAGCACTAGTTGCATTTGGGTCTAGATGATGGGATTCAGTAGCATCAGAAGGTAGAGCAGTAGGCATGATGATGATTCGATTGAAATCGAAATAGGAGGTCTATAGGAGGTCCAAAAAAACATCTGACAAACAACTTCAAAGTTAATGGCATTCCCGCCACACGAGTGCAAGCACTCTTCCTGTTCCTGTTATTCATAAGTGGCACGCTGGACAACCTGCATGCCTAGCACCACGAGGTACGTGTTCTGGGTGTCCATTTCAAGGCTTCTGCCCAACGCGCGTGGCTCGCTAACGACAGCACAACTAAATGAACAAGATATCTGGACGCCGCCCAGTTCTCTCAAGTGCGAAATACGCCTGCTCATTCGAGCCGGCTTCGGATTCCAGAACACCAGGCAGGGTTGTAGTGCAGTGGGCCGGCAGCATCTGACCGCAACTCAAGCCGAGCGCTGGGTCAGCGTCCCCTCTGCCCAATCCTTTCCAAGCACTTTACTTCGAGGGATTGTCTATGTTTTGAAGATCAGATGAAGCAGTTCCCGTCGGTGGCTTCGTTACAGTATCTTTATCGCGTGATGAGATAGTGTATATCTCAGAAAACTAGAGCCCAATTGAAGAGTATACACTATTTATACTCGATCGCTGCATGAATAGACTGACTCGGATGGATGCGTTACACGATGACATACTAACAGTGTGAAGTATGAAGAGAACCTTCTATATATATACTCGGCATCCAATTCCTGTTTGGAAAACAGGAAGGACTGACGATAGATGTCATTAGCTGATGGCAGTGTTGGCGGCGGCGGCGGTGGCGGACGATCCAAGACGACTACGGTGTTTTCCTGGATTGCGCGATTCACCGAAGGGAGATCGGGGCTATCCTCGTCGTCGTGAGAACTAGTCTTCATGCTACCTTCGGTGTTGTCCAGTAGAAGGGCAGGAGTCGTCCGTGGCGAAGTACCTGGAGAGATTGTAATTAATATTATGCAATGAGACTCTGGGAAAGGACCTAGAATATCATATTTCATCAAGCACTGGTTCAGAAAGAAGCTTGAATACAGTAGATTTAAACAACCCAATATGCGCGCATTCATGAGATCACTGAGGCTGCCATTGTTCGTGGCGTGCTCTCAAAGTCACGGCAGATATTATAGGCACTAATTGAATTTGTGTCTAGATGATGGCGTTCAGCAGCATCGAAAGATAAGGCAACGGGCGTGATCTCATGGGAGGTCCACAAAAGTCGGACAAACGTCACACGCGCATATGGGGACACGGCCCTCTCTCGTCCATGGTCTCCTCGACCTATCACTATATCACCTATAAGGGCCTTAAACATTCTCGAAACAAACATTCTTGCTCTGTCCAATAGCAGCCAGCGAGCGCGCCTAACCATGGGAATATACGTTCTGTTTACGCTTGGTTTTACGCATTTTTCGCAGAACACATGGTACATGTGTACGGAGACAGGAGTGAGGGTATTGAAGGTATGTGATTACAAGACTTGATGTAGGTGCGAGTCATGGGTACCATGGGTAATGGGACAAGTACTAATACGAAAAGTAAGGCGTCAAGGAAGGCGCGATCCAAAGAAAAAAATCACGCGAGCGCAGCTCTCTGGTGTCCCTTACACGCCCAGGATGGGTAGCTCCGCAACTTTTACATTAAAACCTCTTGGGGAGGAGTTCGGGTTCTGCGACGCAAGCTGATAAGGAACGGCGCCTCAAGAAACAGGACACAGGAATATTCACCAATATAGTCGACATCAGTGGTATTCTTGTTCAGAAGTTGCAGATGTACTTCAGGAATGGCGGCACAAAACCCCTAAGGACGAGATTCAGAACCAAAGGACGTGAAGGCTGCCAACAATGGGCCCAACTAGGGTGTAACGTACGTTCAGGAACCAGTCGTACGACTGAGTGAGGCGTCCACCAGCGTCCACAACTTCGGACATATACTTTGTCACTGTTTCCTCAGTGACAGCGTCTTTGAAAACAACAATATAGCCTGCATAGGGTGAGCCGTCGGGGCCAGCGAAACACAGAAGGGGGAAGCATACGTTTATCCTTATACGTGATGGGGGGCATGAGTAATGTAATGAGAATGAGGGAACGAAGGGGGCTGAAACTGAAGCTCTGAAGTGGGGGTGGTGGTGGTGGTGGTGGTGGTTAGAAAAGAGAGGCGAAAAACGCGTGTTTAAAAGGTAAAAAAAAGACGGGTAAAGTGGGCTGACAGGTAACGTAACCAGATTTGGTGCTAAGGAAGAGCGCGCGCTCGTCGTCTCGTGTCCGAGCCAAATAGCGGCTTTAACCGGTGCTGGCGGAAACGTTTCATTTCAACAGTTTATGAAAGCTATACTGCGTTTGCGTGCAAAAGCCCCTTCTAGATACGCCGAGTCCGGTTACCCCGTAAAATAGAAGCATACAATTTGTCAACGACTTTACAACAGATCAGGCTCAAGATGCAGGGTAAGTTACGGTAGGAGAGTTTATATCACATAAGTCTCTCATAGGGCTTGTGTGGTCACCACCGAGTCCGGTTCTACATTGTTCATGTTCAGTGTTATCGAATTCGAGCTAAGGAGTCGAATAATCTCACCAATGTAATCGATCTCCCCACCAGCGAGGTTGGACTGCAATGCCATAAGATAAGTATCTGTGATCTCGGCCGAGAAGCCCTGGTCGTGCAAGATGAGATATCGCAACGTAATCTCAGGCGAAATACACATTGTGTACCTTCATGATGACGGAGTTGAAGTGTTTGTCGACCTTTCCGCCATTTGAGCTGACCTGCTTAGCTTGTTCATCGATCGTTTCTTGAGTAGCACTCTGCTTGAAGACAACAATATACTCTGAGGATGACGTCAGCTCGTTGTGACATGATGCAGCGGAACGTTGCTTGCTTTGAGACATGATGCGATTGACTTGAAGGGTGATAGCGAGTGGAGTTTGAGAGTGACCCCTTTTATAGTCACTTTAGGATGACGATTGGGGTCGATGTCATATCCATCCCGCAGCTGATTGCAACAGACGGCATCACGCGGCACAACTCTGCGG
Organism: Lactarius tabidus; assembly: GCA_963281015.1. Taxonomy (NCBI): domain Eukaryota; kingdom Fungi; phylum Basidiomycota; class Agaricomycetes; order Russulales; family Russulaceae; genus Lactarius; species Lactarius tabidus. The sequence goes on from OY725473.1 coordinate 1,909,706, forward strand.
CTGGCATTTGCCGAGTATGACTATGTCTTTGACGCTGATGCACTGTTGATGACTGGGAACATTTGGCGGGAACACGATTACGAGTGTTGTCTGCAGTTATCCAACAATGCCCGCGACCCGCTCTGCTACTCGTGCTCGTGCTGCTGCTTCAGCTGCACGGTCCCTTCCTGCCGTCGATGCAAAACGTCCACCCAAAGTTGAACCTCAAGACCCAGTTGTAACCAAGCACGCCAAGAAAGCGACCAAAGTTGGTGTGGCGGCGGATGTCAAGGCGGAAGTACCTCAACTGCTTATTCCTCCTTCTGGAGAAGAACTTGCGCCGCTTCCTACCGAATTGAAGTTTTCTTTGGAAGATGCTAAGAATCATCTCATTCAAGCTGATTATCGATTCGGGGACATCTTTTCCCGGCTTCCCTGTAAACCATTTGAAACGGTGGAAGGAATTCATCCTTTTCGGTCAGTTATCCGTCATCTCCCGATACTCCAGTCCTTGACCACCAAGATCAGAACCCTCTGTTCTTCCATACTGTGAGCGAATGAACCAGTGCTCTCCTCTTCTCTGTGTTCAAACCTTAAAACGATTACTCGAAGCGCCCAGCAGATATCTTGGTTGGCCGCACGCACCATTGAGCATAAGTTTTTGAGGCTTTTTTTCCCTGAGCTCCCAGAAAAGCCGGATGAACAATAGTCAGTACAATTTCTTCCCGTTCTCTTGCTATTTAAGGCTCCAACAATGAGACGCTCCACTGCGACGTCTTCCATAGCTGGTCCAAAACTCGACAGGAAGTATTCCCTACAGCGTATCAAGTCGCGACCACGGATCTTGCCACGATAAGAACTGCGGGTTTGAGCGGGCGCAAAGCGGAATACGGTGCATATTCATGTCGAGCATGGCTAGGCGTTGCTGTTCATCAGTGATATATTTGCAGTTCGGGACCTAGCGACTAGATTCGCTGATGGCCGACTCACCAACCAAAAGCTCCTCGATGCAAATGACCAAGAATTGTTCGACCTTTTGACTGCCGTCTATGGAATTGGCAAAGTGAGCCGTATTTTGGTCCCACAAGCCGCCCCATCTAATCCATCTCACCCGTCAGTGGACCGGTGGGCTTGATTTTGTATTTTTGGTCTTGGTAACAGTGCTTGAACCATTACAGTTGAGATGTTCGCGATCTTTTCTCTACGACGCCCCGATATCCTTCCCGTTGGTAGGTATATGGTACATTCGGAGCGATTCTGGCTAAACTTTTGCAGGTGATCTTGGCGTGCAACGTGGCCTCCTTCGATGGGTGCTATCACTACACGAGCCAGAGTTCCGCATCGAGGTGTCTCCGAAGAAGCCCCCAGCCTCTACGGCGGGCAAGCGAAAGGCCGAGGGCAGCAAGTCAACACCCACAAAGTCCAAAAAACTGGCCAAAGGCGCCTCCACCTCTGCTGATATAGACTCGGATCAAGAAGGCGAGCCTGCCGCTGACGAGCTTCCCACTTTGAATGGCCGTCTGAGGCGGGTTCCGAAACCGCCTCCCGAAGACGCGTCGTCTTCCCTCCCTGCCGCTGCTGCCGGTACTGCCACTCCTGGTCCCCTTGGCCTGCCCTCGAGGCCGCCTCCGCCGCTCACGCCCTCGGTCACCCAAGTGCTTTCGCGCGCACCGGATGCGCCACCGCCTCCGCCTCTCCCCGCGGGTCTGACCATCGATTCTCTCAGAAAACGGTTGAACGGGAAGAACAAGATCAAGTACGTGACGCTAGCTTTGATTGGAGTCTGATCGACGCTGATGCCAAGTTGGGCGCAGAGGCGCAATCATGACGCCAAGAGAGATGGAGGAGCTGACCGAGTCTTGGAGGCCATACCGAAGCATTGGTAAGCCGAGTACAACACCGTTATCACAAGGCCAGACATTGACAACTTTGCAGGCGTATACTATATGTGGCGGCTAGCAGAAGAGAAGTCTTGAGCAACATGATTGCTAAATGGGTGCCTGTCTCCTTTGATCTAAGTGTTTCCTCCCTTGTTATTGAATTCATGCCATCTTTGTCCAGTCGACGAGGCGATTACCCCTCTTGCATAGGATAGTCTACTGGCTCTTATCTCGCGTGAATACCTCCTTGTGTATTTCCACACAAATATTGCTGTGATTTTGCGATGTTGCGCTCTCATCTCGACTAGACTTGAAAAACGTTACCTGAACCTGAGCTATTGGGTCCCTTTCAGAACCATAGAATGATATGAATGTGCATGTCTCAATTCGAACTGGTCACGTCTGCTACTGGCCGAGCACCATCATGCAGCTGTCTCAGGTTCTCGCTGAATCACCAACACACATAACTTACTCGTTTAAGCACCAAGTATCGTAGCCTCTCGATTCGCGACACGGCCCATTTCTGCACATCCACATGTACGCCAAGTAGCAACGCAAGACTCGTAGCGACGCTCACGGCACGGGCACCTGCGCGCTCTACCATATTCCTCTTGATATCCCTCTCTTACGAATCCATGCACAGAACCATGTATCCTTGCATATTGCAGTGCAGGGCAGCTCTTCCTCGTTCCGTGAGGGGGTCGATGCAGCTTCGAAGGCGCACCCAGATGCGTACGCAAGCGGAGTGCGTGAGTCTCATAGGTATCTTGGGCTTCCACACCCTCCTCGGAAATACGGTAATAAATTTCTAGCGTCTAGATTGTGTAGTTCGCACGGGGGATGAAGTAGAAAGAACATCCCGAAGTCCGCTTATTTGAGTGGATTATGATCCGCCGAGTTCCGTGCGGTGTAAAGAACGGTGAAAATGTTTGCTTAGATCGGCTAGGGTGTGCATTATCTCAAGTTCGCAAACGACTCCTTAGAGGATTTCAGCGAAGCGATTTCTGCCTCTAATGATTTCCTCTGGTAAAAAAGTGTCGAAAGTGTCGAGATAAGACGTACCCTGTCCTCATTGATGAGTCGCACGTTCGCTGGGACGGTCTCTCCATAGTCTGATTGTGCTTTCACCTTTCTGACTTTATCCAGGTGAAGCTGCGCGAGTTGGAGTTTCTTCTCACACTTGGCGATCTCAGCGTCAAGTCGACGAGGCCCTGGGATCAATAAGTATCAAAGGGAGTGTTTCGCAAATCAAGCCACAAGATGTGCGCGTACGAGAATGTGGACGCTAATCGTCGATGTGAGCACTGTTGACCCACAACCAGGTGGTATCTCGCTGGTGTCGCGTACAACCTCTGCAGACTTGCAGCCCTTCGTGAGCATTACGATAACACCCTTTCTCTCTCAAAGAGGGCCACTTCGGCACCGTCCTGCATATGAAGAAAGACTACAAAACCGTTTAGCAAGGAGCGGTGCTTGCTGTCGGGACTTACTTTGGGTGTATATTATACGACGCTGAAAGCGAGCGACCCGCACGAATAGCGTTGAAGAGCAGACCAAAATGCTTTTCTGCGTCGTCAAAGACATGCTCAGGATCCTACAAAATCCCTCGTCCATCATAGCCAACCGTAGATCCGAAAGACGTACATATATTGGGTACTTTGACACCATAATGGACGGTTTCGCGTCGTTCGGCCGTCTGCAGAGGCGTTGCCATAGCTCTTCCGTCACGAAGGGCATGAAGGAGTGTAGCGGGCGCAGTCCGTGGTCTAGACACGTATAGAACGTCTGCCGTGCCGAGATGTGCATTTCCGCAGAAGCAGTGGAATCTGTCATAGGCTTCATTGCTTCCTAAGCTTCCGCTCAGCACCAGCTAGTCAGATTGAGCACGGGAAAAATGGCGCACAATATAGACATCGCAGTTGTACACGGAACTGTTCGCGGCCATGAAGTTGCGTTCGCCGAGCTGCTTCTTGATTTCTGCGGTAGTGATGTTGAGTTTATGTAAGATCCAATTTTCAACGAGTGCCTCCTTGCCAGTGGGCTAGTCAAGGGGAAGTTAGAGATGTACACTGTTTTAGGACCCATACGGACCTAGGCTGTCGTTTCGGGTACGAATGACTCGTCGAACTTCAACATGGCGAATTTTGTCGCATTAAAGATCTCGTTGCGGAACTTGCGATAGCCTTCCACACGCAAGATCTCAAGGTTTATGTCGCGCCCTGAACTCATTCGTCAATCATAACATGGAGCACTCGTGAGAAGTAATTACCTCCACTACTGTAAACACAAAGCGCGAAACGCAGTGCGTCCGTTCCACACTGTGGGATACCTTTCGGAAAGTCCTTCTTCTGACCGAGTTTGGCCTTTTCGATTTCAGCGAGGCCGAGGTTTCCCTCAGATAGTTTCTCGTGGAGATCTTCGAAGGAGAGTCCTTGAATAACGTCGATAGGACCGATCACATCTCCAAGAGGCTTCGATATCTGGCTGCCATGTGCATCGCGAATCATAGCATGGCAAAGTACCTCTTTGAAAGGCATTTCGCCCGTCAATCTTAGGCCAAGCATTACCATGCGCGCCACCCAGAAGAAGAGGGTATCCCATCCTGTCTCGATCATGGAGGTCGGGTAGAACTTTTCAAAGTCCACCGTCTGAGGAGTATTGCGTGAGATAAGCACGACCTACAAGAAACCTCTTTTACCTTGTTGGGTCAACCAAGGATGGAGAACGGCTATAGACCAGAAGAAAACCACGGGTCAAGCACATCCTCGTCTTATTCCAACCTGAATGCTGAGCTACCGGCAAGCACTTTCGCCCGCACAGTAGCCTCGTCCAAGTTGCGTCCTACCATCCACCATTTACCGTCTGTGCTCTAGACATAATTTAGGCGCAAGTAAAGAGAAGAAACAGGCGACTTACATCTTGTTCTTGGTCCTCGATACGTACGAAGTAGGCTGGGCATCGATGTCCCCACCAGAGCTGACGCGAAATACACTAGTCTTGGATGTTCTCTAACCATCTATATCAGTCGGCGTTTTGGTGCGATACGGAGCTTGCCAGCCCTGGTACGGGCTCAATGACGTCACCCGATTTACTACATGGGCATTAGATCTGGATCGAGAGGGCGATGGCTTTTGCAGATGGGAATCTGCATGGGATTGTCCTTTGTCTCCACAAATAACCGGAGCTCTTCAGCTTCTTTACAACCTCTTCACGCGCGTGGAAACACTTCATGCCCTATAGCAAGGTACAATGAAGGAGATCATCCATATCTGTGCGAAGGACGTACTTGGAACTGAGGCCCAGCATTTGCGTTGAACGTGCCATCGTCGTTTAGAATGTTGATAAAGTCAAGCTTGTGCCGTACTCCAACCTCATAGTCGTTCGGATCGTGAGCAGGAGTGATCTTCACAGCACCAGTTCCAAAAGGCATGTCGATCCCGATATCGTCTTTCACTATCGGAATACGGCGATGTGCGAAGGGGTGAACAGCAAACTTTCCATGAAGGTGCCGAGGGACTAGGTCAATGTTTGGCCCGGTGACAAACGGAGTGAGAGATAATATACTTTGCAGCGCGCATCATCCGGGATATACAGCGATGGTAGTGTCACCGAGCATGGTTTCCGGACGCGTGGTCGCCACAATAATCTTCTCGTCTGGTATGATACTCTCATTTTAGTATGAGAACATTTGGTCATAAAACATGCCAAACCTTAATTCTCTATGGGATACGCAAACGTGGTGATGACACCAAACTCGAACTTCTCATGGGGAGCTTAGCTTGGAACGCTCAAAAACGTTCGTTTCTCGAGTTGTTTCTGATCTACCTACTATGAAAAGCGCCTGAGTACGACATCGGATAAAACTACAAGACACGTACTTCGAGATTGGATAGCGTTGTATTGAGACAGATGCACCATGTCACGAGTCGACTGGCGCGGTATATAACCCCCTCCTCGTGAAGACGACAAAAGGTCACGGTTTCGACGACAGCAGTCGACAATTGCTATGGGTAGAGATTAGAAGTTTGGAACGATTGAAACAATGCTGGCTCGGAAACATACGGGATTCGTTGTGAAAGCGACACGAGACCAGTCGTAGCTGCCGCCAAGCCTATAAAGCTGTTTGGTGATACGTTCTTGGTAGCTGTCCGGGAAGAAATCAGGGATATGCCGCTGTCAGAGATGAAGACCGACTCATTTTTCCAATCCCACAGGGCCTCGAGGAACTTGCCACGACCAAGATCGTGACGTGTTCTATGTCCTACCTGACGTCTTGACTAAGCGTTTCTCAATGACAGACTGTGTTGAGATTCCTGCGTGGTCAAAACCGGGGACAAAGAGCGTGGTCTTTCCGAGTATTCGACACCTTCAATGCATCAGAGCAGGCCAAAGAACCCTCCTGCTACCCACCAACGCACAAGCGCATCCTGGATGGCAGTTGTAAGTGCATGACCTATGTGCAGGCTTCCGGTCACATTTGGTGGTGGTACCGAAATCACGAATAGACCTTTGGGTTTCGTGTCGCCACCTTGACTAAGCCCGGGCTTGAAGAAGCCTTGGTTATGTCACCAGTCGTACCAAGCAGCCCTGACGGCAATGGGATTATAGCCGGAGGCCATAGGCGCAGCCTGAGATACATCTACAAAATCTGTGTTGGGTCAGTACTGTGTGGTATATAGACAGTGTAAACACAAATGGTACCTCTTCCGATTTAGCGACCTTCTCCTTGGCTTTCTTGTCCCCTGCTGGCGCAGCCGCAGCCTTAGCGACCTTCGCAGCAAGCTTAATCTCCTTCTCTAATCGCTTAGCCTCCTTCTTTGTTGTACAATTCAATGGGCCGTGGTTGGCAAGATGATACGATGACTTGAAGCCCTTCACCTGCGCTCTTTGAATTGGAGCCTGGCTTGTTGCACAATGGAGTGGCAGAGCCAGACGGTGGATCGGATCACGCCAGAGTGATATTTTTAGCTTGGGGCGTGAGAGTAGGAGGTAGGACTGTAGTCTAAGGATAGCCTGATCGATGCAGACTCATCAGCAGAAACGCACGGGTTTTTTACTAGCTTACGGAATTCAAAATCGATTATGTAGATTATGAGCACATGTCACACTTGTAATGGAAATGTAATCACTTGTCAGTTCCACAAAATCAGCTATGATTTCCTAGGTCAAATCATAAGCACTTAAAATCATTGCACAACTCTTATGGCAGTGTCATAGGTACTTACAATTCTGATGGCCCTCTTGTAAGTAATTACAATTCCAATGCAATTCTGACAGCTCTCTTGTAAGTGATTATGATTCCTACATAATTCCATTACAAGCACTTACAATACTGTTCAGTCTTTATGAGTAATTGTAAGCACATACAATTTGATTTTAATTGCAATGGGTTTCAACCTTCAATTGTTATATGTTATGTTTTTTTCTTACTATACTGTGCTTACTACATGGACTATCATTGGGACCATCATCTTTACTTCATCATCATCCCCTTCATGCACAGACTTTACTCATTCTTGCTTACTTGTTTGACTCTGTATGTGACTCATACTACTACTGATACTAGTAGTATTCAGACTATGACTTAATCCTACTAGAAGTTGTCTTTGGTGGCTTTACTAGTACCGGTCTTCAGGGTATTTGCTTGGCAGTTCGTAGTATATAACCTGTACCATTAGGACACTTGGACTTTAAGTCTGAGTTCTTGAATCATATCAACTCTTGACATTGGACCTCAGTACCAGAACCTCAGGAGGTGCATAAGTCAATTGACTTCCCAGTCTCACTCCTCTCAGTGACAGCACAAGCCAGCACACTTCCCTGTTCACTCATCACCGAGTCTGCACAGAGTATTCCTCTGTGCCTTTGCCATGATGGAACCACCATACACTGTCCCACACCCTAAGGAGCTTACTCATTGACTATGCACCAACTGGTTGCATCTCAGAGCTCAGAACAGATGAAGTAGCCATTGTCTAGAACCTGCTGATACCCTAAACCCCCTACAAGCTGTGTAAGAAGGCCAAGAGTGCTTGAGTTCAGGAAGGATGAGGAGTATAGGCACAAGCTGACATGCTAGTTTGTCGGCAAAGACACAAGACTATGAGAAACTGCAAGCCAAGGCAAGTCCAATGCTAGATATGATGGCAAGAACCTAAACTAATAGTGAGAGTGAGTACAACTGGTGATGGCCTATGCACACCACATGCAAGATGCAAGGACGAGTATGATGACTTTGCACACAAGGGCAAAGCTTTGTAACAAGTGCAAGTGTGTTACATTTTTCTTGCTTACTTCACCACATTTATCACATGGACTACCATTGGGACTGTCTTTTCCTTTGTCATCACACCCCTCTATGTATGACTTGCCTGATTACTCATTGCTGCTTATCTGTTTGACTCCGTCCATGACTCATATCCGCTTACCTATGTGACTCATACTACTACTGATACTAGTAGTATTTGGACTATGACATCATCCTGCTATAGTAGTTACTTGACTCAGTGGCTTTCCAAGTACTGGTACTGATAGTATCTGCTTGGTGACTTATAGTATATAACCTGTACCATTAGGACACTTAGACCTTAAGTCTGAGTTCTTGAATCTTATCGACTTTTGACACCAGACCTCGGAACCAGAACCAGAACCCCTTTGGAGCTGCATAAGTCGTTTGACTTCCCAGTCTCACCCCCTCAGTGACAGCATAAGCCAGCACACTTCCCTGTTCACTTATCACCAAGTTTGCCCAGGGTATTCCCCTGTGCCATTGTCACCACAGAACCTCCTTACACGATCCTGCATCCTAGGGAGCTGACACACAGACTATGCACCAACTGGTTGTGTAAGAGAGCTCAGAACCGACTGAGTAGCCACAGCCTAGAACCCGCTCACATCGAGCAGAATGTGCCATCGACATGTAACAAAGCATGACAATGACAAAGAGCAAACTAGTATCATGATGGAATGCAGAGATGAAAGGTAAACTCTGGGCTTTAGATGGAATAAGGAAGGTACAAATGTGAAGTAGAGCTGCTAAAGGTTGCTGCTGAACTGCTGATGTCACAGATCGGTCTGTGACGCGCCGGAAAAGCGTGATGTTCGACGGAAAGGCAAAGGTTGGAGCGCTAGTTCAGAGAGCACACACCTTTAAGAAGCAGAAGTTGGCAGAAGAAGCTGAAGAAGACGCTCAGGAAGAGCAGCAAGCGCTGGCATGTGCAGTGAGTACCCGACAATACGCAGTTGTGCGGTGCACTGGCAGTGTTTCAGGCAGAGCAAGGACCACGTGATGGGATCACGTGACGACAACCCAGACTATGGAAGTCTAACAAATAAGTCATGGGTCATGAGTTCGGAGAAAGACCACCAGAAGAAGTCATGTGACCAGGTCATGTGATGGATGCCCAGACCCAGAGGCCAGACTTGAGCCTAGAGGGGTCTAACCGGATAAGTGATGGGCAGCTGATGAATTATGATGTCATGTTCTAGACAGGGTCTAGGCAGATGGTCTGCCAGTGGAAGTCTGGAAGGTTCTGGAAGGATTCCGGCTGGGAGTTGGAAAGGTTCTGGGTGGATCTAGGCGGGCTTGGCGAGAAGGCCATGAGGTGTGTGGTGCGCAGAGGTATTTATCCCATTGGTGGGAGATGTGGACATGCATTGGACATGTGTTGTATGCCCCTGGCATGAGGTATGCCTTGAGGCTGTTATCTATGACTCACGGTCGATAAGCCCCTGTGGCTTGATGGTGGATTACCATTGGACAATTACTATAGGGTTTCAGGTTCAGTAGGAGCCTGAATGTGTTACTTATATGGTATATAAGACTCTGCAGCTCGAGCAGTAGTCTTTAGCTTAGTTTCTTGGACTTTCCCCTCAAAGCTTCACCAGTTAGCTCGGAGTCGTCCCTTCCTGTGTAGTTCCCTCTCAGCTTTCCTTGAAACCCAAGCAGATACAGTTGTTGCTTCACCTTAACTCAGGCTGTTGTGATCATCCACTTCTGTATATTATACCAGCATTCCTATCCCTTTCAGCAGGTGATAGAGGTCAAGACCGTTCAAGTGTAGCCGTTGTCATTCATCAAGACCCCTACGCCTAAGTCAGGCAGTACGATTGGCAAATCGTAACATTCGTGCTCGTGCCAGTCGAATGTGACCACTATGCCAGCTGCCAGGCCATGTGCACCCGTGTGCATGGTTGCCACATGGATTACCACAGCCAAGAGCACCAACTCAGGGAATGCACATGCACTGTCACTATAGTGCCTCACCTTCACAAGAAGCCTAGTCACTCTCGGTCTCACCTCAATGCCACATGACTTGGCTTGCTCTTTGCTGTAGTCTTCTACACATAAAGCCTAGATCCTGATACACACTGATGCTGGTGTTATACGAGCTCCAAGGGCCAAGGGCACACAGATGACATCACAGTCCCATAAGCATTAGAAATGTGAAAAACACTGTATACACTGCCAGTGTGGTGTGGGGCGTATCACTGCTCAAGTTGAGTGACACATGCCATTGACATGTAACACTTATCAAAACAAATCAGGTGTGTACATTTTCTTATTTCCTATCCCCCATGCTAATACACACAAAACATTACAGCCAATCACAGCTTGAGCTGGTGTTTTTCTATCTTTTGAAATAAAATAGCTAAAGATCTAAAAATTTTAATGGAGGTAGATCTCCCCATTAGCTGGGGGGTCCTCCACCAACTCTAAGTGATCTGAGCAGCCATTTCAGATTTATTTGACCAGCTATGAAATCAGTGGCTACACCTGCCAGCTACAGTCAAATAACTTTGCAACAGCTGCTCAGATCGCTTAAAGCTGGCAGAGAACCCCCCGACTAATGGGAAGATCTACTTCCATAAGAGCCCGTCCGGCGCAAATCGACCACGAGATATTGCCGCGCGCGATCTCTGTCGCACGACATGTAGATATTTGTCGCGTTTGAAAATGAAAATATATTGCCAAGTCTCCGAACGCCTTTTTTGTCGCATCAGATTTTGATTTTGATTTTTTGGCTTCGTGACTGACTAAGCGTGACGCGTAACACAGATTCGATCTTATCTCATGATCGTTTTATCTTATCTCCTCATACTCGAAAGACAGTCGCGCATATACTGTCCTCAAAATGACACCTACAGAGGAACTACTCCTGCATTTGGTGAACCTCGTGGCCGCGGCCAGCTTCCTGTTTTTGGCTACAAGCAGGGACGCGGCCCTACTATATTCGACTCGGTTCAATCGCGTACCTGTGCACACATCTCGGCTATCGGGTCAGCAATGGCTCAACGAACTGGTCGATGGGCATGACCGGAGATTCTATAACGAGATGGGCCTCCGTAAACACGTCTTCAAGAAGCTTATTCGTGTCCTTGGAACGGACGCGGGCCTTGTTGATACCCGGCATGTATCATCTGAGGAACAGCTAGCCATATTTTTACATTACGTGCATCGGGGTTTATCAAATCGCGCGCTCCAAGAACGTTTTCAACGGAGTGCAGATACAATTACAAAGTACGAATCTCATGTTCCCGTCTACGTAAATCGCCACAATGATAGCTCGCATTAGGTGTATTCATCGGATCTTGGATGCGCTTACGTCGGAGAAGATTTACGGTGCTTTTGTCAAGCTTCCGACGCGTAACTCCCCGGTTTCAGATGAGATCAGAGAGTCCGTAGACTTTTGGCCGTTTTTCAGGGATTGCATCGGTGCCATAGACGGTTCGCACATCCCAGCATTTGTCCCCGAGTCGATGCGAGTCAGATTCCGCGACCGGAAAGGCCAGATCTCTCAAAACGTTCTCGCAGCGTGCTCCATGGATATGGTGTTTCTTTATGTGTTACCCGGATGGGAAGGTAGCGCAGCCGATAGCCGTGTATTTGAAAGCGCGCGTAGACAAGATTTCAGGATACCCGACGGGCGCTACTACCTAGCTGATGCCGGGTATGGAAACTGTGACGCACTGCTGGTCCCTTATCGCGGTGTGAGATACCATCTGAAGGAGTGGGGCTCTAGCATCCACAGGCCAGTCCTAATTCGTACATGCGCCAGCGCCGCAGTGGGATGATGACCATGCGCAGACCCCAAAACCACAAAGAACTATTTAATTACAGACACGCGCGGCTTCGCAACGTCATAGAACGCATATTCGGGGTTGTCAAGCGACGCTTCAAGGTCCTCGTGGTCGCGCAGGAATATTCGCCCGAGACTCAATCCCAACTGATTAGCGGACTGGCGGTAATACACAACTTCATCCGTGCCTATGACCCTGCCGATATACTGGATGATACCGAAATGGAAACGGCGACTGGACCTAACGAGGAAACGGCTCAGATGGAGCGCAGGACCGCAAAATTGGCTGAGCGGGATGTCGGTAGCGAAGAACGAAATCGGGCAGCTGAACGCAGGGATGCGATTGCCCTTGCCATGTGGAACGAATATCGGCGTAGACACCGGGGCAGGGGAGCGCGCCGTGCGTAAAAAAACTACCATTGGGCTGTGTACTACATAGTAAACGTGTAATTACATGCTGCTGCCAACGCACCATGCGCCGGCCACGTGATCGACTCCGGACTTCCGGACTCCCGCTCAGACGCGTCGCGTGTGTCTCCTCTCCCTCCTTCATCTACCCACGAGCCCACAATGGGTAAGGACACCAAAAAGGAAAGTAAAAAAGGGAAAGTAAAAGAAGAACAAACCGGAGGTGGAAATTGCCGATGGAGCGAAGCCGACGACGCCTTGCTGGTTGAGACCATGACTGTGGAGAAGGCAGCTGGCCGCTGGGGTGACAACAACCCCAAGTCAACCGCGTGGGTCGCATGCGAAACAGCGCTAGCCGGTAGCGAGGAAGAGTCCGGTGGTGCGCACAAAACCATTACCGTTCTGAAGAGCCGATGGCAAAAGGTACGTCTGGATTATGTCCATGTATGCACGTATCTGACACTCTACAGCTCAAAAAGGAATATGATATTGTCAAGGAGCTCCGCAATCTATCAGGATTCGGCTGGGACGATGCGACGAAGCATGTCAAGGCGCTTCCGGCTGTATGGGATGAATACCTCAAGGTACGCCTGGCCCATATATATGCGGGACTGACTTGTTCCTCTCACTCGCCCCTACCCTTCAGAGTCACGACAAGGCAAAACCCTTCCGCAAGAAGGGATTCCCTCTATTCGACGAGCTCGGCGACCTCATCGACGGCACTCGCGCTACTGGTGAGTTTGCGTTCCGGGCAGGCCAAACCCCGGGCCCTTCATATACTCGGCACTCGTCCCCTGTTACTCCCCCCGGAGACGACTTCGACTCTCGGATTGATCCTGTCCTCCTGGGTATTTCCAAAGATACCACTCTCAGCCGTAGGCCCCGCTCCCCACTCAACTGGGAGAACGATAAGTACTCAGACGACGATACCCCCAACCAAGCCTTCAACAAGGTAAGTCTGACTCCCAACGACGCTCACGCATACTTCTAACCAACCATATAGCCTGTAAAGATATCAACACCAACTCCAATGACAGTCCCTAAGCCACACGCCGCTGATGATGACGAAGATGACGAAGTAAGTAGTACATAGCGAGTTTATTAATTGGAGGTAGCTAACTACTCTACAGGAGGACAACCTAGGGAAGGTGGCAAGAGAACATCGTAAGCGCGTCAGGAGCGCTGGAACCGGCACAACGGGCGCAGAGCGTCGCAATGTACGCCGTGTCTCTGCGGGCGAGGGCATGTCTTCGATGGCAAGTTCGATGAACGTCGCTGCGGACACGTTGGCAAATGCCATGCGCGAAGTCGCCACGACCCTGCGCCCAGCCGAGGTGGCCGTTGGACCTCGGCATACCGGCGTCGACGCAAATCCTAACGTCACAGTCGCCATAGCCCTCATAGAATCAAACGAGGGTCTATCCGACAACGAGTTCAGCGATGTCGCTCAATGCATCACAGTCAACCCGACGATCGCCACCGTGTACGTCTCCATGAACAATCGGACTTCGCGCTCAAGATACATTCGAAAGCAAGTCAATAGTTACCGTGGTCTCGAGGCCCCTTGATTCTTGCCCTGATTCTTGCTCTGATCATCTCTTTCCATGCCATTCACACCTCAAGGACTCGTAGGACTTCATTCGCCTGTAGTAAGAACTGCCATACATACATAAACACATTGCACACGTGTGAGCGCATATAGATTTGACTTGGGCACGCTGATGCTCTTTGATCACGTAATGTCCCTCGTAAATGAAGGGTCACAGTCACGTCTGAAGAGATTTTGCCAAGTGCGACAACGAAAAAAACGACCCTAGAGTCGTATTTATTTTTGGCAGGGTTGTCGCGCGCGATATTTTCGCGCGCGACAGCAGCAAAGTTTGCCGGACGGTCACGTTGCCGGGCGCGATAACAAAAAATAGTATTTTTCTTTTTGGCTGGTATCTCGTGCGACAACGCGTGCGCCGGACGGGCTCTAAATATTTTTAGAATTTTAGCTATTTTATTTCAAAAGTTAAAAAATGCTGGCTTGTAGCTGCCACAACACTAAGATTCCAACCTATTAATAGTAGAACCCACCTTAGAGAACCCAGGATCAGGTAACTCAGTTGGTAAAGCACAAGATGTACATTCTATATCCTGAGTTCAAACCCCTGTGAGGTCACTTTTCTGTACTTGAGTTTGGACAAGAGGTAGTTGTAATTGTAAATTGATATGTAATTCCTCTTTAAACACACAAGATCAGTTACTATTACATCTTGTATCACATAGTTACTTGTAAGCATATGTAATAATATAAGTTGATAAGATATAGTTATCATTAAAAAAGTTATTTAACATTTTGGAAGTGTATACAAAATGCTCAGGAATTGCAAGCAATTATAATTACCTATATTAAACCCACAGTCATATAATTGATTACCATTTCAAGAAGAATTGTAATCAGCTAGCAATCTTACAGATTTGGCCTGATCTTATGAAATTCATCGGACTAACACAAGCACTTATGAACCAGTGATCTCTATTTACTGATTTTGGTGTTCACAAGTGCTTATAATTAATTACAAAACCCAAAGTTTTTTGCTGATGCGACTTGGCGCGATCATACCGTTCGAGACTTGCCAGTTGGGGCTATATCATTATGTAATCGATTGAACGCTAGCTTTTACCTTTTACCTTCCTCCCTTCCTGTGGGAATGAAGCGTGCACTCGTGCAATAACAAATCAAGGCAAGATTTTTCGTCCTGTCTCCCTGTGCCTCTCGCTGACAATCCCACGACGCCAGCCCCAGGCGGCATTGTCGGTCTCAGACTCGCAATATTAAAATATTAAGAGGAACCTTCTGGAAAACTAAGGAGATCAAGGAGAACGCAAAGTCCAAAATGAGATGGTGCCGGTCTCGGGATTTTGTCTGTGTACCAAACTGAACTTGTCCTTGCGGACTGATCCGAGATCCCCCTGCCAGCTGCACACTTTTTGTTGTTTTTTTTTTGGTGATCACCAACGGCTCACTGTAGGAACGGCTGCAGGTAGAATAGGCAGGTTTTTTTGGAAGTGGTTGCAAGCACTGCCGACCCTCTGCGAGGACGTCAAGAACCTCTCGGTGATCTTGCGGCGACGGCGATTGCAAAGAGGATGTCACATGACTTTGCAGAATCCATCCTCCGGGGAAAGGCCCTTGACAAGGGTAATCTTGGCCCTCGGACAGCGCAGCTGTGACCAACAATCGGAAACAAGGACCCCCCCTCAATTGGGTTTTTCTATTTTTCTCCTACTGTAGGGGTGGCCTTATATTTACCCATTGACAACACAAGCTCGCTTGATTGCTGCATCAACTTGATCATGCCTGCCTCTCCTGTTGCTGACATCCGGAATCCCTTTGGGGCAGCTTTTATTGGGTTAGTTGTCAGTACTACGTGAGCCTTCCCTTTGACCCCTCTTACTGGGATATCGCCTGAGCTATTTAACTTGAAGGCTCTTTGGTTTGACAATCGTGCAGACGTGAGCTTTAGTAAACTTGTTCCCCCTTCTCGTGTTGACTTGGCAAATGTTCTATTCTTACAGATGGATATACTACTGGTAACTAGTCCCTGTCTCTAGATTCAACAAGCTGACAAGACCCAGGAACTATCGGAATAGAGACTCAAAGGCACTCAAGTTCTTCATCGCATTCATATCGTGGGTAGCGTTGCTCATATTCCGGCTCATCCAAGTTGCAATGTCCCCATTAGAGTCGCGGATGGATTGCACACGATTCTATGTTTTTATGCGATCTACTGGTCAGCTGGCAATATGCACGCTGCTGTTCTTCATGTACTCATTCTAGTAGGTACCTCGTCCTCAATTTTGGCAATGTCGAAAACCTGGACTACAGTATGTGGTGAGTGACTGCGAGTCAACCCGTTGTGGGATAGCTCGGTCATTTTTGATATGTACCTCAGGGCCATGCACGTAAGTAACCCTGAACTATGTTACTGTAACTTACCACCGTACCCGGGCCTCACGCCACGTACCACTGTAGCTCCAGATTGTTGTTGGTGTACGTCATGCACCTGTTAATCTGCCATGTACTAACTAGTGATGATCACTGTAGATCTTCGTCAGCGCTTCCGTGCAATTGTTCGTCGGCTGTACTGTCTCTACAAATAACAATTTATCTTAACGCAGCATAGCTGTTATGCAAAACGAGTTTACACGAGTGAATTTCATTTACCGTTCACTACACTTCCACACCATGCTTTAATTATCTACCAGTACGTCAAAGTGTTGTCTGCCCGATCGCCATTGTAAGCTACTGTAGTTGACTCCACGAAACACACTAAATGTTATTTCACAGGTAGTGTTAGTCGTTGTTAGCTCCTGTAAGTTCTCTCGTTAACCTCTGGGGGTTGCATCCAAATCATCTTCACGTCTTTGTAGCCCTTGGATTTGGTGAGTCGCCTGCTTGTCTCGTCCGTGAATTATTTTTCAATCTTCGTATGCTAGTGTTCACCGCAAAAGCGTAAATATACATCCCCCTTGGGTATGCCAAATTGATTGAAACCCGTCATTAGGATCGTTCTCAAGCGATTCTCCAGTCTCCACACCTTGACTGTATGTTTCAACATATTCTACATTCACATACGCTAATGGCTTGATAGGGGATTATATGCATAGCAATGGCCACAGGCGCTTTGGCGGACTTGTTGATCGCTGCGGTGATGTGCTGGTCTCTCTACCACAGGAGGACCGGGTTTGCGAAGCAAGCTCATCCATCCTTCTGACATTTATGCCATTGACCTAGCTGATGTTCATGAACAGAACTGATTCAATGATCACGTCCTTGATGGTCTACAGCATTAATTCAGGTTTGCTGACAAGGTGAGTTCCTCACCTACTCTGATCGATGACCCAAAACTAACTTAAGCAGCCTCCTGGCTGTTGCCATGACTATCACCGTAAGGAATTTCTGTCGTAAACTTTCCTTTCGAGATTTTCTTATTTTACCATTAGTTCGTATTATTGCCGTCCTCTCTGATATGGGTGGGATTGTACTGGCTGATGAGTAAATGTATGCTTTCAATGGTCTGAGGCGCACAGACAGTCCACTCACGTTCGCCCATAGGTTATGTAAACTCTTTTCTTGCCATGTAAGGGATGTGTCATTGTGCATTCAATGTCTGACTGTCCACGCTCAGGTTGAACAGTCGGGACCACGTCCGTAATCGATCAACCATCGACAACCTGGGTAACTCCTTCAACTTGTCTTCTAAATCTGGACAGGCTGGTGTCGCTGCCACCGTGCACCGTCCCACCACTTTGAACTCTGCACGAAACAAATCTGACCATGACGTGGAGCCTACTTTCGAAGGCTCACAACCAGTACGATTGTTGTATCAGCTCCGACGCCGAGGTCGATACTTATTTTATCTGCAGGGTGTATGTGTTGCCTTTCAAAGTCGAGCGTCAAACTTCTGAGTAGTGCGCGTAGGGTCTTGGCACGATCAGACATAACTTGGGGGAGAGGGTTACTGGCAATCTCTTGACACCGCTCGTTACCCTTTACCCCTAGAGTCTTCTGTCCTGTTCTTAAAACATCATCCCCAGGTAGTGGGCGGCTTTAAGGAGCAAGCCCATTATTAAAAGCCTTTTCCTCGTCGGTGTACTCAGTTTTGAACAAGCCAACTCCCCAGGTTCTAAGCATTCAGTCAAATCCTTTTTTTACGCCGACCACGCTTCATGCTTGTGCTACCATACGCAAATCGCGATCGACCAATTATGCGAACAAAGAACTCCCAATGAAATTCATTTTGACAACGCACTTTGAACGACCTCTTCCTTACTTGACACAAGCAAGACCTCAGTCGACAAAGTCGACACTAGTCCTGAAATTGGCCTGAAAGCTTGAAGCTTGACTAGCTTGACTCGGAAACTCCGCCGAAGCCTCAACAGACACAGCCCTGGCTTGGACCAGATCGAGCGACCAAAGTCAATTTAAATGTACGTGCGTGTCGCGTCCACTCGGGACGCCGTGGCGACTAGAACTGCTAATGACCCTTGCTAACCAAAATCTCCTCGATACAATCATGAAAATTCGGTTGAGCTTTTTGACTGCCATCCATGGAATTTGAAAAGTAAGTTTCCTTTCGCTCCCACCTTCTCCCTCATACCTTCATCTCAACCCTTTACAACAGTGGATCGGTGTTCTTTATTTATCTACTTGGTCTCGACAACAGTGCATAAACAATTATGGTTGAGACCTCTGTCATGTTTTCTCTACAACACCCCAATGTACTGCCCCGTTGCTGGGTATTCTGGTGGGCCTTTCGGAGGAATTCTAGCTATAGTCTCGCAGGCGATCTCGGCGTGAAACGTGGCCTCCTTCGATGGGCAATTTCTCTACACCAGAGTACTGTATCGAGGTGTTGCCGAAGAATCGCCCAGGCCTCACGGAGGACCCGCGAAATGGTGGTGCTAAACTTAAGTGGATACCCTCAAAGTCAAAGTCAAATAAAACTGGCCAAAAATCCGCTACGAGACACTCGAATTAGGAAGGTGAGGCTACCCTCAATGAGCTTGCGGTCTCCTTTGATCCAAGCACTCCTCCACGCTTCCCTCCTTAGGGCGCGTCCTCTCGATCTGAACTCTTTGTCGGCCATTTCCTCTAATGGTCGTCACCCGTTTACTCCCCTGTTATTGCATCCAGACTATCTTGGTACAGTTGACAAGGTGATAACTTTTCCATGTGATGATCTATTGACTCTTATCTCGGGTGAATCCTCCTTTGCGAGCTGTCTCGGAACGCATCGTTTGGTATCAGAGTACGTTCCGAAATACAGATACTCCTCTCGGTAGAGTAGGACACGTGTTTGTACACTACTTTACTCAATAGCCGTGAGCGGACCTTTGACAACATCTGGACTCTCCTTGTTCACGCGCAGTCGGATCTTCTGGAAAGTCTCAATAGCCACTGCAGTTGGCCCCGCAAGTGTACAAAGATCCAGGGCCTCAGGGAGAGACACAGACAGAGATAGGTTTAAACACAAGATTACTGTAAATACGGAATGTATCGTGTGTCGAATGGTTGTGACCAATACATGTTTCTAGGGCCACTAGTCCATTCCTCGAGGGAACACACAGAAGTACGTGTATAACACATCTGGGAGAGGTAACTGTAATATACTACTACGGCAATTTCATATACAGCAAGAAACCACAGTAACCACTCTAGAGGGGAGAAAAGACACGTGTTTTTGTCGCATTAAGGACACGATAGTGTTGAAGTCCTCACGTTTTCCGTTGCTCTTGCACAGTACTTGGGCTCTTGCTCGGGTCTGGAAGCACAAACATATGCGCAACGCCAATCCAGAGCCCGCAAAGCACCGCGACATCCACAAGCAGCAGCAGCACCGCGCCGAGCATATATCGTGGCGCAGACACCTTCCACACCATCAGATGGCGGCGCTCAGCGCGCTGCCAAGCAGCAGCGCGCCGAAGTACAGCGAGGTGCCAAGCGTCGCGCCTGGCTCGTGACGACGACCGACCCTTGCGCGTTTGGCGCGACGTTCCAGATGCCGTTGAGGGGCGCTGCGAGCGCGATGAGCGCGGTAGGGCCGAAGGCGTTGAGGATGACGAGGAGCGGGGAAAACGGGTATGATACGGTAGGCGTGAGGACGAACACGCTCTTCCACTGCACGCTCACGAGCGTCGCCTGGTGTCTGCTCGCGAAGAACGCAAGCTGTGCCAACAGCGCCAGTAGCGCGATCTCGTCGAACGACACAGGCGCTGCGGGGAACCCGCCGCCAGCCTGGCCCTGGTTTTGCTGCTGCTCGAGTCGCGCGAGCGCACTGGCTGGGTCGGCGAAACTCGCGTGGATGGCGCGTGTGTCGCGAGCGACATCGACGAGTTCGAGGAGCGCAAGGAGCGCGGCGGTTGCGAGGGCAAGGGTAATCTGTGCGGTAGGCTGCGCGGCAAGCCATACAGAGGCGAGTGCAAGGGCCCAAAACACGGAGAAGGGCGCGCCGAACGCGTTTGCGAATCCAAGGACGCGGACCTCCGTCTTTTGTTGCGCTCTGGGCGCAAGCTCGGTCGAGATGTGTAGGGCGACAGGGATGAACATCCAGAATATGATACCACCGAAAGTTGCGACGACGCTGGTCCACGCGAGGGCCGTGCGTGCATGACGGAGGTCCATATAGTTGCCAGAGGCGTCAAGCCACTCGAGGAACCAGTATGCTGAGCCCGCGACGAGCGCTGGGGGCGCGACGTACGGGAGGACGAGGGCAGCGATACCGTTGTCGGACTTGGAGGTAGCGAGCACGCGCCGGATGGCGTAGGGGACGATCACCGCTGCGGGGAAGAGGAGTAACCGGGCGAGGGGGGGAGGCTCAGCTGTGCCGGCGCCAGAAAAGAACGTGACGTTGCACTAGGGTTGCTACTCCTCGCGGCAGACGGTGCTGGTGGTCATAAGCCTGACACAAATGGCGAAGAGCGTCGAGAAGGCAAGGATGCGGAACCGAAGACGCGCCGTGGGCGCAGAGAGTCCAGCGAGAAGCGGATGGACGAGCGTGAAGGGCAGGAGGACGGGCGCGGTCCAGGTGACACGTAGCTTTGGCGGCACCAAGAAGATAATCCACACGCCGGACGTCACGGACGCGCCAAAGAGGACGAGCTGAAATAAGGAGACGCCATCATGAAACGGAGACGCTGTTGGGTATGGCGCAGTTGGACATTTCTGGCCTCATACTGCGGTCGTGATCGTGCGGTGCTGCGTTATTGCCCTGCCTGGGCGCTGAGCCCCTGGGTTGATGAGCTCTTGTTCTTGTACCACGCGCTCACCCTTATTGCGTGCATAATTCGTAATCGATCAATATTCTCACCTCGTACATATAAAACCAGACAACACTATCATCCTGTGTGAGTACTGAGTCATACGAACCTCGGAACAAAAAGTCAAAGAGGAGAGAAGGAGAAAAACAAAAAAGGAAGAGGGTTTTCTGTAAAGTGTCTCCTAAGAATAAGGAGGGCAGCAGTGAAGGTGCTGAGGATTCGACGAAGAGAGATGACCTATGCTCGAACCTTGTGAATCCTGGGCTATGGAGAGTTCGGCACAGAGACCATGGTGGAGGGTGCGACGATGTCTGGCGCGCACAGAGTAGTGTGCCGGTAAAGGACAGTTTCAAGGCCGAAAGAGCGGAAACTTCTTAAAGAAAGAATTGACCTGAGTGCGATTTTGAAGTGCCTTCTTTGAAGGTGATCTCGGAAGAGATGACCGTATCGCGGCATACACTCGAAGTCACCGCAAAGGGAGCACACAAGTCGGTATGCATGCTCGTCTACAGTGTGACATTTGAGTACCCACTCCTCTCTGAAACAGGCATGGCAGATGTGGCATTGGTGTATTGGCACATTGACCTGTACGGGACAGCCAGAGCGTGATCGTGAGGTGATGAATGACAGTAAAGTGTCCCAGGACGGCTCATTCATCGTCAGAGGATCCATTAAATGAAGATGACGCAGCTCAGGGAGCACAATTGCGGGGTCTCCGCCGGCTTGGCCCAAAGCATGCAAGACGATTTGTGGCACAAGTCCGCTGGCAACACGAAAGTCCTTTGCGCCACTGAATGTGCGGATAAGATCTGGCCATTGTTCGCCACCTACATCATCTTGTTCATTTGGTGGTTCGGTTGTATCGATACCAAGATATTCTACACTGGAGGAGATATGCGTGAACTGGTCGAGAATTTGAGCCATGGAGGCCAACTGCGACTCTAGCTGCTTGCAAGATATTTGTAATATGAACCGTGTAGAATCATTTGGCTGTGTAAAGCGTATGGTGACGGTGCTCTGGGAGAATAAAATGTCGCCTTGGCTGAGAGATCCCTGCGCTTCTATTCGCTCAACGAATTGGTCGAGTTGCGAAGCGTCCATCGTGGGTTGGTAAAAGAACGTAATATCGATATCCCCAAGACGAGGTGCATCGATTCTGGCCACGAAGCTGTCCAAGAACTTGCTGGTTCCTCGATATTTGAGGCGCGTGAGAAGAGGGAGAACAATGCGTTCCCCTGGCTGTGGGGGAAAGCCGAGAAGCTTTCGGCGAGGGGGGAGGGAAAGGAAATGGAGTGAGAGTGTTTCAAGGTGGGTCATCTCGGATAAGGCGTTAGCGAATGCATCTGGGGGAAAATAGCCGAAATTGGGAATTTCGTGGAGCTGAAGGTCTACAAGACCCGTGGAAGGAGACAGAAGCTGAGGGAGTATAGGAATGGCAATCCTAGTAGAGTGCAGAGTACGGAGGCGTGGGCCCCACCGAAAAGAGCTGGGAAGGGTCAGCTGCACCTTGTCTTGCGACAGAAGGGCGAGCTGTTCTAGTTCCGAAAATGGCTCAGAGATCGTGGAGAGATTCTCCAGGAGCGAGTTTGTGATGGTGAGGCTGATGGAGCAAACACGGTCAAATTGCTTAAGTGCGACCATGACATTCTCCTCGTCCTCAGGAGCCGGGGGATGAAGTATGGGAGCGCCTCCGTAGTGCACGACAAGAGGCAAGGGCGGCCAACATTCTAGAGTCTTCGAGACAGGCGTCCCGTGTGTGCAGTAGAGTCGAAGATCCAGTCCCAAAGGCGAATTAAGTATAATCTGTCGCCATCCTTGGCATACGTGGGCGAGTTCGGGCCAAGATTTTGGAGAGGCTTCTAGGCAATGACGAAATATGTTTAGGAGGACATCGTCGGGGAGTTTCTCGATCATCACGCATTGAGTACAAGTTGCTGCTCAAGATAAGTTAGCGTGTGGTGCTGGTAAGTAGGCAACCGCTATACCTTGTCGTTCATACTCCACCTGTAGGAGACGACCGGAGCGCCGGTAAGACACCATTAGCGACACAACTGCCTCCCGCAGAGGTGCATGACGTGGCCCAGGCTCCCGTATGCAAAGCATGTGCAGGGAAGGAAGTAAGGTTTCGCTGGGTGCCCGATATGATTCCAAAGAAAGCATGATGTCTGTTGAGAGCTTGCCACCTATATACAACCGTTTGACGCCTTTGAATAGATGGATAAGCTTCGCCCAATCTTCGCGGTTCATCTTGTCCTGTCCACTTGACAGTCGGGTCGCATGGACGTGTAAATCTTCCACGCCGGAAAGGAGAGCAGAAAGACGATTGCAAAGTTCAAACATGGAGAACAACTGCCAGTTTGACGGCCTGATAGATATTCTCAATTTAGGGCGCATGGGGGCCCCAGGTTGGGTAAAGAAAATGGAGATAGCATGTTCTGAGAATATAACCTCTGCTTGACGATGTGATTTCTGTATTTCTATCCGGTCGAAGAATTCACGAAGTTTTGAAACGAGGAAGAGGCGTCCATTGAATGTGATTTCGATATCGCTGAGAAGAGGAGGATCAATTCTAACTATAAAGCTGTTGAAAAACCCGCTGGTCCCTCGAAATTTGAAGTGGGTAAGAGAGGGGAAGACAACGCGTTTCCCACCGGCAGACGACGGGAGTATGCCAATATCAGGGCGAGAGGCGGAAGAACGGGGATGAAGTGTGAGAGACCGGAGCCGGGTCATCCTAGATAAGGCATTCACAAGAGCCTCTGGTGAGAAGTTTGCGATGCCAGCTATGTTGTGAAGGTGGATATCGACAAGGTTCTTGGACGAAAAAAGGAGCTGGGGAAGTGCGGGAAAGGTGATCTTCGTCAAGTGAAGACTACGGAGCCGTGGGCACCCCAGAAAAGCGCTGGGTAGTCCCAGCTCCATGAAATCTTCGCACCGAAGAACAAGCTCCTCTAGATTCGAAAACGGCTCCTTGATTGAGGATAATTTTTGCAGGAGCGACTTTGTAATATTGAGGCGTATGGAGCTAACACGATCAGTCCGCTGCAATGCGACCACGATATTGTCCTCATCCTCGGGAACAGGAGGACCAAGAGCCTGAGATCCCCCGTACTCCACGACAATAGGTAGGGCTGGCCAGGAATCTAGAACTTTCAACACAGGTGTTCCGTGTGTACAGAACAGTTGAAGACGCAGAGCTGGTTGCGACGCAAATACGAGACGCCGCCACTTGCGACATATTTGCACCAGCCATGGCCAACATCGTGGAGAGGCATCCAGATAATAACGAAATATGTTCAGAAGCACTTCATCAGAAAGCTTCTCGATCGTCACTTGTCAAAAAGTAACGCATTAGCAAGTAGTGCAAGCATTGCACAGAATTCGTACCATTTCTAGGGTATTTGACTGGTGTAGAAAGGTCTTGGGCGACGCAATTCGTGTCGGGCATGTGCACGTCTATTATTGAAGGCGCAAGATCGCTTACTTCGGAGAGCGCCTACGCTAGTGAATCACCATCCAGTCGGCTATAACGTGCGGAAACGCCGTGCTGCTATTTGTCTATGTTGGCGCTGTGCTTTGGTGTTCGAGACAAGAAGGTCCAAGCGGTTGAGCTAACTTGAATCTGCGGACTGCGGACTGCGGAAGTGCTGCTATCCCGGGCCGGTTTATTAATTTATTCCTCACGCTCGCGTCTGTCGGACCTTCTGGTCGTCAATGCGAAATAAACTCCAAGACCCTGCTGTAACCAAGCGAGCTCCATGTACAACCAACGTCGACAGCGCATTCAAGTTCTCTTTGAGGCTCAAAGAGAACTTGGATGAATGATTGAATAGACATCGGATTATTGACCATTTGTTCTTCTATACTGTAAGCGAATGAGCCACGTCTTTCTTTTGTTCAAACCATTGACGGTTATTCGAAGCGGCAGCACTGACGGGTTCTGGGTTGGCCGCAAGTGCCATCGAGCATCAGTTCTTGAGGCTTTATTTTTCTGAGAACACAGAGAAGCTGGATGAACTATATTTAGTTCTTTTTTTTTCTCGCTCTCCAACTGTCTGGGCCTCCAATGATGGGGCGCTCCAGCATCTTCCTAGATGGGCCAAAACTCGCCGACAAGTGTTCCCAACCGCGTATCATGTCGCGACCACGGATCTCGCCACATTTCGAACAGAAGGTTTGAGAGGGCGCAAAGCGGAATATGCGCATTCATGACAAGCACAGCCTGGGCGTGCCTATTCATTCGTGTCATATATTTGCAGCTCGAGACGTGGCGACTAGAACTGCTGACCGCTCTGCTAACCAAAAGCTCTTCGATGCGAATGGTTAAAGTTTGTTTGATCTTTTGACTGCCGTCCATGGAATTTGCAAAGTAAGCTTTTCTTTCGCTCCCACTTCTTTCATCCATTCATCTCACCCTTTACAGCACTGGATCGGTGTGCTTTATTTATTTATTTGGTATCCCCAACGATACATAAACCATTACAATTTGGGTGTTCGCCATTTTTCTCTACGGCACCCCAATATACCTCCCCGTTGCTAGGTATTCTGGTGGTCACTTCGGAGCAGTTCTAGCTAAACTCTCGCAGGCGATGTTGGCGTGCAACGTGGCCTCCTTCAATGGATACTTTCCCTATATCAGCGTACTGTATCGAGGTCTCGCCGAAGAAGCTCCCAGCCCCCACGGATGACCTGCGAAAGGGCGGCGCTAAACTTAAGTTAATACCCTCAGTCAAAGTCAAAAAATAAAACTGGCCAAAAATGCCCCATATCCGCTCAGATCAGGAAGGCGAGGCTACCCCCAACGAGCTTCTTACATTGAATGGCCGGTCGTAGAGGCGTTACCGACGCATTGGTAAACTGAAGGCGGAATCTTGGTGTATCGCAACTGCGAGTTGGACGCGTGTCTTTCTTGATCCAAGTACTCTTCCATTATGTCAGTCGTTTCCTCTAGCGGTTATCACCTGTTTCACCCTGTGTTATCGCATCCAGACCGTTGGTACAGTTGACGAGGCGATTACTCCTTTTGCACGTGATGATCTATTGGCTCTTATCTCTGGTGAATCCTTCTTTGCGAGCTGTCTCGGAACGCATCATTTGGTATCAGAGTACGTTCCGAAATAAAGCTGCTCCTCTTGGTAGAGTAGGGCACGTGTTAGCTCTCCACTTTACTCAATAGCCGTGAGCGGACCTTTGGCAATATCTGGACTCTTTGTTCACGCGCCGTCGGATCTTCTATACTGCAGTTGGCCCCGCAAGTGTACAAAAATCCAGGGCCTCAGGGAGAGACGCAGACAGAGATAGGTTCAAACACGAGATTACTGTAAATACGGAATGTATCGTGTGTCGAATGGTTGTGACCAATACATGTTTCTAGGGCCACTAGTCCATTCCTCCGAGGGAACACACAGAAGTGCGTGTATAACACATTTGGGAGGTAACTGTAAATCTACTACTGTGGCAATTTTATATACAACAAGAAACCACAGTAACCACTCTAGATGGGAGAACAGACACGCATTTTTGTCGCATTAAGGACACGTCCTCACGTTTTCCGTTGCTCTTGCACAGTACTTGGGCTCTTGCTCGGGTCTGGAAGCGCAAACATATGCGCAACGCGGCCAACGACGCGCGCAACGCCAATCCAGAGCCCGCACAGCACCGCGACATCCACAAGCAGCAGGAGCACAGCGCCGAGCATATACCGCGGCGCGAACACCTTCCACACCATCAGGTGCCTGCGGAGCCACGCGGCGCTTAGCGCACTGCCAAGCAGCAGCGTGCCAAAGTACAGCGAGATGCCAAGCGCAGCGCGTACCGCCGCGAGCACAGCGATTTGCGCCTGGCTCGTCACGACGACCGACCCTTGCGCGTGCTGAGATTCAGCGGGAGTGGCGAGTGGCGCGACGTTCCAGATGCCGAGGAGGGGCGCTGCGAGCGCGATGAGCGCGGTAGGGCCAAAAGTGTTGAGGATGACGAGGAGCGGGGAAAACGGGTACGATACGGTAGGCGTGAGGACGAACGCGCTCTTCCACTGCACGCTCACGAGCGTCGCCTGGTGCCCACTCGCGAAGAACGCAAGCTGTGCCAGCAGCGCCAGTGGCGCGATCTCGTCGAACGACACAGGCGCTGCGGGGTATCCGCCGCCAGCCTGGCCCTGGCCCTGCTGCTGCTGGAGTCGCGCGAGCGCACTGGCTGGGTCGGCGAAACTCGCGTGCATGGCGCGTGCGTCGCGGGCGGCATCGAAGAGTTCGAGGAGCGCAAGGAGCGCAGCGGTCGCGAGGGCGAGGGTGATCTGTGCGGTGGGCTGCGCGGCGAGCCATACGGGCCCAAGTGCAAGGGCCCAAAACACGGCAAAGGGCGCGCCGAACGCGTTTGCGAATCCAAGGACGCGAACCTCCGTCTTTTGTTGCGCGCCGGCGGCGCGCTCGGTCGAGATGTGCAGGGCGACAGGGATGAACATCCAGAATACGATGCCGCCGAAAGTAGCGACGACGCTGGTCCAGGCGAGGGCCGTGCGTGCATGACGGAGGTCCATATAGTTGCCAGAGGCGTCAAGCCACTCGAGGAACCAATATGCTGAACCTGCGATGAGCGCTGGGGGTGCGACGTACGGGAGGACGAGGGCAGCAATGCCGTTGTCTGACTTGGACGTGGCGAGCACGCGCCGGATGGCGTAGGGGACGATCACCGCTGCGGGGAAGAGGAGCACCCGGGCGATGAGTGGGGGCTCAGCTGCGCCAGCACCAGAGAAGAACGTGACGCTGCACCAGGGTTGCTGCTCCTCGCGGCAAACAGTGCTGGTGGCCATAAGCCTGACACAAACGGCGAAGAGCGCCGAGAAGGCAAGGATGCGGAACCGAAGACGCGCCGTGGGCGCAGAGAGTCCAGTGAGAAGCGGTTGGACGAGCGTGAAGGGCAGGAAAAATGGAACGGCGCGGTCTTCCCAGAAGGTGTACGAATTTGAGAAGAATGAGAGGGAGTGGAGGAGGAGGACGGGCGCGGTCCAGGTGACACGTAGCTTTGGCGGCGCCTTGAAGAGAATCCACACGCCGGACGTCACGGACGCGCCAAAGAGGACGAGCTGAAATACGGAGACGCCATGGAACGGTTGGAAGCTTCGCAGTGGGGCGTGTGCAGCGGCTCCGAGCGCTGCACCAACACTGGTGGATATGAACGTCATGCGTCCAAGGGGTGAGACGGAATTGTCCCATTCGCCAAGAGAGCGACTGCGTTCGTAAACTCCCCAGCCGACTACAAGACTCAGCGCAATTACGCCCACCCCTCCTACCATTAGAGCTGGATTGAATTGGGCCCAGAGCGAACGGCAGGTCTCGAGCGCCAATCGCGTAAACCGCACCGCTGCTTCTGACCTCTCTCTTGGCTTGCTGGCGTCGAATTGGGCCCAAGAAGCCGCGAGTGCGCCCCACACTCCGTCGAGCTCGCTGCCAGAAGCGCTGTTCCGATACGCGTCTAGGTATGCGCGCACCTGACGCGCATTGATGTCAAGCGCCTTGCTATAATCGCTGCCTGAGCGATCTCGCCAGAACAATTCGGGGATGACAGTCCCTAAGTTGTTGAATGGGATGGGCAAACCAAGAAGAAGTGAAAGGGTTGGCACGAGGTCAATCTGCTGCACTGAACGATGCGGAGCGGGTTCGCCTGGGAATGTCTTGTGTGGGAGATGAGATGTCGGTGGGCTTTTGGAGGATAGGGTGGGACCCTTGGAATAGATCCAGAGGCCAGCCGAGACTTCGAGGTCACCGTCACCGCCGTGGTCACCCTTGTGGTCCATTCCATGGTCACCAAGGACGACAAGGAGTGTGTCCTTATCAAGGGCGTCGACGACCTTTTGAAGGACGTCGTTCATCTGCTTCTGTTTTGCGAGCATCGTGGGGTGGTCAGGACCGACGCGGTGGCCAACATGGTCGACACCGAGGAAATGGCCAATAAGGAAGTCCCACTTAGAGGCTTTGGTTAGAAGCGGGAAGAGGTTGGCGATGACTCCGTTGTCGACTGTGTGTAGATCCTCGACGTTGAAGGAATCAAAGTCATGGGTCATATCCGGGTGGAAAGAGGTCGGAAAGACGGAGAGCCATGTATCATCTCCCATGAACGCTATCTAGACAAAAGGCTCGATTGGAGTCCTACGATGGACACTGGGACACTAAGGACATACCGTTTTGTTTGCTCGCTGTAGCTGCTGAATGATTGAGTCTTCTGCAATGGAGGCGCCACCAAAATTGTGGCCAATATCCACGAAGGTTGGGAGAGAGCCGGTGACGAGGCCCTTAATGCGTTGCAGTGTTGCAGTTGGCGGATCTGCATAGGCGTTGAACAGAAACGAGTTGCGTGGATGCTTAGCCGTTAGCTCTCGTGGAAGGCTTAAGACATTGTGGTGGTAGGGGGAATGGGGTTCGGGTGGATGAGGCGAGAGAAAGTCGAAGCGAAGGGAGTCAATGACGAGGAGAACGGCGCGTTTGTGGGTCGGAGGGAGGGTGCATGACGGCGAGACAAAGGTAGACGAGCATTCGGAGACGGTGGAGAGGGACAACCTGCTCAGTAAGAAACCGCGGGTGAAGAGATAGATGCCGATGAGATGGAGAAGGAAAAGATAAAGCACAATCCACGACGACCGAATCACCATCTCCGAGTCTGCTTTCCGGGAGTGTCAAAGTCAGCGTGCCAGTACACCGCGTATCTCGGCCCGAGGAGCCCGGGCGTCTACCATGTCCGTGGTCGTGGGATTCCAATTTGGTGGACTTGTGACGCTATCTGCTCACACCCGTTCATTCAACGAACGAGACTGTTAAGCCAACTGGAACTCCCGTAGCGCGTACTGGTAAGGTAAAAGAATGAATCCATACGTTTTAGGTGGACCAGGCGGGAAACTGAGGATCTGACAGACGATGGCCAGTGGGCGCTGAATTTAGCACTAGGTAACGCCATACATGCATGAAGAGGAACGTGACCGCCAGCCCCCCACAAGGGCAAGATTGCTCTCACCACCCCTGGGACGTAGTGACGTCCTACTGTCAATATCTGGATAGATAACCACAACACATGGTACATACTGTACAGGCGGATATTAGTTCGCTTCACGCCACCTACATCGTTTTGATGCCGGATCTCAGAGATGTCACAAATTTCTTCCAAGTCAGTTCATGCCGTCCCACAAACAACTGACGTCGGACTCAGCTGACTTGATCAGACGAGTCCAAAAATCAAATCAAGTCCCACAGCGCCGCTGACCGACGGTGAGACTCCGTCAGAGTCACTCGAACCATCATAGATGTGTACCAGTAGCTCAGAAGCCAGGCCTGGCCTTACTGGAGGGCAATACATTACCAAAATCACCGCGAGAATCATCATGCGTCATACGCTAAGAACATCAGCTATCTCGAAAGTGAAGGAGATAGATGGAAGAAGGACCGCAGTGGAGGATTGGGATTGGCTCCTGTAACAGGTCTCGGCGCTAATCTCGGCGTTATTGGCTCGTGCTGGAAAGCCTGAAAGTGTGAGATCAGGCTAATCAGTCCACTGCACCATCATTTTTCGAGTGGTAAAAACTAAAAATACACCCTTGTGTTCCTTGGGCCACGTAGCATCCCCCTCGGATTCGCTTTCATTGAGACGAGTCGTATGCCAACTTCGAATCGTGTCTCCCCCAGTTTTAATCAGACAGATTAACGGCACCAGTAAATCATATGGGTTTGTTCCGAACTAGGGACGACGGCAGTGACTGAATGGAAAGTGCACTTGTAGCGAGAGAGACAGACACGCACGGGGAAGCTCGCCGTTAGGTGTCGCCCGGTCTACTAGATAGGACTTGTGCACCAAAAGGAATTCTCTGCCCGAGCGCGTGCGAGGAGCGAACGGGAATGCCATTTTTAAGGGTGCTCGCCGGTCGCAGGAGACCCGAGGAGACCGGCGTTCCGATTACCCTGCACCAAAAAGCCACGTTCTCGAGTGGCCCAGGTCAGTCCGGCATATGGGCATGTGCTGGGCCGGGCGCGAGTGTCCTGGCCGTCCTCTCCTCACCCTCTCCCGCTTCGGATCAGGATCGCATAACATCGCATCGCGGGCAGTAATCCCTCAGTTTTGGACCGCACTCGAACGCTGTGAATGGTCGCTATCCGGGTTCGAAACACGGCGGCTGACCAGAAGGAACGCCGCCGCGGGGCGATGTTCGGTGTTCAAACATGCCCGGGCCCAGAAGTTGGTGTTGTCAAGGAGAGCGTTCGAGGATACAAGCGGGACTGTTCGAACAGTCCTTTAGCGAGTGACGTAGCTCTGTGTCTGTGTTTTTTTCTTCTTTGACGTCGCAGACGCGATGACGATGACGAACCTTGTGCTTGCTATTTTGGGCAACGTCACCACCGCGATCTCTTGATCACGAAGCTTGCATGGATGGAGGGCTAAGGACAGGCACACGAGGTTAGGGGCCCCACAATGCCTCATCAGGACAGAGATATCCTTTCTTCTCCACTGGCTTGCGACACGTCATTGAGGCACGGATCGAGCAGATGCGATATTTCGCGGTTGGCTGCGATGAGCCTACTGCGAGGTCTTGGGACATGCCCAGAGCTCTCGTTAAGGAAACTGTCCCTCCTGCTCTTGTTCCTATGATACCATACCAGACTTGGGTGACTTGGGTCTGCCTGGAGAGATCCGCTTCGATCTCCAACGAGAGGAGTGTCACCCGATGGCGAGATATGGGTTAGCCCTTCTTTCTTGCAAAACAGACCTGAAAAATTCTTCTTCTAAACGGATCGCTTCATCAAGGCAATCAAGGCAATCAATCTTGACGTCGTGTCCTAAACACGGAAGGTCGACGACGTCACCTCATGGGGAAGAAGGATCCCTGACACGTCCGCAATCCACCTCCATATCTCTCCAGCTTCCGCACACGAGGACCCTTCGTCAATGGCAGGTCAACGAAGCCGAGCTCGGCCGCGCACAAGGGCGCGACTTGCGCAGCTTCACCCGGCCTCGGACACGACACGCACGTGCATAATTTGCAACGCGGCTGTCCGAGCCCGCCGCCGTTGTCATATCGCGCGTGCGATTGCACGCTCGCGCGAGTCTCTCCTCAGATAAATTTTGCGCGGGATAACGTTTTGGCGAATTTGTATTTGAAAGTCTCTCAGGGTCATGCTCGTTTCGTTTCGGTGTGCCCAGAGGTAAGTTACCCAGGGTGCGGACCCGCGGCATTGGGCGAAGCCGAAGCCGAGAATTGCTTCTGTCCTTCCTTTCCCTTCATTTTACCTCGTGTGTTTCGTTCGCAAAAAGTCCCTGAAGCATGTGTTGGCGCTATCTCTCATTCTGCGTATGGTTGTTGACATCGAAGTCACCCTCCTTCTGTATAGAGTTGTCGAAGGTGCCGTACTTCGCGTGCAACGTCATTTTATCAAGGAAGGCCTGGTTCATTCGTAGTCAATGCCTATCAATGCCTAGACACTGTACTCATGATCTGGGCGTGGGGGGTTACAATTCTCCGAAGATATGGTATCTGGACATCGGTTGGCCAATGGGGGCCAAAAGATGATGGAAGCAAAGCTTCTTGATTTCATTTCAGCCTCGTGGAGGGGCTCAATGATTATTGTGTTCAATGAATGTATCGGTACATTACGATAACATGTGCTGCTGCTCATTTACGGCGTTTCGAATGTTGTACAAAGCCAAAGTATGGGGGTATCCGCGGGGTTTACAGTAAGGGAAGTTCACTTGTGTTGTACAACATACAAATAATTAAAATGCTTGAAGTTGTTGACCGAGAGGAGGTCGATGCTGTTGTTCCAGACAATGCACAATGAGGTGAAAATGCGGTTGTTCCAGCTATGTCGAAATGAAATGGCGATTGCGACCCCAAAATGTCCAGAGTCAATCAGAGTATGCGCTCATCCAGAGGCAGGTCCAACGCGCCGTCAAGCCATCGATGTGCACGCACTTCATCAATGTCCGCACGACGCTCTGGATCCGGATCCAGGCAGCGCAGCATAAGCTCTTCCGCAGATTGAGAAACGTAACCAGATGCGTGGCTAGCGAGAATGACACGGCCGGCGATTGCATCGCGTTCAGTCGGGAATGGAGAGGCCCCGGTGAGCAGATACGAAAGAAGGACTCCAATCGTCCATATTTCGGCAGGAGGCGCACGATATGGCCTCTTCTGAAGTACTTCGGATGCAGCGTAGGCAGTTGTGCCGAAGAATAGGGTATATTGAGGACGCGGCTCAGCAGGGTCCACGACAACGGCGCTACCAAAGTCAACGAGTTTCACCTGTAAAGGGATTCACGTTAGCGTCAGAGAGGGAAACACAGGGCAGTTGGCGAGTAATGACGCACGTTGAGGTAACTGTCTACCAGGATGTTCTCGTCCTTGATATCACAGTGCGTGACACCTTGACTGTCGAGGTAGTGGATGGCTTCGACAACCTGCGCGAATACAAATCGTGCTTGGTTCTCAGAGAGCCGCTTGTCCTTCGATTGTTCGATGCATTCAAAGAGATCGTGTGACGGTCGGCGTAAGTACCCTCGTTTTCCATCCGGCTGTGTAGGTTTGAGACATGGTTCAGTCGGAACAAGAACAACGTCCTTAGGTAATGCGCCAGAGTGCTTTGCACCCCCTGATGTACATGGGATATCTCCTGCACTGGTGGAAAGCTGAGGAGGGGTATCAGGCAAACGAAAGTCGGAATCAACCGACGGCGAAGGTGTTAATGCGGGGGTGGAAAGATGAGACGAAGCCTTTCCGGGCGAGATGGCCTGTAGCGGCGAATCGTTGGTTTGTACCCACGGTGTACCGTGGAGCTCTTGTACCTGTGAAATGGGTGACACACGTTAGCAGCACGATCATAACACATGGCGTCATTATGTGACGACTTACCAGATAGAAGTACAGGTCGTCCTCGAAGAGGTCTAAGCATTTAACTATGTTTGGGTGATCTAGAAGACCCAGTAGCAAAGCCTCCGTGGGAACCCGGCGTGCGGCCTTGTCCTCCATCCACGCGTGTTCTGGAACTTTAGCCTTGATGATAAACTTGACCGCGACTTCACGCCGTTCGAGTCGATGAATTGCTGTCATGACGAAACCGTAGCCACCAGCACCAAGCTCGTCACCAAGATGGTACCATTGCACGAACTCGGGAGTAAGATAATGTCCGCGAGGGAAACGACGTGAATATGCTGAAGCCTTGGTGGTTACATGGTACTTTGAACGTGACGAGCGAGATATAGGCGGGCAAGAGGGCTCAGCCGGGAATGGTACAGAAGGGAGCTGGTCATGGAGTTGGTAGGGCGGCGGTGTAGATTCGCATGGCGGCGCGAACGAGATTTGTGAATCCTGAGAAGCGAGAACTGGTTTGTAGGCACCCTGTAATTGGAGGGCGTTGTGAGAGAGGTCGGCGTGTTGTGTTGAAAGATCACAGTGGGAGTGCCGCTCCTCAGGGAAGAGGGGAGAAACGGAACGCGAAGCATGAGATGAACGAAGATATTTTGGCTGGTCAAAGTCGAAGAGGTCTGTAGAATCGTTGGAGGAGGAAGCGGATAGGGGGAATGGGCGGTCTGAGGCAATGGTATCTGGAAGCTGGAGAGGTGTGTGCAGATGGTCACCATCCTCGGAGGAGGAATCGCTGGTGTCCATGGGGGGGAGATGTGGGGAGTGGGAGAGAGGGGGGGTAGCGGGTGTGGGATGGTAGATGGGAGAGAGGAGGACAACTGGCGACAAGTTCATGTTGGATGGATTGGTGCGCGTCGGCAGGGTGAGTGACTAGATTGGTATTTAAAGGGAGGGAGAGATACTCACAGCACTCCCGATATCACTCACACCGCCCCCGATTTAGCATCTCGCCTTCCGAGAAGCATCCAAAGACCAAGTTCGGCATGTCTGCGTGCCCTCTGCCAGCAACAAGATCGCCCTCCGAGTTACGCCCGAGAGTACCAACAAATCCAGGAGATAGCGGTCATCTAGCGAGCAGAACAGGTCCCGAGTCACCGAAAATACAACAACCCGGGGCATTGACACGCGGACGCCGCCCACCAGCGGACAACACACCACCCGCAGCCCAGGGGCTAGCCCCGATGCAGGGGTTGAACCAGACGTCATTGATAATAGCTAGATAGCCACTGCATCATCCTTGGGGGTATTAACCCCGGCTGTTGCCGGATACCGCCAGCCAATTGCAGAAGCGCCGCAAACGCCCGCCCACCCCCGAGACCTTCAATTACCGTTGTCCACACCATCGCCCCAATGTCTCTCAAAATTGCAGGCATGGCCTTTTCTCTCTCGCATACACTATCACTCACTTTTTGCAGTGGCTGGCACTGCTCGGCGTACTTTATTGTCCTCGCTTCCAGCTAGTAGTTTCACAAGTGCGTGTTGCATAGCTTCATAACATCCGTCTAGTCGTCAATCTCGCATAGCTCGCCGCTCTCTACATTCATCCACACCTACACCCTCGCCTACGCCGGAGCTTGTTTCTTCATCTACTTCGGCTACTAATCCCATCACGAGCATCGCACAGCAAGGCTCGAACCAGTTGAGTTTAGAGCAACCTCGGAACAATGCTGGCGCGTGAAATCCACTGTGGTCGTGGTCGGTCTGCTCACATGCATAATCAGAATATGTGTTGTCTACTCTCGACAAGGTGGTCAACTGGGCTCGCCAGGGTTCAATGTGGCCTATGACTTTCGGTGTGTATACTACTACTCTTGGGTTGGCGCCGCGTTTCATGTTGCTTCATCACAGGGTTGGCCTGCTGTGCCGTGGAGATGATGCATATGGCTGCTGCGCGGTATGATCAGGACCGCCTTGGCGTCGTCTTCCGTGCCAGCCCGCGCCAGTCGGATATCATGATTGTCGCTGGTACTCTGACAAACAAGATGGCACCTGCCCTTCGGAAAGTGTATGACCAAATGCCCGAACCCCGTACGTTGTATAGCTTGATCGGATGTGTTTGGTTAATGTACCACATGAACTAGGTTGGGTGATTTCTATGGGCTCTTGTGCCAATGGGGGTGGCTACTATCACTATTCCTACTCGGTCGTACGTGGCTGTGACCGTGAGTCACCGCCGTTATTTGTTTGGACTGTTGCTTAGGGCCATTGACAGGTATTGTCCCTGTTGACATCTACGTCCCTGGATGCCCACCCACTGCTGAGGCACTTTTGTACGGGATGCTCCAACTTCAGCGAAAGATGAGGCGAACGCGCAAGAATGTGTTGTGGTACGCGGTTACCGTTGATCGGTCGATCATTTCAACGGGTTTACATAATCACACAGGTACCGCAAGTGAGTCGGGGGAGAACTGGCGCAGTTGATCTCTTTTTCCTTTCCGCGTAGACACAGTGTTAGCGGGCGAGAACATCTGTAATAGAAACACGAGACTTGTTTTCTTCTGCGCTGGCGCCGAGGTGATAGAAAAAGAGAAGATTACGACGAGATATTGATGCTTACGTTAAGGTGATGCCCGAATGAGCCCCGTTTCACTGCCTCCCAACCCTCTCCTCTCCTCTCCCTTGTCTTCTGCTCTCCTCTTCCTCCTCTTCTCTCTGTTTTGCTTTATCCCCGGGTTTGTTGCCCCAAAGGGCTCCTTTTCCGTCTCTCTTCGTCCCATCACGTTCCACATGGCCACCGACGTTCTCACGACAACCGTAGCAGCACCACCTGGATCATCACACAGACCGTTCCCTCGCGGCCTCGCAATTTCGGACCTCGACCTTCGTGACGGTCGTTACCCCGTCCTTTCCTCACACCACGTAGCCGTTCAACAGGGCGTTCCCTCCCCCGACATCATTCCATCACACACTCCCTTCTACACAGATGCCGTGCATCAGGCTGTCCGCGGCCCCTCTCTTCCCCCCTCGGATTTGCCACCCTACAATATGAACATGTCTTCTCCCAAATTAACCTCCCCGCAACTTCAAGTTCCAGACGACCGCGGCCTCGCTCAGCATCCTGCCCATCAATCGACCCCTCTCAATCCCGGTTCTCCTCCCGCCTCATTCCCCCCCGACCATAAAAGCGTGAATGAGATCAACATTCAGCTTTTTGGTCCTTCACAAGCCTCACAAACTTCAAGCGGTGAAGCTAACAGGGTTCCACCGGCGGCTGGCGATCCCTCCCTCCCCTCCCAGCAACCACCTCCTCTACAACCTGCCCCACCGTGGCAGACGACCCCGCAAGACCCTCAACTACCCGAACGCTATACTTCTTCTCCTCGTCCCGGCGGTGTGACGGGCCAAACTCAGAGCATTGCTGTACCAAGCCCCCTGTCACCTGGTATGCGCATATCCGGCGCAGCTCAATACAGCCCCGCCATGGGCCCAGTCCTCTCCCCGAATCCTCGTGTACAGGCTCTGCAACCCACCTATATTACACCAATCCCTGCTCCAAAGCCCTTCACTACTCAGCCCCTACCCCCCGAAGAAGTCTGCGTCGAGTGCGCAATGCGCGACCAAGATATGGCGGACGTCGACGTCACCTCACACCGCATTTGGGCACGGGAGAGCGACGTCCATTACGAAGATTTACTTAGGCGAGAGCTTGAAGAGGAAGCGACGGGCGTTCCGCCTCAGGAACTACAGCGGCCAAGGGCCCGGGGCGGGCGGCTGACGGAGGCCAACCTGAAGCTGTGGCTCACTTTGGTCCGCTTTAATTTCACTCTTTTCAATCCTCGCGGCCGGTCCTGACTGATTGCACCCCGTAGAATCCCAAAGCGAAAGGTGATGCTCTTGAGAGATATGTAAGGACGCAGCAGACATTGGTCGAGGCGGAAGCTTTGGCCCACGCTCGTGCATTACAAGAGTCTCGCCAGCTCGAGGATAGGATGCGAGATGCTTATTCGCAGTTGCGCCGCTCTGCTTACGAACTTGGCGTTACCACCTCATCGGATGACCGTGGAGTCCGGATCAAAACCACTCGTTCTTCAGTGGCCCCTCTCCCAAGCCAAACAGCTGGCCACAGCCGTGAAGTCACCGTTTTAGAGAACGGCATGGTTGTCGAGCACGTGGATGTTCGCAAGGAAGAGCGCGAAGAGCGTCAACAACGGCGGCGCGATGAAAAGCGTGCACGTGCGCGCAAATCCTCACGCGGCTCGGCCATTGATGTTGCTTCGATGTATTCGACCATGAGCCCCTTGCCACATGCCGATAATGGTCTTCCCCTTCTCCCATCTCGCTCATCGACTTCCCGCCCAATGAGTGTGTTGACTGCTCCTATGGACACGCGTGGTCTGCAGTCAAATGCATCCGTCGAAGCCCTCAGCATGATTTCTGCCGGCACATCCCCGAACCGGCGGACCCGGTTCTTTGGCACGAGGAACCTGTCTCCGGGTTTGCGGAGCTCAGACAGTTTAGCGCCTTCTGGATTCAGTGGAAGCATGGTGGATATGCAGTGCGTTTGCTCATGACTTTACATTATGCTCCCTACTAAACTGACCCTTCTAGTATTGCTCTGCAACATGGCAGTGATCGCGTGCCGCACTCTCCAGCCGACACGATTGATAGATATCAAACTATAAACAGTTGGAGAGAAGGCTCGGTGTTGGCTCCTCAACGCGGTTTTCAACAACCGCCTGAAGAAAAGCCAAAGAAAAAGAAGGGTTTGGCTAAGATCTGGCGACTAGTTACTGGGTCGTCGAAAAATGATGTCGCTTCCACCCCCAAGCTTTCGCATGCGCGCTCTCTTGACCGCGCACACGTTGACGATTACCCTCTTGCACCGCCACCCCCATTGTCGTATTTGGTTAGTCGTGGTACAGGCGACAACGCCCTACGGCACGTCTCTACACCTTCCCTCCCTTCATCGGCTTCCCCTAATTTCCCTCTATCTTCTTCTGGCTTCTCCCCGCCAACGGCACCTTCCAGCCTACTCCCATCTCCAACTTCCTCACGACCAGTAGTCATTTCTGAACTTTCTGACAGTCGTAAGGGGCTCCTGGCTGACAGTGAAGGAGATCAGCCCCCATACATCCCAGAAGAGGAGCGTTTGCAAGCCTCAACAACTCAGCGGGGTATGCACCCAACGACGTCGGAACCTGATCTGCGTCATCGCGCATCTCAAGTTCTGAACGGTTCGGCACCACCAGTTCCACGACTTCCGCCATCAGCAGCTCCCCCACAAGTGCCGACCGGGTATCGGGAGAAGAGGCTCCCACCACTTCCTGGCGATGTTTACCCACGTTCGCCAATCCTTGGGCAGTCAGAACCGCGACCACGCACATTGTTTTCATACGACATGCGTGAAGTCAACGGTGGTCCGGAACTCGTTGCGCCACAGGCGCCGTTTGCGCGCACGGAGGCCCGGCGGCAGTCATTCAATGGACTTAGCAACCCACCATCGGGCCTTGTTGTGCAGACGATGCCATCGCGACGTCCAGATTTTGACCCAGAAAAGTACGGCGAGTTTGGTGCCTCACGCAGTGCACTGCCATCCTTCCAGGCGCAACAACCCACAAAACGTAAGAGCAAGTTCGGCTTTGCATCGCTACTGGGCCGGAAGAGCTCTGCCCCGGTGCCAGAGCCAGAGCCCGTCGATTTCCCATTAGGGAGGGGTTCTGGGTCGGAGGCACGGCATGAGGCAGAGATGATGCAGTATGGGAACATGATGGCAAACTCAGACCCGGGGAATGGCC
The DNA here is from genome assembly GCA_963281015.1 of Lactarius tabidus. Taxonomy (NCBI): domain Eukaryota; kingdom Fungi; phylum Basidiomycota; class Agaricomycetes; order Russulales; family Russulaceae; genus Lactarius; species Lactarius tabidus. The sequence continues at coordinate 1,949,490 of OY725473.1, forward strand.
ACGTATTCCCGAGGCTGTCGATGTCCTTGACAACGCGTAAAAACCTCGAGGCCCTCGTTGACCAAAGTCCAGAATTCGTTGCTTACCGCTACCCGTCCGGCGATCAGAATATGAACTTGCTCAGGTAGGACGTAGTGATATTTGAGCTTCTTGCATGATCCCTTTCGTTGTTGGCTACCCTCTCCCTCATTATTGGTTCTCTATGTCGCAGCACTCTCCCTCTTGATCTCCTATTTCTTTCTGTTGCCTATTTTCCTTCCCTATCCCGATATCACTTGCCACTATCCATTGCCCACAATTTGTTTCGTTTGGTTCTCGTGCACCATTGCTTGCCTATTCATCCCCATGGACACCGCATCTCACTTATCACACGCTATCGATCCTATGTCTATCAAGGCTCCCGTGCTCCAGTAAACTTTGTATGCCTTGACAATGCATAATCGGTAGGAGACTGGTGCTTCGCAGCGTGCTCTTGTGGTCACATGACTGATTTTTGAGGTCCCGTGTCGTGTATAAGACACGTCGCGTCCTTTGTTCCTAACTTCAGCTACCTCAGGCACTCGTCCAATATTTCACGCTAACAGCGTATTTGATCCAGAATCTCCTAACCAAAGAAGAAATAATGGTAAGGGCGTGTGTTGTATGCGCATACATCTACCACAGCCTTGGTCCCCAGGCGCCCCGAGGCTTGTCAGCAGAAGAGAAGAGAGTAAAGTTGCTGGAGATCTTCCATGAGACAGTAAGCTTCCACCAATATAGCCGCTTTACGCTACACTCCAGACACATGGTAGAAAGACTTCTATCAGGCGAGTAACGCCTCGAGACCCGTCGTATCTCCACGTCTTGATTGATCATTGAGTGTGGCAGCTCAAGGAACTAGAGAAGCTCGGGCCTAAGACGAAAGGGATTGGTGATTACCTTTGTTCCAAATTCCACTCTTGGATTCACACTGCGAGGCAAATTTTTTTGACAGTCTCGCAATCCGTCAAAGAGGTCCTGCAATCGCTCGTCGACGACAACCTCGTCCAGACGGATAAGATCGGATCGTCAAACTGTACGTGCCTAATTCATTCGCGTGCCTGCATTTCGGCTTCTCCAGGGCCAGTGGCGCATTATAACGCGCCACTAACTCCCTCTTCACCGATGCATTTCCCTCGCAGTTTTCTGGAGCTTTCCCTCTCAAAGGGGTGCAATCGTGAGTAGCAACAGCCATTTACGACAACAACCCCGCGGTGCTATGTCAACAGATGCAAAACCGTCTTGACGCCGCGCGAGAAGCCCGAGCAGCGAGCGAACGACAATTGGCGGACGTACAAGCTGCTATTGCGGCCGAGCGCGCGGCGCGCCCTGAGAGTGTGCGTTCTAAATTACATGCTTCCCTGCCGCGTTTCTCCTTACTACAGTACTTTGTCCGCGGGGCGCCGTATTGTAATGACAGGATCAACGCGCGGCGGCACTCGCCCGCCTCGCGGCCACGACGAAGGAGCTAGCCGAGCTGCAGACGGAGCTCGACGCGTATGGCGCGTGCGATCCTGTAAAGGTGGAAGAGAAGCGCAGAGCCGCGGTGCTCGCGCGGGAGGCGGCGTTGCGCCATACAGGTTTGGGTCTTTCCATCCATCCCTCACTACTGTAACCCCCGTCTGCATTCGCGTCAGGCGGGGGTTACTGCGGCCAGTCAGTGCCGTACAGTCGAACGTAGGAATGCTGATGAGAGCGACGCAGATAATTATTCGGTGCTGATGTCCCACTTTACAAGGCAACATAACGTCGAGCCGCAGGACATCCGTACCTATCTTGGAGTTGGGCCGGACTACGAAGACTTGTGCTGAGACAGGACGGGCGAACGGTTTAGATTTCATGATTGCTGTAACGAGACAAAAATGGTCTCAAAAAACGTTCGAAGAACAGAGACTTAATATGACTTGTGGTAGTCCTTCGGGGCACTCGTCCTTACTAATGCCTATTGTTCTGCTCCTCGAAACTCGTGGCCCAGCTCAGGTATACAGCGGAACCAAAGGAAAGCTGGGCGTCACCGGTCTGAGTTGTTCCTGATCAAGTGCTTCTCCAAGAGGCTTGGCCGTTGGCACTGTCCCCAAGGCAAATTTCATGGGGCCTGGAGACCGTGTCACGCCGTAATATGCATCATCATCTGGCCGAGGAACACTTGTACGACCTTGACCCGAACTGGATGAACCTAACACCGACTCCTAGAATAAGACCAGTCCTAGCGCGAGTCTTGGCATGAATACGTGGCAAAAGGTGCAATCAAGTCGCGATAAGACTAGATATGAAGGTGGAAAAGACCGAGCTCGTGAGTGTCGAAGCCATGCTCGCAGGAGTACATTCTGGTGGCGCGTGTGTCATCGACATCGATCGAGACCAATCAACGACCCTTGCAACTCCATCGCACCGATCGTACAAATGGACGCCGAACAGACCAAACGACGAGTTCCAGACATCCCATTCCGAGACCTTATTATAGGAACGGCAAACGCAGGAAAGACATCTGTAAATGTATTGTAGAGAAGGGCACTCGGGACGAGCGACGTGGTGGTTAGGATCATGCTCCTATGATGTGATCCTGTGATTAAGAAGTAGAGCATTGCCACAACTGGGGCTTTTAGGTTTTAAACCAGAAGACGTGGATCTCACACGTTGACTGAAAGTTAAGTGCAGCATGGAGTGCTATGCCTTGGCACATAACGAATTCAAAAAGTGTTCTTTGGGTCATCGGCATTTCATTTCACCTTTTCGAGTCACCACTACAACTTCGGCCACCCATCAGAACTTTCATCATCCTACCCTAAGCAGAGACCCCAAGACTCGCAAAGAACGGGCCCACCAAGCCCTGATCCGCCAGCCCAACAAGCGTCTTCACCCCGGGCTCCGCACCAAGCAGCCGCGTGAACTCCCGCGCAACATGCAAGCGGACGTCTCCCGCATAAGCGATCACATCTCGCGTCGACGTGCCCGCAGTAGCGAGCTTCGAGTACGCAGCCTGGTACCCAGCAGCCTGTTCCTCAAGATCGATCTCCGTCGCGCCGGTGCCGGTGCCGTCGTCGGCTGCCGCGGCGAACGCATTCGTTTCCCTGAACAGTCCTGCGAGCTGGCCGAGCAGCGGAGCCCTGCACAAGACAGGCCTGTGAGTGAGCGCTGGAGAGGGAAGATGGCGTGTCTGTCTTACCATGTTTTCACGTTAGGCTCTTTTAGCGAGAGCGTGCTTTGCGTGAGTAGCCGTGTTAGGCCGACGGCTGCTACTTTGCGGTCTTTCAGGACTAACTGCGAGATTTGCGGGATGATGAAGTTGGACGTGATTTGAGACCACAGCCTGTGTGAGAAACCCGGTCAGCGCCTGGTCAGCACAAGCAATGAAACGGTCGTGGTACCCTGACTGGATCTCGTCGACAGTTTGAATGAGAAAATCTGGCGTGAGGCCGTCTACGTTGATCGCGAGCAGGTACAGAAGGAAATATGCAAAATAGTAAACGTAGTTGTTCGTCTTGTTCTGCTGCATCCGCGTGAGCAGCGTCATGATGATCTGGCGGAAATAAGGTTGCAGTGCAGGCCTACGGAACATTCAGTTAGCGCCGTCATGATAATAGTTCAAAGAAGGGCTCACAAAGGGAGATGCAGTACGACGCTCTGCAGGAGCTCGAAACCCCAGCCGTCGTTCGCCTTGCTCGGCACCAGCCTCTGTTGTACGATGCCCAACACCGACGTGTGCTGGTTCGCCTCGACCATCGCCGCGGCGTCGCGCGCGAGGAAGGCACGCAGCAGTGCGACGAGGCCTGGGATGGAACCCTTCTGAGCCCACATGGCTGGTGTGAGCAAGAACGGGAGCAGCGCGCGGTAGTCGACGGGTACGCCTTGGTGCAGCGTCAGCATCTGGGCGAGGATCTGGAAGACATAGGGTATGTATTCTACGACAATCGGTACTTCAGCGGTAGCGTGAGAATTACTAGTCGAAACGACCACGCACGATCTATGTCCTTTTGCAAAATTTCTGTAAAGGGAGGGAAAAGCGCAGATTCGAAAACGGCGATGGAGTCTGGCACAGTTGCGCCGATAAATCGAATAAGACCGGATATACTCTCGAAAATGTATTGATCGAAATTGGGGTTACTCGGGTTTGGGGCGACTTTGCGGAGGATGTCGACGAGCTTTTGCAGAACGGTGACGTACTCTCCGGCGAGCGCCTGCTTCGCCGTGATGACGACTCTCGCGACACCTGGAAAGGCACTTATCAGGCACAACATGCAAGGTATGAAAGACATACGCACACCGCATGAGGAAGTCGTTCTCCGCCGTGCGCTCTGGACTTTGCTGGACCGCGATCTTGGCAAGGATGACATTGAGAAGCTGGGGTGCGAACGGCTGCACGTCCACGGATGAGAACCTGCAAACTCGATTGTAAGGGTAACGCAACAGGAGGGAGGAGCCAACGTACATAAGCGTTGTGGAACCGCCAGCACGCATAGACAGGATGCGATCGAGTGCGACCGCAGCGTAGGAGTACACCACAACCTCCTGCGACTCCAGGCGGTTCAGGAGCAATGGTAGCACCGAGACCAGTTGTTCCTTCGTGAGCTGGCGCGGGAAATAAGGTAAAGATCAGCACGCGCGTTGAAGAGACAAACGCACCTGATAGCGGAATGTGTACAGATACCGGATTGCATCGACCTGCAGTGCCGGATGGACGCCACCACCCGCGGCAGCCTGGAGGTCACCAAAGATGTTGTCCCCGAACCACTGCACGATATTCACGTTCGGGTTCGTAGCCGTCACGCCTTGCTGCATGCGCCGCAGATTCATTCAGCTACACGCAGCCAACACGTACCATCGGAGAAAGACGTACCGCCAGCGTCCCACTGCGCGTCGCGACAGCCTCGAAGAGATACACGGCCGCATTCTTGCTCTTCCACGCATCCTCGCCATCACGCGCCGCTGAGGCCTCCGCAAGCGCGCGCCCGATCCACTCGAGCGCGACGCCAGTCGCCGCGCTCTCGCTGTCGGGACCGACGCCACCGAGCGCCTTGACGACGTCGGCAGCGGCTTGTCGTGGCGTGGCGACCTCAGAGACTTGCAGCTCCGCGCGGACGTATTCGAGTGGCGTGTCCTCGAACGCTTCGACGTCGCGCGTGCGCAGCGCGAGGTTGGGCACGACTACTCCGGCGATGAGCCCGCGGATCGTGTCGTGTGACTCAAAGATATCGCGATATGCGCCCGAGCGGATCGCGGTGGAGATGAAGCGGAGAGATTGGGAGACCAGCTGCTCGTGCGTGGTGAGGAGGTGAGTTTGGAAGGAAACAAAATACTTGCCTGGTCGTATGCGAGGCCGAGTTGCTTGCCCCCGCCGATGAGCTCCCACACTGCTTTGACAAACACTGCGACGGAGCGCGAGCGCATAAGCATTTCTGGATACAGTTTGACGTACATCTGACTCGGTGCTCAGCCGAATGAAAGCAAGAAGGAAGTGAATGCGCGCACCTCGGCGATCTCGATGACGCCCGTGCGGATCCTGGACGGTAGGGACGGAGTTGGTTCGTCTGGCTGAAAGTAGCTCAGGTCTAGTCAGGGCGTGAAGGTAACAAACGGCGCGAGGCAACGACGACGTACGTCCGTCTGAAGCTGTGGCGGGTCCCACGCCATGAGTTGCATAAAGTAACCTGTTCCCTCCGCGAAAAACGTCTCATGGCGGTCTTCAAACTCAGGGGCAAGGTCCTGACATGTGAGGTCGTAATATAGGTCGATGAGGACAGCCATGGTCTGCGCGAGGAGGGGATCTGGCGTCGCGAGGAGAGGCTTGATAGTCAACTCGAAGAGCTGGAAATATGGCACCAGGAATTTGCCGTGCACGAGCTTGATGACCGACCAGAACGCGTCCGAGCGCGCGCGTGAGCGCCACTCGCGGAAGATAGAGTGGGCTGTTTCGAGCACGCCCAGGTTGATGTTCATGTCGCTGTTGCTGAGCGATTGGACGAGTTGCTGCGAGCAAGTGGTGAGTTGATGAGGTTAGTTGGGTTGATTCATTGGCATACATCGATGAGATCGGGCCATCGTTCAGGGAAATCCAGCTCTGCTATTAAGGAGACAGACTCTGCGATTTGCGCGCGGATTGCCTTGTCGCTCGCGCCGGAAAGGGCGATCATCGCAGGGACAAGTTGTGGTTTGAGCGCATCCTTGTCCCCGACGGCGATGGGATACTCGTCCTTTCGTTAGAAACGTTCAGGTCAGTCAAAACGCGATAGACAAAACAAACGCACATCATCCAACCATCCAAGTTTCACCATGTTTTTAAGGTACACGCCAGCCGCGAGGCGCACGGCGCCATTCTGGGTGGCATCTAGGACTAGTCGTAGGAGATGGACGACAAAAGCAGGCTGTCGGCTGTAGGCCTGGAGAGACTGCTCTGCCTGCTTTCTTGTCTGTGGGTTCAACGAGTCTAATAGGAGTTTTGGAATATCGGACATGTTCTACAAAACTTAAGACTGAGCAGACGCAAGGACAGTCGCTTGCAGCGTGCTCTGACCAAACGCGGCGGCACGTGCTCGTTCCTCCAATCTTTAAGACCAGAGCACTTTCCCCTGCCCGCGGTAGTCGCCCAGGGATCTCATCGACTCGCTCCAGCCTGAGGAGGGCCTGCCTACCCACCGCGGTCTCGTCATTGACGCGTTCTCCTGATCATCCTTTCGTCAACATCCCGACGATCAGGTCCGCGATCGAGAAGCACTTGTGCTATCTTCGATGTACTTCTTTCGACCTACTACTGCACTGTAATATACTTCGTCGCCCAAGGACTTGCGCACTTCCAAAATATTGTTTCCCCGTGCCGCCTGATGAGCTCGATTCTCTCGCACCATCATACAATACAGGATTCACGAAAGTTGGCACTATATAAGAATAAAAACAGGACCCGTGCAATGTTGCGCCAGCCGCTGGCACCGTACCAACGCCGATACCCAAACCCGCACGAAGCGCGCGTGGGCCGCTCGGGAGCGGAAGTACGGATGGCAGTATTGTGTGCGGTACGTAAGAAATTCCCGGGCGGCATGTGGACAATGGCGGGAACCGACGTGGTACCGTCGTTGTAGTCGTGGTGGATGAACTGCTGCTGCTGCTGCTGAGGGAGAACGAGCCTGGGTCAGTCGGAGGCGCTGTGCGCGCCATACTCGTGCTGCCTATGTCGCTGCCTTCGCTGCTGTTTGGAGAGGGTGGAGGTGAAGCCGTCCTGCTTAATCGCCGTCGGTTACGGGTACGGGTGTTGAACTCGTCGTGGCATCCGGCTGTGGGCGGGGCGGGACGCAGCACGGATAATCTCCGCTTTCGTGGGCGCGCTGCATTCAGGTTTTGCATGCCCAAACGACGCCACCATAGTGCAACCGAGGCTATCCGATAACAAATCTCATCGTGTGTATTGCGAACCTTGCGGCCGACATAATCCCTCGGCGTACTGATCTCAAGTTCCGGTGGTTACATTAATGCACGTTTCTACTACCCTACGGTGATGTGAAAAGCGCATATATATACTCTTGAATATAAACGAAATTGCAGCCACACGAGGTGTGTCATCTGTTCATTCGCATTCGACCATGTCGAAGGTATAAAAATGAAGACAAAAATGAGTGCCGTGGAGTGCCTTATAACCTGTAGGCTACACGGAGCAAGGAGAGTAGCCATCACGCACACCACCGAACATGAATAAGTTGTTTGCCATCGTGTTGTCTGAAAAGATACATTACAGTTTACATGTAGTTGTGGGGGTAACGTTGTGCACATCGAGTCGTGAATCGTCTAGTGATGATCGCGGAGCCACTTTACACCAAGCGCCATTAAGATAAAGTGCATCCAGGGTTATAAGCCATCAAGCGTGTGTCCTTCACAGTAGGATCTAGACTCGAGGAACTAGACCCAAGGTAGAGTAGCGCGTCAGGAGAGAAGCAACCAGAACCCGGTGCCAAGAGTCCAAGTGAGCATAGAAGGCCAGCTAATCTCTGCCTGCATAGGACGAGCAAAGTTTGTCATTTTTCTATCCCCGCCCACAGCCGGTGAGACGTATTCTTCCGCAATGAAAGGTGCAGGCAGTGGGGCGGGAGGCAGAACATCTTGTTGGTCGATTTTACCCGAACCTACCATGACGAGACTGCCGACAGACGGGACGCCGTTCACGACGAGAAACAAAACTGTATGGGACGGTTATGGTTGTGTTGGGCAGAAGACGGGAAGAGACCACCCACAAGCAGGACCTGGCGGGAAGATGGCCGGGTTGGGGGGGAGGTTGCTACAATGGAGTATTCCTGAACCGTCTGCGTTCGCAGTGTAAGAAATTTCAAGTTCGACAAGTCGCTGCCCCATATTCTATGGATTGAAGTTAGTTGAAAATGAAATATAAGTAGAGGCTCAGTACGGACCATGGTATGGGTAGAAAATCCTGTCCGCATCACAATAACCTTGGAGTGCTTCACGTTCTCTGCGTTGCCAAAGAGGTCGCCGGAAGACAAAGATAGGTTGAAGAAGTCCCCTCCGTATGGAAGGCTACTCGGAATCCCAGTAGGCGAGGGTCGGCGCTGCTTAAAGTAAGGTGGATAGAATTTTTCCACACGATACTCGGTCGGATAAGGTACGCCAGAGTCAACATAGTCCGAATTAGGATTCGAACCAGCAACAAGAACAGAGCCTGGACACTTCGTTTGAGTATCAAGCTAATCGAAACAGAATGACTACGCCCTTACCATCGGGAAGGAGAGTAGCGGTAGAATGATACATCCTAGGAATAGCACTTGCGGAAAGTCCATCGCGGGACCATTGAGAACCGGCGGGTGCCGAGGAATTATAGACGACCGGTTGGAGAATAGGGCGATCTGCGAATGACTGGCCGATAGCCCAAGAATCGTTGCCGTAGCCAGCAACGCCTGGATACTTGAGCTATCTCGCTGCGAAAAGACGTAAGACAACAGAGCGCACCTGTTCCAGCACCATTAAGACAAAGAATCTGACCAGTTGGTAGCAAGATGAGGTTGCCCATCGTCCTTCCTTCCGGTAGAGAATCGACATGGGTATAAGAATTCGAAACGTCTGGAGTGATTTGTACGCAAGACGAAGAGGCCTCGTGCTGGGCAATGTTCCAAGTCTTCACCCATCTACACGTGTGCGGGATGATGAGTTGGAAACACCCCCAAAAACATGGCGCACGCACTCATTGGTCCCAATATTAGTACCGCCACAAAACATGATGGTTGCAGTCCAGTTATTTGCAGGGGTCAAAGGCATCATCACAACACCTGCACTGGCGGGGTAGGTCCTCACAGCGTCAGGGATGTCATCAATTCTGTACTCTAGGCCCTGACGATGGTCGAGTACTGCTGTCTGCCAGTTAGCCTGGATCAGCAGACGACCGGATGGTAGCAGGAATGTGAGGGGATATAAGTTCAAGGGAAGTGTGTTCGTCAAGAAGGGCGAGGTGACCGGTTTACCGCGAGACGGGAGGAATTCGTACGTGGGATTTGACTGGGCCGCATCATTGACGAAGCCTCCCCACTGGCACCCGCCTATCTGTTGGTACCATCAGTAAAAAAGACGACTGGATGGCAGCTTACTTACGATGATCAAGCTACCGTCTTCCAACGTCTCACTGTGCAGACCGTCAGAACATGCCATGCTGTTGCCTTTTGGGAACTTACACCGATGGATACCAGCGGCGAGTGGTCAGGGTGCCTGCCAGTATCCAGTCACAACTATTGTCGTCGCATGGATTCAAAAACCTGTACAAGGCTGTCCATGAACTGTCACTCGGCGAGAAAGAGATGTGTACCGAATTCTGTGAATGAAGCGTGGGGTTTGAGTGGGTTGCCGGAATACAAGGTAAGAATTCAGGGCTCACGATTGACCCCCATCTGGATCGTTGTAAGGTGGATCTCCGTTCTGGCTCAGGGCAGTAGCCCCGCCATAAGTTACGGCTTGATTGCCACCTACATTGACCCAAGTTCCGTTTCCAAGAACGTTCCCACCCTGCCCCAGGTTCAAGCAGACTGCGGAGGGCAAGATAAGGCAAAATCCCGCACCGCACAAAATGAATTTGTAATAATGTCCATGGGCCTGGCCGAACTCTTGGAAATCGAAAACTCTGGAGAATGGGGATGTTCTAACTCGGGATGATCCTCGCATAATTGAGATGGGCCGCATACCAGCTGCCCAAGCAGGGTGGCCATGGATTGGGGTGGGATTGTTTTCCGTCTTGTCGACGATATAAACTTTATCCAGGGTGCCTAAGAATAACTACAATTGAAATGATGTCCCTGTCAAAACGTGATAAAGGAAATAATAGGTGGAAAGCAATGCACCTGTTGCGCGCTAACGAGGCTGCTCCCTATGACCTCAAAGTTGGCGGTCGCCCCAGCGGCGGCATCCAACGCCAAGTAAACTGGATGGTTGGTGGATGAGGACGAACCCGCCCGTGCAGGAATGACACTGAAGGCCGCGAAAGCTGTGCTGAGAATATTCTGATAGAAATGCCCCATCTGTTTGAGGAGAAATGGAGTAGAATGTGGTGGCTGTGTAATTATACAGTAGTGATGCAGTGATGGGTCCGTCAATCGTGATTCAGGTCAGACCTTGAGTCAGGCACTATCCGAGCCAAGCCAAACTTGGTGCTCGGACCCCCAAATGAGGACGCCCGCTTGTCAGCCTACCGTCTGAATGACCGGCCCTGACCCCTCCCCTGAATATCTGGTGTATGCCCTGTCTTTCGCCTACAAATGCTGTCAAGGCCAGAGTCCGAATGACCCTGCCCGCGCTTCGACCTGTTCTCAACCTCTCAGATCAAACCAAGGGTTTGCCACACAGCACTAGGCGGCTCATTTGCACACGCACTCGTCTACAAGGATGTCGGCGTCCGACCGCGTTTATGGAACTCTCTGTAACGCCCAGCAGTACGAGCAATCCTTATTGACCGACCATCCCACCATCTCGTGCTTGTCCCATGGTCAGACCATTGGCTTGGCTGTGAGCATCCTCTTATATGCCACGCGGCTTAACGGGTCAGACTAACACCACATACAGCTGACAGCAGAGGCATCGTTCATCAGCCTTGCTGCTGTTATCGTCGTTTTTATTTTGATCTGGGTAAGTCCAATTGCCTCAGCGGTACCTGTCGAGCTTGACGAGAAGCGTGCAGAGAAATGTACTACGTTATAGAAGGGCCCTTCCAAATGGTGGCTGGAAGTTACTCCGTGTGCCTGCTGACATTTATATGGTCTGCCTGATATTTTAAAAGCCCCGCACGATCTCACTATGGTCGTTTGACAGCTGTCCCTCTTTTCGTATGATATTCTGCAAGCCATGGGCGGTATCCTCGATGTTCGATGGGCTCACAATGGGATCGTCACGGTGGGCCCTTATTGCACAGCACAAGGCGTTATTCAGCAAATCGGTCAACTCGGGGTCGCCTTAATTACTCTCGTATGCTTTCCTTGGGTTTGGCTTCTCAGGGCATTGACGTACGACTGACTAGATATTTACCGTCCATACATTCGTAGTGGCCCTGTGGAACGTGGGACTTCGAGCTCGCTACTTTGCATTTGGGTTAGTTTTTCTCGCATCTCTTTTCGTGGCACTATGGGTTGGTATTGGTAATGGCATTCACAAGGACCTTGCGGCGCCCACACCCGTACATATTTCTGATCTTTCACCGCCACTACCTATACTGACATGGTCTGGCTAGTATTGGTGCTGGATTGGTCCTGAATACAAGCTGGAACGCTTAGCTGGGGAATACATCTGGATGTGGACCACTTTGTTTGCCTCCGTGATCATGTATATCCCACTCTATTTCTGGACGAAGGGCCATTTGTCGACCGACCCTGAGAAGTGGTACAAGTTTCGCTTTGGCAAGCCTGATCATGAGTACCCTCTGAGACGAGCTGCGCTGGGATTGCTTTTGTAAGTCGTGTCCTTTCTGCCGCAAACGCCACTCATGAGTGGGTCAGATACCCACTTGCGTACTCCCTTATGGTCCTTCCTCTCTCGATCACTCGTTGGTCACTGTTCAATCACAAGAAGGTGTCGTCTGGCGCTACCTTTTTTAGCGTGTCTGTGTTCAACCTCTCAGGCGCGATCAACGTCCTTCTATTCCTGATCGTCCGACCTCAACTTCTCCTCTTCTCCCCCCCTGGGGAGTATTCTGAACCTGGGGAAGAACTTGCCCATCCAAATACCAGTTCTGCGATATTCTCTGATACGGCCAAATATGGGCCCAGTGCGCAACCGACCGGGATGGAACTCATGGAGCATGTGGGAGACGGGGTCTGGAATCCAATTCTTGAGGGCCTGTAAACTTGAACGTCGTAGCGCTATCTTGCATCGACTCTAGGCCTACATTGGGCGACATTTGAGGAAGGAGTCTTGTACATGAGGAGTCACCCTGTCGATCTGTAGTACTGCTGTAGATGTTGTGCTACATAACGGACATGCTTTATCGGATATGTATATGTTCGGTGAATACGATGAGGAGACGCAGTTGGCAGGCCTAAGCCAGCACGCCCGCACCTCCGGTCATGTCTCCCTCCCGTGAAAGCGTACGCGACCTGCCTCCTTGGAACTTCGATGCTCAACAGTTCTCATTCACAGTCCTGTTTACTCTACCCTTATTTCGATCGTCAACATGAGATCTTTGAGATGGTGCCTGGCGGATATACCAGAGGTAAGGGACGGAACGGTGGGAGCACATGCGTATGCCACGTTCCAAGCCACGCTCGGCCTCGGGGCTTACTTCGTGGCATGCCAAAGGTCTGGGCGTTATCGAGCGAGATAGCTAACTTACGCCATGCATGATTAAAACAGCCACAGCAACTCCCAAAATATAGCAAGTTGTGTATATCAAAATCCCCCACTGTCCCGTCTGCTCAAATCAACTCCGCGTTTGCTTTGTCCTACGTAGCATCGCGACTTGTGCATTCCCACATGAGCTTCCTCTGCCTCTTCCATCCGCTCGCATACCGTTGACCTCACTTATCCTCGCCGCAACACTGCGCCCAAGCCCAAATAAGGCTGAAACTCGGCAATTGGTGCCTGCCAGACCTATCAGAGTGTCCTGTGACCAATGACGGTGATGGTGTAGAAGGTAAGGATCCTAGGGACCCCACTATCCAAGCCGAGCCAAACTTGAAGCCCCACTCACACACCCGCAGTTTGGAGAGCGCTTGGAAGGAGGTCCAATCTTTGATGTCGGTTTATTGTCGATCATTCGATGTGTGCGTGTCACAAATGCCCCCATGATAGCCCCAACGCCAAAATGACATTGCACCGCCTTTCAATCACTCTTAAAAGTGGATGATAATCCTTTCCGTATCCCTCCCTCACTTTGACATCCCGGCCCCTCCCGATCAAACCGAAGCTCCGCGGTTCCAACAGTCCAATACTAACACAACGTTCTTTTACACCCGCACCCATCCACAAGGATGTCGGCATCTGATAGTGACGGTGTCCATGGAACTGTCTGTACTGCGGACCAATATCAGAATTCAACCAACGTAGATCAAAAAGAATCTTACCCCACTATCACGTGCTTGACACATGGCCAGAGCATCGGTTTGACTGTAAGCATCCTCTAATCCTCTAATAATCTGTCGCAAGGTTAACGGGCCAGATGAACGCAACGTACAGCTGACAGCAGAGACGTCGTTCATCAGTCTTGGTGCTGTAATCATCGTTTTTGTTTTGATCAGGGTATGTCCAAACTCCGTCTTACCAGTGCTGTCCTTGACAAGAATCGCGCAGAGAAATGTGCTACGTTATAGAAAGGCCCTCCCTAATGGCGGCTGGAAGTTACTCCAGAGGCCTGCTGACATTTACATGGTCCGTTCAATATTTTCACAGCTCCGCGAATCTCATTCCAGTCGCGTGACAGCTTTCCCTTTTTGTGTACGATATTTTGCAAGCCATGGGCGGTATCCTCGATATTCGATGGGCCCACAACGGGATCGTCACAGTAGGCCGTTATTGCACAGCTCAGGGCGTTATTCAGCAAATCGGTGAACTGGGGGTCGCATTGATCACTCTTGTGTGTACCTCCCCTTACTGTGTTGGGATCTCGGAGTGTTGATGTACACCTGACCAGATTCTCACCATCCATACATTCGTAGTGGCTCTGTGGAAAGTTGGGATTGGAGCATGTCGCTTTGCTTTTGGCATAGTTGCTCTCGCAACTCTTTACATTACGCTCTGGGTTAGTATCGGGAATGGCATCCACAAACACTATGAAACCCCCACACCTGTATACATTTCGATTTACTCGCCGCTTTGACTTATCGCTGACATCATCTGGCTAGTATTGGTGCTGGGTTGGTCCTGCATACAAAGGGGAACGCCTGGCCGGGGAGTACGTGTGGCTTTGGATTGCTTTGTTTGCCTCGGTGATCATGTACATCCCACTCTATTTCTGGACGAAGGGCCGTTTATCGATCGACCCTGCGAAGTGGTACAAATTTCGACTCAGTGAGTCCAATGACGGGTACCAAATGAGGCGAGCTGCGTTGGGAATACTTTTGTAAGTTGTATTCTTTTCTGTCGTAAGCACTGCTCAGAAGTTGCCCAGCTACCCACTTGCGTACTCCCTCGTAGTCCTTCCACTCACGATTGCTCGTTGGTCGCTGTTCAATGGCAAGAAGGTGTCTTCGGCGGCGACCTTGTTTTCCGTATCCGTGTTCAACCTCTCAGGCGCGATCAACGTCATTTTGTTCCTGATAGTCCGGCCTCGACTTCTCCTCTTCTCCCCCCCTGAGGAACTCAGTGAGCCCGAGGAGGTAGCAGAACTTGGTCAGCCAGCCACCGGCTCTACGATATTCGGTGATCCCGCGAAATATACCCACAGTCCTCAAGCGACCAGGATGGGACTTGTGGGTAATGGGGAATGGGGTCCTCCTCTTGACGGTAACAACATTACGCTATCTCGCGTCGAGTCTAGACCAAGACCGGATGACATTTGACGACGGAGTCTTGCTTTAAAAGTGTTGCATGTTCCCAACTTTAGTAGACACCTTTATCTTCCGTCATGCCAAGAGAACAGTGACGTCCTTTCTGGACCTCCCACTGCCATCTCGGACCACCGCAGCCCCAGCCTTGCTCCACGATCCTCACTCGCCTTCCCTTGCCTCCCCTTTTCCCTCCACTCTTCATCGTGATACTCTTTCTTATCTCTCCGCTATTTATTTTCTCCCGCTTACAATCTCTCTCCTGTAGTGCTGGTCTTGACATAACCCCCCGCTTCACTGTTGGATAGAATAAGAACCGAGTCGTCATTCCCAAGCTTGAATCTTTCGTGTAATAGCTACCTCGAGTTAGGTCGTAGCGTGGACGCTCGAAGGTTTTCAAGCGAGACGTGAAGAAGTCTCTAGTAGCACCATTGTCATATTCCTTCTTGTCCTTCCCCTCCTTACATTACTTCGTCATCTTAACTTATCACCCTGTCGCCCAGTACTGCTTCTGTGGTCCTTGTGCCACATGTACGAAGGAAATGTTGATGTTACTGTAATATACAACCAATTCTTATTTCCCGGATACAACGGTTCGCAAGCAGCTGCAACTATTGATGTATGTTGTAACCGTGCACAATGCCGTGTGTTCTAAAGAGCATGCCTCATTACATGTTGCTCACGCCTGGAACTTTCTCCGTGATGACCCACACCGCACATACCAACCTGTCCGCTTAGCCTTGTGTGCGGACGCTTTACTGATGACCAGTCGCACGGAGCAAAACGCTTCGAGCCGCCAGGTGCCGCCGAGGGTGTGCTTATCCTCGTAACCTCTGGAGTCTATACCTCAACGTCAGGGCTACCTGGTAAGTAAACTCTTTCGGGCAATCCTAGATGAAGTGCGGGAAACCCACAAATCATCTACGACCAACAGCGTAACTGCCTTTCCGTCAATGTGCTATCGGGATCCACCTCGTCGTCAAACACCAGCCAATCAGTCGCCCTAGTTCGACTTTGGTCCCGACGATATGGGACAGAGAAGAACCAACCTGAGCTTCCACGCTGTCGTCCATGAATCAGCAGTGAACCCGGCGTTGTCACCAAAGCTATCCTCGCCTGCCGCGGAGGCTGGGAGGGGGTTAGAGGGGCTGGCTTCTGCGGCACGAGGCTCCGAAGCAGGCTCATTTGCTGAGGCCGCACTCTTTGCGCCGAATGTTTGGCTAGGCTTGTTGCTGAAGGGACGGCAGCAGTGCCTGCTTCTGGCTGGACAAGTGGCTTGGTGGCCGAAAGACCGCCAGACGTGACACCAGCGAGTGCGGCTGGCATAGCGCTGAGGCGCGACCCCGCTAAACGTCGAGCTAGAGACACGTGTCCATAGGCACTCGTGCAAGACCTGGAATGTCGCGATAGATACCACAATGCTGTTGTTTTTCGGGATGTCAGAGCTTTCGGCGGCGATTAAGTGCAGGTGCGGCTGCCAAACAAGGAAGGCCAGCAGCTCCGGTCTGAATCCGTGGGCGTGAAATAAATCATGGGCCTAAGAGAGAGCCTCAGTCGCGAAAGAAGGGTCGACCTCAGGCCATCGTCCATACCGTTGGGTTACGGTGACAACGTCGAATGTCTCCATCCTCGTCGGGCTTTCCTGCAGCTTCTTGATGAAGATAGCAAAGGGAGTTTGTGAAGCAACTAGCACTTTGGACTTGCGAACACTGGATGTGTCTAGCAGTCACTCCTGGCGTCGAGCGATGGTAACTGAGGCAGATCAACCGAGCAAGGGAAATGGATCTGGATCGCTTTGTTTGCCTCAGTGATTAATGTACATCCCACCCCATTCTTTTGTCGGTCAACCCTGAGTAGAAGTGGTATAAGTTTCGCCCCCAAGTCAGCGAGTCTGATGCGCGACGGTTATTGGACATAAATGGCCATGCCAGTCAGGAGCAAACGATGGTCGACGACACGTCATTTCGCACCAGCGAATACTGACTAAGGCGAGCTGGGCTTCTATCGTAAATGCCATTCATGAGTTGGTCAGAAGATACACAATGCGTACTGCCTCATAGAACTTCTGCTCTCGATCACTCGTTCTTGGTTGCTGTTCATCACAAAAAGTAGTCTTCTGCGGTGGCCTTTTGGCGTGTCTGTGTTCATGATCAATTTCTCAGGCATGATCAACGTTATTCTATTCGGATGTGTATGTATGTTCGGTTAGTACGAGTAAAACGAAGAGAGGATGAAAGACAAAGAGACGATGTTTTTCAATAGGCGGGCCTGAGCTAGCACATCCGCACTTCAGGTCATCATGTCACTCGGGGGAACTGCAACCCTGGGCCTTGGCCCTTGAAATGCTTCAAAAGCAGTGTACTTGTATGTACAAACACAGGCTACACAGCCCCACGTAACTCGTAGAATGTAGCCTTCTAAAACCTCCCTGCGGCCCCGTCTGCTCAAATCAACCTTGCGCTTGCTCACGCTCTCCGTTTTGTCTTACTACCTGTGCTTTCAGTCCGTCTACCTGATCGCGCACTGTTGACCTCACCAAATAGCCACACTGCAACTCAAAGGGGAGAAATTCCGACTTGGTCGCTGGCACGCGACCAAGACTGGGCGTTAATACCAGGCGCGCTAGTTTCGTGCCTCGCCACAAGGATGGCTCAGCACTGGCTTTCGACGTAACATTCATTCGATCAACACCAACCTCCGAAACATTGTCAATGGGTGCCTGCCAATTAAACCCCCATCAGAGAGTCCTGTGACCAACACTGGCGATGCTGTGGTGCGGTGACATGAACCATACAACTGCCATACAGTAAGGAACTTTAGTTTCCGAGCCAAGCCAAACTCGAGGCTCGAAAATCCCCAGACGCACGCATCCGCGGTTTCGAAAAGCAGTTCGAGGAGTCCGTTTAGATGGGTGCGTGTTACAATTGTTCCCACGTCGGCGTCAACCTCACAATGACTTTGCACCGCCCTTCAAGCTTCAACCCTTTAAAGCTAGATACAGGACGGCCCTTTCCATGTCTTGACATCCCAGCCCCTCCTGGTCAAACCGATCTCCAAGGTCCCGACAGTCTAAGACCAACACCAAGTGGTTCTTTTGTGCTCGCACCCATCTACAAAAATGTCAGCACCTGATTACGGGGTCAATGGAACCGTCTGTACTGCGGACCAGTACCAAAATTCGACCAATCTAAATCGAAGTGAATCCAACCCCACGATCACTTGCTTGACACACGGCCAGAGCATCGGTTTGACTGTAAGCATCCTTTAATCTGTCGCAATGTTTAACAGGTCAGACTAATGCCACATGCAGGTGACAGCGGAGGCATCGTTCCTCAGTCTCGTTGCTGTTATGTTCGTTTTTGTTTTGATCGGGGTATGTCCAAACTCTGTCTTAACGGTGCTTGTCCACCTTGACAAGAACCGCGCAGAGAAATGTGCGACGTTATAGAAAGGCCCTCCCTAATGGCGATTGGAAGTTACTCCAGAGGCCTTCTGACATCTACATGGTTCGTTCAATATTTTCACAGCTGCGCGAATATTATTTTAGTCGTATGACAGCTTTTCCTTTTTGTGTTCGATAGTCTGCAAGCCATGGGAGGCATCCTTGATGTTCGATGGGCCCACAACGGAATCGTCACAGTAGGCCCTTATTGCACAGCCCAAGGCATTATTCAGCAAGTTGGTGAACTCGGGGTCGCCCTGATCACTCTTGTATGTACTCTCCCTTACCACGTTGGCTTTTCAGAGCACTGATGTACAACTGACCAGATCCTCACCATCCATACATTTGTAGTGGCTGTGTGGAGTGTAGGAAGTCAAGCGCGCTGCTTTGCTTTTGGCATGGTTGCTCTCGCGATTCTTTTCATTGCGCTTTGGGTTGGTTTGGGTAATGGCCTTGACAAGAATTTTGAGACGCCTACACCGGTAAGTATTTCGGTTTACTCACTGCTTCGTCCTATCATTGACATCATCTGGCTAGTATTGGTGCTGGGTTGGTCCTAAGTACAATGGGGCACGCTTGGCCGGGGAATATATCTGGCTTTGGATTGCTTTGTTTGCCTCGTTGATATTGAACATCCCACTCTACATCTGGGCCAAGGGCCGCCTGTCGGTCGACCTCCAGAGAATGCTTTTGTAGGTTGTAGTCCCTCTGTCGTAAACGCTGCTAATCAGCCGCCCAGCTACCCCCTTGCGTACTCCATCGTAGTCCTTCCAGTCTCGATTACCCGTTGGTTGACGTTTAGTCACAAAGACATGGATGTGCCCTCGGCGGCCACATTTTTCAGCGTGTCTTTGCACGACCTCTCAGGAGCAATCAATGTCCTTCTATTCTTTATCATCCGACCTGAACTTCTCCTCTTCATCCCCCCTAAGGAGTTTAGTGAACCTGAAATTGCCGATCCATCTACCAGCTCTGCAATATTGGAAGAAACGGTAAAATATAACCACAGCCCACAACCGACAGGGATGGAACTTGCAGGCGATGGGGAATGGAATCCGCCTCATGACGCCAACGACGTGGCGCTACCACACATTGAGCATAGGCCAAGGCTAGAGGGGCTAGAAGGCATTTGACGACGGAGTTGCGTATAAAGTGATGTATTTTCCTAACCTTAGTGTAGACACCTCGTTCTCTGTAAGACCACCGAAGCAGTTATGCCTTTTCTCGACTTCCCACAGCCATATTCTCTTGCAGCCCCTCGTGTGACCACTCCGCCCTTCATCGTGATATTCTTTTTTGTCTCTCCACTATTTCTATTTCCCCATCTCTTTCCAATAGCGCTGGTCTCTTCGAGGTGTACCCCAACTCCCTTGTAGAATATAATCAGAGCCAAGTCGTCATTTGTGGGCCATTCATCTTGAGTGCGATAGTTGCCTTGAGTCAGATCGTGACGTGGACACTTGCAGGTTAGAAAGTCTTGTGCGATGCGACCCTCAGTCTTGTTTTCGCTGCCACAATCTTCTCCCTCGCCTCTACTTCGTTATCTTACTGTATAACCCTGGCGCATAGTGGCACTCCTGTGACCCTTGTTCCGCATGAAGAACAAGTGATGGTATATTTAGGCAGTACAAAGGGAAGTATGGCCGCGATGTTGAGAAGAAATAAACGATTGGCCTGGCGAGGATCACGCGATCACGGCCCGGCTGTGGCATCAGCTGTCTGCCCTTCGGCCCTTTCCGTAAAGACCTGAAACCGGGGCACGCCCAAGCTCACGTCGATCGGTGAGCTCTTGGGTGAGCTATTGCTGTCGAGGTACCAATGCTGACACGAGCCTGAGTGTACACCACGCAGCACTTGCTATCACACGCCATAATACTCGAACGCACTACATTCGCCCTCCTGTGGGTTTAGCATGCACATGGTAAGGGCTGCAATCCCGCACCGGAAGAGCCCTAAGCTTGGTATTTTCACTGGCAGTGCGGCATCGATATGACTCTTTGCTACAGTATTAGCAGTATCAAAAATCGTGAAAGTCTACCTATGTGCGACAGTGGAGGGGTCATCTCACCCATACACGGTGCCCTGGCTGACAGACCGTCCCCACGTTGTCAAACCAATCGATTGGTGTCTTTTGGGCTGTGCCGGGATAGACCCATGATCACAGTTATACCAACTGCACAGTTTCTAATCGACAAGATCATTCCTCCGCAGGACCCATCTTCGATCGGGCTATCCGGATAAACACTGCAAATAGTGCTGCATTAGAGCAGCGTTGGCTTTGTTCCGTGGGTCTACTGATCATAGCTAATTCCAAAGGGAAGCATACTAGAAGCCGGTTTAATTCCCTACCATGATCATGTGGTGGTTCTCTGACCACCCACCGCGTGTAAAGTAGAGCTTTCGGTCATATAAAAGCTGCAGCAACTCTGCAGCACGTTGATAGAAGAGATTATATTGAATGAAATGCTCAAGTTGTCAAAAAGGAGTTTAAATACGTTCTGAGCCAAAAAAAATAATTCCTGACTTTCTTTGTGAGAAATATTCTGGGGCCAGATTCTGAGTCTTTCACAGAGGACAGTGTGGGGATGCGCTTTAATTCTTGCTGTCAGATATTCTACAGTCCCGGGCCTAGTTAGTGCGTGTCCTTGTGGGTAGGAAGATGGTGTAGGTCGAAGGAGTGGCCTGCGTATAAATAGCTTGTTTGTTCGTGCCCTAATCGTGCCCTAAACAGTAAAAATTAAACTGTCGCGTGTCACTTTACTGTAATGAGGATCCACCGCAGTGCACTCGTTCCCAGAAGGTAAATGAAAAGGGTGCAACACACCTCTCCCCACATCAGTATGAGTTACGATATATGGCATTGAGACTGATGTGAGCACTAGTAGATCTGATTCGGTGGATTCCGTCAGTCTCAGTAAGGCTTCCCGTACCCCACAGTTGCACGGAGTTCGCCAAAGGTCTGCTGAAACAAACGAGAGCTACGTCAGGGACACATTCTTGCAAACCATACCATCACGCGATACCAGAATGGGGCTGCATCCCTGCTTGCGGTGCTCCGTTTTTATCTCTATCATAGCAACCCTCTTTGGTCAATCGTTTTCCATCACCAAAACCCTCCTGTCTCCATAGAACGGGACCGCTGGTGTCACCAGTAACAGTTTGGCAGAGCCGCTCAAGGCAACATCGATCGTCGCCGCTTTCGACGTCAAGCAGGTAGAGACAGGGAAATAGGTGAGTTCACCAAGAAGAATTGGAAGATCAAAACAGATAACTTATTGCAAGAAAAAAGTTTTAATGCTTACCTATAGTCCGCCAACTCATGGAGACGGTCCACCGTTTCCGCGCCAAAAGCGGAGCAGATGCAGTACGAGGAAGTGTATGAGATAGCACCCACAACTTTTGCCGCAATGACCAAGTGGGATGGGCGTCCATCGAGAAGTTCGCCTTCGGAGTCCTAAGTTACAATGACGAAGTTGAGCCATTACCTGTCGAGAACAATGAAAACCCGAGTGTGTTGCCACTGCCATTTTATGGTTATGGGCTATCAGCGCCACCAATATATTTTCTCCCATTGGAGCTTCAAAGCCGAGCATGAACAGAGAGACAAAGCGGGAGCTGATAAGTCCTGGTCCTGCTGCCGTGGAAAACGATTGGTAAAACGGTCGTGTATTAAGGATGATGTCCTCCCCCAGCTCATACGGGGTAAACGGGTCTTTGAGAGTCTGTACATCATCACATTCAACGAACATCACGGACCGGCCTCCGCTTGCCATGCACTCTTCAGGGAATAATGCATGATCACCGAACCCATTAATAGCTGAATTGCAATAAGCACCAAGTGGGCTGGCGCTCGCAAAGCTAATTGATAACATTAATTCGGCCCCATAATTGCCCAAGTTTAGAATAATGCGGATGATACAATGAGGTTTTGTTTGTAATCCTTGGAGTGCGAACTGTGAGGCCTGTGAGGGTTCGATCGGCTGTTGCGAGCCAGGCACAAGGATGACTTCGCGAAGTTTGGAGAGGGCATACCCTCTTTCGCTCTGGGTGGAGCTGTGGGCACGCTGAAAGAAGGAACATTTGGGCGCCGGCGCCGGTTCTCCGATTTGGGCATAGAAGTGTGATGATGAATTAATCCGGGGGTATCAAGGGGTGGAGAATGGCTGTACTAGCTTTTGGATCGGATCGTTGGCCTAGTGAAGGTGGCAAAGGACACGGGTTCCATGGTTTCGTTTTGTTGCGGAGTTCAGGATCACCAGGACAGAGTGCCACAGTTGAGGTCGTATTGGAGTCTGTAAATTGGCACGGATAGTCCCATACCGGGATGACGTCACGACACGGATAACGGACCAAGAAAACCAAGAAAAAGCGATGAAAGGACCGGCGTATGGGCGAGCAAACCGACCCCCCCACGCATCCCGCGGCTGACTCCACCGCTCATTCTTTTCACTTCTCCTCCACCTCTCGCCCCCCTTTCTCTCTTGTCTACGACCGTCGAACCATTAATGCCCCATGTCATCACTGCCCAATCATATACTTGATAGGCACTTGACCCCGCCGCTGTCCCCCTCCACTTCATTGAACTCTTCAGCTGCGAGCTCCGCCTCTTCTTCCTGTAGGTCTTCTCAGAGAGGCAGCCTCAATCATCTAATTGCGACCCTACCCGACCCCCAACATTTGGAACGTCACGATACTGCTGAAAAGCTGTGCTTTATGGCCAACAGGCTCGAAGAGGATTTCGTGATGCTAGATGACTGGGAGCCTGAGGACGACGAGGACGAAGACGAGGATGAGGACGAGAAGGAAATGAATGGGCTTCATGGTGAGTAAATCTCCACATACCTTTCAAAAGTTGTTACACCATTCCCCATTCCCCACTACCCATCTGTCTGACGGGCATTGGCATCAATTTGATTGTCAGTGGAGGATAAGCGGGAGGGCAAAATACGAGAGCATCATCGGAGTCTCGCGGGAGAGCGCCGAGCCGTAAAGGTACACCGCGGGGATGCACACGTAATTGGGGATCTCCCGATCGGTTGATTTATTTACATATTTTTATTTTCAAATATTCGCGTTATGGATGATCTTTTTATTTTATTCAGAATTATTTTCTCTTCATCGTCATTCTCTTATTCACGCATCCTTCTCCCCTCCACCCACAGGCTCTTCTCAGTCCCCGGATCATTCCAAGAGGCAAACTTCTCCCGAAACGCCGCCGCAGCTCGTTTCCATCCCGTTCTCACTGCAGTCGACGCCCTCGCCACGAAGCATAGCTCATTCACACCACTCAGCCCCAGAACAACCAACCCAATTACCTCAACGGCAGCCGTCGACAGACGTGATCGATGTCGCAAAACTGGCGCGACAGGACCAGCCGCCGCCAGCTTATGAAAACGTGGATGAACACATTCCGAGCAATGCATCTTGTCCTTCGTCTCTAACTCGTGCATCCCGTCCGCTACCCATGCCACCTCTCGATCGCCATAATAGTAGCGGCGCTGGCACCCATTCAACCGATCCATCAGCAAATGTCTCTCCTGCAGAGACTTATGAGACCAGTAGTCCTGTGGCTCAGTCCTGCAACACGCCTCCCTCCCCAGCTTCAAGTTATTCTAATACTATTCTGCCTACACATCTACCGTTTTCCTCCTTGAGCGACACTTCACAGCCATCTGTCGGACCCCTTGGAAAATTGCAACCTCACGATCCTTCCTCTCTAGATTGGATTGACAGGAACTGCAACGGTATCTTACCCTTGCCCACACGACTACCCTCCATTACTCCCTCTCGTATGAGTCCTTCAGGGCCAGACCAGCACTCGGTACCATCGGACTCCTTTGGTCACGATTCTTCATGGACTCAGCATCAGCCGCTTATGAACATGCAGCAAGCGGGCCCAACAACCGCTGTTCCATCACGGCCAGTCTCATTGTCCGGATCAGTGCAAACTTGGTCTTCTCCGCCTCCCCCATATTTCCCTTCTGAAGTTTCGTCTAGCAGAAATTCTCGGCGTCCTTTTTCTGAGCCTGTTCCCAACTCGGGAGCCGATCGCCTCCCCCCGTCGGCCTCCCCGTCTCTTGCCAGTCGCAGCCTGCCTCCTCCGGCACCCCCAACGATATTAGATCCGCCACCCATTCACCCCAGCATAGCCCGTAGCTCTCGTGCTCCCCATGAACCGTTCTTAAGCGATGCGCCACCACCTCCGGATAGCTGGATCGCTGTTGAGACCTCACCGGGAGAGTACAGGCTAATCGCTCGTTTGCCAGGTTTCCGGCGTGATGCAATGTTTGTTTTCGGTTTTGTGACGTCAGTTTGCTCGCTAATACAATCAATATTGCTTCCTTGCTTCCTTTCTTCAGAACCTTAGCTGCGAGGAGGAGGCGCGTGTTGCACGTTGTAGCCGATTCATGGGAGCCTGACGGTGGTAAGCTACCTTTAAACGTACATGATCGTCGGTGTTTTTTACGATAAAACATTGACACAGGTCACTTCGAGAGACGTATCTCATTTGGATATGACGCCGACCTCGGTCGTGTTCGCGCAGAGTTTGACGGCGAGATACTGCGTGTGATTGTCCCACGCCGCACTCCGGCAATCACCTGGTATGGTGAAGCATGTGAATAATAGCTCAAGCACCAGGCATATTTTGGCTCCACCGCAGATGCCTTCCTCACCTCATCAATTTCCTTTCGTTAGTTGCTCTACATCACGCGCACCCCTTCAATTGTCATATTTCACACCAGGAATGGAAACTTACAACACACGCAACGCCACACTGTGGGTTACTCCCGGTGGAGGAATACCCTTCCGTCCAGTGCCCATGACTCATGGGCTACTGCCTACGTGGACGGCTACTGGATGTTGAAAGACGAAATCTTTACCACAGCATATATTTTATAAACACAACCCCTCAGCAATGTGACAGTGCATGCATGGCCCTTTGCAATATCTTGCCCACACCGTTCATAACACCTTCATTCCATTCAATCTCAGACATCGGCTGTTCGCCTCTTCACCGATTCACCCCTCTTTCACCGGCTTTCCTCCTACACATAACTTCACTCCACTTAACTCCTCTTCTCATCAGCCCTCCACTCGCTGTCCTACATCTTGTACATACCATGCAAATTTCAACCGGATACTGTACACTCGGGTACCGCAGCTACCCGCGTCATATATCTATCATAGCTCTTCCCACTACGAGTGCTATTGTATAATGTCATTACGCTCTCCTTCCGTCTTACATCGGCGGGCGCAAGACCCCAAGCAGGCTTCCCTAAGCAAAAGTTCCGCAGCGCAGCGTTTGGAGCAGTGCAGTACGGCAGATGCCACATCTATCATAAAATCCATTGATCGGGCGCAGCTTCAGTTATCATTATTAATCTTCTACCCGGATTCCGGGACCATGTATTGTTTGCGTCCCGTGGGTGACGGAGTTTTCTGTTTTCGGAATGTTGGAATTTGATGTATTTGATGTGCCCACCACAGACACAAATACAGCCCGTCCCTGTCTTGGGATGAGTCACTTTCTTTGTGGCCCAACGCCAAGGTGAATCTGTTCCCATGACTGATCGCAGCCTGCGCCCTCTGGGCACGAGGCGACGACGACGACGAGGGCGCTCTATCTCTCTGAATCGAAGTACCGTACAATAATAGCGATGGGTTACAATAAATGTTGGCGAATCTCTTGACTCCGCAACTTTCCGTTAGCTAGGCGCTCTGTTCAACGGGTCAACGGGACCCAAAACGGGACGCGTGCCTGCTGGACGTGCTGAACGGCGGGAAAAAAATACCATGCGTGACACAACGACATGCGCTCGGAAATGCCCATGATAGTGAAGAAAATAAATAGTTGGCGTCAAGGTAGAGCGCGTATGGGAAGTTTCCACACGAAAGAAGGGAGGGAGGGGACGCGAGGTATCGGATGCAACTTCGCAACGAGACGAGGACGCCAGAAGGCCCGGGCGGTACAGTACCACTTCGAAAAAAAATATAGGATCGGTCGTCTCCGACACCATCGCGTCTCTATTAGGAGGTGGGTGGGGTGGGAAGATGAGCCCATGACATCATCGACGAGGAAACAGACGCTGTCCGCGGAGGGTTGCCCATGCCCATACGATCACAGGCGGTTGCGAAGCATCTCCTAGTCCCTGTTTCTCGTCCCGACGCAGTTCGTTGGTGCCCACACGATGGATCAGCTACTGCTGACGCAGCATGTTGGACGTTGGGCGAGATGGACCCCGAATGAATACCGCACAGCATTGCCTCACGGGCTCGTCGCATATAGGTCAACATGCGATTCGAGACCCTCTATGACAAACGATGAGTAGAGGTCGGGTCGGCCTCCCTGTAGAGAGACATTTTGGACAGAGTCGGACAACACCAACAAACTCTAGCGGACCCGACCAGATCAACTAGAGTACTTGAAAGAATATCGAATTTTTTGTTTCGACGCGGACGTGTGCGACTGCCCTTTCCGAGATCTTATTGAGACGGCCCGCCGGAGCCATTTCTCGTGGCGTAGTTTTCAGCATCTGGCACGGGACATGTGCAAGAGGTCCACGCTGACAAGCTGGGTCTTGAGAATCAAGTAGTATATCCCAGTTGTTGGAAATATCATATCTTTCGCCACGCTCAAAGCTGCCTGTCAGTTGGGCTAAGTTCGTCTACGGGCAACCGTAAGTCAGGAAAACAGCAAATTCATTTCCGTCTGTCGCGAACTTGGAAAAGGTATTGCTAACCGTTCCAAGCAATGTGGGGCCCAGGTTTGTCAACGGAAGTGACACGCGTATGCAATTGTATGATCTAGGGGCCGTGCAGGACGACTGTTGGCGTTGCCAAATGAAAACCGACTTTGATTCAATAGCCGGGTTCACCTCGTGGTAGCAGGGATGTTTCATTCCGATGAGTCGCACCGGACTGAAACGTACGGGTGAACTTTATCACCCATTTTTGTACGAGGTTCACGATATAGCAAGTGGTGGAGCAGCTGCCTAAGTTAAGACGCAACGCGGGTCATCTGAATGTAGAAATCACGGACGCAGATGTTAGTTTAGTTCTTTCCGGTGAATAATTCACAGAATACATGCTCACCACTCGTTCACGAATATCAGCCAAAGGAGCCGATGCTGCTTCAAATATATGCGGCAGTGATGCAGAAGACATTACGAGAGTACTGAGCTGCGGAGTCTAAGACGCAAACAAAACTCTACGCCGGGACGGTAGAGCGCCGTGACACAGATAGAGCAAACGAACATGAAAATTCTCCAGGAGTAGCTCCACAGAAACAGTCATGGGGTCGAGCTCCGTTGCCAAATTGGAGCAGAAAGGTGAATACTGTGACGTGGAACGCCGTAAGTTTGAAACGTACAGTACAGTGCTCCACGTACTCTGGAAATACCGTCCAGTCATGTTCCTGATGAGCCTCAGAGCACTTACGTCTTTGAACGAGTGTCCTTGTGTCAGCGTGAAGTCGGACGATCCGGCATTCATGACATCGTGTACTCATGCCCCGATTCAGACTCATGCCTGCTCTTCATCAAATGCCGTTCTGCAATCGTTCTGCACTGAGCAAGAATCGGGCTGACCGGCCCTCCCCTTCCCTGAAGGAGAAGGTAGAAGGCTCCCGTAATCCGGCCAGTTCGGAAAACCGGCAGTTACGTGGAACCTAAAGGCATCTGAGGATGTTCATAGTAAGTACTGCACGGTCCTGCAAGAACGGATAACGTGACATCACCTAGCTTGCTTTCAGTTAGCCGAATTAAGGAGGTCAGGCACGGCGAACTAAACGTAAGCAAATGCCCAGGCGAATAGCGTGTAGAAAGATATGGTGAACCCGGACCCTGTGCCATTTAGTCAAATTGAGTTATTTTTGAAGACTGGCTTACCGTGGCATTGCCTGCTGTAACGTTTGTCAGGTCAATCAAATGACATAAGCCGCATACATGGAGTGTGGGCTTATGAACGCGGTACTGACACACGGCGTCGCCTAAAAGGCCAGTTGGCGAATCATAGAGTGATTCAATGATACAGTGCACAGGCATGCCATCATATTTTTCTCTGGACTGCAATACGAAGACACGTTATATCAGTACCAGGCGACATTATTAACAACAGAAAACCGACGTATGAAGAGACAGAGCAATCCCACGACATGCCCAGAAGAGGTTGTCACTCGTAAAGTATTCACGAACACTTCTTGCAGTCTGCGTTCACGAGTGCCATAGTCCAACTTGCCCATGGGCTTGTAATGATGTTGACCAGCTCACTTGAGAAAGAATTGTCTGAAGGTTTGCAACGTCAAATATGACATGTGGCATGTGATAGGTCATATTCGGCGGAGGACCGTGATTATTGGTTCGCATTGTTCTGTCTGCTAGCGCGGTATAGATGAGCGAAGATGGACCCCGACACAGGGAATCATAGAGTAGGAGAAAGCATAATGGGACCCGAAATTCGGAAAGATGGAAGAAGGGCCTGTTCCCTCAGAGTGCTAGGGTATCGAAATATTGGTGTAAGAACCGGTGAGATTCCCCACGACCACATCTTGTGATTACCCAGCACATTTACGCATATGGAAGAGGGTACGAGGCACGTTCCCCGTGGCGGTCGGTCACCAGTATAGAAGGAGAATCCTGATATTGCAAAACGGGACGTCCCCAGCACGCTCGACGATATCAGAAAGGGTAAGGCTCGTGACCCAGGGCATAGTGAGGTGACTACCAGTAGTCTCCAGTGACCTGCAGAATCCGACTTATCTATCAGCAAGCACGGCGTGGCCCGGATTTGGTTAATCTAATCAGAAGACCACATATTCTTCTCCGATGGAAAGCCGTACGAAGTGTGGAATAGATCAAGCCTTCACCAGGGTGATTTGTGATTCACATGTTATGAGGAAGTGGTCTAACCGCATGGCAATATCGCCGACGAGTGACACGAGATGGTACAGTATCCCAGAATCGCCGAAATGCTCCGGAATGTGTTGCGGATTTTACGACCTTTGACAGGGCGGGGATAAGCCGTGTTACATACTTGTGTCCATAGGAGCGTACTCAAGAGCGTACTGTGTTTATAGCCCTACACAAGGCCCTACACGTTTGAGGTTGAGCATATGTATGGTTAACAACCGGGAAGCCTTCAGTACTCCAGTGCTCACGTTCAGCCAAAAGGATTTAAACGGTGTGGCGGTTCCAAGACAGTAAAGCTAGCAGGTGTGTCTGAGTGCTGCAAAGCATTTGTGTCCGAGTCAAAATGTGGTATTGCGCGATCGGCCGTGGGTGTGTATGCGCGACGCTTTGGATTATGTAAGCGACCACGCCAACGTTGCCGTCTCCGTTCTCGATGGACAAAACAAAGACCAGGTTGGCCGCGTTCTTTGACAACGACGAAGACGAATCTTCGTTTCCAGTGCGACGGATAGAACTTCTCCTCCTGTTCCTTCGTGCTCACCATTCCTTCTCGCAATAGCAAAAGACCGTAGACGACCAAAAGCTCTCGCAATACGCTCAAGGTACTGTTAGAAAGTCAAAACGGGAAAAGGAGAAAGAGGCTGCGGAGGCCAAGCGAAAAGAAGAAGAGGAGCAGGCTGCCAAAGCATATGCGGAATTCTTGGACGCTTTCGATGCCGATGACCATAACAATGCAAGGCGTGGCGGCAAGTCGAGCAGCTTCGTGCGCTCTTCAAGAGATTCTGGTGCCGCTGCATACACGCCTTCGGGACCATCTCGGTCACACGCGCAGCCCCGTTCCATGCGAGCATTTGAACAGTCCAAAGTATTCGGACCTATATTTATTGGTATGAGTGACCACGCTTACATGACTGCAGTCTCCGTCTCCTCCTGCGATGCCGAGGCCGAAAGGAAAACGTGCCATGGATGCCTTCTTGGAGGAGATTAAGAGGTCAGATCAAACTGCATTTCACACGTGTATTCGCCCCGTTCATCACTGTGCTACGAAGGGATCAAGCGGACCGCGAGGCTCGGTTTGCTAGAAGCTGTAAGCTCACACCTAGTTTTGCAACCGTCAATACTAACTTTACTTCCCAAAGCTCATGCTCGATCCGCGACTGCTATGGCCGGTTTGTGCTATTCTTGCGGGTTATGTGAAAATATAAATTCATCAGTTTCCTAGCCTATGAGGGGCAAAGTGGAAGTAAGGACAGAGGCGACCCAGAGGTAAGTGGGAAAATTGCGTTTATATTTTCTTGGCTGAAGATACGCAGACTTCCAATGTTTTTGTCGCCAATCTTCCACCCCATGTAACTGAGCAAAGTTTGGGAAACTTCTTCGCCCGCATGGGCCCAGTCGGCTCGGTAAGTGTCTATCTCCCTCTCGATGCTCCTCCGCTCATCACCAACAAGGTTAAAATTATGTGGCCACGCGGCGACGGCGCACTCGGACCTGGGGCAGATATGACGACTGCTCGTCGCAATAGAAACTCTGGCCTTAGCGGATTTGTCTCTTTTATGAGACGGAAAGACGCCGAGGCTGCTCTAAAAGAATTTGATGGTTTCGATTGGGGAGGGTGCGTCCTCCGAGTTGGATGGAGCAAGGCTGTTCCAATCGCTGCGAAGCCGATGTATGGTCCGTACAGTCTCTCTCTATCCCGGTGCGAATGCTGATATGCAAATGCATCAGTCGCTCAGAGATCTCGCACTCCCAGCCCAGCACCCGAAAGGCGTCGTTCTCGCTCCCGCTCGTACGATCGCGATCGCGATCATAGGCGTGATAAGCGTTCACGCAGTCGTTCCTACTCTCCTCGCCGTGGCTCTCGATATTCTCGCTCTCCGAGGCGATCATATGGCCGTTATGGAAAGCGTAGCCCTTCGCCTCGCGGCCCTCGTTCACCACGTGGCCATGCGACCGACGACGATGAGGCCACGGATGTTTTTATCAGGACCGTCGCGGCCGAAGTGAAGGGCCATGGGGAAAATTATGAAGAAAGCTTGAGGGAGATGGAGAAGGAGAATCCAAGGTATTCCTTCCTGACAAATCCAAAGGTGAGTCCGGCGCACATACCCGGTAGTACATTACTTGACCGCCTGGAGCTGGCAGCACAGGAAACACAGATTTTATCAGTCGTTAGTGGATCAAGAAGACACTATAGAGCCAGAATTTGTGGACGAGGTAAGAACTTGGTCGCCTTATCGTCTTCGTATGTAGTGGGCTGACATCGTGTCAAGGGCTATAATAGCGTGTTTTCCACAGACTCTGCCGAAGAGTCTGAGAAGGAACGTACACGCAAGACAAAGCTTGGGAAATTGGCTCGAAAACGGTTTGAAGCTATGCTTCGGTCGTTGAGTGGTTCCCATGGAGAACTCGCCCGGTGCATGGCCTTTAGTTTGGAACACGCTGAAGCTGCGAATGAGGTACTGATTAGGTCAACACACACTGTTTATTCCTTTCCTAACACAATCTTCAGGTTGCCGATATCATCATTGCCTCGCTGGTCGTTGACGGCACTCCTGTGCCTCGGAAGCTTTCCCGCTTACACCTCATCTGTGACATCTTGCACAACTCCGCTGCGCCGTTACCCATGGCATGGAAGTTCCGACAGGAGTTTCAAAGCAGATTGGGTCTCGTCTTCGACCACTTCTCAACGATCTATCATTCATTCCCGGGCCGCATTACCGCCGAGACGTTCAAGAGCCAAATCACGACCGTGCTCGATATTTGGGAGGACTGGATAGTGTTCCCGCCAGAGTTCACCTTGCATCTGAGGCAAAGGATCGAAGGCCAGGTGCAGGAAGAGGCGCCGAAGGTCGAGGAAACTCCAGTCGTGGTCGAAGAACATACTCCGGCACCTGTCTCCCGTTTCAAGACGTCTTCGTTCAAGCCTGCCGAGGAACCAGCGGAGCACTCCAAGGCACCAGCCAGCCAGGACGATGGCGGTGAAGCGCCAATGGACGAGGAGAGTGACGTCGATGGGGAGCCCTTGGGCGATGTCGACGGGGAGCCTATGGATGACGGCGATGGCGAGCCTATGGATGACATTGACGGCGCACCTCTGGAGGATGATATAGATGGCGCGCCTCTGGAAGAAGACATTGACGGCGCACCCTTGGATGACGATCTTGATGGAGCCCCGATGGAGGATGCTGGCGAGGAACCAATGATTTAGTTTCATGTCCATGTTCATTTACTTAGGGCCATAATTCATCTCGTGAGAATGACATCGATTCTTCAAAGCTAACCGACAATGAAGATGATGACTATGTACTTGAAATGAGTACCCGATTTTCCCTCGATCATTCGAACCCAGTCTGTTCCCTTGAGATACCCTCCAGATAGATTAGTGTCGTCATATGTATGTGGGATGATCAATAGCCCCGCCTCTGGCGAGGAGGGCTGTGGACCGTTTTCAGGATGTCTTCCTTTGCGTCATCCAGCGAGGACGCCGAGCCTGGCACAGATGTTGGTTCTTCCAGAAATGGATGAATGGTAAAACGTACCAGTTATGATGATGGTGCTATTCTCACGCCCGACGAAGACGTGAGCGCCAGTCATGTCATGTAAACGCGCGATGTTCGAGCCCTTCGCACCAACGATGCGTGGGAAGCTCGCGCGATCCGGAAGAGTCAGGAAACCGACGTGGGTCGCCGCTTGCGCCTTTTCAATCGCTTCCGTGATCGCGCTCTTGGCCTTATCGATGCCTCCCTGGTCGCGCCCCTTCAGAGTCCAGGTCGACTCGCCCTCCTCAGCGTCCGTATAGTTCTCAACGACCTCCCACTGTGCCTCGGCGACGCTCTCTTGAGTCTCTTCGACATCGTCGACGCGGGCCGTTGGTGTCGCAGAGTCAGAGTTCGACGGACGGGAAGGCGTTGCAGATTTGGTAGGCTGCGCAGAAGCCTCGGCTTCCACGCCGTAAGAGCGCAGAGTCCGGAAGATCGAGCCTTGTCGCGTGACAGCTTCGTGGTACTTCAGCGGAACGGTGATGGTATCGATGATACTCTCGTGGGGAGTGGCATCGTTGACCTGCGACTGCTGCGGTGTAAGCCACATTGCCTCCTGACTTTGTGGTGAAACACGAACCTTGAGTTGCTCAATAGCCTGTTCGACCGCCGCCTTGGGTCCCATCACCTTGACCAGCTCTTCCGGTGCGACATCACCGAGCTCCTCAGTGTTCTCTGGATCTCCCGTGAACCTGTAAGAGTTTGACCCGGGGTACTGCACCTGGACGTTGTGCGTATTCTGGAAGTTGATCAAGATACGACCACCGCGGCCAATGAGGGCGCTATGGGCTGCAGCAGGAACTTGAACACCAAATACAACACGATCACGCAAATCTGCCGTAGCTTTCTCAAGTTCGGCTTTCAATTTCTTGATAAGCGAAGGTTCGCCACGCAGGCGGACCTCGTCATTCGGTTCATCACCGGGTCGTGGACTATATCCGTCGTCACTATCCACAGTGCTAGGAGAAAGGGGCCAAATACGCACAATCGAACAAGTCCGGCCTGAACCTTCGGGTCTGCAGGCCCACCACAGCGAACGATGAGGTTCCTCAGCCCTTGGCCACCACCACCAATTAGCGCCTTGTGGAATTTGTTTTCAATCGTCAAAACATCTGTAACTTCCTCGCCGAGCTGGTCAACAATGGACTGAATGGCGGCCTTGGCTGCAGCGATGGCCTTCTTGCTCCCGCGGCAGGTGACAGTTGCCTCACTTCCGTCCTCGGCCTTATCCAGGTCAATGGCAGCATCGGTATCATCCTTGATCTGGTTGATTATAGCACCACCTTTACCAAGAATGCGCGGGATCGCACGAGAAGGGACGGTGAATTGGACGACGTTGTTGGACTCCTTTTCGAATTCGGCTGCATCGAGAAGCTCAGATTTCGCGCCGGCGACACCCTTTTTACCACCCTTGAGGAACACCTCATCTGACTTGAGGTTTTCGCGCGACCGACTCTCTGAACCCTCAGCCACCGAACGCGGGAACGTGATCTTGACATTGTACTTTTCCTCGAGCCGGATAACATACTTGCCGCCATGGCCAATTAACCCAGAATGATATTGAGCAGGTATTTTCAAGATTTCCGAAGTTTCGTCCGCCTGTAGGAGTGCGCGATTAACCGCAGTTCGGTTAGGTGAAGAAGGCCGCGTACCAAGCGCTCCGCTTGGGACAGTACACGGCGCTTGGCCTCCTCAACGTTCTCTTTACGGCCCGTAATCTAGCCCGATAGCTTAGTCATTGAGCTAGACAGCTTGTGAGGTCCTGCGCACCGTAACCTTTGACTTAAGACCCGACCCCTTTCTCTTCTTGTTCGCATCCTTGGCATCGTCGCCATCATCTGAAAAGTCGACCCTTACACCAAGGGCATCACGAAGCCTGTTGACACCTGATCCCTGTGAGCCGACGATACGTCCCACGTACTCGCGGTCGATTTCAAACACAACCGACTTCAAGCGCCACATCGCATGAGCTTCTAGATGCTGATAAATGACAAAATAAACATACGTAGCTGGAAAGTATCAAATCGTCTTTGGCATCCTCGACGATTTTCAGGATTTCTTTAACCGCGCGGTCGACCTCAGCGCTTGCACCTCGGACAACGATGATGTCTTCCGTAGACTGATCGGCGGCCTCTGCACCAACCTTGATGCTCAATGCCTTCTCCTCGCCGATAATCCTGCGCATTCTGTATGAGGCCCCCTCACCTAGACAGCACACAGGAAGACTCACGCATTGAGTGTGGTACCACCTTTACCAATGACGGCGCCGTGCCATTTCTTTTCAACAGAAATGGTCTGGCTCTTGACGTCCGCCGCATCTTTGGCCCACTTGAGCAATTCTTTCTCGACCTCCTCAACATTCTTGGTTTTCTCGACAGGAGACGGAGAAGCGGATGGTGAAGTTGGGTCGTACACGAGCAGGACTGAGGAGCGCTCCTCGGATTCCAGAGGGAAGAAAAACCGAACATTATGCGACTCGTGGTATTGCTTAATCCTGCAGCACAGAAACAATCAGATTGCGATAAAGCGTGAAAGGATGGTGATTACTTCTTGGCGTGCTTCCCTTGAATGACCCTATGTACGAGCCAGTCGACTTGAACGTCCTTGGTAGCGCCAATAAGTTTACCCACTAGCTCCGAAACTTGACGCACGGCAGCATCCACAAGAGCCTTTTCACCGACGAGATCCACATTCAGTACAGTTGCCTGAGACTTTGCGGCAGACTCTGGCGTGAAAACTGAGACACCAGGGTGTGCGGCTGCGAGTGTGCGCGGGTAGCCAATATAGTTGATGTACGTCAGAAGTTGGCGTGAAAGCGCGATAGGACCGGGAAGCGGAAACTCATGAATGTACTGAGAGTTGGCCCTAGACATAACCGCAGCAACGCCATTACCCAAGTCTTCTGCCTTGCCCCAGACAACGACGTCCTCGCTTATATCCTCAGGGGAAGGAACCGAGACTACACACTTGCTGGAGGCTAGGATCTCGTTGACTGCATTTCCAACAAGAAGCCGGTGTTGACGCTTTGGAAGTTGGATCTTGAGGGAAGTAAGAGAAGCCGAAACGCCATTAATGGTAGCCTTGATAGACTCGATGACCCGAAGGACAGTCTCTCGGTCGCCAAAAACAGATACTTCGCGCTCAGCGCTTCTGAGGGAGAGTTCGACATCACCGCCTTCAGCAGCTTCGACGAACACAGAACGGCGTGCCTTGACGAATGGCACGATGTGTGCCGGTATGTCGCGCACATGCTGAGTCGTGCGGGCACGCTTCGACGCAATGATCTGTTTGATGAGATCCTGGGCTTCGTTTGCAAGAGGTTGAGGGCCATTAATTGTGATTGGAATCGTTGGTTCGTCATCGTCATCAGCGGGAGCGGGAGATGTAAATCCGGAAGCATGGGGCGAGCCACCATCCAGATTGCCATTGCCATTGGCGGTAAGAGCATCACGGCGCGGGATGTCGATTTTTACGTTAGTCTGGTCACGGATCTGCTTGAGCGTCACACCTATATGCACATGGTCAGACTGCCATCACTTAGGTGTTCGCCTCATATTCTTGCCTTTGGGGCCAATGATAGCGGCAATCGTGGAGGCAGGCGCATCGACAACGACCGAGACCTGTGTACGATCGTTCACATGTGATGACAGGGAACAAGTACACGATCCATACCAACGGACTAAGAGCTGCCAGCAAGTTACGCTTTCCCTTCTCGAGCTCCTTCTTAGAATCCGCCTTGAGATGAAACGTGGTCTGGCGGGTCTTCTGGTTGGTGGAAGCTTCGATCCTGATCTTGTGATTTGCCATAACCTGCTTCATGATCTCACCAAGAGTCGTAGGCTTGCCATCTCTACCTGCAGAGGAAAGGTCGATCGCAGACAAAGTGAAAGATTCTGTCACTTGAGCAGTCTGGATTGCAAGACGGGGGCCGGCGGCAGCGCTCCAAGCAGATGCGACTGGTTTGGCGGCAGCACCCGGAGAAGGCGCAAGGGATGGAAACGCATCCTGAGACTCGGTGTCGAGGGGAGCGAGGTTCTGATGCTTAGAGACTGGGGCAGAGTGAGAGTCAGACGGGAAAGGGTCTGGTGCACCGTCGAGCTGGTGCAGTCTCTGCGATGTGCGAAATTGAATGAGTACAGAATGGGCCGAGGAAGAGCGAACGACAAGTTACCGTCAGCGAAGCAGCGTCCATGACTGTTATACGGGTGTCCAGAGACGAAAAACCTTTGACGGGGTAAGAAAAACCGGGAGGACTAGAGACTGCTCGCAGACTCTGTCCGAGAGAAATTATTTGTAGTAAGAGGGAAGAAGAGAAATGCCTTGTCCGTTCGGTTCGCTTAATATTCGCTGTCGTGGCCGGTCCTCATCAGCTCAGCCATCGTGTGAATAGTTTTCTTAATCCGTGCATTCCTCAAGCGAATTGCCTCCAACTGCTTCCACGTCGTCTGCCAATCTAACCAGCGTATAACGTATCTACACATAGAGGCGTCTGTACCGGTCTAGCGTCTGTCCAACTCCATTGGACTCTGTGTTCACCGCGTGAGATCACGTGCCATCCACTTTCCCGGCGCGAACGTCAACGTGTTCCTTGTCATGTAATACAGTATACACATCCACTAGACTTCTTCATATTCCAGCCTCATGCGCTATCCGCTCTTTCATCACGCATCACTCCTCCTACTACTTATACACTGGGCGAACGCCTCAGACGCGTCGTTTCTCTCCGACACCTTGGTTCGGAAAGATCAGCTCCAACGGGTGCTAGGTCACGAACCCGCACAGCAAGCGGCTTGCGTGCAAACGGTGCCCGCCAATTGTTCCTGCATTTGTCGGGGCGGCACTCTGAACTCCAGTAGCTTACAGGCCCCATAGAAACCACCTTGTGTGACTTCGAGACCATTGAGAGCGTAAATAATGTGCTCTATGATCAACTCCATGAGCTGGTACAAACGCCGTTCTTTAAATTCTTCCGAGTACGTCTACCTACTTCCCCTGGCGGGCGTGCGTATTGACCAAGGCAACCACGAAGGTGGATCTATACAGGGAATGCCCATTCTGGGAGGAGAACGTCTATTGTATGAACAGAGATTGTTCGGTTTTCACCGTCGATGAGGTACGTACGTTCTTAGATGTCAGTGCATTTGTCCGACGTGCTAGCAGAGTGAGATACCCGAGCAGTGGAGAGCTGGCACGCTCAGTAAGTTAGAAAGCTCTGAAGACAACGTGAGTCGAGACACCTTCGCAGTCTGGTGTCTTCGTTTAACATCTAACAGAGAGTAGAACTCCCTGGTTGTTACTACCGTGACTCGGATTTCTGTTTCTTGGATGATATGACTGGTGTGTCTACCTCTTACCCTCTTGAGCGACTGATTCATTGGTGTAGAGGGGGATTATGTCGATCTTTCATTGAACCCCGAACGCTTCACTGGCTACGCAGGCATTTCTGCCCATCGGGTGTGGAGGGCAATATACGAGGAGAATTGTTTCGATGAATCTGCAAGTTCGCTGGGCAAGATGTCAAAGCCCGGGATGGTCCTCCCTGATACCATGGCCGAGGTCTTGTATATGGACGGCGAGATTCCCCGGGAGCAGTGTTTGGAAAAGAGGGTTTACTACAAAGTCATCTCGGGTGAGGTCGAGCTGCGATATTTAGCTTGGTCATTCTCATGAGCCCTTTTCATTAGGACTGCATGCATCCATCTCGACGCATATCTGTCACGAGCACCTCGACCAGACAACCGGAAAATGGGTATTTTATTCCTGCAACGCACAGCAATTCATGCTTATTGTACCATAGGGCCCTGATTTACAATGCTACGTGACCAAGATAGCGTCGCATCCCGAGCGTCTTCAGTACATTTATTTCAACACGGTACTCCTTTTACGGGCTGTGGCGCGTTTAGGCCCATACTTATCAGCCTACGACTACTGCGCCTCGGGTACCCATGAAGATCACCAAGTCACGTACAATCGATTAGAAAAAGTCCTTGACATTGCCAAGTTCGCGGGCAAGTTTGATGAGACGTCTCTTTTCAAGGGTGAGAACGCCAACGTAAGTGTTCACGCGGACGCCCTCCTCGTCCCACTCAGAGGGTTGATCACAGGTTCTCAAAGAGGAATTCAAGCAACACTTCAGGAATGTCAGTCGAATTATGGACTGTGTAGGTTGCGACAAGTGCAGGCTGTGGGGCAAGATTCAGACGACCGGCCTTGGCACTGCGATGAAGGTTCTTTTTGAGCTCGACGAGAAAAATCTAGAGTATGAAATTGGCTGTCTGCGTTCGCGCCTTGCATGCACTGATCCTCGTATAGTCCTCAATTGAACGCCAATCTTCTGCAACGCTCGGAGGTGGTTGCCCTGATCAACACTCTGCACAGGTTTTCGGAAAGCTTACACGCCGTGGAAGTTTTCCGAAGGCTGTGGCGCGAATCAAACACCGAGGAATTGGAGAAGCTCATCCGAGAGGCCGAAAAGGCGGTCAATACACCTGTGCGTTCTGCAGAGGACCCCGCTGTCTGTTTCTGATGCCATTTTAGCTATCCCGACCATCCCAGACAACTAGTGCGGGAGCTCTGCCAACCTCCAACTTTGTGGAAGCGCTCCAGCAACGAGCTTGGCTCTGGGTTCGTGCCTGCAAGGAAAGCGCGATTGAGTGTGCAAGCGCGGTGAAAGAAGCTCTCCAACGAATATTCCGCACATCTGGGAAAGAGCAGGGGCCGCGGACAGAATTATAATACAGTCACAATAGACCTCGTACCTTATTAATGAAAACTCTTCAGCAAAACGGCCAGGGTCGCCGTGGTCAGAGCAGATTCAGAATTGTATGGGGATGTTCTCCTCGGCGTCGATCCCAACGCGGGGCCGCGGACAACATAAAGGGAATAGTAGCCGAGCTGTCGGCTGCTGCGCATCACATAGTTACACGTTACAGCGAAATCCATAAAGGGGGGCCCCTGACGTTAAGATGTCCATCACGGAATCCGAATTTTTTGACAGCTGGGTTCATAGTTAAGTCAAAAAAGGAAATATTGAAGATATCTTATCTTGTAAAATAGGGCTTATGGGTAGTTATCCTGGATGAGATAACTCAGCACTTTTCATCCGTCGTTTTCCATTGTCTCTCCCTGTCCGCGTCCCCCATGGTCGGCCGCCACATCTCTGACGAGCTCAAAGAGATGGCCCTTTCTATGTCCCTACAGGGCCTCACCGACTCGGAGGTCCACGAATTTACGGGAATCAGCGTACGCTCCCTCAAGCGCCTGCGAAGCACACATCGCCGCACTGGCGCGGTTTCACGCAAGCCTCTCGCCGCCGGTCGACCACGGAACCTCACATCGATGCAGAGGCAGTTCCTCTGCGAATGTGTTGAACGGCAGCCCGACGTCGCTCTTGCGGAGCTGCAAACCGAGCTGCGGGAGGTTTGTGGGTTGGAGACGTCTGTGCAAACAGTCGCTCGTTCATTACAGCAGGAAGGTTTCACTATGAAAGCGGTGCGTCCTTTTCTGCTTGGTTAACTCACTGACCACCCAACTGCTGTAGATCACACGGCCTGCTATGGAGCGAAACGAGCAGGATCGAGAGGAATTCAAGAGGAACATCAATATTCACTACCGCCCCGAACAACTGGTCTTCGCCGACGAAAGCCACTTCAACCGGCTGACGTTGAGGAGACAATACGCATGGGCGAAGCGCGGCGAACGTGCTTCGCGTCACGAATTTCAATTTCGGGGAGCCAAGTACTCTCTCCTCCCAGCCCTCTCCCTCGACGGCATCCTCCATCTGGATGTCGTCGAGAACGCAGTCACCGGCGCTGCCTTCCGTCAATTCGTCGAGGGCTTACTCCCGCGCATGAACAAATGGCCTCTCCCAAACTCGGTACTTGTCGTCGACAACGCATCAATTCACAAAGTCGCAGGCATTCGCGAGTTGGTTGAGCAACACGGCATGCGCCTCATGTTTCTTCCTTCTTATTCCCCCGATCTCAACCCTATCGAACTAGCATTTTCGAGCATCAAGGCATGGTTGCGCGCGAATCGTGATCGCGTGAACCAGGCGATGGAGTCCGAGGATGGCTCGGTGTACAACGCGTTGTGGCAGGCAGTTCATTCGGTCACCCCAGAAAAAGCAAGGGGTTGGTACAAGCACTGCGGGTACCAACACCATGTTTAGATATACATTTTTTTCCCTATCCTATACCCCCTGCACGCGAAATGATTCAGTGGCGTTGCAGCCAACCATCTTTTATAAGAACAAAACATGTGTGATTACTGTGAAACGGTAAAAGGAAAGTAAAGAGTGAACTACTGGTTGTGTAACGACGAGATCGTTCATTTTTTCGAGGGTATACTGAGCGTGAGTGCGTCTCACCTGCTCGAAGCTGACAAAGCTTTTTTTTTCAGATTTCCGTCCCCACGTTGACCTCACGCTCCCATCCCTCGACTTCCACGATGCCCGAACTCTCCTCGCGACCCATATCCTCCACCTCCTCCACCTCCTCCACCACTTCTACCTTTGTATCAGATGAGTCTTCGATTTCTTCAACATAGCCCTCCTCAACCTCGTTGCGCCACTTGAAGAGCCTGCGCATGTCTATGGTCTCCTCGACCGAGCCAATGGAGTCGGGTTTGGTCTCCCACAGGCCAAGTGGGGTCAAGATGCTGTCCCGTGTGTAGTGACGAAGCTTGAGGGCACCACCTCGTCCGAGTGGACCAAATGTGGCAAGGTAACATACCTCCTTTTCCATTATGTCGAACGCGTCTTCAATTCCAAACGTCTGGAAGTCACTATATGAGTCGAGGTAGAACCCATCTACCTCGGCATGCTCAGCATCCATCCAGGTGAGGATGTCGTGTGCTGACGGGACCCGGCCGGTTTCAACACTCTCTGACAGCATCTGCAGGAGTGTCTTGGAGGCTTTCGGAATGTGTACCTTGCGACCCACTGGCCGAGGATCTGGAGCACTGCAGGACGCAGTGTTTTCTTCCAAGCCAGAAACTTGTTCAGTGCACAAGGGGCCTGGAGCGGAGGCCGATGCTTGCGGAATTGGGGAATCAGACACCACACACGTCCCTTGCAACGCAGGGCCCCCCACTCCTGGTGTAGGGGTGAAGTTCACTGCAATATGGAACTCCGGTACTGGCTGCGCTGCCTTGGTTTTTTTGGTTGGTGGGTCATCGAACTTTTTGATGTTTGGCGGGCGAGCTTTTGTCGCTAGGCCACGTGTCTGAAACCTGTGGTAAGTTTTTGCCCGTCACGTTCACTTGTTTGACTCACGATATATTTAGCCCACAGCGTCAACTCATTGTAAGAGAACTCGCGATGTCCCCCTTTAATCCCCTCTTCCGCTAGCTCAATCCAGCAATAGGTTTTCATCCCAGGTCTTGAGTGGGCTGCGCACAACAAATGGTCCTGCAGCTCACGCAGATGGCCGACTTCAGTTACCATATTCGGTGGGGTTGCAGGGGGCATGTCATCAGCCCGTGGTCGTTTCCCCTTCCCTTGTGCACGCGGCTTTGGTGCCTGCAGCACAACAAACAAAGTAAGCCTTTGTCGGTCATGGATAGCCTGTTACTTACCACATTCTTCACCTCCATTGTCACCTTCCGCGAACGTGCCACAAGTGCTTTGGCCCCCAGATGAGTCATCGCCACTGTGAGGTCCGCCTCGCAACTGAGGTCTGACCAAGCACGTGAATCAGCAGCGTTCAGACGATAATTTAAGCGAATGTCGATC
Source organism: Lactarius tabidus (assembly GCA_963281015.1). NCBI lineage: Eukaryota > Fungi > Basidiomycota > Agaricomycetes > Russulales > Russulaceae > Lactarius > Lactarius tabidus. The sequence continues at coordinate 1,992,077 of OY725473.1, forward strand.
GCATTCAACCGTGCAACGACACGATCCTTGAACTCCTTCCACTCCATGTCAGACCTCGCCTCAAAGGTGTGTTTATTACCATCCTCAAAGACCTCAACAGGGAACAGCCAGACTTCAAGTGTATCAGCGGTAAGTCTTCCACTGAATTGAATGTGACTTACCACCCTCGCTAACCTGCTCGTTTGGATAGTTCCTCTTGGGCCGGAGCTCACTTGGCGCTGCCTGGTTAGTGGCCCCTGGTGCCCCCACCTCGGCTTGCGTAGGCATCGCCCTCCCTTGGTTAGTGACCTCCGACGCCCCCACCTCGGTGCACACAGGCATCGCCCTCCCTTGGTTAGTGACCTCCGACGCCCCCACCTCGGTGCGCACAGGCATTGCCCTCCCTTGGATGGGGGCGTTACTGGGTTGCAGGTTAGCGGGATGCGGGAAGGGGTTGGGAAAGGCACTGGGGGGGTAATGGCCGTACCCCCATGGGCCTGCGTTGCCGTGATGACCAAATGGAGGGTAGGGCTGGGCACCGTAGTAGTGTTGAGGTATGTTCATACCCATACCGGCAGCACGATACTGACTGCCAATTGGATCAGAATGAAATGGTGCCCCCTGTGGAGTGTAGAAGGGTGGTCCCTGCGTGTTCGGTGGATGTGCGGGAAATGACGGTGTTTGGCTTGAAGGAGGTCCAAGACCAGTGGGATTAGTGGGAGGGATTGTAGGAGACATCGAAGTGAGTGTGATTATGACCCCTCAGGTGCCAACACGAGGTTCAATTTATATGCAGAGCTCAGGGTGTGTCCGGTCGCCTCAAAATCAGCCGTACTGTGCCTCTGTCAAGAGAGCAGGCATCGCTTGCACTTGCAAGCACATCCGTGATGTCAGAGTTGCTGTCAATGTGCGCGACGATGCGAGCCGTGCCTCATCCAACCCACCCTTGAACCCAACACAAATATCCTTGTGTAAGTCCTGTTCTCTCTTTTCTTTGCGAAGGAATGACTGAATCATTGTCTACAGTATACCCAGTGGAGTCTACGGCAGCAGGTTTCAGACTGTGTACACTGTGTGCTGTGTTGTGCGCATGCCATTGAAATGCAGGGCATTATGTCGACTTAGGCGACGCCACCCTGTCTGCACTAGCTGAGGGCCATAGCTACCCGTGTATATTAACAGAGTGTCATCTCCTTTCATGTCGGACCGAATTGTATTGTCAGAGTTGGCTGGAATGTGTTGCGTGCAGACATAGTGCTTTGCACCAGTAAACTCGACTTAGTCAAAATATTGGTGACTTGATCGCAATTTTTCATTGAATTTTCAATAATTTTCAATTTTTAATTACTACAAATATTTTTTTGTGGGAAAAAAGTCCGGCATAATTGCCGCGCCACCCTGAGTCTAAACACTTGTCTGCTAATTTTGAAAAAAGGGGCCCCCCTTTATGGATTTCGCTGTAGCGCGTGCCGTGAGATGTACACCAACTTTGTATTGCTGTGTTTCACTCTCTGACTCCATCGCCCCCCAGCTGCACCTGGTCGATTATGATCCTTCTTGAGGAAGAGTCTTTACAGCGACCAAAGGTCCCATTCGACCACCCGGCCAATGTCGTGATACCCGGTTCATCTGAACGTCCTCCCAGTCTTAATCCCACTTTACCCGACTACGAAGCATCGCAAGCGCAGCACCCACCACCCCATAAGCGGAGGCTCTACCGGAGGCTTTGGCAAAGCAGGGTGGGGAAGCTGATTTCATACGCCCTCGCTATCTACTCTGCCGTCTTCATCGTAATTGGCATACCGGCTTTGGTGCTGGTAGGTGTCCTCAACCTTTTTTCACCCTGCATTGACCCAATCTATCTCAGAGATGGAAATCATCACACGGGCTCAGATGGCATGGCGATGACTCCTTCGAAGATTATCCTCGACCGCCTCCCTCACCAATGGACAGACAGATCGACCTGTCTGTCCAAAATCTTGAAAACGTTTCTTTTTCCTGTAATACTTGGTTAGAGCCTGGGGCTCTTCAGGGAAGACCCAACACAACAACTAGGTATGGGTTCCGCACAATCCTATCGATTCTAAGTTGCAACTGATCCCTACATCTCAGCATGCATTTAACTTTCCCTCTGGGCAAAGCAATCATTCTGCGGACGAATTCGAGCTTGAACAACTCGAAGGACTATTTCTCGGGCAGTCTCCGAGTTGACATAAACCCTGACAAAAACGTTTCCGGCGTGGTTCTAGTCGCCAGTGCACGCTGTTCCAACTTTCAGCTCTTAAACGCGAGCTCTGTATGCCTCACAAGCTTTCGAAATACCACGGAGGTGATGATATACGTATGTTCTACCTAATCACGACGGACATTGTGAACTCTAACATGCCTGTCGCTAGATACCTGATAGCGGGGAAAGCCACCCAGATACCATGGACATGAACCTACAATTGCTCCTGCCGTGGAGACCGGCACCTCTCGACCTGAAAATGTTTGCAACGCATTTGCCCATGTTCAACCAATCCTTTGGCGATCTTGGACCCCACGTTGCGTTCAGAAAGTTCGAAGTTGCAGGCTCCAACTCTGCGGTTACAATTGACGTACGTGCGCTTAGTCCAACTCAGTTGATGCGCTTCACACATAGTTTCATAGTCTGTTAGAGCGTCGTCAATCATGGTCCAGACGTCTGGTGCTGAAATTTCTGGGAATTTCAGTGCCTCCGACAATATTCTCCTAGATACCATCAATGGGTACGTGCGACACTACCTCCGTTTCGGCACCCGAAAGTCTCATATTACGCAGCGCTATATACGCTAATGTCTTTCTACTCAACCATCGACAATCGAAGAAGCCTACAAAGCTTACATTGGAAACAGGAAATGGGTACAGTAGCCACCGCTGAGGCGATCACTTTCGGAACGCTTACCACTTTGGTTTGGTAGACCAATTGATGCACAAGTCGAACTTCAAGTCGATGAGCACCGGTACTTCAATATGCCAAAGGGTCTGAACTTTATGACAATGTTCAAGACTTTCAATGCACCAATGAACGTCTCCATCGCACATATCGCTGGTTCAGAGCCTGTGCGCCTCGGAGTCAAGGCAGAAAACACCCAAGGCCCTATGGCAGTGACGCTCGACTCAGCCTATTTGGGGTCATTCGAACTCCGGACTAAAGCAGCGACGACGTTGGTCCAGGAGACACCCGCTGCTCTTGATGCAACGGACACTTCACTAGACGGGGAACACGATTTACACTTTGATCATATTTCTTCTGAGTGGACCCGCGGCTGGATAGGAAACTATCAGAGACCAGAAGGTCATCACCACGACGGAAATCGCGTCAAGCTCACCAATTCGCTCAGTCCCATCGAACTACGGTTGGCACGATTGAGGCCCTCGACTTCTGTTCGACGGTGAAAATGAGGCATTGTTTGGTGGACTGGTGTACGATATTTGGGCAGTTGTTTATGGGTTCGATTTCGTTTTTGCTTGTGCTCATGTATCCGTTTGATTCACACTCTTTTTCTCCCGTCCGCTCGTTACAAGCTTTTACTACTGGTATCGTTAGCTTTCTTGTAGCCTACATCACGCGATACGATGAGCTTCTAATATCTGTTGTTACTATCCATTTTCAAACTTTGACCTAATCTGGCGGCGCATCACTCTGTGCGTAAATATACTAGTAGTTGGGAAATTTCACAGCCTTGCCTCTAGCGCCAAATATCACGCACCAGCAACATATGACAGGGGAACAGATGTACCGCTTTGTTTTACATCGAAGCTCGATCGAGGTGGAAGCCCGAGGTTACCATACACCAACCAAGTGACGGCGACATAAAGGCAGTCAAGGTACGCAGAAGTATTTGTGGGGTTTCAGCGAGGGGTAAACCAACACGCGTATCTCTGAGTCTATCTCCGGGTTCTGCGATACTCTGGGGTAAATAATACAGGAACTGCGACCATTTGGGTCACCCATAAAAAGCGTGTTTTTTTTTGGTTGCATCACGGGGCCAAGGGCACGTATGTGCGTACCCTACTTTGTGTGTGGGAACTTTTCCTCGATCGTGTCGCGATAACGTAGTCGGCCCATGCCTTTATCAAATGGGAATGGGCCAGTTGTGACCAAGGTCAGTCAATTCATGATCGTTCTATTTGAGAATACTAGACCCTACTCGCTGCATCAAGCTTCAAGACTAATCTGGCCTGGAGAAGAAAGGTGTAGAGAGAGTTGTGATAACCACTGGCAAAAATCGAAATCAATAGACGCCCGGTGCACGTGAACGGATGTCGCCATCCCCACACAACATTTACCAATCGCCCATAGACTGTCTTGACCGTCCGAGACTTTCTGATATGTGGTTTCCCAGGCCTCCGTGTCGGTCCGGGGTGGTGCAAATTTTACAAATCTCAGGTGAAGAGGTTCCTTGGACGGATACCATCGCTATCGTACCATGGCAAACACTCCCCATGGTGGCATCCTCAAGGTGAGTTGTCGTCTGATCGATCTACCTGCGCGGGGTTATAATGTTTCTCTATCAAAGGATCTATTGGCTCGAGATGAAGCGATACATGATGCACTCAAGGAAGAGACGCTTACTCTCCGTGACATCATTTTGTCTGAAGTAGCTATTCCACCTTCGTTGTTTCGAGTTCAGCAGCTTATCGTCTTCAGCGACAACTTTGTGACCTTGAGTTAATAATAAATGGAGGATTCAGCCCCTTAGAGGGATTCATGACTCAAAAGGACTATGACAGGTCAGTTTTCGCATCGAAGGGATCCGTGTTCTAACTGTCGATGCAGTGTGGTCGATACGCTTCGGCTGGCGGATGGGACACTGTTTCCGATTCCTGTGACGTTGGACGTTTCCCAAGAGGACATCGATCTGCTCTCCTTGGCCAAGGGAAAACGAGTTGCCCTTCGGGATCCCCGCGATGATCAAGCGCTCGCGATTATAACGAGTAAGGGGATGAGCGCCTCTTCGCTCCACTCCTCTCATCTGACTTTCCTCTAGTCGACGATATTTATAAGCCCGACCTGGTAAATGAGGCAATCAAAGTGCTAGGCGCAGATGATCCTGCGCATCCATCAGTCGCGTATTTGCGCACGAAAGTAAACGAGTTTTACATTGGAGGAAGGGTCTCTGCCATTCAGGCACCGTCATACTTTGATCATATCCCTCTTCGGTGTGAGTCGCGTCCTTTGTTCCCCAGTTCATGCGTTCAATGTAGTTTCCAGATACCCCAGTGGAGCTCCGTGCACAGTTTAAGAAGCTCGTATGGAAGAAGGTCGTCGCATTCCAGACGCGCAACCCTATGCACAGGGCGCACCGTGAGTTGACTGTCCGTGCTGCGCGCCAGCACCAAGCGAATATCCTCATACACCCTGTTTGTGGTCTTACCAAACCCGGTGACGTCGACCATTACACTCGCGTTCGCGTCTACAAGGCGATCATGTCCAAGTATCCAAATGGCATGGCTCACCTCGCGCTCCTTCCCCTTGCCATGCGTATGGCGGGGCCCCGCGAGGCACTATGGCATGCTATCATCCGCAAAAATTATGGTGCAACCCACTTTATTGTCGGCCGCGACCATGCTGGCCCAGGAAAGAACTCGCTGGGAGAGGACTTTTATGGTCCTTATGACGCCCAGGAGCTCGTCGCTAAGTATCGCGAAGAGCTGCAGATCACTATGGTTCCGTTCCAGCAAATGACCTACGTTCCCTCAACGGACGAGTACACGCCCGTGGATGAAGTGCCGGCTGGGTTGCAAACGATGGATATATCTGGGACGGAACTCCGGAGACGGTTGAGGACAGGTGCCCCCATTCCCGACTGGTTTAGTTATGAGTAAGCTTGCGGCTTCATCCACGCATACTCGGTCTGACGGTGTTTCAGAGCGGTCGTGAAAACCCTCAGAGAAAGTTACCCTCCTCGTCTGAAGCAAGGGTTGGTCGTATTCCTGACTGGCCTGTACAATTCTGGCGGGGACACCATCGCCCGTGCTCTCCAGACCGTCTTCAACGAACAAGGTGGACGGACCGTCTCTCTGTTACTTGGTGACTTGATCGACAGAGAACCCAAGCCAGGTAACCGAGTCCACTGTCTTCGATTGTCCTGGCTTTGATGTTCTGCAGATTCTTCTCTTTCTTGGGAAGAACACCACAACTTGCAACGAATGGCCTACGTCGCGTCTGAACTGGCGAGAGCTGGTGCAGTGGTCGTCGCGTCAACGATTGCGCCTCAGGAGACAGGACGCCAGGCAGTACGCGAGACAATCACTCGCCAAGCTGGCCCTGGTGGTAATTTTTTCTTGATACACGTTGCGACCCCGCTTGAATATTGCGAGAAAACCGACCGCCGCGGTGTTTACTATAGAGCTCGGAAGGGAATCATCAAAGGTTTTATTGGTGTCGATGAAGGGTTTGAGCGCCCAAATAATGCAGATTTGGTCGTCGATATTACCAGGCAAAGCATCCCGGAGATTGTGCATAGTACGTGGTCCCTAGCCCCTTCAACGAGAACTCATATTCTACCATTTATAGGCATCGTATTGTTGCTAGAGACGACTGGCCTGTTGTAGCGGGTCACGAAGTATTTGCGGGTTACCGTTGTGATAGAAGCATGCAGAGAAAACGCCGTTGTACTGTGTTGTGTAAAAATAGCAGTGGATGATGACCTGCTAACGCGACAATTGGACTTTACTCATAAACCGTGATTGTGGCTCTGATGTCCGTCTGGACGTCAGAATAACCTATGTTTTTGATTGATATACACTTCAGCTTGTCCTCCGATCTAACTAGTGGTTTCGAAATGATCACCTTTATTATCAAATCAATGGCCGGACGACGGTGCACTGATGTACGCTACCACCCAAACTCATGCTTTGGGAGCGGAATAACCATAACAGTATTGGCGTCTTGGCCTTTTGGCATGCCCATGTTCCTCCAGCATGGTGCACACAACAGGCAAGGACTTTCTCCGAGGCGGATGTCGCCAACAATGGAATATACCGCCGGAACCTTAGTACATGCGCGACAGTTACCTAGCATTGGAGGGGTGATTTGCGTCGTTAAAGGGTACCCAGAGTGGGGGTCGTCAGGATGAAGAAGACTAGTTGAGGAGTTAACAAAATGCTTGGATTATGAGAACCAGAAGACATGCCGAATCTGATCAACTATCAGGAAATGCTCGCAATTTCCTTGGTGCACGAGCCAATACGGATGATTGAGGCGGAGCGAAAGTGAGGAAAACGATGTGTCGCGCATTTTAGGGCCTTTGTTCAGAGGCTCTGAGACATGGGTAACGATCTTGCTATAAAGGCGCGGGTGGTCATTAGGGTTCGTGTTGACGGACAGATGCACGTACCTGGCATAGTCATCTTCAGTGGACCCATCTCCGTATGCTGTCCCCTCGATTACTACAACACATCCACTCGGACGGGTTGAAGAACCGGTCCCATACCCTACAAACGTTCCATCCACTGTGCATTCGTCAGGGATCTCGTTCGAAGGACAAGGTATGACAGTGAAGAGTTCTTCGAGGGTGTTGGAAGACAGCATGACGTGCTGGGAGCCGCGATATACGAAATTATACGACCAAGCCAGACGATTGTATACGCTGACAGCTACGATGGCAGATGGCGGCACGGGGCTAGATCCGTTACTTGTGTGTTTCTTGAGAAGAAGTTAGATGGAGGGTAAAGAGGCTATCACAGGAAGCTCACAATCTCTGTCAACGTGTTGATGTCTGAGTTCTTTGGACCTCTCATGAAGACGGCCGCTTCCTGTGGTAGCCTAAGCACGTCACCCACACATCATAACAATGTCGGCAATGACATACGGCCAGCTTTTTAGCTTGATCTCTGCCAAACCTTTCTTCAGAGCGGTAAGCTCGGGGGTGTCCTCCGGCTCTGAGACAACCTCTCGTTTCCTCTTCCGTTTCTTCGACGTATTTCTTTCCGCCAGCTCGTAGATGGTGTTTACAGATGTGTCATGCACGCGTCTGGCATGAACGTAGAGACGTGGGTCGTTTAATATTTCAATGACTTTTGAACGCACATCATCTACACTGGAGCAGGATTATGGGGCGATCGAGTAGCTAATGTGAGCGACCCACCTGCATTCGGAGATAATGGCGTCGTGTTGCGCCGGGCCAGCAGCTTGTTGAAGGATGGCCGACGGTGGAGCGGTGTTCTCGCGCGCTCCTCTTAAGAATTCATCAATGTTGACGAGCTCCGATGGAGGGCCTATATGTGATTCGTGAGACAGCGCAGTCCATGTCGTCACCGAGTTCATCGAGGAATGTCGATCTTGGTTGACGCTGAAGCGATCCGAGTGGTCACGCTGACATTGAGACGGGTCACATGACCCGAACGCGTGGTTGTTTGGCACGGCTTGACACGTTCACGCACTACATCCCCAACCACCATCTTCCCTCTCAGAGATAATAATGAAGACTTACATGGACAAAGGCGTGCAGGCCGGCTCTTCTCAGCTCCAATCCGCTTTATCTCTGGATGCTGAGTTGATCGCTCCGTCTCCAATTGATCCTTCTTCCTTGACTATGGGCGATTCGCAACTCCTCTCTCCCTTGGCACCTTCCTTGCAAGTTTCTCCCGCATATATCCACTCATCAGATAGAGGCGCTTTTACTTCGAAGACCGAACTTTCCAGCTCCACGAAACCTCGCCAGTTGCCCCACCTGAAACCTTCCACGCACAGGCACTCATCCATTAGAGTATTTTCTCTACCCGAAGACTCCCCTACTATTACTGCAAGAGGCGTATTTGATATCGTCCCACGTGTAGTATCGATGCCAGAGCAGAGACCTACTGGCGGTCCTCTTGCCGATAGTAGTCTGTCCACTGAAGGATATGATGGCTCAATGCTCAGCGGAGGCTCCTTTCTCTCTGGAACCGACACCACATCTGGTATATGTTTCTCCAGCCATACACAAGGTACCATCCCTCATACACCTTCTCCTCCGCCTTCTCCAGATTCGGTCCTCATCATTGAAAACAACTGTGGATTATCTGAAGCGTTTTTGAGCAATCAACAACCACCTGATGGTTCCTCCCCTGGATCACAGATTAAGAAAGCACCCACTGACGAAGGTGAGAGCCTCAGTTTTGTGGTGAACTGTGAATAAATTCATTATGTTTATGTTCGACCAGGATGGATCACCTGGGCAAAATCGCCACCTCGACCGATTCCTGCGCTGCATGGTCCACTGTCTTTACCTTACGCGCGATGCCCCTCGTGAGTTACGCTCCTATTTTTCTATATATCAACTCACGGACATTCCTGCAGCGGTGCCGAAGGCACTATAATTGAAGAACCGGACAATTTGCCTCGGGTGATCTGGGGCCTAGATTCTGCGGAACAACATTCCGACGATTTCGGCACAGATTCCAAAACGAAGAAACAGGAAGTCAGTGCTCAACCACTGCAGTCCTTTCGCCATTCGCCTCGTCAGTATAAACCCTCCGCCGACACCGCAACTGAATTCTCCACGAGAACGCACTCTTCCGTGGGCTCTGTGTCTTCGACGACAGCGGGGGCAGATAACGCTAGCCTTGGCACACAAAAGCCCCGGGTCATATCCACGGGTTACACTGACGTCGTCTATTCGCACAGTCCCTACAGCGAAACTATCGTGCTGGAGAACCTCGTTGAAAGAAGGAATGCAAGAACTATGAATCGCGACCACGACTACGATTCGACTTTGGATCTTACCAGAACGCTAGAGCGCAACTTGCACTTCCGGGAATCTGAGTCTGACCTTCAGAGTGGCGAACTAGAACGTGATCTGCTATCTAGGACTTATGGATTTCGAAACTCTTTGTCCTTGTCTAGGCCCACTGGCACTGGACTTCCTGCTATGAGGGTTTCTTCTCGCCCAGCTGTTGGTTCTGCTTTGCCTCAAATTCTCATTGAGCCTCGGTCTCCAGAAATCCATCAAGTCCCATCTCGTCGTATGACTGCAATGGAACTGGCTCATCAGTATCAGCAACAGCAACTAATGAAAATGCAACAGCAAAGCTTGCTACCTACACCGCCTAATTCTTCGTCCCCTCTTTGGTCCTCTGAGTTCTCTCCTTACAACCATCAGTCGGTCTCTCCCGTTTCTCTTAGGCATCAAGTAGTCCAGGAACAGCTGGGGGACTCGGAGACATCAAATCAACTACGCCATTTGGTTCGAGAGCGCCTGGGTCGTAATATCACGCACGATCATGAAATCGCCTCTCTAGCTCCTGCGCCGCAAGTCAACCCAGTTACTCAACTAACCTTTCCTAGCTACGAGCTCGACCCGGCCACGTCGCAGGCTCTAACAAACCTCCTTGCTTCTCAGGACTATCAACACCTTCCTTCCCTGTCTCCCGACGCCTTATTATCTGTCCCTCGCACCGCGCAGACGTTGCCGGGGTATCTGGGTCATGAGGTTCGCCAGTACGCCGCCGCGCCGCATCGCGACACGCTTTTGTCTCCTAGCCATGAGGAATTCCGTTATACACGCGGGCACCCTCAGCAGCAAATTCCACGGTCAATCCCGCTCGCTCGGCTTATGCAACGTCGTTTGTCCTCTGTTCCGGAAGAGGGCCCTGGCCCACTCATTAATAGACGCTCGCCGTCACCGCAGCTTCTGAGGCATGGAGCAGACCGCCCCTATCTCCATCCCCATGCTGAGCACGGGTATCAACACGCAGATATACTTGGGTCCTCGGGCAATTATCCCGCTTCTTATTTGGATTCGGTGTCACACAGTTCGCAGAGCAAAGTTCGTGGTTCCGTTTTTAGTAACAAGAGCTCTAACCCTGGCCCCGCAAATGCTCTGGAGATTCAAGGACGCTACAGGGCAAGGCATGAGGGTAGCTCATCGGAGAAAGATACTACTGCGGGACCTAAAAGGGGTGGTGGTGGTCTGAGGAAGACTCGCGGGCGGCCTCCAAGGATCTATCCCAATTGAGAGCTTCGTTGGATTGAATAGTCCATAAGTTCCTCTAGCTTTGCTGGAATGGTTCTCCGCTCCTTTTTTTGTGCTCTCGTTCTGACTCGCCTTTACTCTCCTGTTTCTGTGTGCGCCCTCTATACCTGGTTTGTGTAATAATCGTGTTCGGTCAATCATATAGCACCCATACACTTGTCCTATTCGGGGAAGTAATCGCTCGTAATTTTATCTTATGTTTCGTGTCGTGAGTCGTACTACCGATCAACATTAAGAGTTCTATACAAGCGTCCCTCTTAGCCGACTCAAGGCTTGACGAAAAGGTCGGTGAACTTATGGGCGGGGAGTTCCCACAATGACTTAGCATCCGAGAGTGTGCCGAGAATCCTGGGCGTAAAATTGAGTAAGGAAGGGACCGCAGTCAATGGGATGCTCACTTCGTCTGATGCGCCTGGTCGAAATGATGTCCGATGTGCCGGCGGAACTTGGCGAGCAAGAGAGGAGTACCTTCCTCACGACGGCGCTTGTGACCGACTGGGTATTCGACCTCGACCTCGTCAAGTACTGTGCCATCGTTCAACTCGACGAGTAGAGCATTTCCAATCGAGCGTTTCTCAGGGTCGTGATAGTCGACGCTGAACCGGTTATCCTCGACGCAGTGAATCTTAGCACGGAGTGCGTCTATGCGTGGGTCAGCAGCGGACTTGTCGGTGCTGTCGAGATGAGCCCAAAGAGTAAGCGGTGGGACAGGCAAGAGAGAAAGTCAACCAACTAGCTCTCCGAATTGAGGTGTCCGTAGATAAGCGGATACGCAACCATGTAGTTGATTGCGTGGCTAGATGTCGATCGGAGCGTGAGCTTCGTCGAGATAGTACATGCTCACGAGTACTCACTCGCGGTCAGCGAAGTTGGCGAGTGGGCCCTGTTTATCGATGATGCGGACCGCAGCCTCTTGGGTGCGGATGCGCACGCTCTTGATGTCATCCGTAGTCTTGCCAAGCGCTTTGAGCCGTTCGTGGACGATGTGAGCGGCCTCGACGGCTGTCTGCGCATGGAACTCGGCTGGGTAGGAAATCTTGAAGAGCACGTTCTCCATCACGTACGAGCCGAACGGGCGCTGGAACTCGAACGGCTTGCCCTTGAAGAGCACATCGTAGAAGCCCCACGTCTTTGCAGTGAGCACCGAGGGAAGGCCCGGCTCGCCCTTCTTGACGAGGTAGGCGAGGTTGACGGCGCGCGAGCACGCGTCACCTGCCGCCCAGGATTTGCGCGAGCCAGTGTTGGGCGCGTGGCGGTAGGTGCGGAGAGATTGGCCGTCCACCCACGCCTGGGAGATGGCGTCGACAGTTTGTTCACGTGAGAGGCCGCTGGAGGACGGCACCGCGTCGTTCATTCAGCGCCCTAAAAGAAAGAGGGTAGGGCGACGACGCTACATACAGAAGCTTGGAGACAACAGCGGTAGACGCGACCTTGACGAGAACGACATGGTCGAGGCCGACGCGATTGAATGAGTTGAGTAGCGCAAGGCCGCCTTGGATCTCGTGCGCTTTGATCATGCCCTCGAGGACGTCCTTAACGGTGACGTGCTGGCCCTGGCGCGCGAGATGGTCCGCGACGGCGAGGATTGCGCCCAGGTTGTCAGACGGGTGGCCCCCTGGAATGGGAGGCTGCCGATCAGTTGGGCAGAAACGTCAGGAATGGTGGGGTAGATCCGGCCGAACGCACATTCTGCAGCGAGGAAACAGTCGTTAAAGTCAAGCCAACGAACGATGGTGCCGATGTTGAATGCCCCGCGGATCGGATCGAGCTGGTAGTTCGTCCCAGGCACCTTGGTTCCTGATGCGGGGGATGAGTGGGTCAGGATGAGTTGCGGGTCAAGTCGAGCTCGACCGAGCAAAAGGGAACCGAGTGCTCTCACCATTGGGGACAACGGTGCCCTCCACTACCGGACCTAGTAGGTTCTGACACTCAGGGAAACGGAGGCCTTCGAGACCACAGCCAATGGTGTCAATAAGACAAAGGCGTGCCGTCTCCCACGCAAGATCCGAGTCAATCTTGAAATCGTGTACATAGTCTGCGATGTCTTGGACGACCTTGTCCGGCTCTGGACGGACGGCGGACTCTCCGTAGTGTGTAGACATGGGGCGCACGGGGAAGGCGGAGGAAGACGAAAGTGGGGTTGAGATTAAGTTCTGACGCCGAGGTGTGGGTGTTCGCCCTGCTGATGAAGAGATAAAGGCAGCCTGGACTCTATGGGCCACAGCAAAGGAACTACGTTGCTCCAACACGTGGAACGATGCTCGAGCCTGTGCGCGCAACATTTTACAGTTGAATAAGTTGGGTTCGTTCGCTGCAGTGGTTCACTTGCTGGCGCCTCACCTAAAGCCGAGGGTATTTAAACGCCAACTATATAAGGCACGCTTTACGTTCCATTCCACGTGCAACTAAAGACAACACCGAGCGCACGCGGTACAGTACATCCTCTAAAAATCAGGAAAACAGTTGACCCAAGTAGCCCAAGTCTGGGTTATTTTTTCTGGAAATATGTTGACATTTTCACCATTTTAGATACGTCAACCTTCTTCAGTGTCTCCACGCCTCGTGACGCTTTTGGTTTTGCCTTGCGTTTCTTGCTGTCACCGTCTTCTTCGACAGCGGATCGCGACTTGGCCATCGGCGCACCTGCAAGTGCAACGGCCATATCTTTGGCCTTTAGTGCCTTGATGTGCGTCTCGAGCGGGGTGAAGCTAAGAAGAACGTGCGAGCCGCAGAACGTAAGTGAAGTGATACACGAAGGATGCAACGACCTGCACGCACTCATATTTTGCGAGCAATGCAGAGTACAAGCTAGGCGCTGTGTATTGTGAGACGAGATCGCACGCCGACCTAGTGCGACCAACTACCAAGCACATGAGGTCAGTTCCGGATGCCAGCTCCCGTTCAATCGGTCACCCACGCTCGAGGAGGTCCTCCTTTCCGTCGTCCATTAGCCCATCTTTGGCGAAGTTGCGAACTAAAGTGCGCGACTTCTCGGCCACTTCGTGCTTTGATAATCGAGTCACTTTCGCTTGCAGATATTCGATTACCTTGACCTCAGAGTAGCGGAACACTTTAAGTTCCGGTGTAATGTCTGCGTTTCGTGTCAAGGCGGTTCTACAGAACTGTACAAGTCGTAGGCTCGCATACCTTGAAAATCGCATACCCTCTTCAAGGCATCGGTAATACAGTCATATCTTGTCAGGGACATTATATCTTCTTGCTGTAGAGTGGTAGAGCCCTGGATGATTTTCGAAGCCGCCTCATCGAAGATATCATCCAAGGGTTGGAAGATACCAGCGGAACCATCAATCTACGGCAAAGTGTAAATGTAGTTCAGAAAGGCCTAGTTCTCGACATACGGGTCTGATCACTTGAAGTATGGGTAGGACAAGGAAGGCAGGGTCGATTGGCGTCATGACAAGTAGTTTGCCATCTGGCAGACTATTAGGTCGGATCAGTACCACAGCAGGGAAACGTTGGACTTACCTGAAACGACTTCACCCTCTGTGAAGAACCATGACCGCGGGTTTGGTGGGGACACGCTCTGCACCTCTAGAATCCCCCACCTTCCACCTGAGCAGCTGCCAGTGGCTGGTTCGGCGAGACGGTAGGGCAAGAACAGCGATGGAACCGCTAATTACAGGCCTCAGAGAGTGGGTCTTGGCTGTGAGCAAGGAAGGGACCTGTTCTAGGATGCGGCAATCGCAGAAAGGACATTGTCGCAAGGCCGTCCGGGCTCACGACGGATCCACTTTCGTGCTTGTTCACTTTTCTTGTGATGGCGTCTACAAAATCTGTGGCCGTGCGACATTTTTTATCATAACTGACTCCGCCAGAGAGTAGTGAGACGTACCGTCTGGCAGGATGCCTATGTGAGTCGTCATTTTGGTCAGCGTTGTGTGGGGAGCGTTGTGTGTGTAGCGATGGTAGATGTGACGAACGCGGTGTGACGAAGTGTGACTGGACGCGTCTGGGACGAGATAAGCAAAAGTTGGTGTTGACTTTGTCGACTAAAACCGTACATGCAGAAAGTTAGGAGGAATAGGAACACAGTTCAGAAGCATCAAATTTGTTTATTAGATGTTGAGTCAGATACACTACAACACTACAACTTGACAAGTAGTGTAAACTTGAAGTCCACCAGCCTGAGCCCAGGACGCTCTAAGCTCCGATTTCTTCGTCCCCCTCCAACCACGGGTAAAAGGAGTATCCGTCCACAGCCACGAAAGAGGCTATGTTCAAACAAGATAATCTCACCAGTGAACATTGTGGGAGCACACAACGGAGGGAGGACTTGGTATGGAAGGTGGGCAGTTTTGGGGAACCATGACGGCTATAGTCGTCAAGGAGGAAAAATCAAGGCCCCCAAGATAGTTTACAAGGCAGCGATGATGAAAACATCGTGCGTGAAGGGGTGCGCTGTAGAATGAACGGAACGGAGAACGTCACCCATCGACGAGAATCCATTATTCCCGTGTGCGGAGCTTTGAACGTGAACACCAGGGAGGAATGTGGATACCTAGAGAAGTGTGATGAGAGACGGCGGGGGGTCAGGATTAGTTATGCATGCGCATAAAATTCCACAAGGGCGTCGGAAGAGCCACAGCAGAGACTGCACACCCACATTTAACTTGAATACTGACCTTAGTAAGCAAGGTGACAAGCCGAACGGAGATCGAAGCTTGTGAGACAAGGAGAAACGATACGGTTGCCGCTCAGCTTGCGATGAAGTACGAAAGAAAGTGCGTAGTGTCTGAAAAGTTGATCACAAGAAAAGGAGACCTCAAATGACGCATGCGGATCGTGCGTATTTGATATTTGGACTTTTGCTTCCGTTGGGATGTAAGTTACACTCCATAAAACTTACTTGGGCTTCCGCCTCTGCATCCTTTGCTTCCGCCTACTCTGCTTCCTGTGTTTGCTTCGTTGTGTGTTCTCATGTCACAATTTGCTCCGTCCTGGTCCTGCCGCAAGTTTAATACATCAATTCGTGTCTCTTTTTGGATTCCATCCTATCCTTCTTCTTAACAATGCTTCTTATATCCTCGGCAACACGCACAGCAAGCTCACTGCCTGCTGGAGGTGGAGAGTAATCCTACCCCACAAACCTGTCCCCGACACTCGTTCACTACCCGAATGTGCACTCAATGCGACTTCGTTCTGACCTCCGCCACATGCCCATCGGAGATAGGTTTGACAGTTGTCGAGGAGCAATATTCCTGTGCTCCCGCAAAGATCAACAGATTTGTTGTCAAGAAGACATGGCATGCGGAGGCACGGGGCTAACATCTTAAAGGTTTTGTCCGCACACAGCATCCGAATCGACACGGCCCCGTTCCCTTTAGTGCAAACTCTTTTCAAATACTGTACCCTCACCTTTGGTAAGTTACAGGCAATTGCCGTGATCAGCCGATCAACACGATTAATACGGTATAGTATGGACCTAAAGTGAAAATGAAATTGTTGCTTCCCCCTGTCCCAGTGTGCGGGACCAGGACACGATAGTTTATATATCCCGCGAAGACAGGACTTGGCTAGACCCCGTCAACATGCCTGACTCCATCCAAAACTCCTACGGGGCAGTTTTTGTAGGGCTACTTCTCAATGTTATGTGAGTTCTACCTTGAGCTCTACCAATATTTTCTCCTGAGCCAGCAAACTTCTAGGCTCACTGGTTTGGAAATCGTGCAAGCGTGAGTTTGAGTAAACGCATACTCCTTTCTCGTCCTAACTTAAATTCTATCCTTGTAGATGGTTATACTGCTGGTAACTAATTCTTGCCTCTGGACGCAACAAACTAATCCATCCCAGGAACTATTGGGATAAAGACAGAAAGGCGTTCAAAATTTTCATCGGGCTCTTGACGTGCGTAATATTGTTAGTCCCAGCTCGTCCAAGTTGCAATCTTTTCTTTAGAGTTATGGATATCTTGTCCACAGCTCTGGGCTCTTATTCAATGTATTGGTGAGACGGCAATACGCACGATCTCCTCTATGTGCTCATAATAGTAGGTACCTAGTTGTGAACTACGGCAATGTCCAAAACTTCGGGTACCGTTTATGGTGAGACAATCTGCTTTGAAACGGCTGGGTCGCTTCTGATCTATTATATTCAGGGCCCTAAACGTTCGTAACTTGAAATATCCTACCTCCATAGTCACTCACGCGATGTCTACCTGATGAAGGTCCAGAGCTTCCTCAATGTACGTTTTTCATCTGGTAATCTGTTGCTTACTGACTGGGCATCACTGCAGGCCATCCCTGGCAGTGCCGTGCAGTTGTTAGTCGTTTGCACTGTGTCTTTAGTATGCGTCTGATGCACCATAGGTATTACACAAGACGAGTTTACCTTGGTAAGTTTGTCCGATTCACTCAGTTACACTTCGAAGCTACAATTTGATATTCTACCAGTGAGCCAAAGTATCATCTGGCCGATCATCATAGTATGTTATCAAGTTGACTGACAGAAGCACCTCTAAATGTAGAGTCGCAGGTGCCATTAATCCTTGGCGGTACTCGTGAGTGCTCTTGTTATCCCTCCAGATGATACATTTATAATCGTCTTGCTTTGCATCCTTTGTAGTCGTCGGATTTTGTGAGTTGCTGCTTTGCCTTCACTGTCTTGAATTAATCTTCGCATTTCAGCCCTATCTGGAATGACGTATGGGTAGTTCCTTAGGTGTTTATCAAGTAATTGAAACCCATCATTAGGTTCTCTGTAAATGAAAACTCCCAGGTTCATATCATTCCTGTAAGTTTGAACTTGCACCACATTCACGCACGCTAACGGCTTGATAGTGGTTTCCGTTCGTCTGGATGGGCACCCTCGTCTTGGCAGACATCTTGATTACTGTGTCGATGAGCTGGACTCTCTACCACAAGAGGACCGGGTTCGCGAGGTGAGCTCGTCCTTGTGACTTCGATGCCACAGACTCGCATACGTTCAATCACAGAACTGATTCCATGATCATGACCTTGATGGCTTACACCATTAACACGGGTTTCCTGTTGAGGTGTGTTCCTCGTGTACATTGATCAATGACCTAAAACCAACTTGAGCAGTACGCTTGGGACTGCCATGATTATCAGCGTAAGAGATTTCCCGTTGCAATCTTTCCCTTTGTGAGGTTTTCTTATGCTATAATCAGTTCCTGGTCGCACCCTCCACTCAGATCTGGGTTGCAATTTTTTTGGTGATGGGTAAATGTATGTTTAAAATAGTGTCAAGCAGTGACAATCAACTCACCTTATCGTACAGGCTATATGAACTCTTTGTATGCCATGTGAGGAGTTGGTTATCTTGGGTTCGACTTCTAACCCAATTCACTTTCAGGTTGAACACCCGGGATTACGTGCGTGACCGATCAACCACAGAAAACGTATGCACCACGTACCGTCTGTCTTCAATCCGACTTGAGCCACCGAGTGAGGCCTACGGGTCTAAATCCAGAAAACCTGACATTGTCACTGTGCACCGTTCGACTACATCGGATCCTGCGAGCAAATCTAGCCACTCTAACTTATAGGACCTACTTTCGAAGATCCAAAACTGGTATGATGCTTGCACCTACTCGCGACTTTCAGATTGACACCTAGTTCCAAGAGGGTTGCAGGGTTGTTGCGAGGTATTGGTGATACGTTGAGAACGTCGACAATGGCGGACCACACATTTCACCTTCGCCCACGTGCTCACACTCACCCGCCTCTCCTATCCACACTTTCGTGGATCGGCTGGCTGAAAACGGTCCAGTTCTTGCCTTGAGCATCCACGCTACACTGAATCCAGCGAAAGTGGCAAAAGTTCAACTTGACTTATTCGATCCTTTACAAGCTTTACTATATCAGCTTCTTATGACGGAGTAGACCATCGTCCCTTTGCCACATCGCCTGTATAATAAAGCTCTCGTATGTTATTACTGTACTACTACTCTATTGCAACTTCTCGCTTACGCCTGCTCAATCATCTATGCGTATGACTTTACCTTGAAACGTGGTGGGTGAACACTGAACAGAAAAGCAAAATTGAAGCGAATACGGCGTCTTACTTTTCATGAAGGCCTGAAGGGACTTCCCGCAAAGCTGGTTTACTGAATGAAGATAACGAATGAAGTGAAGTCTGAGATCTGAGTTGTGAGGGGGAATGTTTGGCAACATCAAAGTGACACCTTCGCCAACTAGCTGCATCGTTGTTCCAGGTGGTGACGACGTCTGACGCCCTTCTGGCTTCTCAACATTTTTTCCCCGTTGCATCGAATCGAGTCATCGACTATTCGCGTGTCCGCTCTGACCAGGTCATAAGGCTATCCAATATTGTTGTCGCGCGCTGCGTCTCTGTGTGTTCTCCCTCAGACTCACACCTGAACGGCTACAAGCAGGGCCCTTCGGTCAGCAGCGTGTCTTCCTCATCTCATTCACCCCCGTGGATTCCGCCTCCAGTCCCATGTCTCCACCTTTTCCTTCGGGACCTTCCACGTACGAAGAGCTGATGGAAGCCCTGCGACGTACACATAATCAATACCTGTCTACGATCGCAGCGTTCATCGGACACGGACACGGACACTCGCGGTCATCACACACTACAAGTACCAGTCATATGCATGAGCTCGTACGGGAGATTGTGGAGATTGTATGCAGGCTCTTGGTTGTGGTAGAAGCTGTCTTGCATCACCCTACAGTCCCTGTTCACAAGGCGGCCAATCTCAACTCAGCCAAGGATGGTCTATGCAATGTGATAAGTAGCCTCGCGGAGTCCGTGCACCTTTTGACCGGCAGCCACCCTCCCAACATGACCGAGGAGCAAGAAAAGGTGGCTTTGATTCGCTGTGTGACTGATTCGCTTAGGGCTGGCGCTGATTGCGTGATGGCCGTGAAGATGTGTCTGAATCGTTCAACTGGCGAACAGCCGTTCGTCATTGAGCGACCCGGGGCCTTCGACGAGTATTCTACTCCCTCACGTTCTGTGGACCAAGCTGTCCGTTCGCGCCTCCAACGAACCATTAGTTGGAACGGAACAGATCAAGTTGCAGGGGACTTGTCTGGTGAGGGAGGTTGATGGGCAGACGTGCGCATTCCATCTGTGTCGTAACTCCGTTCATTGACCAACACCTCCTTCCGCAGGAAGACATCCAGACGATCTTGTGACCCGAGGTCGTTCGCCGCATCGGCACCATTTGCAACTCCAGTCTGCTCGCCGGGCTTATTACGAAGCCAACTGCGACACCGGCGATGACAACGCCGATACTGACGACAACAGCCATGGCGGAGGGACAGTGTAGTAGTGGGGGCAACCACACGGCAACCATGCAACCACTCCAATGACCACACGGTGACAATGGCGTTTTGTATGTAGATAGTCTTGCTTCTGTAATTCAAACTTTTGCTTTTGCCACTGAATATAACTTGGGCTACTTGGTCCCGTCTAAGTCTCATAAATCATTGCAAAATCCTGTAACGTGAACATTTGCTGATGAAGGCGCCACGCCCTGTGACGGAGAGGTCTGCTCGGCGGAACGCCACGTGTGGATTTGACGTGTTCATCTCGTGCAGTCGCGCTAAGTCATGCAGAATCAGGTTTTGGTAGACAAGCAAAACATAACAAACAAATAGTACAAAGTTGGCAGAGGTCGTATTATGAGCAGTACAGTGGTATAACAGTCCCCTAGATCAAAAACAAGACTGCTCTGCTATCCATCATCGTCATTGTACAAGCCACGACTAGGCCCACCGTGCCCAGTACCATGGTGCTGAGGCCCACACGTACACCCGGCAGTGCCACGTTCGCACCGGGGCTACCAGCCGCAGACCAATCTCGCCACGCAGATTGGAGCATCAGCGTAAAGGCTTGGCCTTCAGGGCTCTGCGCGCCTTCGACACCAATGTTAAGGGGGTTGACGACAGGCGCGAGCCAGCCGTCAACTGTAAAGTGTGGCGTGTTTGCGAATGCGTTCGATGCAGTAGCCGCCGAACTTGGCGCCGACTTGGTAGAAGTGCTCGAGGTGAGCGGTGTTGAGAGCGTCGACGAGGACGTCGACGAGGACGTGACCACAGAGGCGCCAGATGGGGTGGCAGACGTGCCATTCGCGGCAAAGAGTGCCGCACGCGTAAGCTCCGCTTTCTGGACAAACCTCTTATTGCCAGTGAGAAGCGCGAGGCGGTAGACGGTCGCAGCAAGCAGCGCGCTGCTCGATGCGTCGTCGAAATTGCTATTGAAGTTCTCATCTGCGTAATTCTTAAATAGACCATTGGCTTGCTGTGGACGGGCATGCACACGCATTAGGAGATAAATTATGCAAGTGGCTGAGGGTGACGCACGAGGTGAGGGTACATCGCGGTATGAATCTCCGTAACCCAGTTGCCAAGATCCTCGATCTGATTTTTAAAGTTTCGAGAAAAGGGCGAACTCTTGAGTGTCCCAAGTACGCGCAACATCCCTGCTGCCGCCCATGCATTGCCTGAATTTACCCACATTTATCATCTTGTCTGTGTGCGTGATATGCTACTACGCACCGGTTGACCAGTGTCCCGGATCCGTACCATTTGAACCCAGGACGATGTGCCGCCATAATCCGCCAGCCGACTCGTCGCGCAGGTAGTTGCGGTACAGTTGAACCTATTCGCTTGCCGTTCGGGTTACTGATCGTCCAAGACGAGATCAGGGAATATAAACGCACTTGCTCGTATGCTTCTTGTAGCATCGACTGGTTTCCTGTGGTTATACCATAATATGCGAGGAAGGGGGGTACCATGTACACCGAGTCGCTCCTGTTGCAACGGGCGACGTATTGAGTAACCAAAATGTACAGCAACGGGTCAAAAGGTAGCTAGTTGGAAGCGTACCAGAGCTGCAGCTGCGAAACAACATGTGAGATGGCACCGTCTTGGGTCTTCGGTATCGCAGGGCCAAGTAGATATTGGACCTGGGCCGTGGCCGCGGCGCCGTAGTACTCGCCGCCGAGACTAGTCCAGTTGGCAATCAAGACGGCTACTCCGATACTAGCAGGGTCTCCCGCGCTGGCATCCCCTAGTACGAGGGGTTGGCCGGTGCCGTTACTCGGTGGAGGGGGCAATGCAGCGACAGCGTTGCGTGCGATTGTGAAGACATCGGCAAGTGTTGCATTCAAGGAAGAATCTAGAGACGAGGGAGGAGGGAGGCGAATGGAGGGGGTGAGCACAGAGTAGGAGGGAGCAGAGAGCTCGAGGAGAGCTTGGGCGCGGGTGCCGAGCTCCCAACTGATGGGGAGTGTCGAATGAGACAAAAATAAATCAGACTACGGGGTGGGGGAACAGCTGACCTTTGTGTCGCACCCTCTGCAAGGCGTTGTTGCACAGTTTCGATTTGCTGGCTCGTGAGACCCTGCGCGGCCACACAGACTGGAAGCAGAGCGGCCGAGAGGGCAATCCAAGAGATGTACATGAGGTGTGGTCAATGATCAAGAGAGCACGAGGTCCAGTGGGGCGTATCCACCCGCAGGATTTCTTGGTCTACAGACGGTCTAAATTTAGCATATTGATTGGAGTGTTGCATATCCACTTTTTGTGGGCCACTGGCACTGCGAATAGTAAGAGAAACTCGGTTCCAGACTGCCATTTTCACACAGCTGTCAGTCATAGAAAGCGAATTATGTACGACTAGGAGTAGGTTCCAATAGCCGGCCCTTGTACACCCAACAGGTTGTGGCTAGAGGTCGTCGAGATTGAGATTAACCTAAGACCAAGCCTATGACAGAATCCGTTGAGCCGGTGGAGCCAAGGGTGGCTGTGCCATTTTGCGCCACACTGCCCTTGGTCAGCCGAACCGCCCTGGCCCGCCAACACCATCTTCTCATTTCATCAGCCTGAGTGTCATGGTCCGTCTTATCACACACAACCTCCTCGCCTGCCATGCGAAAGGCTGTACGACGAACAACTTTCCTCTCAAGTTCAGCAATGTAAAGCTCGCACTGCGCGAGGCCGATTTCAATCCCGACTTTCTTCGCGGTTTCCTTCCTAGAATCGAGTGGGACGCGCTTGTTCAATCTTCTCGTGAGGTAAATAAATAAAAATCAAATCATCAAATCAATCGACTCTGTATTGTAAGATAGGAGATATGTCGCTACCGTTCGAGCGGCCAGAAATGCTCGACGATGAGCTCTTGAAGCAGTTACACCACGTGCTCCTCGAGGTCTGTGTCAATTTCCATCGCATCCTGCTCTCCATCTCTTTCTAACTATACACGCACAGACTCACGTCGACGAAGGCTCCATGACCTGCCCCAACTGTGGGCACGTCTACCCCATTTCTAATGGAATTCCGAACATGGTACGCGGGCGCTGCCCTGTTCACCAAAATGTGTCATTTATCTGATTCCCCCCCTTAGCTGTTAGCAGAACATGAGATAGGGTAGCATTTCTCCTGTCTATCTGTCTTTCACCACATGATATCATGATGATACATGGATCTCGGGTTATACCCTCTTGGATCGCCGAGAGGGTGTCCTGCGTATGAACCGACAGATAAGCAAGAGTGTAAACAATCAGAGTTGGGGAACTCACTCGTGAACCTCGATGCGAACACTGGGTCGACTAAGCACCGACGGGGCTCGGCGATGGTCGCGGTGATGCGTGCCTGTGTATACAGAGCCCGCCTTCATGGCATTTCCGTCCTTGTCAGTGGTCGCCGAAATGCGGCGCACGCGACGCTCGGGCTGCTTTCCTTTGGATATGGCTGACCGCAGAGGCGGCTCTTCCTCTTCAGGAGGGGGGATTAAGCGTGGTGGGGGACTCGGCGCTGATCTGCGGTTCGGTCCCCCGACGGTGATCGCGACGGGTTGTGGGGGTGGGAGAAGCGGTACGGAGGAGGATGGGCCCGCTACCTGCGAGGCAGACGCATGGATCGACGCGACCTCCTGGCGATGTCGCTCGTTGTTCGCTGCAGAAGGGCGGAGGGGCAAAACATCGTGAGAAAGCGCGTAACCGCGTGGGTAACAACAGACCTTCGAGGAGCCTCAAGTCCGCCTCACGGTGGAAACTCTGCATGAGCGCAGAATACCGCTTGACCTGCCACCCCATCTGAGCGGCACGGGCCTTGTTCCCCTGCACTTGCGCCCACTGCTTCTCTTCCTTGAACCTGCGACGCTCGCTGTCCGCCATGCTCGCCTTCTTGCGCAGCGCGGCGACCTCGCGCTCGAGAGGGGTCATGGTGTGATTGGGGTCAATCCAGTCGGACAGTGAATCCCACGTGTTCGTTGTATTCGTGATGGCTGTCGTGACGGACGGTTCGGCCTCGAGGAATGCGCGTCGACGGCGGTTGTGATCGCGCATGCGGTCGTCGCCGTACGGGGTGCGGAGCTGCACCAGACGACGTCGGCGTGGGTAGTCGGAGACGACGGAACCTTCATAGTAGGCATCCTCCGGGTCTCCATCTTCTAAAACTTGGGAGAGAATGTCGGTGAACAAGACGCCAACGGCAACGCCAAGGAGGGTGCATGCACAACCGGCGGCATCATATGTGACAACGAAGTTGACAAGGAGACGAGCGCCAATGCCGAAGCCCACAGGGAGGGTGATATTGGGAAATTCCATGAGGACGTGATATAGGGCTACGCCCTGCAAAAGGCCGCTGAGTACATGATCCTCGATGCTGGGAGCACGAAAAGAAAAGAATTTGTTGTACGCTATCCGTGCTCCAAGGCCAAGCAAAAGGGAAACAGCAGTCGTTAACTGGGGCATGTACTTAACAAAGCCAGCGATAAGTGACACCTTTACAGCTAACAATGAAATCAACTTTGGCTATTAGTCACGTGACCGAGTCTTAATTAATGAGCGAAGCGAAGACGCGAGAAATGAGCCAGATCACCTGGGTCTAGGGACCACAAAAATTAATTTACGGAATCGGCTCAGGCTGCGTTGGGGAAATTGGAGGAACGGAGGCACGACAGTAAAGTCAGCCATTGGGTGAATAAATACCTCATTGTGGAGCAAGTTGTGGAGAGTCCATGAGAATCTCGCCGGTTAAGGAATTCCATATCAGAAGTGCTCGAAATTGTGCAGGACTGTTGTGAGACAAATTAAAGGCATACGCTTGCACGCGTGCATGCATGCGTGTACCTTCTTTTTTACGATAACGAATACAGTACTGTAGGGAAGTCCCAGCCGGATTCCGAGTCCACACTTCACCATTAACAGTAGCCTAGCCACAAGCACCCGTTTCTAAATTTGTTTGTTGGTAGCTACGGGTGTAATTGTCGCAGTGGTTGCTGTCACTCGTATCGGACACATGAAAGACTTGGAAATAATTTTAGCAGTACAGGTATCAGCCCAAGGCTGGTGTCACCAGTGGAAGAATACCTCGCACAGATGTCAGTATAGGAGGCCATGTGAAATTGTGTGCACGCTGTGACGACATCATCCTACAGCATTGCCTCCAAAAAGAGAGGAGCGACCATAACGACCAATCGACGCCTTCGAACTGTTGGTGCGGACATGGGGAATGAACCAATGATAAAGTTCCCTTTCTTGGACCTCGGTTCGAAGTATAGTAGAGTTGGTTAATCGTCAGTGTCAACATAATTTGCCATTGGATCGTCCATTCGACTCCTTTCACGGCGATATCGTTCTGTAATGGATAATGTTGAGACTTGGCTCGGGTGTGTTACGTTAACAAACTGGAGGCACGTACCAAGGTCATCCTCCGAGACGTCAAACTTCTTACTCTCGAGTACCTCCTCGCCCTTCGTCTTTTTGCTAAATCGGTCGTCACCCTCGTTTACCCTCGACTTGCGCTTGCGCTCCTCGGCTAGATTGTTCTGCTCCGCCTCAACGTCGACATCTCCCCTCCTTTGTTTCCCTTTGTCTCCACCCGCTCCAGCAGATAGCTTCAAGCTCAATTCTTCCGGGGGTGGACCGCCCACGAGTAGATTTTGCGCGCTCGACGCTGCAGCAGCCTGCTTCCCCGCGTCACCAGTGCAGTATGAAATATGCACGGTGGAGTGACAGCATGCATAGCCCCATGAACTTGACCCTGCATCGAACCACGACCCCCACACCGACGTGTGATTATTGAGATACACTGTGAAGAGTGTTCAGGCGTTAAAGTAGATGAACACGTAGACGCAACACGAACCATCTTCTGGATATTTTGACCTCGCTTTCGCTCGCTCCTTCCCATGGATAACTTGACCAGCCCTAGAGTACTCCACATACTCTTCTGTCTGGCCCAGCCGCAACTCTTTTGGGGCAGTCTCCAAGTACTCGGCTCCCCCGTACTTGGCGAGAACGCTGACCTTCGATGAGTCACGGAGTTCTTCTTTCTTCTCTTTGTATGCTTCGTGAAGAAGTTGGCCTTGAGTTGGATTCGCATTCAGGTGAACGTCGTTCCCACGAGCCGCCGACTGCCATGCAAAAAGTTGCAATTCTTGCACTTCTGGAGCCTCCCCAGAGTACCGTAAGAAATTGTCACCGGCAAAGCCCGCCTTCATCCAAATCCACGTTAGTGTCCTGAATCTAAGTTAGATTGCCAAACGGCTGCACGTACCTCTTCTGGGGGAACGTTCTGTAACGGATTATCACGCATGGAACGCGTCTTGGGGTCATAGTAGGCACTCGATGGGTCCAAGTTGATGAGGTACTTTGCGGTGTCCTCCCGAATACGCAGGTTCCGCACCGTGATTCGCGTCTTCGTGTCCATCTTTTGCCCAACTGCATCTGCCGCGTCGGCATATTTGTCCTCGTCCGCGTCCTCCTCATCGCTAGAACCAAAGTCTGGGTCGCCCTCTTTTCCATCGACCTTGCCTGCCTTGGCCACCTTGCGCACAGCAGCCATGTCCGTCGTCGTTTGTTTGTCGATTTCCTCCTCGCGGAGGCGCTGCCGCTCAGCCTCGATTGCCTCGTACTCCTCGTATATTTTCTTGTGTTCAGCGGGGTCGTACCCGTTCCATCGATCACGTTTCGCGTCATACCCAGCTTCTATGTCCTGTATGACTTCGTCCCGTGCGATGTTCCTATTGGTGTACTTTGCGCCCTTTTTACGTGGTCGCTCGAGGCAGTCCTGTCGCTGGTGTGTCATCGCACCGCAATTCTCGCATGCGCCCTTTCGATACTTCTTCGCAGCAGGTGCGGCTGTGACATTTCTGTCGTACCATTGGTCGAGTTTGTTGGAAGAGCGGTCGTCTGCAGGTCGACGTTGGTGGCTGAGGGAGGGTGCGCCAGTGTCAAGGTACCATGGTGCCTGCGAGATGTACTCTGCAATGTATGGTGAGAAAGCTCAGAAGACAATGAAACCAATTGGTTCTTACGTGGAATATGGGGATTGATGGGCTTGCCCTCCTCATCGAGAGCGGCGGGAGCTGTACCAGCTTTCCGAGCAGCATCCAGGTCCTTCTGGCGGCGAAATTCCTCCCGAGAGAGCTTACCGACAGCTGCGGCATAAATATCAGGGCGTTACATACAGAAACCAATCAAAGTCACTTACCGCTTGAAGACGCCATTGCTACCAATGATAAAGTCAAGTTTGACTTGGCCAAAGTCACAAGTTCGGCGGTTGAGGCTGGCTTATGTAAACATATTATGACCAAGCGCGTTCCGTTCCTGCCGAGTGCTGCCGTGCATCCACCATTAGATTCAAAAAGCCATTGAAATTATCATCGAGCAGAGGCAATACTAGCAATCACAAAGTATGTGTACATGCGTACAGCCAGGCATTCAGAGTGTTATAGTGTAGTGGAATAGAAGAATGGTGCTAGTAAGGTTAAACAAAGACGTGACACGAAGAGCAAAAGCAGAAATGGAATCGAAGAGTGAGAACAGTAAGGGAAAAGTATCGTGCAGTGATGGTCACCGATGTGGCTTGCCGTTTGTTCTGACCGATGTTGAAGGCGCTGTACCATTGCCGTTACCGACTGGCTTGCCATTCGAGCTCAACCGCGGTTTTTTCGGTACGTTTGCATCACCAGCTTCTTTGATCACCATCTTGGCGTGAATCTCTTCGAGCTTAGCGGCCCTGACCTTCTTAGGCCAGAATAACGTGACGAATCTAATGACTCAATATTAGGTTTGCTCGTTAGAGGTCGTTGGCGTACGCACGTCCAGAGGTGCCTTCTCCATCTATCGCGGTCTTCGCCTGCGGCTTGCTTGGTGTCTAGGACCATTTCTATGCGGCGACCGATGGCAGCCAGAGACTCCTTCAGAATGGCGACTTTGTCGTCCCGCGGCATGTCCCCGCCACTCAACTTCAATTGTTTCTGCGAGCGCGCTCAACAGACCACGCGCTGCTATCGAAAGAAGGACTTACCAGCTGCTTCTTGACAGGGCGAAGTTCCTCCTTGGTGGAAGCTTCATCCATCGAAGGGCTACCGAGACTGGGTTGTTACTCCAACATTACCACGAGGGAAGACGCACTCACCATTCATCTGACGACTCTGAGTCAGTAAAGGTCGGCGTTGGTCGACGTTTCCGCTTCCGCGCGTTCGTATCCTCGACCGAGGCAACAGCCTCACTCTCCGCACGCCGCTTGTTGCTTCCACTGTAGGAGGACGAGGCAACAGGTGGTGGCGATGCGGAAGGCCTCAACTGTCCTTTTGTTCGGAGTGAAGTCTCGTATAAACGGAGCTTCTCTTCGTGATCCCGTAGGAGGCCCAAAAGATAGTCGCCACGTCGCACTAGGTGGATCGCGTTCGGGATGGGTTTAGTTGACGCGTCCTCACCCTTCTTACCCTCCTCTAAGAAGAATTTGTCCGATAAACCGAGCTTTGGATCCTTGGCAATAACTTCCCAGTTACCGAAGCCATAGAGGTATGCACCGACGAGCAACATGGAGTCCTCTTGCGGTCCCCATCGACCGGACCAATTGAGCGTGGGGCGAATGTTGTCCACCGGGATGGTCCACGTGTACATCTCTTCTGGGCTGAGCAGGCTGAGGATATTGAAAAGAATGTGTAAGTCCCTTGTTCGAGAGAGGACAGTCTCGGCGTTGATATTCCCGACGTTTCTGTATGTCACCAGGACTGCCTTGCTTTTCTGGGCAGTGGTCAGGGTCTCTCCGGCGGCCACGCGAGTTTGTTTCTGTGTATTGTTCTCGTCAACAGCGCTCGCACAAAGTTCAACGATGTCGTCGGCGACGTCGATGATCATCCCTTTGTTTTTGTCCTGGAGCTTTGCGTCGCCGACCTTGATAAATTGTTAGAAGCGCGCATAGTTGCAAACGGATGCCACCCACAATGATATCGTATCGCTGCCGAATGTCGCCCCACTTTTGCATGCTGCGGATGAGAACGCGGACGTCGCGCTCTTTGAGCTCCATCGCTTTTTGACTGGCACTCTTCCGGGTGGGAGCTGGACCTTTCGGCTTCTTGTTGGCAGAGGCAGACATGGGTTGATCTACATCCATGCCCTCGTAAGATACCGGTGCATGTGACCGCTTCCTGTCCTTGGTATCCAGCGCAGCAAGCTCCTCCGCTTTTCGCTGGTCCTCCTCGCGCTCAACCTTTTGACGCTCATCGAGAGGGATAATCTCCTCCCAGCTTATTTCGGTCTTGACATCACTGACAGACGCAACGGACGCGAGGAAGCCTTCGCCACCGAGCGATGCGCCACCGTCTCCGCCTGTAATGGTTTCGTGGTCCTCGGCACGGTTGAGGATATCGTCGAGATCCATTTCATCAAGCTTCTTGTCCTGCTGTGTGTTATCTTTGTCGAACCTAAGACCCAAAATGTCGATATCACCAGAGAGCTAGCAGAGAGTGGAGAGACGTACAGTTTCTGGGCGCCGTACTTGAGCACAGCTGTGAGCTCCTCCCTGCTGAGATTGTCCGGTTTTGTGACATCCTTGCCATTGCCCGTCTTGCCACTAAGATGAGCTTGGGATGTGTCCATCTGATGGATGACTGTGGCAGGGTGGCAAAATTCGTCAGCCACAGCTTTGTTTCGTTTAAGACACACTTGTGCACTCACTGGCGTACTCAAGAACCATTTTCTTTTTGGCCCGCTCCAGAACGTCTTCCTCCATTGTCTCTTTGCTCACAAAGCGGTACACACTGACATGTGACTTTTGGCCAATTCGATGGGCACGCGCCATGGCCTGCAAATCATTTTGCGGGTTCCAGTCGCTCTGCAAACATCAACTCGATTTCGTCTTCCACGTCAAGACAACAAGTGTGAACTCACGTCGAAGATAATCACCGTGTCCGCTGTCTCCAGGTTGATGCCGAGACCGCCAGCACGTGTTGAAAGTAAGAAGACAAAGTCAGGAGAACCTGGCGCATTAAAGTGGGCGATAGACTTCTTCCGCGCGTCCGACGACACCATCCCATCTAACCGCTGATGGAGATAATTCCGGAAGGACAAATAATCGCTGAGGATATCCAGCATGCGGACCATTTGACTGAATATAAGCACGCGATGGCCGTCACTGCGCAAACGAGCGAGTAATTTGTCAAGTAGCACCATCTTTCCACTGTTCATGACCAAGCCCTTCAGGGTCTCCTCGGCAGAGTCTGTCTTCATTTCAGCGCCGTCGAAGAGGAACGGGTGATTGGCAGCTTTCTTGAGCTCCATAGCTGTATGAACGTCATCAGCGCAGAACTGCAATGTATGTGCATTGTCTCTAACCGATATTCAAGAGACTGATGTTGCTGTTTCCGCTCGCACTTTTCTGAAGTGCCTGAAAATTCTTGGTCAGGATGTTCTTGTAGTAGTGTGTCTGCATGGCACTCAATTCCACGCGCAAGATGCGTTCGCTTTTTGTTGGAAGTGATTTAAGCACATCGCGCTTGAGCCTTCTGAGCATCAAAGATTCAAGCTGGGCATGCAACTCTTTGATTTTAGATTCGTGGTCCACATCGTTCAGGTCGAACTCGCTGGTTAGTGCGACTGAGTGCGACATCGTAAGCAACGAGGAAGGTAAACGTAAGAAAGAAACTTGCATTTTTCCGGCATGAGGAAGTGCATGAGTGATAGGAGCTCTATGCCACATTAGCAACTGCTACAATTATCCTTTTCTGTGGACAACGAACCTTTCACATTATTCTGGAGTGGCGTCCCTGTGATCAGGAGCTTTGACGCAGCCGAGAACGCCCGCAATGCTTCATATAATTGACTCTCCGAATTCTTGAGGCGATGGGCCTTAAATAGGGAGTAAGCGAAAAATAGAAAAGGAAAACCGCTCCAGAACGAGTTGTACGTACCTCATCCACAGCTAGCACTTGCCACTTGATGTCGCCGAGCTCCTTCGAGTCGCGAAGCGTGAGCTCATAAGTGGTCAAAAGCACATTCAACTTGAGCTTCTTATTGGAGGGTCCGAACTCATATTTGCGAATGACCTCGCGCGCTGGAGCGGTGCCAATGTAAGTGATGACGTTAAGATCTGGCGCCCAAGTTTGAAACTGCGACTGCCACGCAGTGATGGTTGAGAGTGGCACAATCACCAGGTAAGGTCCGTACTGATGCAATTGGTGGAAAAGGTAGGACAGAAACGAAACAGTTTGCACGGTCTTGAAAAAAGCGTCAATCCACAAAGCACTTGATCGCCTTACGAAGCCAGGGCGTACCTTCCCGAGACCCATTTCATCTGCTAAAATGCCATTCTCACCCTTACTCCATAAGTACGCCAACCAATTCAGTCCCGTTAGCTGGAAGTCCTTCAACTGACCCCCGGTCGAGACGATATATTCAGGGTCTTCAGTGATCTTCTCGAAAGTTGGGCGTTGAGTGCGGACGTATGCTACACTCTTGTACGGGAACTTAGCCTCAGCCTCCCGATGGCGATAGTCCTCAAGTTCCTCCTTCGCGATTGGACGGATTTCTTCCAGGGGTTCCCATGTGCAGTGTTCGTAATTGAGGCCGTTCCACTTGCAGAAATACTCAATCTCGCCTTTGGGGCCATCACGGTGCGAAACCACACGCTCAACGGTCTTGTATAGCTCGAGGTCTTGTTTCTCGCGTTCCTTATCCAGGAGGAGCGTTTCTCGTTCCTCTGAGGTAAGTCCCGGTGCTGCGAGACGTGCTTGATAAGCTTTGAACGCTTTGATGTAGTTGTCGACCCGCTTGAGCCCTTTGTACCGTTTAAGGAACTCGTATGTCTCGTCCGTGTTCCGCAAATGGGAGAACCCCTTCCACTTGATATGGAAGCGCTGGAATTGCAAGTATGACGCACAGGTCTTGGGCAGAGTGGAGCTTGGACTTACGATGTTTTCGTACCAAAGGTCTTCATGGTCGTCCTCGTGTCCCTCGTCTCTGGCATGCCCAAGGACAGCTTCAATCTCGTCATTCTCTTTCTCTTGAGCGTTAGGGTCGATATAATAACCTGGGTGGGGCTCATCGAATTGCTCAAAGTCCTCAACATCATCGGCATAGTTGAGTACTCTGATGCCTCTGGTAGAGGACCGCAACTCGTCACCCGACACACGCGGTTTCTTCTTCTTTTTGGATCGAGCGCCGTACTCTGAATCCGAGTCTGAAGAAGCTGGTCTGGACGGCACTGAAATACGGGTCTTAGAGGCATGAGAAATGGATGTGTGGCTGGGCCTACCTTTGGGCTTGGACAACACCTTTTTTTTCTTGAGTATCTTCTTCCTGCCGCTGCTGCTTCCGCCACCGTATTCTTCGTCGCCGTAAGAGCCGTCCTCATCATCGTCCTCATCTGGAGTGACATCATAACCCTGGGCTTATTTAGTTGATGTGAAAGTGTAGACCGAAAAGGAACATACATAGTCGTCATCTCGCATAACCTGAACATATATAAATATGAGAAGTGAATTTCAGGCGCCAGCACTTAACCACTACCACGAACCTGTCTTGCAATGAGACGGGAAGGGGACGCAACTAGGTTTCTGTCCACTGGGACTCGTTCAGGATCCTCGATGTAGTCACCATCCGCGTCAATATCAGCATCGGCATCGGCATCAGCATCTCTTGCGTCGTCGTCGGAGTCGACCTGCATGTTATCGGACTCGTCTCCATTGAAATGAGTACTCTGGGGTACCGGGGACGGCGCTAAGGAGGTATCCGCAGGTGTGTCTAAGTCGTCGCCTAAAAACATGTTTCGGCGATGTTGGGGTTCAGACGTCGGGGACGGGGGAGAGGGGCTAATTAGCGGTGAGGGGAAGGAGGAGTAAGGGGGAGAAGGACAGTTGGCTCGGGCGTCAGTGTCGGCAGAGGGCAGTCCGAGTTGATTCACACGCGTGGCCATCGCTACGGGCAACGCCGGCCAGTGTTTGTTCGTCACCGCCCGTGACGAACTCCGATAAAGGCGTCCTGGGCACAATTTTTGCTCCCTGAATACTGTACCCGCGAATACGGATCTGTCTCACTCCTTCGAGACAGTAGCGAGGTCCCCATCGCTCTCCATTCTCTGTCCATAATTTTTTTTTGTTTTTATTCCTTTTTCTTCCCCAGTCGAAACACAAGGTTCATGGGGCCGTGCGCTTGTTGTCGTTCTCGCCGACGGAGCCATCATCAGCGCGTGTGGTCAGCACGTTGTGACATCGCCCCGGTTCTTATACAGTATATCTATTCTTCCACGCCGGACGGCGTCCCGGCTCGCTTCGTGATGCCTGTCGTCAGTGCCGCCGGAAATGGTTGGCATAGCCCAACTGCCGCAACAGGTGCGGCCCTCCGCCACGGCATCCCATCAATTATTCGCTAAACAGGTCGTGCCACCTGGCGACTCCGTCTTCGTCGCAACCATGCCGGCGAGCGTGTGACGATCACCGTTGTCCTCACCCTGTCTTGGACGTACGACGTCGCCACGGTCTCAGTATGGTAACTCCAGCTGATCAATTTGTATTTTATGATACCCTGCACAACTCCACGCAGAATATGGGTGGTATTGACGAGAAGACCGTGATAGACGACGGCGATCGTTGGGCACTAATAGGCACGAGGCGAGGCACGTGTGTCGGGGTTTGATGGGGTCTGGGCGAGCACGGCGGTGGGCGAGACGCTGCCTCCATGGACCGTTCATGCCATCTGTCCCTCATCATCGACCTGTCACCTTCACAGTGGCTTTTGTCCGCACAGCCCACAAATCCCCACCCTCTGTCATTTCAGACATTTCTCTCGCTGGTCTTGACCTTCCTGAACTCTCACATCGCGGCCAAACATGAAAACACATTGGCGGTCTTTGGTGCACTCCCTGGGAAGAGGTGTGCTCATCGATAATGCGGGAAGATCTAGTCGTTAAACATAGACGTAGCACCATGCTCTATTCGTCCCTAGATGCTGCCCCGTCAAACACCAATGACCCACCTGCTGATGCTAATTCTTATCGCCCGTTCAAGTTTGTGAACACTGTTGTCACCAATAACATACAAAAGGAGCTAGATCTCCTCGAGGGGTTAACAGAAGAACGTGCGTTAAGGATAACATCCTCTTCGTTCTCTCTATTGATAGTCTTGTAGCACCTGTTACGTTGGTAGGAGCTCTGACAAAGGCTCTGTGTTGTAAGCCCCTCAGCCTCTCGCCGGGCGTATCGTAACACCGGACTAGATATCAACCGTTTGGCCCATCCGCCACCTGGAAGCGTGGCTACTGAAGCAGCGACCGAAATTGATCCCCGCATCCTCATTCTTTCCGTTTCACCCGACCTGTCTGCATCGTACATTCCCGTAATGAACTCGATTTTCGCTGCCCAAAAATTGGTGCGTTGTTGAGTTCGGGAGAATTACTTACTGGAGATACTGATGGGCCGTAACTAGAGAGTCACCATCGACGTTTGCAAAGTATACGGAGAAGAGACGGTGTTCCTTCAGCAAGCAGCACACCTGACAGGAGGATCGTATATATATCTCGAGCGACGCGATGCTTTCTTGCAATACCTTACGGCATGTCCCCTACAGGGAGATTGATCGATCGTGACTTACCACCTCCTTCATTAGATGTCATTCCTTCCGCCTCCCTCCATGCGGCATATCATGGCAGTTCCCCGCCAGGACAAAGTCGACTTTCGAGCTGCTTGTTTCTGCCATAAGAACATCGTCGACATCGGATTTGTCTGCTCTGTGTGTTTGTCCAGTGAGTTTTGCAGAACTTCGATTGCAGGGCTCGTTGTTGAATATCAACTGCTAGTCTTCTGTTCCCCTGTTCCCGTGTGCTCAACGTGCAGGTTTGTCGTTTGCAGAAATTGCTGTGTTACCTTGCAGGATTGACAGGACCTTTTTATCAGGACAAAATTCCCAATGAAAACTCTCCAGCGTCTCAACGCCTCGCGACCCTCTATACCTCCTGCCACTCCTCCTGCAAACGGCGTCTCAAATGGTTCCCCACGGCCACCGAGCGCTCGGCCCAACCAGGGCATGTCCGCGAGTCTGCGATAAGCCATGCGATTTTCCTGCGCCAAGAGATCGGTTGGTTCTGTGATGCTACTTCGCGGTGACAGGCGCAAATTTGCAAACGTCGCGTCGCCGCGTCGAGCGGACTGCGGTCATGACCCCCTCTGCGCCACGAAGACAGCCCCGCAAGTCCTGTCCAAGGTGTGCCGTCGTGAAGGAACAGGCATTCTCCTGGATGTAAAATTAGCTCGACACCAGCACGTAATTGTTGTGTATTCGTGCAGGGCAGCGATGTACTCAGAATTCACGCTGTCATCACGACATTCCTGTATGTCTCCCCGCCTTTGATTGCCCACCACCTTCGACAGAGGGCACCAATCACACGCCCCCATCGGAGTACTGGGGTGATAAGAAACGGAAGGGCACACATTTCAGCCGACAAACGCCGCGTCAACTATTCTAAGCATATGAGTGGGGGAACCAGAAAGGTCAGGAGAAGGCTTTGCCGCGAGGAGGTACAAAACGTCATTGAGTGCAGACTGTACTACGTGTCAGGGAGCTTCTATACAAAAATGGGCGCCGCAAGCTGGAGCGGAGCATCCTCAGGAGCCCTCACCGAGGGCACTGGACACAGTACCCGAACGAATAATCTATCCCCGATTCACCCCAAACCCAAAAACTTCGCCTCTTGCGATTCTACCAGATGAAGCGTTCAGGACAGGGGTACGAAGTGAGGGCGCAACACCGTATTGCGAACGGGGCTGTACCCGATGTGAACTTGAAGAGAAAGTAGTTCCCGTCGTGCCCGTCGTGAAACGCAAGGGCATGTCGATAGTTCACACGGGCATTTGTCGCGATTGTCCAAGAGGGTTTATGGCGGCTTCAGTGGGTTTAGAAGCAAAGTGTGGTGATGAAAAATGGCGGACGCCCATCTTCGCTGCTGAAGTCGTGAGTTGTATTCCGCAGGATTACAGCCTGGTGATCGAAGATCAACGGGGCTGCTTCATCGAAGAGGAAGGGGGTTGACCTTCGGTTTGGGGTGTCGAGACGACGAGTATGCAACGGCCATACTCTGCGTGGTAAACGCACACCAGAGTCGAGCTGAGATCCGCTACCTGTGAAAGAAACGTCCAGGCGGAAGAAGTGGAGTAATCACATACTGGTGCTCTCGTCCCCGTCCACGCCCCGTGTTAGGAGGAGCACGCCCACCGCTGGCTGGTACTCCCCCCGTCCGTGCCACTTGCCTAATTTTCCGAGTGTCACGAATTTCACAGACATGATCGAAGGCGACAACGCACTGTAGAAGTGATCGACCAACACGGATCGGAGAACATCGTGCGTGTCGCCCTCGGCGGCGGCGACCCTTTCGGCGAGCGTTTTGGCCATAGACGACTGCATGATGAGCTCCCCCTGTCCGGAGACGCTGCAGGCGATGCTGCGCCCATCAGACATGCGCTCCGCCCAGCAGCCAGCACCAAATACCGCCGCCTAATAAGGATCTATAATCAGCTCACGACGACCGACCGTGTCGTGACGGCCAACCAACCTCGCCTACGCGTCCGGAGGGTTTAAGAAGCAGGCCTCCACTAAACCGGTAACGACCAGCTGACCTTCTCCGAAAAAGCTGAACACAAACACACGCACCTAGAAACGCCAGCAGCGACATCTCCAGCATCGCCCTGTACGACGACAGCGCCAACCGTATCCTGCCTCGCGTGCAACATCGCAAGATCAGCACCAGCACCAGCATCAGCACCAAAGCCGATCGTGGGGTCGCCAACAGCGGACATCCGCCGTTCTTTCTGGTCCTGCTCCCAACGCTCCCTCCACACCTCCCACTCCCTACGTGCCCTCGGCGCGACCAGCTCTGCAGGCTGATTGACCACACCACGCTCCGCCGCGAAGCGCACGGCGCCCTCGCCGACCAGCAGCAGTGGCGGCACGCGCCCGAGCCCTAGTCCCGCATTTGAGTACGGCTGCTGGCGCCGTGCGTCTAGGACACATCGCGCGAGCAGCACGGGATTACGCACGGCGCGCACGGCACCGACGCCCCCGAACGCGTAGCATCCGTCGCTGGCGCCACCGTCCATGAGCGCAGCATCGCACTCTACGTCTCCATCGAAAGTGAGGTTGGAGCCGTAGCCGGCGTTGAACTCGGGAGAGTCTTCGAGTGCAGCTATGAGTGTGGTCACTGTGTCGAGCGCCGTCGGAGAGGTCCCAGGGCTGCAGCTGCTAGAATCGCTTTCACTACTGACGGTGGTAAGCGTAGTGAGGGCGGATGAGATAGCTGTGCGAAGGCTGCGTCTACTCGAGGAGTCAGACGAAGGTGGGTGATAACCTGCGCCCCCATGAATAGCAACAAAGTAGAGGGGTGCAGCAGGTGTCGTTTCTGGCCCTTGGTCTTTACTCATCGATCCGTAACCGAAGGTGTAAGTCAAAGTGTATTGAAAAAGGAATCCTGCCCACTCCACTCGCTCACATACTACGTATCTTGTATCGTATAATAATATAGTAATACGTCGTCCCAACCAAGGAATCCACAGTCTACGAACTAATAGGGTAGTACATAAAAAAGGTCAGAATCATACAGAAAAGGACAAGGAATCTCGAAGAGGCATATGTATCAAGTCAATGTCATTTCGCAACCATTCTTACAGCCACAAGAGGGCTCGCAGAGGACCTGCCGTCCGCACGGAGTTGATGACAATACGGACCCCGTGAACAAATGCCCACAGAAGGGCAACTAGAGTGAAAGATATTCAATAAGTACTGCGCTCATGGTCATCGGTGAAAGGGTGAACTCACGTAATAGAATAGGGATCCAGAATAGCATGAGCATGCGATCCTCTGTGGTACAAAAGCGTTAGACGGAGTTCCATCTCAATAACCCCCTCAGGACGGACCTTTGTTTTGAATTTGTCTCGGCTGCCGTTTCCTCGGAAGGTACTCGTATGCGTTCACTTCCCGGTCATCTGGAACGGGGCCGGTATCATATCCAACTGGGCGGGCGACGGGTCGTTCCGGAGTTGGTATCGACGATCCAGCTACGGGGAGTTCTCCTTTGTCCTCTGCGTGGCGTGTGTAAACTGGAGGGGACTCGTCTTCATCGGGCATCTGCATTACTGCCTGGGACCCCTGTACAAGCCAGTACTTCTCCAAAAGGGGCCACTCCTGCGGTGTTAGCAATGACCGCATCTTGCCCTTCGGCAATACGGCGTTATTCGTGTCGGTATCGGTATCTGAACCCCTAGAAGTGCGGAGAGACGTTGGCCATGGTACGTAAACCGTGAAAACTGTCGGAATCTGCGGAAGCGCCCCCCATGGGACAACAGGCATGCCTGGAAATTGCGGAAGAGCGAGATGAGGCATGTTTGGAATGATGCCGTCCTTCGGCTGCACGAGTGCCAGCGTGCGTTGTATTTTGCGCATGAACGTCGCTGCCCGCTTCTCGTCAACAATATTGTCTTCTTTCTCTTTGCCCGACTTCTCTGGAATCGGCGAGCTATCTCCCTCGGACGGTGGCGGCGGTGCCACATCAACGCTGTGAACACGCGAAGTGCGACGTGAGAGTACCCGGTGTGGGATAATTTCATCCTCAGAATCTTCACCGTCGCCCCATCGGGACTCCTCGTCCTCCACAGAATCTTCTGCGCGTAGGTCGGCAAAGTTGAACTGGGCCAACTCCTGAGCAGTCTTTCCTTCGACGTTGACAATCTCCACATCAGCTCCCGCCTCGAGAAGGGTGGCCGCACAACCCTGTGCTCCGACCAAGCTAGCGAAGTGCAACGCTGTATATCCGTTGTGGTCTCGCGCATCCTTGTCAGCTTCATGGGTGATCAAGAAGCTCACGAGTTCGGGGTAATCAAGGAAAGCAGCGAAATGAAGTAGTGTCTGTCCACCGTTCGACTTGTGTTCCATCGCCTTGGCGAGCGAGACTCCAGATGGCGTGTCGATCCGCAAGTCGAGAAGGGACATAAGGTCAATGACCATCCTCTCAAGCCCACTGCCAGTGCCCATATGATGCAGTGCTGAACGGAGTCCCAGTGAGATAGAATCTGTGGCAAGCTGCATGGCGTTGGGTGTCCCTGATCCGTGTGATGTATCCTCATTTGTAGGTCCAACAATACGCATGGCAACGCTCTTGGCATCTTCCAGCTTGCCTGTCATCTTGAGACCGACGACCTGAAGTGCCAATTCCATCCTGTTATCCCCATCATATCAGCAAGGAGGGATAGCGCATAGAAAGACAAAAACTAACAAAGCACGATCTGACTCGTCCGTATAAGTAAACAAACTCGGCGGTGAGCCGTCCTCTTCTTTTTGTAGCCCGCTGAACCATACCGCGACAACGCCAGACGATGCGCGAGGCGGCAAGATGCAAACGAGTGTATTGTCACTCCAACGTTGTGTAGAGCTTGCAATGACATCCCCAAAGATACAGTTGAGTTGTAGTGAAGGGTGGAAATTAGAACCGAGCACAGTGACTTCAATGCCTCCAGTGATCGGACCCGAGGACGGGATGAGCCGATGGATACGGGGCTGTGGAACTGGCGACATAGGTGGGGGATCAGGGAAGAACATAAATGGAAGTGGTGTCGACGCCAAAGGATCTTGCAGAAGTTGGTAATGCGGTACAGACATAGCTACGGGTGAAGGTGGGGCGGTTGGTAAGAAGGTAGAGGGGGAGACACCACGCTCGGCTAGCGCCAGAGGTGCCATGTTAAGGAGGGGTTGTATTGGAAGGGGTACCTCAGAAGTGTCCAGGATAGTGGGCTCTGGGCCACCGGGTGAGGCAACCGAAGATCTCGGTGACGGCAAAGGAACTTCTGGACTCTGAACGATGAAGCGGTCAGAGAAACGAGGCGAGGGCGGCGCCGTACCACCAAATTGAGATGGTGGTCCAGAACTAGCCAGTTGGGAAGGCGTCGTTGTCCGAGTTGGAAGCGCAGACGTAAAAACGGAAGGTGAATTCAAGCTGCCTGAACTGCTCCTCCGGGAAATTCCCTGAGACTCGACGCGACTGGGGGGGCTTATTGAGGAAGGATGTATTTTGAGCCTTTTCTTGCCTTGATCAAAAGTCGTTTCTGGATTGTGCGATTGTTTGCGTTTGGCGGAGGTCGTCTTCTCTGGGGCATCGCCAGATATCTGGAGCCAGTCAGGATCCACAGGGGGAGGTTGCTTTGAGTTTGCCCCAGTACTTTTATGATCGTCCGTAATCATGATTGGGTGAGTTGTCCCAGTTCCAACGACTCTACCAGTGTGGTCTGACATGGTAAAATGAACGTGGAAGCCAACACGCTCGCGGTGGTGACGACAGTAGCAAGTGATACGTAGTGGGAAAACGACGGTACCAGAGGAAAAGCTGAGCACCTCGGGGCAATTGAATTGGACGACGTTGAAAGGCTCATTGGCGCCACCAGCGGCGGCGTTGGCCGATTCTGGTGAGTCTGAGTCATACCGCTGAGGGCGTACGCGCTGTGCTAGCTTCCGGGCCACACGTTTCGCCTTTACAAAAATTCAATCCGAGAAGTTGGTGAAAGATAGCTTAAAAGCGAACCTCGCGACCCTGACAACTAGAACAGCACACAACACGGGAATGGGGCGGCGATGCGCAAGTTATTTCGACACCGAGCTGAAGAGTATCCTCGGCAAGTGGGTCTTAAGACCAATATTAATAAGCATCGACGAATGTTAGAAACTGACGCACCGATTTTTCCTTCTTTTCGGGTCCTCTTCTTTGTTGCTGTGCCTTTGGGTAATCTCAGCCACTTCCACGAACCAACGCGATCATATTGTGAGGGATGTTCTCCAGCCGTTGCACTTGCATAGGCAAGGTCGACGGTGACACGGACCTGTGTCTCGACGCGGGACTTGGTACCGCCCTCGGGTATGCTGGGAATCATGATGGCAAGACTGGTAGAAAAATAATTGACGCGGTGTGTTAGATATGACTAAGGTGACGTACTTTGAGCAAGAGTCCTTTGGAGGGTATACTACGGTCTGAGAGGCTGAAGGATTCTGTTTTCGTGGTTGTGTGGCAGGAGGAGGTACAGGTTTAGTTGGGGACATGGGTGCACGTGGGGGAACCATCGTGACCGCAGAGGGGGCGCGGTCCATGCAGGGCTGAAAAAGCGGGATGGACGTTGGGACCGATGTGGAGGAGTGGAAAGCCTTAGAAACAGCGGTGGAAAACCCGGTCG
Source organism: Lactarius tabidus (assembly GCA_963281015.1). Taxonomy (NCBI): domain Eukaryota; kingdom Fungi; phylum Basidiomycota; class Agaricomycetes; order Russulales; family Russulaceae; genus Lactarius; species Lactarius tabidus. The sequence continues at coordinate 2,033,475 of OY725473.1, forward strand.
TAGATAGACTTGGGGAAGCGGAACTAGAGCGAGAAGAAGACTTAAGGCCACGTGTATATAGGAGCTTAAACTTAAGAAACATACTCGTCATATGCGTAGTCTTGGATGAGGTCGTCGAGGGAGAGAATGTTCGCGCCATCATCCTTGGCCATGTTTGAGAAACGGGGCGAATTGTCATCCCAATAGGCAGTAGATGGGGAAATTGGTTCCGCCGGGAGAGTTTTGTACCACGTGGAGAGGTCGATAGTATTGCGAAAGGGAGCGACTTGTACGTTGTCTAACGAATCGGGCGTTGAAGGAGTTGCAGGAGAGGGAGAGCGTGAGGCAGAGGCAGTCTGCGAGGAGGAGGAGGACATGGTCGACGGAGGGAAGAAGGTGGGGGAGAGCGCGGCAAGATGGATCGAATAACAGCAATCAAAAGTGGTCTGTTGTGACGCAAACTGGCTGCTCTCTCGGCTCCACAATTCTTTCCGACAGACGCTCTCTCCATACGTGCCTCTCTGTTCGCTTTTCACGGAACAATATATTTTGATTAACCCCACAGGCACGTTGGTATCGTTCAGGGTTGTGATAACAAACAGATAATGGATTCCTTGGATATTCAATTCAGAACATTATTACCGGAGAGATAGTGATAAACCAATGGTAGCGATCTCGCAGTATATGGTGGGTCAAGATTACCTAGGCCAAGCCATTTAATTGAGAACATCGCGCCCTGGTTGCGATCGCTGGAGTTATTTCTGCAAGACCGAATTTCCGTATGGAGCCGGACTCACACGGTTCGTAGGGAGGCAAGGTTCATCAGCACCATCTGGGGGACAGCCCCTTGGCGTTAGCGGGATCATCGACCGATGCGAAAGGAGGAATGTGTGCGTAATGTTACTTGATGGCTCTCACCAATCAGGCTGACTAGAGCACACGCGTTCATCGCGCTCGGCGGAATGTACAATACAGAATGATGGCCTGCTTCTGTGTTGTACGGGTTTGTCAGCGAGAAACGTTTCCTCGGTTTTTCCGTTGTCCCATTTGACAGTCTCGACCGGAATGAAGCCGCGGCGGAGACAGCAATGACCAAATATGACGATCCAGGTGATGGCATTTCAACTTTCTGCGCTTGCGCTGAGAGAGATACAGTATCATGCATCATGGCCATCAGGAAGTCCAAACAGGCTTCCAAATGTGGCCAAGGAGTCCGAAGGAGCAAAGCGGATGTAGGTATGTACCGACTTTCCCTTCCTCCACATCTAACCATTCTTTCTGTAGGACAAGGGGTCTTCCCGAGCTAACATCCCTCAGTCAGCTGTCACGCCAAAATTCGGTTCTCTTTCGGAGTTTTGCCCAGGAGGCGGTGCGAATACCCCTTAGTATTCGCTGCCTCTTTTCCCATCTCAGTAACTTAGTAGCCCCCAGAGGTATCACAATCTACAGAACCAGTCATCACACAACCTGCGCCTGACGCAATCAAGAATTTACGTCCTTTCCTGGTCTATCTTCCACTGCAGGCGTTCACCCAGCGACGTCATTTGACTCATCAAAGCCAGATCAGATGCAATGATGAAGTTGCGCTCAAGTACGCCACCGCTAATGCGCTGACCCAGCACGCGGTCCCGAAACCATCGATTCTGATACCCTCGTCGACGCCGTAGACGTGTTGTACAGCACAAAGAGTATCGGATATCGGTGTAAACTGAATATGACAGCAAGACCCTCCCAGTCAACCATGCGGAGCTCTCCAAGTGCAGTGATAGAAAGCTTTCCATTCCGGCTGCAACGGTCTGTTTAGTAACCCTACACTTCTGTATATCGGCTACTATGCCGGTGTCACTGTCAAGCTTCTCAAGCTTTCCCTTTCCGTCGTCTACAGCAAGTTCCGCTACACCTGCCGGTGGATCAGGTTTCACCTTTGCCCCTGCGGCGTCTCCTCTCTTAAGTTAATTTCCCAGTTTCCATCAGCGCTGTGAGCAACTTCAGAGCCTGGACTCGCACCTGTGACTCTGTCAGCACCCTTCGCCACCTTTGCTACTAGCCATTCTCATCGTCGCGGCGTCCTCCGGTTTCAAACCAGCTATGTATTTCACACCAGTGGAAGAAGACTCGCTGCCCTGTCACAGCTAGTGTTTTCATTCGGACCGTTGCACCGCTGGCGTCACTTCAAGCGCTGGGTAGCGGACAGACCAATTCAATCACAGCGACTTATTCAAGTCCTCTACGCTCTCCCGAGCGGATACTGTAAGTCAGCCCGCAGGGGGAAGGGTAACAGAGACGGACAAGCCTGCCTAACATTTACGCCATGCGTATCACCTGGAACGTTGCTTTTTGGTGGCAAACAACAACATCGGCACTTTCGGCTCGGTCATCATATAATAGGTCATGGCGATCACCAAATATGCCAAAAGGGATAAAGACAAGGAGAAAGAAATATACCATACATCCCTGCCAAGCAGTGTATTTGTGATTACACTCCACTTGCGGTCAAACGCCTTCGCCTTTTGGTTGCTTCGGCCCAACGGGATCTATCATAACGTTCGCCCGACTTGGTTTCAGCACCGCCGCCCAAGCGGGCATCCTGGGTATCTCTCCGCTCGCCATAGCTCGCTCTGACGTCCCCCGTCCCCTCTCTTTGCTTTAACTTCACGCCATCACCGCCCAGAACAACTGTTGCATCTGCATCTGCATTGCTCGCCTGTAGTCGCCCCTGTTTTGAAGCCATCTCATGTTTCCTACCTGCTTTCATCACTCTTGCTTGTCCAACGCCAATCGACCGATGACGAATATACATCGCTCGCCTTTGCGGCATCCGTGTGAGCTAATGTACTGAGAATCGAGTTTGAATCAGCACAATCCCGTCGTAGGAGCCCTGGTGCCGGTCCAGGATGTGTAAGAAATTCGGGGTAGCTTTGACCGCCGAGTGACACTGACCTGACACACAGAAGTTAGATGCAAGATTAGACAGAGGGGTGGGCGACATATATAGAGAGCGATAACGCGATAAAGATTCAGTCCTATTCAGTTCTGAGGGCATTTACAAGCCCCATTTATGTAGACAAGTATTGGAAAACTGAAAACAAAAATGAGACATCCCTAAATCCATTCGAGCTCATTTTCCCGAGTCACCAAAGCCTAAGACGTTGAAGCTGAGACAGCTGCCCTTGCCTCGTTCGAGTTAAAACCAGTCCTTTTGGTGAAAGAACATAAACAGTCGACAAGAACTGACTGCTGATCACAGACCCATAGGACATAGTTACTTGGAGACTATTTTGAGTCGTAGCAAAGGATGACTTGAATAACAGACGAATTATAAGTGTGACACGACGTAGTGGCGTAAAATAAATTACAGACTTCCTCGAGACAAGTCCCGAGACGAAGATCGGTGCACGCACCGCCGCATACATCTCCGGCAATATGGAATCCGCCACAGACGTGCTGGATTTCCGGGGTTTGGTCCGGAAAGGCCGTTACACCCTTTTGGATCAAGTCAAGTGACAGACTCCCCAGGTACGGTGTCTTAGTAAAAGAACGTCGACGCTGATATAACGTTGATGTTTGGCGACTCCAACTGCGGGGTATTGCTCACGAGATGTGTTCCGTATAAAATCGGGTGTTCCGGAGACCACTCGAAGGAGTAAAGCCATCACTGTTACTTAGGGTCGTGCACCCTGATGCGTTGCAACTGCAAATCTGAGGCCACAGTAGTGACAAGTGTCCATCCTATTGACTGCTTATGAGCTGTGGCCGGAGCGCTTACGAAGAGTGATGAATGATCTTGTGGCATGACGTGGGGGCGCACCATGATGCGGCCAAGATACTGGCATGTAGAGATTTTTCCGGGAATATAGTACGCCAGGTGCAAGTTCACCGTCTGCTGGAAAGCCCGCGTTATGTCCGTCACATTTCCCTGTCAATCGAGGTGTACAAATGTGTCAAGGGTGGGAGAGTGGTGGCAGGTGGGAGAACTGAAACGAGACGACAGTGATAGAAGCTGGGTAACCCGGGCAAGGCATCTCGGAATGATTCTGATGAGAAATACATAATACTGTAGATCTCGTGAAGCCGAATCTCGACGGGGTCCCCGGAAGAGGAACGAAGCCGCAGAAGTGAGGGGAAAGTGATCCGAATCAAGGAGAGTGCGGAGGTGTGGAGCCACCGAACCGAACGTGCCGGGAGGGGCCACCTGCAAACCATCTGAAGACTGAACAAGCTATTATAGTTCTGAAACGGCTCCCCAATTAAGGGTATTTTTTTCCCAGAGTGACTTGTTGAGCCGACACGATCTGTATGCAACCGCGATCGTGTCAGTTTCGGGGGGTTGAGAGGTGATCATGTGAAAGACTAGCCAGAAAACCAGTCTTCGAGGTGGGCGTTTCTGGTACATAGTAGAGTCGAAGATCTAGTCTCCGAGGTAGAGCAAAAACGGTTGATCGGCACTTTTGACCTACAAGCGCGAGCCTATGCCACCGCAATGGTGGACATTCTGTAGAAACTGAATATTTTCGTAGGGAGCGCTTCAATCTTCATATGTCGGCGCGCTGGGGATTATGTTTTGCGTTCATGAAGTAGTTCTTTCATTGTGAGAAGCACTTCATGAAAACTAAAGATAATTCGAGACGGCGGAACGTATGCTATAATGCACCCTGGGATGGACATTACGCAGCATGATTCGAAACGCCTGTCGAGCTGTCAAGCATGCATGTATGTCAGACTGACAATACTCATAGCGGTACAACGATCATGGTGCTCCAATAGGTAAGACAGAACTCACGCGATAAATAAGATACCTTGGTCCATACAACAATAAAGTGAGAGGTAGAAAGGGGTACAATCACAAGGAGAATTGATTACATAAGCGAGTGAACATGCCGTTGCAGCACGTCACTGGAACTTGGACGCGTTGAACGCTTTCTCGCTCTGTTGACCGTTATCCCATTTATCAGCATGAAGCGCGGCGCAGACAGGCAAATATCAAAGGACGATGGTCCAGACGACGAGGTTCAGGTGCACCAAATCACCTTGAACCCTAACACGCTCGTAACTTATGATATCATTTAAACAGGAAGTCCAAACAGGCATCCATATCGCCAAGGAGTCTGACCTTGCAAAGCGGGAGTATGTGCTGGCTTTCCCATACTTCGTGTCCGCATCTCACAGCCATTTCTGCAGGATAAGGGGTCTTCCCAAGCGAAAAAACCTACTCGGCCCAGCTGGACCTCCCCCAGTCAGCAGCCCCGCGGTGTGTCCCAACTGTGCTCCGTTCAGTTCCTCGTCGCTCACACCAGTGCGCCATTACCAGCCAACCGCCACGCAAAAATTCGGTTATTTTTCGGGTTTTGGTGTGGCCAGCGGGGCGCCAACCCCATTCACGTTCGCACCTTCAGCACCTGCTGGCCAACCTCAAGAGCCAGCAGAGGCGACCCAATCTTCGGCACCAGTCGTCGCCGACTCTGCGTCGAACGCAACCAAGAAATTTGCGTCCTTTCTTGGCCCTTCTTCAACCGCAGGTGCAAAGCCAGCGGTATCGTCCGACTCACCAAAGCCAGATACATCTGGCGACACCGATCAAGTCGCGCTTAAGTACTACACTTCACTGCGCGGGCTCAACACGTCCTTCCTCTCCGCAATCTCGAAAGCCATGGAGACTGATCCATTCGTCGACGTCGTGGAGCTGTTGGAACAGTACAAAAAGCATCGAATATCGGTGCAAAATGAATATGACGGAAAATCCTCTCAGTCGACAGCGCGGAGAGCTTCAAGTGCAACTAAGCCGTTCTCGTTTGGTAAGCCTAACACTTCCACCTCGGCCGCTATGCCCGTGCCCCCGTCAAGCTTCGCAGGCTTCTCTGCTCCGTCAGCTACAGCAAGTTCTGTCACACCTGCGACAGGAACAGGTTTCACCCCTAGCCCTGCAGCGTCTGCGGCTGGTACCTCTCCTTTCAATTTTCCACCAGCATCTTCGGACACTAAACCCGCGCCTGCGGCTTCATCATCGCCGTTCGGTGCGTTTACAGCTGCCTCCTCGTCTTCCCCCTTCAGACCAGCCGTGTTTCTCACACCGAAGGAAACAGGTCCAGCTCCGCCGTCACATCCCTCGTTTCCTTTCGGTGCATCTGCATCCGCTAGCACCACCTCAAGCACCTCGCCTTTTGGCAGCAGCCAGCCCAGCGGCACCTCACTGTTTGGCGGCCCACCAAAGTCGTCTGCGCTCTTCGGATCCGGTAACTCGTCGACTACAGAGGGAAAAGACAAAGAAAAGGACCAGCCCGCCTCAACTCCGTTTGGCTCTTCGCCGTTCGCGCTGAGCATCCCACCTGGCGCGAAGCTTTTTGGCGACAACACCACCTCCTCTTCCGGCGCTGGCAGCATATTTGGCGCGAAATCGACCGAAAAGGACAGCGACAAGGACAGGGAGAAAGAGAAAGACAAGACGACCTCGCAGAGTAGCGTATTCGGGGCTAATTCGTTCAGCTCGCCAGCCAAACCGTCCCCTTCGCCCTTCGCTGGTTTCGGCTCAGCGACGACCGCCGCAACGACGGCCTCGCCATTTGTGTTTGGCGTCGCCGCGGGAGCTGCCAGCGAGGGGACACCCTCGCCCAAAGCAGGCAACATCGGCTTCTCCTTCGGTTCGCCATCGCGCGCCCCGTCCCAGACGGCCCCATCGGCAGCCCCCAGCTCGGGCTCAGGTTTGGGCTTTAACTTCGCGCCAGCACCGCCCGCATCGTCAGGCGCAACTACACCCGCATCCACGAATCTCGATGCGCCTTCGTCTACGTCGCGCGCCGACACACCTTTGACTGAAGGCGCGCAGGAGGATGGGCTCGCGCGGACGCTGTCGCCTGGTCTCGCTGGCGGTGAAGGTGATGTCGAAGGTGAAGGTGAAGAGGACGAGGAGACGACGCATACGGTCAAAGCGAAGGTGTTCAAATTCACAACGGACCGTGAAGGCATGTCTGTATGGGCCGATCTGGGCATTGGTTCGCATTACCACTACATCGCTCTAAGACTCGTCTGAAAATTTCTTCTTTTTTGGTGCAGGTATGCTTCGTCTCAAAAAGCACAAGGTGAAGACCGCACGGCGGATCATCCTGCGCTCTAGCACCACGGGAAAGATCATTATCGTACGTTCTCCGCCCTTCGCTCTGACATTCATGGGCGACTCTCAACCTCCACCCTCTTTTTCTTTCCCCTTGTCCCTGGGACCGTATAGAACTTCCGCATATACGCTGGTTTACAACCAAAACGCGCTGGCAAAATTGTCTCCTTCACTGGTCACATTACGTCGCCTGGCAAGGAGACACAGACGGTGCAGTACCGCCTACGCGTGGCTACTGAAGCGGCGGCGACCGAGATGGCAGAGGCAATAGAGCGCGAGGTACGGCTTGTGCAGGCCGAAGCGAGCCAAAGCACTTGATGGAGCCACAATCGTACAATTGTCTCTCTCTGCCTTGGGTGATTACGAAACCCTCCTCCCCCGGCCTACACCGGTGCTATTCTCATGATATACGGCCGATGCCTTGGTTTGTATGTTGTCAATGGGAATACAGTGCCCCTCCACGCAAAGTAGAAGGGAGCATATGAAAACAAAACAAAAAACAAGAAAAGTTTACTTTCCAGTAAAGTGACTTTGGGCGTTGTGCCAGATCGAATTGAGCACGAATGCCTCGCTGAGGAGCATTTCTATTTCGTGATCTGTCCAATCCTGTGTCGGCAAAGACTGCAGGAACATGATGATTCCCTGCGTGAACGCGTGTTAGCGTTGTATGATGCGAAAGATAGCAACGTAACGCACCTGGAAGTCCATCTCACGGAGCTTGTCGCTCCATCGTACCAGAAATGCCGAGCAAACATACAGGTGAAACTGAGAAAAGGCGTCCGGGCCTTCCGCCTGTACGCACATGCACACACTTCATCAATTTGCCACCGCCGCGAAAGTATATCAAAGACGCACCAGATAGGTATCCCACATCCTCACCGTATTTTTCACGCTTATCTCACGCATTAGCAGACAGTTCATCCAGCGGAAAGCAAACTGCATGAATTCGACGCCCTGCGCAGCGAGGTGCTCAGAGAGCGGCGCGTCGATGCGCGCGACGAGTTCCGCCATGCGTTTGACGCTGCGCTGGATACCGGGCTGTGCGCATATGTAGTTGTCCTGGATCCCGTCGAGCAGACGCGAGAGGCACCAGAACGAGTCTGCTTCTATTGCGGCAAGGACGGAGGGCGGGAGGATCGACGGGTCAATATCTTCTGGATCTGCATCTGGCGAGTGGGTTCGCACGTTAGAGATGCCGTCATGATGCATCGCGCTTCGCAACCTACCGACGTATGCGGAGAGAAATACTTCGAAGAACGGCGTAGCGAGATCATTGATACCTTGTACGTACCCGCTGGCAGGATGTCGTATCGCCCAGACGTACAATATACGTTCTAGAGACTGCGGAGTGAGTTAGGGTGAGCAAGCCGACGTGTATCGATAGTGCGCAAGCCATACCCGTTGCGTAGAGGCATGCATCCACAGCGGGACGCCAGGTCGTGTCCGCGGGACGTCTATCTCTATCTGATGCCATATCTGCTGGTCTAGACCGTCTTTACCTTTGGCAAACGTAAGATCGACAAGCGATTGGTATTCCCCGCGCTTGCGTTCTAAGGTGGGCGAGCGCAGGCGCGTAGGGAGCGGCAGATATCCCTTTGGGAAATATGAGCGTGCGCGCGCAGGACGTAAATCATATCGTACCAGGAGTAATGGCCAGGCCAGTGGGCGGAGATCGTCCGGGATGCCCGACCAGGCCAATTTTCGTAGCTCAGCTTTTTTCGAAAAAAAAAAAAAAGTCAGTGAATGGACCCTGCGTAGTAGATGAGAAGGACGGACCCATGTCCACGTCCTCGCGCTCTAAACATGCAATAAATTTGTGGCGGCGGTTCTCCTTGAAGGACTGTTCGCGCCTCAGCTTCTCCGAGGGCTCGCCGTGGTGCGGCGACGACGATCGCGAAGGCTGCAACGACGACGAAGAAGATCCGGAACGGCCGTGCTGGCGAGCTGCGGGACGTCTGACGAGGTGCAGTGGGTCTGCGCGCTCTGTCACTCAGGGCACACACAAACGAAGACATATGGGAAAGGGCGCTGCGCACCATTCGCGATTTCCGCTGCATCCTTACGCACGCACGCAGCGTCGGGGCGCGCCCGTGGCATGACGGGCATGTCGACGAACTCGGCCTCGAGGTCCTCGAACACCATGTCGTGCTCGCCCTCACGATCGGGCCCGACATCGTGCGGCTCTGTCTTGTCGTCGATCGCAACGCCCCCGTCCCCGCCTGCCTTCTGCACGATCGTCCACCCGTTCCTCGTCGTCGTCGGCGTCGGGACGATTGTGTCCCCGTGGGGCGGGTACGACGAGCCGGGGCTCGGCACGCTGACGTGGGTGTACGAGAAGGCGAGGGTCGAGCTGGAGCTGTTCTGCGACGGGCGGGGCACGGGTTTCGGTGCAGATGTGGTACCAGATGGTCGAGTAGGCGTCGGTTGAGGAGAGCGACTCCAGGCCGCCTGAGAGTTGGACTGTGATTCGGAATCGGATGCGCTATCCCAGGCATCGTCTTCGCCCCACTCGGTAATCGAGTACGAGAAGTGTTGAGATGGATTTAAGCTGATATGCGGCCGGGTTGGTGGTGGTCGAGCCATCATTTTCACTGAGCTAGCAGAACACTAATAAGGACATAAGCGCGCATACTCCATTTCGCCCCCACTAAAACAGTGTGATCAACATCCTAAGCCATCACGCTGCTTTACAGGAGGCGTTGGCAACAGTTCAGTACAAATAGTCCCATCCAAGATGCCTCTTTAACCCAGCGAAACGCGTTTACATCTCATTCGCATGCTGCAACAGAATCTCTTCCGACCATCCATAGTAGCTCTTCAGTTTCTTGCCCCACTTTTGCAGTGTGATCGGGTCAATCGTGTTTCCGGGATGAGCTACATAGACGACATTGGCTTGAGAATTATACCGTAGTATAAAAGCACTCACGCTTATGGAACGAGATCGAGCGCACCGCTGAATCGGGCGGCTGAAAGCGTACGCTCGACCCCGCAGTGCTCGCATCGACTTCGAACCCCATATCAATCATCACCTGAGTCATCCCGAAACGCGTTCACTTCTCGGCAAGCAACAAGGAGGTGAGCTCACTTGCCTTGACGAAGTGGTCCCACTTCATCGGCGGCCCACCCTTCTTCGCGCTCTTGTCCGCACCAAGGATCTGTGTCAAGAATCCGGTGCTCTTCCGGTTCAAATTTTGGAACCACGAGCCAAGGTTCCGCTTCTGCTTTGCCTCCTCCTCAGAGGCACGAGCTGGCACTTCTTTCTCGCGACGGAAGCGCGAAAAGAAGCTCCTCTTCGTGTCCTTCTCCTCAACTAGAGGGAGAGGGAGAGAATCTGTGCGCTTCTTAACCTTGACTTTGTGCTCTGTCAAATTCTCCGACTGTAAATATGAATGCGCAGACTGTGCGCGAGGCTGCTCCAGCGACACGGTGGAGACATTTGCAAATGTCGTCGACGTGCTCGATGCCAAACTCGAGGTTTGCGTCGTCGATCGCCGTTTCTCTGGGTTCTTTTTCTTTGTCGTCGTGGGTGTCACCGGTGGCAGCGGGGTCTCCTCTACTGGCGGGGAGACAACCGGTGGAGCTGACTGGACAACCGGCGAGGAGGGTGGTGGAGAGTCGACCACAGGTAGATCATGTTCCTCTAGAACTAGCGATGGCTTCTTTTTCTTCTTCGGCTTTTTCTTCTTCTTCTTCTTGGCTACGGTGATCGGTGCATCTTCGTCCTCGACCTCCTCGATGGTCGCCGCGAGTCCCTTGCGCTCCATACCATCTGAGATTTGAGTAACCGCAGACACTTTAGAGGGCAAGAGGGGCGCTTGCATCCCAGGCCGGTGAGTCTTGAGTCTTGGATCAGAGGAAAATAGGCGACCTATGCACAGTTTTCACAGGTTTATGCACATTCTTTAATGGGTTCAACAAATACTTGCCTCTGAGTGCACCGAGCGCTTTGAGGAGGTGGTTGTCATTTGAACGTTCTTTAAATGCTTTCAATTCCTCAAAGATTTCTGGGTGGGCGCTTGCAATATCCATCGCCTCACGTTCAAGATCCTGCAACTCTGCTTCTTCCTCAGAATCGTACTCGTCATGCTCCTCACCATCGAGGTCCGATGCCTCGTCTTCGCTCTTGTCGTATTGGTCTTCCGCGGGCGCCGAATCGCTGGAAGAATCATCCGACACTGCTACGAGTGGCGGCATTGATCCGTCTGAGTCACCGCTATGTGGGACACGCGCAGCTGCCAGTGCTCGATTACTGTTAGGTTTCCGTTGATCCGAGGCCGCTTCGAGAGTCCGCTTATCTGGTGACACCGTGGTACTCCAGTGCGGTACGCGCAGGAACTCATCCTCTACGTTCCACAGAGTGTTCAGGTCCAGCTTTGCCACGGCCTTGTACGTCTATTGTACGCATTAGTGGGGCCATTCGCAAATGTTGGGGGAACTGCGTGCGCACATCGTTTATGCGAATCCACATGGCGTTCACGATATCTTTTTTCATCGTTTTCTCCAGCGGAAAGATGATGCCGAGTTTATTTCCCAGGCGCTTCGAAGCCTCTTCAGAGAGAGACTGCGCTTCGACCCATAGAGTGAACTCTTCAGGCACCGAGCGCGGCTGCTTTCGCCACTGTTCCCCTTGTGGGCCTAGAAGTGGAGCTTCCAAGATCTCCTGGAGTTGCAACGCAACCTGTATTGTTTCGAACAGAGAGTATTCCCTGGTCAACAAGAGTGACGCAGGAACGGTGTAGATACTTACGGAAAGGTCGCCGAGTGCATCGAAAAGTGCTTGGGGAAACCGTTCCTTTTCACGGGGGGCCTCCTGGGTGGCGTCCTCTAATATGCGAGCGAGGATGTATTTGGGATATTGAGAATTGGGTAAACAGAGCTCGATGACGATCGAGTCGACGTAGGACTTGTAGGCGGCACGAAGGGCGGCCCAGTCGAACATGTACTCGGGGTTCTCGGGGTCGTTGTCTTCATATTTCTTGAAATAAATTCTGAAGTGCTCTGAGGGATGTGTGATGACCGGGTCATTTCGGGCGGACTTGGATGATGCACACCAGCTGTTGTCGCGAGTATAGAAAAGCGAGCTTGAAGAGCGTCGACGAGAGCACCGAGGACGTCACACACGCCGAGGTACTCTGCTCTCAGGCCCGGGTTTTTCGCAAGCTGCGACCGCACTTGACTGTTTATTATGCCTCTGTGTTCCAGAAGCTCGAGAAGGTTACGGACAATCCTCCAAGCAGAGGCGAGCATGTACGAATTGTGCACCCTAGCCGTTATTTGTGGGGAGGTTGAGTAAGGCCTTTCACGCGGACGGGTGAAACCCCTACCGAGTGCCTATCACGTTTGTCACGATATTTCTGTCTGTTAGGGGGTCCGGAATTGTACTTCCCATGGACCGAGGAACGCTAGCATACACCTCCTTTGAAATTTCTTGGTAACAGAGATCTGGGTCTTTGAGCCATTTGACATTGTCGAGATGGGCTGGGCAGCTAGTAGGCGTAGGGAAAGAGACAAGGGGAAATTAGAAGCTCACAACCATACTCCGCATCTGCCGTGTTCAGGAGTCGTTCTATGTTGAACGGAGGAGCAAGGGCATTTTTCATAGACTGTGCAACGAGGTCCTCTTCTCGGCAAGAAATTGGGTATTCGTCTAATTTATGTCATCCACTGTACGGCTTACCTCCCAATAAGTCGAGCTTTTCGCGACCGATCGGCTTCCTTAACGACATGAGCTCGCCTGTGCCCATAGCACCCTGCTTTCCATTTCGCAAAACGAGCGCACGCGAAGTTGAGGGCAGGAGGCCATTCTCGTCAAGTCGGCTGGAATGTTTAGCGACAAGTTGGCGGCTCCCAAGGGTTATAATCTCCGTATGCCTGGGCAGGGTGGCGGGCGGGCGAGGCGGCGGTTTCGCTGCTTTGGCCTTCAAGTTCCTAGGAGGCATGTCATTAAGACGAAGAAAGCGATGCGAGACCGAGACATCAGCGGACCGGGTCTCCCATCATTGCACCGCCTGCGATGTTCCCAACACCGCGTTGACCGACTGATCAACGAAATAAAAATGTGCCTCGCAACTCTCTTGGGTCGTTTCGTCCCACTTTCTCCCACTTTAGGCCCTGCTGGTCAGGTTTTCTAACCTCTTTTCAATCTTATTGTGGCCTTGATGGCTGCTTTCAACGTTTCTGGTCAGCAGCACCCTCTAAATCCATCACTTCAAACCTCGACTAACCAATTAAGAAAGTCGATGACAGCTCTCCTTTGATATCATATAGTCCTGCTGGTGCATGGACGGACTCACCTATGAGTGATGTGCGTGCCCTTGTTTCCTTTACATCTTGGCATCGTGTCCACGTGTTGACGTCATTCAAGTTGTACTCCCAGAAAACATGGCACACGGCGTCTTCCCGAGGTGCATCAGCAACTTTCAAATTCAATGGTTATTTGGCTCCCTTGCCCGTTCCGCGCATTTCTGAACTATGCTCTAGGCACTGGCATTTGGATTTTTGGCGCCAAAAAGCCAGGTTACGGGGCTTACAATATCTATGTTGACGGCCAATCTGTATCTGGAAACGCACAATCTCAAACTGCGTCCTTCCAGCAACTGCTCGGCGGTCGGTCTGGCCTTGTGAACGGTCCCCATACCGCCGAGTTCACCAACACAGGCTCGGGTTCTGCCGTTGACCTCGACTCCATCATTTTCGAGACACAGATTGGCTCTGCTGGGTCCGCCTTTCCGCGAATACTTCTCTGTGTGACGTCTGAGCCAAAATTCTTCCCTCAGCGCAACAGTGACGAACACGACGACCAATGTCATGAGCTCTGCTACCAACGTATTCGGACCCTCACTCGGGGACTGGGTCCCTAATCGCATAAAAGGGTACTTCAGCACCTCGCAGCAGTGCGTGCCCCTCCCGTACTTTGTCATCGAGCTCTTTGCGTTGATGCATCCGCCTTCGCCAGCTTCACCCAACTTGGGGGGCCACAGGCGCCGTTCATGTTTAACGGTGATGCAGTTGCCGTCTATGGTACAGTCTCCCCATTCCATGCGAAATACAGTGTGACGTTGGATGGGGTTAAGCACGACTTCTTGGGTGGCTCGAATGGTTTAGCGAGCTATCAGCACAACAACGTATGTTTACCCTCCCTGTATGGATAGTACTGACTCTGCCTTATTGCTTGCAGACTTTGTTGGTCAGTTAACGAACGATTCTGATCTAAATTACTTAGTAGCTGACTCCCCCTCCAGTACTTTTCCAACAACCTAGCATCCCAGTCACACAATCTCACGTTAACAGACCCGGGCCAGCGGAATACGGGGAAATTCATGGATCTTGACAGAATAGTTGTGTTCGCTAGCAATGGCACGAATAGCACACTCTCAAACTACATCACGTCTCAGCCAGACCCCGTTCGTAAGGCACAGGTGCCCGAGGGAAATACTACGTGAGTGCATCCGCCACAGTGTATGAGTAGCAGATGCTCATTGTATGTGTGCATAGCAACATAGCAGTGCATCATCCGAATGTGTCACACCCATCCAAACGACTCAACCCTGTTGTCATCAAGGTTCTCGTCGCGGGAATATCTATATTTATACTACTCCTCGTCGTATTGGCGGTCTTTCTTATTCGGCGTCGGCACGCAAACAGGACGCACCTCAGAATGCCATCGACACCGCACCTGCCTCTACAAACACCTCCTGGCATTAGTCCAAGCGAGACCAAGCCGCAGAACTTCTTCTATAATCACAGTGATCCTGAGAATGGCGTCGAGCCCCCCCTGTCGGCTGTGCGACCTGCGCCTCGTGATAATCCACTTGCGGACGACGTGATGCGGGACTCGCGTGATGACAGGGCAGGTGAATTGATAAACGAAGGCAGTGTGGTGCGCCGAAACCACTGATCTGTCGAGGACCGCCGATTGACAAGCTGCCCTGATGATCAAGTCGAGTACACCAGTCCCGTGTCCGCACCCACTTCCGTTGAAGCTTTCACCAGAGTTCCAAGTGAGGGGTTAGGCGGTGGGGGTTGGAGTCGTAGGGCGGGCGGGTGCGCGCAGTCGTGTTCGTACGGACGTTTTTATTCTTATGGCACGTGCAGCGCGCGAGGCGTAGGAGTGTCACTGGAGTGTCAATGTAGTTGTTCCCAAACAACGAGGGGTGTCTGAGCGTCTGAGCAACGGCACTTTGCGACGGTAGTCATGCTGATGAAGTGAGTTAGTTAATGAACGCCAGAGCCCGCGTGTTTCTCTATTTCTTACCTTTCTTCCTTTCGTTCACCTTTGTTATTTTTTCCCCGCCCCCCGGTGCTTTCTTCGGTCGAGCAGAGCTCCCTCTCTCCGCCTTATTTCCTTCTCGCTTTCTTCTCGTCACTCTCCTTTTGTCGAGCAGGCTCCCTATTGTTCTGTGTCCCGCAGGCCAGCCACACTTCTCTCCCATAGTTATTTTGCCTCCTTGCTCTCCCTCTTGCTTTCAAACACACCTTTCGCGCGACACTACCTGCTAGCAGGCCTTAGAACTTGAAGAAAAGACATGGGAAATATCGTTTGGCACGAATACTCGCGCTACGTCGCTATTACCGCCTCCATCTGTGCGTGGAAACACTGCTGTCTGTTATGGTTACCAGCAGCTAACAGCCCCAATTTAGATACGGTTTGGGCAGGCTACTTTGGGCTCCTCTATCGCAAGTTCTTCTGGGATTTTGTCCACGGAATCAGTCGTAACCCCGGAGGCCTTCAGTGTGTCCTCATCTTTCTCCTCTCTTTGTCTTTCCTTAATCGTTTCCTCTTTTCCTTTCTCCCTAGACCAGCGAATCAGGATGCATTCTTTATTGACATCATGGTTAAAACACCCGTCATCCAGATTATATCTATCCTCCTTGGTCTCGGCATACTTGCTTTAGAGTATCCGGCGCCCTTTCTGAAAGGGACCGCTGCGCATCGAAACTTGATCACCAGGGTGGTCTTGTTGGTTTTCCAGATATTCTTCGCCATAATGTTCTATCAGGTTTGTGTCCTCTCGTCGATCTCTGATCAATGAATAACGGAGAGTATACAGGGGACCAACGGTGCCATTTGGTCGCTTGTTGCTCTATTTGGTTACAGTCGCGCTATAATGCTAGGGGAGGTGATGAAAGGTCCGAAGGAAAATAATAATGGGAGGGAACGTGCTTGACAACGGCCGCACGCGCCCGGACACTTGTAACACCACATGGAACCTTTTTACCTTGCTCTTCACCAGACCGACCGCGCGCACGGCGGGTCCCGTGGCGCAGAAGGAAGCTCTCTTTTTTTGTTCTTTACTTTTTTCCATATCCCTTGTAAAATCGCACACATGCTTGTGTAGAGAGGTTTTTTTTACCCGTTTAGTTTGGCACAACGTGGGATTCCATTCTTGGTTGCTTGTTTCGTCGGCTGTCCACCATTTCACGTCGCTGGATCTCGGGAATCGGAATCGCAGGGCTTCGGAACAAGACGATGTCTTTCGCTACTCCGCCAGCCATTGTTTCTGCCATCCGCCCTGCGTTTGAGAAGGGCAAGGCGTCAGGAGATTTGTTGTTCTTCCCTTCTGAAGTTCACACGCACAAGGACTTGGGTATCGATGTGCGTTAAACAACCACTCTACTTCTATGATGGATCCCTACTGGGCCTCCCACGTTTAGTTCGAGATAAGATTGTGTCCGGCATTATTGCAGAAGCCTTCCTTGCCGACCCCGCACTTCGACCTGGGTACTGCCGAGTGCGAGAAGAAGAAGCAATCGGATCCATTCAAACCGCCGTACAACCCGAATCTCTATGTCGGTGAGCTGAAGGACGAAGAAGAGGGCACCGAGTACGCCGTCCTGGTCAGTGGACATGCCACTGTGGTCCTTCAGAGCCTGTATAAAAAGAAAATCTCTTGTTGCGGGTGGTCCACAGCTTAACAAGTACTCCGTCGTCGAAGAGCACTTCCTCTTGGTCACCAAGGGTGAGCACTGTATCAGGCATCGCTATGCAATCGTTGAATGGCGTTCGAATCGCAACAGAATTCCAGAGCCAGACGTCACCTTTACACCCCAGTGACCTCGTCCAGGCGTATCTACTCCTTCATACAGCGCAGAAGGCAGGAAAGCACCTATTCGCCTTCTACAATTGTGCGTACACGGTCTTTCCCCCCCTCCCTTGGCTCTCGCCTGAACCTATCGTCTCTCGATCTTGCCTGCTCGCTCGGGAAGGCGGTGAACGGAGCGGCGCGAGCCAGGCGCACAAACATATACAGTTCCTCCCCACAGAAAGCGACGATGGCCCGCCCATCGAGCGGCTAGCACGAGCGGCCCACATCGATAAACAAGGTCCGTACCAGCACCATCCCAGCACCAACCAAAGAATGACTCTCCCCACGTAGACAAACCATTCGCCCTGTCCGCCCTCCCCTTCGCCAACCATGTCCGGCGCCTCTCACTGCCCTCCTCCGCGACGCACACCGAGCTCGAGCCAGCGCTAGCCCAAGCGTTCATCGAGCTGCTCGACCTATGCATCTCGACCATGCGGCACGCCGACGACTCTTCGGCTTCAGAGGCGGGAGGCGGGCTATCATACAACGTAGTGCTGACGCTCCAGCACCTGTACGTCTTCCCGCGTCGACGCGAGTCGCACACGCTCGCGGAGTCCGGCGAGCCGCTCAGCGTGAACGCGCTCGGCTTTGCGGGGTACCTCCTCGTCAAGAGCGAGGCGGAGCTGCATGCCGTCAGGACGGAGGGCCCGACGAACGTGCTTAAGGCCGTTGCGTGGGAGAGCGTGCATGACTTGCAGGTCGGCGGTGGTCCCGAGTTTGACGGCGACGTGGCGTGACCGCGAGCCGCCAGGTGACCGGTGGTGCTCTAGAACATCATGACGACGACACGATTTTGTATAGAAGAACAACGGGGATGAATCGCAACGCGGAGAAATGAATTCCCCCTCAACTGCCCCCCCCCTGTAAATAATCATCGCGACGGCGACCCGAAAGGGTCGAGAGAAGAAGCGGTCATTCGTGGAAAAGTTCCATCCATGTTCTATGCCCGCGTGTTGTCTCTCCCACCCGATTTGTAACTGTAACTGGGAGCCGCGATACGGGAGATGAGGCCTAGATGAGGGCTGCTGCGCAGAACCGGCGTGAGGCTAGGCAATAAGCGCCGGTACAGTGATCGAGCCACACAAGTGATTTGCTTTACTGTGAGAGCCAAGCGAGGCCAGACCAACAGAAGCACGCATTACACAACTTCCCTTCCCACTCGGCGGCTTCTCGACCTGCTGATAGTCCCACTGCAATTGCCAACCTGACTTGTTTAAGTGCACAGTGCGAGCTCCAGGAAAAGGGTTGCGGCAATCATTCATTAAACCAGATGTGCCCAGATGATCGAACAAGCCTACCACAATACAGGGCTCGGTATAATCTAACATAACGTAGTGCGAGAAATAATTGATATAGTCATCAAAACACAGGAATAAATCACGGCAGCTCATGGCAAATAGTAACCCAGTGCCAGGACCATGAGCATCTAGAAAGAAACCAGGTTACGGCCCACAACTTCCCAAATCAAACATCCGTGGGTACAATCCGCCCCTTTTGAAAAATTCACGAGTCCAGCTCGGCTTTGAGCCAAAGAATGACCGCCGCAGTGGCTGGATCAGATGACAGTCCTGACTCGTCTGACAGGACGTGGAGTACCCTCTGACCCACCGCCACAGTACATTCTTCTGCTCTGCCGAAGCCTGTCAGGCACTCTTGACGATAACGCTCCTCTGGAAGGCCCAGTATGGAAGGGACAGTCCGAGGGCCCCCCTTTTCTACTGTAAACACATATGTGTTCAGGATGATGGGGAGCGCGATCAGAGTTGGCAGGTCCGCCGTCAAGGTTCCTAGTTCACGCGCAAGTCCCGTTGGGTCACGGGTGGTGATCGTCTGCACAGACTCCAAGAGCCGCAGGAGAGCCCGAAGTCCATCGCATGCATCGTTGACGGCTTCCCGTGCCAGACGCGTGGTTTCCTTCTCGGCATCTGGACGAGGTAGAGAGGAAAGCAGGTCGCATACAGCGCGTGTGTCACCAACGACGGGTGGCATGAAGGGTAGTATGGTTGGTGGTGAGGGAGGTCGAGATGGGGGAAGCTTTAGAGTGAACCTAGTTGATGGAGGGGTAGTTGGAGGTGTATTGCCCGCAGGGCGACCCTTCTTTCCCATTAGGTTCGGCGAGGATGGCGGAGTGAACTGAGAAGGAGCCCTGTGAGCAAGGGCAACTAGGGCACGCCAAACCACTGAAATCTCTAATGAGGCAAGATAAGACTGGGTCGGAGTAGTGGCGAAATAGCGTGCTAGGGCGCGTGCATAGATCGGTACGACGGCCTGAAGATTGACGATGGCAGAGTGTTGAGCGACTACGACTCCCTTTGAGGATGGCACATTAGTTTTTACAGCGGACGTTGTGGCTGACACCTCGAGTGCTGCGACGAGGGATGTGAGCTCGGTCTTGATGCCAGCGACTAACGGATGAATGACCCTAGTGGTGACGGATATCAAGGCCTCCCTCGTGGATTTCAGACCATCTCCTCGAAGATCCGAATCCAGTCCCAAACTGAGCTCATCAAATGTCTCGAGCAGTTCGCCAGCGAAAGTTGCAAGAGACAAAGCATGAAGTTGGGTGGGGTTAGGGTTCGGGGCGTTAGGCGCAGGAGCCGGAGGATTGAGAAATTCGGGAGAGGATAACAGCTGCAGCAAATTGTTTGACAGATTAGTCAACAAGGCTGACAGTGGGCGCTGCAGGGACCGCAAGACTGCCTTATGGAGGTGAGGATTGTCGCGGGATGCATTTAGCTCCCTAGGAACGTGTCAGAAAGAGAACATAGGGAACAACATATGCTAGGAACCGATCACTTACACTGCGATTAGAGAACCAAACGTCCGTCCTCGGCCAGCTGGAATAGGACGTCTCCCATTGAGGCACTCATTTGGGGGAGCAGGACCAACGGGTTGCGCGAGCGCTTTGGAAACCCCTTCACTAAGCTTGAGGCTGAGAACCTGAAGGTACGAGCCGTCCTGGACGATGGTGGCTGCTTGTGACGGTGGTACGGACGGAGTTGAGGATGGCCTCTTAAATCCAGTAAGAGATAACTTGGAGATAGACCGGGACGCCTTGTCTGCCGCATCAGTCCGAGGCGGAGTTGGAGTTGGGGAGAGGGTTGGGATTGGGGTCGGCGGTGGAGAAGGACGGCCGGTAGGACGGAAGATGGAGGGGCGTAGTGCATTCATCACGACAACCTAACAGGGTATTGTATCGAGTGGGGTAACGGTGTGAAGGACGATGAAAATGATGTGGGGCTCTGATAAAAATTTCTGAAGCAGTCGCACCAAATCTGTTTCGAGGAAACAATTTATCCCATGAGATGGAAGAATCCAAGCGGGTGGAGAGGTTGTAGAAAGGTGGGAAGAGAGATACTAAGGAGGCCTGTCGGTGTCAACGAGGGAGAATGCAGAGGGTCCGAAGAGTATGTTTACGATCTTGTGAGATATGCTAGAAGCGAAGAGATGAGTGAGCGCAGAGACGGACGACGAGGGAGCAATAAATACCAGGTCAGGTATATCATAGATTGGAAGAGAGCAGCGCACACATTTCGTGCGGCCGACGTCCGGTTTATACTACCACCAGTTTCCCACGGCTTGGCGCGGACCTCGTCTCGCCTCACTGCATCATCGATACTTCCGAGTCATCACTCGAACAGTCACCACGCCACGCTTAAACGACGTTGACTCGGCTCGCCCGTACGACATCATGTAGTGTGGTTACCTTGCTGATTTTTACCCTTTCACTTTTCATCGTGCTGCGTCTGCCCGATCACCACCAGAGGTTGGGCAGTAGTCCGTACTTCCACTGGCACGTTCGGCCGATTGCACTCGTGCCTGAATGGCCTTAACCCCGATGAACAGACGGATTACATTGACGCCTCACAAATCTAGGAATACCTATACTTCCTGCGTTAGTGTTGCATGCCTCTCAACGTTTCGGGATATTTCACACTTCCGCGTTAGTCGGTGGCGAAACAGGCACAATCCCCGGGGTCCAGGTGTAGGTACTCGCGCGCAGGTTATTCACGGACCATGTGAGCACGATCTACCCCTTACACTTCCGGGGTTTGTGTATGTAGAAGAATACCCCTTGATAAGCTACAGCACATATCGCGCATTATTGTCATCTGGTCTGCGGAGCAACGTCAATCCCCACGTGTACACCCCGGTATTAAATGTGCCCGAACAACGTTTCGTTACCCTCTTGGCATTATCATTTTTATGGCAGTGGCGTTTTCGGACCTCTGTCGGTGATCATGATCTACCTGTATCCCTAAGAAAAAATTCCCAGTCTGCGAGAGGAATGGCCGATTGTGCACATCCAACACGCGACATTGAAGTGAAGGTCTCGTGCCATAAATGTCATTCGACGAGGCCTTCGCAGTCAAGGAGCCCACCACAACACGAATCATCGCTGTCTCCTGAGCTCCGATGTGTATCGCTCGGTTCCGGCTGTTGCGACAGAGGCGCAGGTAGATCTTGCCGGAGGGCGTGGGTGAGAACGGTGGCGATATCAAGCTCCGTGGCGGAGGGTATTCTTCTGAAAACAATATGAGTGGATTGTATGCCATGTTACGAGTTACTAGTTACCTGTCTGACTCGGGTGCTTGCACAAGCGCCCGCTGCTGGAAGAGCGATAGGGCTGTCTGCGCTCTCTGGAGACTGTGCATCAGATCTGAGCAAGCTTGAGCCTAGCGGTGGATTTGTCAGAAAGGGAACAGATTCTAGGTGCCCTTTGAATTACCAGGTCGGCATTAAGAGGTGCATAAGGAGACTGGGATCGAGCGAGAGCAAGTTCCTCTTTCAAGCGGACGTTCTCCTCTTCTGCCTTACGACACCGGGCTTCTAACTCTGCGACGTATCTTGCTTTCCTATCGCGATATGCTCGTTGGACGATAAGAGTGCGGGAAAGTGGAAGAGTCGTGTCTTTCCGTCGGCCTCTTGCCATTGGTTGGTTGAACCGATTAGGTTGTCCAATAGCCAAATTCGTCGTCTAGTCGACTGAAATAATTCCGAGAATTCCAATGTCTCCACTCGACTTATGGCTGAAACACTGGCGAGCATCCGACTCTCCGATGACAAGATTCAAATCGTGAATCAACTGCTATTGCCCCACACGACCGAGTGGTTGGCCATAGACACCATCGAACAAGCCCACGATGCGATCAGGTCAATGAAGGTACAATCGATTCATTTTAACGGGTCTTTGGTATTCACTCCTATCCTAGATCCGTGGTGCACCTGCCATTGCATCTCTTGCTGCGCTTGCCTTCGCCCAGGACCTCGACCGCGCCCTCCGATCTGTTCCTCCACCCGACTTCCTCTCGTCCCCGGAAGCTCTCAAAGCGCACGTCTCCCCCATACTCGATTTCCTCTTTACCGCCCGTCCGACCGCTGTGAACCTCGGTGCTGCCACGCGACGTCTTGCACGCACCCTCCAAACATCCTTGGACGCGGGAAATGACGCCCGCAAGATAGCAGAGGACCTGATACAAGATGGCAGACAAGTCGCTGCCGAAGACATCGGCCGCAACAAAGCCATGGCCAAGTGGGGCGGCGACTGGTTGGTCGAGTTGGTGAATGCTAACGGAGCCTCGGGCGATGGCCTCAATGTTTTGACGGTTTGCAACACTGGCTCGTTGGCTACTTCGGTTAGACGCTTCTTCTCTCTCGTTCCCTGTAACTAACTCGACGCTTCCACTTTCAGGGATACGGCACTGCCCTTGGACTAATAACATACCTACATGAAACGGGGAAGCTCGGGAGAGCATATTTCACCCAGACTGCACCATACCATCAAGGTTCTAGGTACGCTGCGCAGATGGCACACATTGTTGCTTCACACTCATAGTGTAATTTGTTTTTAGATTGACTGCGCTGGAACTCAAAACATTGCAAATCCCATCGACCATGGTTGTAGACACCATGGTGGGCTCGCTGTTCCAGCATCACAATATCCACGCCGTTGGTATGCCCATGACATTGCGCCCTCACGCCCCTACCCTTGTTCACAAGTCATTCCTGTAGCCGTTGGGGCCGACCGTATTGCCAGAAATGGCGACACAGCTAACAAGGTACGCTGGCACGTATTTTACGCCTCACTCCAGGGTTCTCAAGGACTTTTTAGATCGGTACCTACAACGCCGCAGTGCTAGCAGCGCGTCATAACATCCCTTTCATCGTCGTCGCACCTGTCGCGACAGTTGACCTCGATGTTGCCGGTGGCTCAGGGTGGGTTCGAACTTCTCGTCTAGATCTCGCCTCGTGCTGAACCCGTCCCCAAGCATTCCGATCGAACATCGTCCGCCTCTAGAAGCGTGCATCGTGCGCGGTGCACTGTATCCTCCTTCCCTTGATCAACAAGGCAACAAGGCTCAAGCAGCCGTTATGATTCCTCCCGAAGGGTTAGATGGGATCTATAACCCCAGCTTTGATGTCACACCCGCCGAGCTTATCACAGCAATTGTGACTGAGAAGGGCGTCGCGGTGAAAGGAAGTGATAAGAGATTCGATCTTAGCAGCATTGTTTAATGCAAATCCTTGCGAAGTACGCAGGAATCGTGTATGTGTCTTCTTTTGAGCCTGTACGGTAACACCGACGTAACGTTTTGATGAGAACAAAAAGGCAAAGTCGATCATAGGTCGCTCATCAAGCATTTAGATTTGGTACAGACCCTCAGCCCATCCTAATTTGAAATCGAACCAGGGTGTGGATCCACATTACCATCTACGAAGAAGTCATGACGGCAACCCTGAACCGCAACGACGTCGCGACACGCCTACTTATCCGAGCTGGATCCTACAGAGATCACACGACCACCACTTAACTGTGAATGTGCACGGCGATAATACCGAGGCTTGCCAAGCGATAGTAAAGGCTCTCGTCTTCGTTGGTCAATCAAATGAATATCCTTTGTCCTCGGCGGTTTCTATGCATCGCCATGACGAACTCGTAGTTCAAGACCACAGGTTTTGCCGATGAAGGCTGATGGAACGGTCTTGTCATTCTCGGCCGCTGGGAAAGATCTTTCTTTTCTACGCGGTTACTACGTGCCACTGCTCAAGTTCTCGTCGCCGCGTTTTTCTTTCGGTTGTTGCTGTTCTTTGTGCATGACATCAACGTCTCTCCCACCCATATCGGTGGATCGTTGATTCCAAGTTGATTCCATTCCGTGCTGAAGCGCTGAGGGTGCGATCGGCATCCTAGAACCTAACCATTTGTCCTACTTCCTGGACTGCACGTCTACGAGCGGCCTTAAAAAAAAGAGCAGGACGCGTTACCTGTGTTGCCAACAAGCAGCGAAGTGTGGCTCGAGAGTCTACCCTGTTTCGTTAACCAAGAAGGGACTCAACATCGGAAGGCCGCTCGGCAGGAGTAACTGGCAACACTGTGACCCTCCCTTCTTGGCTCTCTGCACCTGCAACTTTATTGGGCCATTCCAACACGAAACGAAAAGAGAGCGAACTCACTCAAGTTGGGAGGAGCATCTCCCTTCCAGTGTTCGGTTGTGGTGTCCGCGAACGATACAATTTCGCGTGTCTCCCATCGATGGCGATGAAACGCTACCTCCCTGACGTGTTGTTTTCCGTGCTGTAACTGTACGAGTGCTAGACGTTAGAGGGCCTCATTCCAACCCCACACCTATCGCCGACGGCGCTTGCACACATCGAAGATGTACTAGACAATGCACCAATCAGTGCTGTCTGCTGCTCGACGCTCGAAATGGACTTGGAGGCACATCTGACTCTTTGCCCTTGCCACTATGTTCGCCGATCTTCCCCACCATCCGCATAAGTAAACCCGGCATTTTCTTTTTTTGTTATTTAGATCAAAAACCCTTGATCCGTGATCTCTCGCGATGGTCTCGCTGCTGCAAGGTGTACAATCAATCAATCAATCAGTCAACTGTATGTTGTTGTTGCGCGTAAAGATGAGAGCCGCGCTCGATCGACTTGGAGGCCTGGGTGCCAAACGCGTCACGCATCCTGCCCGCCGCCCAATTTGCGCTTGTCTAGGACTTGAGCTTGAGCGCTTGAGTTTCGTGTTAGCCGGAGGGCACGAATCGGAATCAAGCACCGGATCGCGGCGCTATCATTGTTTGCCGAAGGGGTGGGGGAGGGGCAGGAGCGTTAAATCCCGGCGTTATGAAGGGTTCGTAAGGGTTCAAACACACAACACTGTCAGGCTGGCATTACCGTACTCGACACATGTAGGATCGTTTTGCACGCATCGTACATGCCAGAAGACGACAGCCTAGTCCCCTGCACCCCCTTCTCTTCTCTGGTCCTCTCATAGCTGGTGCCCTGCTTACATCCACCCCCGGTTTTCCGTTTATACAACGGCGATGCTTCACTGAGCTAGAAATCCGCGGACTACCCACATCGACTCGAGTGCTTCAAGCTGACGGACAGGCGGAGATAGCGTAAGTAAACAAGGAAAGGTGTCAACCCCGTTCAGTCACGACGTCCCAACTCCCGCCCCGAGAAGGAGTTTCTTTGACCAACGAGAAAGAACGAACGAACGCGAACGCACCAGCTTCGGAAACCCCGGCTCGCGCACGACGACACTCACTAGGTTCTCGAGCTCGCGCCGCGTCAGGCTGTACAGCTCCGGCACCTCCCGAAGCGACTCCAGAAATTCCTCGCGCGCCCGCTTCTGCGGTTCGTCGTCGCACTGGGTGGCAGTGGCAGTTGGTGGCGTGGGCTGCGGGGCGAGCGTAGCCGCGGTCGACGTAGGCTGTGACAGCGCAGGGAGAGATGGTGCGGCGCTTCCGCTGCCGTTCTGCGCCGTGAGCTGGCTGGAACATATAGTATCGGGGACTAGCACGGAGGACAGTTGGGAAGACCTGTTGTAGCCTAGACTGGACGCCGGGTGCGGGTATGGTTGTGTCGGTTGTGGGGTTGGTGGTGGTGCAGGGTCCGACGATGGTGCCAGTGATAGATCTGAACTTGAGAAGGGAGGGAAACGTGGTACCCTCGGGGGAAGCTCTTGACTGTTGCCCTGAGCTTCACTTTTCAATGCGCCGACAGAGGGAGGGAGCATCCCCGGCCGCTGCACGGCAGTGGTAGGATAACGCGCAAGCGTAGAATGCGTAGGTAGGGTTTGCATAGAGGCAGGCGGTGGCACAGGAGGACCCTTTGTAGGGATCGGTGGTACCGGAGGACCCGTGTTCTCTTTGCATGGGCACACAGGCCGTATGGCTTCGATAAATTGCACAGCATCCGAGGCGGAGGCAAAGTTGACCTGAAAACGGCGGTATGACTAGGGGTGGGGAATATGGATCAGTGCATGTATCGTCAGTAGAAGCCCTTTACTCAAGTGCGTACGGCTGGTGAAGTGGCTGGTGCGGAAAATGGATACTGGTAACGAATTCCGACGATGGTACCACGATAGACGGCTTTGAGAGGTGGTCCCTGCCCCGGGTGGATTTGTGACGGGGCCCCCGAGAACGACAAGAGATCGAGGTCTTCCTAACATTATTGGGTCAAGAGAGGTGAGTATATGCGCCCGCGTTTGTTCATACCATTGTGACTTCCCGTTCCACTCCATCGTGACCCATGTCCATATTCCACGATACACGCAAACGTACAGATTCGAAGTTGTTGTCCATTGATTTCTTCACGTCAAGTGTGAGGGTTATGACCGGATTAGAGAAGTGTTGCCAATCTGGTTGAGTCGCGCCTAAATCCTCTGTTTGTGTACGCACAAGAGGAGATGGATAAGATCTCGAATACTTAGCAATAGTGTACGAGCCAGTCGTGACAACGGAGCGGAGCATTGTGGTGTTTGCTGGCAAACAAGAAATATTGACCAGTCCGACTCGGTGTCAAGAAGCGACGCGACGCGATCACGTGGGAAAGTGCCTCAATCAGGCAGCGTCTTCTCCAGGCCCCAGACTGGCAGTTACTCAGCGACCTGTATCGAGTCCATATCCCGAACAGACCCAGACTCGTGGAAATAGAAAGACGCCTTAGCTCTTGTGCACACGTGCCAGATGTCGTTAAAGTGGAGCAGTAAGATGAGACTCTTCTTTTTGCTGTGAACTAGTGGTAAAACGGAATGCGTGTGGGTTCACCGAGGCGCACAAGGCGCAACTAGAAACACGTCGCATTCATAACCATAGAAGCGGGACCACGCGTACGCTTTGATCGGATCGACCAGAACATGTTACGAAGACGGAAATACCGAGTGGGGCCCGGACGGGTCACTCATTCAAGCTTCGGAGGACTGCGCGATCGTATACCGGGTGGATCAACCTCAAAGATCTTGCGTGCCCACAGCGTGGTGCGTGTTACGTCAAATTCGTGTCTCACGAAGCTGAAAATATTTGGTTTATATGTTGCAGAATAACACTACCGCTTGAGCTTTTCTACAATCTCCGGGACTGCTTCAAAGAGATCCGCTACCAGTCCAATGTCTGCTATCTGGAATATGGGAGCGTCCGGGTCCTTTAAGGGTATAATCACATCAGAACATGGAAAGACATGTGGTTCGAAAATAGTCCACCTTATTTATTGCTACAATGAGCTTCGAATCCTTCATACCTGCCAGGTGTTGGATAGCGCCCGAAATACCGACAGCGACGTAAAGCTCAGGTGCGACCACCTTGCCTGTCTGGCCAACCTGTAGTGAGTTGTCTACATAACCCGCGTCAACTGCTGCCCGCGACGCGCCAACAGCTGCGCCAAGCGCATCTGCAAGGGGATCGAGCGTGGCCTTGAATGTCTCTGCATTTTTGAGCGCACGCCCGCCGGATACTACGCGAGTGGCAACGCCGAGCTCTGGGCGATCAGACTGGGCGAGCTCGGTCTTGATGAGCTGCGTAGGGGAGTCTGTAACTTCAACGGGAGCCAGTTCTTCGAGTGCGACACCTGCATCGTCGCTCAAAGGTGCGGCCGCAAACGCCGTCGAGCGTACGGTGAAGAACTTCAAATGAACGGTAGATGGTGCGCGGACGGTCGCGATCGCATTTCCTGCGTAGATCGGCCGTGAAAAGGTGGTACTGTCCGTGGATGCGTCGTGGGAGACCGAGATTACGTCAGAGACAGCGGGAAGGTCGAGCTTTGCCGCGATGCGCGGGAGGAGGGACTTGGCAGCAGAAGAGTGGGCAGAGACGACATGAGTGTATGGCGAGTGACTCCCTAGTAGCTTCTCGAGGAGTGGAGATACGACCTCTGGTACTAGCGAGGAGTATTGCGGAGCGGAGGAATGCAGGATAGATGACAGTCCTTTCAACCTACCAAAAAAGTGAAACAGCGTCGACTTAAACTTAGATCACACATACTTTTTTGCACTCTCGAGGACGGTTGGTAGGTGGTCAGGAGCACCCAGTATGAGGCCAGTGACCGAACCACCGAGCTGTTGTGCTGCTGTCAGAGCAGAGAGAGAACCCGACTCGATGGCGCCGTTCTTGTGCTCAAGTAAGACCAGCGCTCGTGGAGACGCAGCTGTAGCGTAAGCGCGATGGGCGAATCCACGGGAAGCTGCCAGTGAATGGAGACGCAGCATGGTTAATAGCAGCAGTAGAGGGTGCCGTCCGTCTCGGAGTTTCGGCCTAAAACAAGACCATACAATCACGTGGGGCATCCGCTCTCTTAAAGTCGGTCTGCGTGTTCAGTGTTGGCCGATAACTCTTCAATCTTCTTCCGCAACAATGTCTCTCGCAGGTCTCATGTCCGGTGCGGAATGTGCAGTAGAGGTCAATCCTCTTTCCCAGGTGCTTAAGCATACAGTGGATGGAGATCGGAGCTTGCAACAGGTCCACACTATGCCATTCTATTCTCCTTACAACCTCTCACACGTATTCAGGACAGGATCGCTGGTCCATCCTCGTCAAGGGTCAGTGAACTCCCCTTCATTATTCTATTCACCTCACGCGATCCCCTCTTAGCTCCGTCATTTACCGTCTGCATCTAACAATGCCGTTGCTGAGCACGACATGGCAATGGCTCGCCAGTTCTTCGACGCACAGCAAGCTACGGGTCCTGGGCCTTCTTTCTCCCCGGCGCAGATGCCGCCTATGCAAGACTTGATGTCTCGTCAGCTCCCACTGACAGTGGCCAACCGTGGCGCGGTACCAAATCTGAATGACGCCTGGGCAGACATCCAGCGTAGCCAGGCTGTCCATAGTTTGCCTCATAATGCTCTCCCATCAACGGCTTGGGCAAGCGAGTTCAGCCCAGCAGCTTTCGCTCCTGGTTCGACCATTCAACAGAACGCCCCTCAAGTGAATAGTGCGTTAGCAAATCCGATCACTAGTACCACTTACCCTAATGCCATGGTATAGCGACTCAAAACCCCCAAATGATCGGAAATGGCTTCGGAATAATGGCAAATGGCTTTGGCCTTAATGCCGCTCCACAAGCGTTCCTTCAGGGTTTTGACGCCCATGCTGACGTTAAAGGCAAGGGCAAATTTAAGGACACCGACTTTGATGCGGCATTTGCCCAAGCCGCCTCATCGATTACTGCTACAACCGCTAAGATCGAGACTCAGTCTTCCGGAGATGCGGTGGATGAACTTGAAAAGGACCTCAACAAAGCAAGGCTTGAAGATGCCGCTGCAGCCACCCCAGAAGGGCTTCTTGGTAGCGTTGGGTTTAAAAGGTCTGTGCTCACGAGCGCGTTGGCTTCGGTGGTGAAGCTGATGATTTTCGCTTCCGCAGCGTCTGGGAGCAGATGCAGAATTCTGATAAGCCCCCCAAACCAGAAGAAATGGCGAAGTGGGAAGCAGAGTTTAATCAACTCATGAACGCGCAGCGCGACGATGGCGAATGGGATTACTCGACTGCCATGCAACGCGCTTGGGAAGAAACTGTAACAGATTTCGACGACTCCTTCACGCAAAACATGAAATACGACCATGAAGGACTACCCATCCTTGATCCTTACGAATTTGGTTTGTTATCTTTAGTATCCTATGTCCGTACTTCTGCTCACCGAATACAGAGAATAACAACAAATACCTCGATCCATCATCTTCCTCGCAGTCACCTCTAGCCTTGGCTAAACAGATGCTCGAGCAAAATGCATCACTTTCAGAAATAGCGCTGCTTCTGGAGGCCGCCATTCAGAAAGGCGATCTCGGTGAGGGCGGTTACGAGGCATGGATTCTTCTCGGCGAAACTCGGAACATGGACGAACGCGAGGAGGCAGGTATGAAGGCGCTCATGGAGGGAGTGCGTCTTGCCGAAGAAGCGGGTGCCGCTGACGCGGGGAAGCTTGTGCGTTTCCCACCCACTCTAACTTCCGAAATACGATTTACTAATGGAGCGGTATCAGTCGCTAGCAATTTCATTTACGAACGAGTCTTTGGATCGCGCTTCTCACACCATGTTGATGCGCTGGTTGCGCGCACGCTTCCCAGATGTGCAAATTTCCCCAGAGGCAGAACAATCCCTCACCTCATCGTCATGGCATTCACACAATGTCGTCACTGAGGCGTTCCTGAGTGTCGCGCGTACACAGCACACACATCACGTGATCGATCCTGACGTGCAACTGGCTCTGGGTGTGCTCTTTTACACTAATGGAGCATACGACCGCGCCAAGGATTGTTTCGAAGCTGCACTAAGCGTCCGGCCGACAGTATGCACTCGGAGTTTGTGACCAGACCCCTTACTGACCTTTCGCATCAGGACTATCTCCTGTGGAACCGCCTGGGCTCGTCACTCTCAAACGGAAACAAGCCTGAGGAGTCCCTAGGCGCGTACCGCGAAGCGCTGACACTGCGCCCCACATATACGCGTGCAATCTACAACGTTGGCGTTGCCTGTATGTACCATATACCAGCTATCCCCGTCCTGTGACACTCATGGACTTCTCGCATAGGTTTGAACATTGGCGCACACAAGGAGGCTGCGGAACATCTTTTGAGTGCCCTTTCCATGCAGGAGGCAACAGGGGACAAGAGCAAGCAGTTATTGCAGACGCTGCGTCGAGCTTTCGTTGCCATGGTACGTTTGCTTCACTCAACCATCACACACGGTATTTACGTGCGTCCACCCATAGGATCGCAAGGATCTTGCAGAACGCACCGACAATAACCCCTCTCTAGACGTGTTCCGCGCGGAGGGTTTCGAGTTTTAAATCGGTCATAGTCATCGGACTGTTGCAGCATACTCACGTTTGATGTTAGAATCTTTGCTTGTGTACAACTAACAGATACCTGTATCCACAATGCATTATACATAGTCTGTATCATAGTTGTCCGAGTGTGCCTGCTATTAGTGGTCACCGCCTGCCTTTCCTTCGGGATGACGAGTTTTGAACAGTCCCCGTTTACGCACATCTTCGATGAGCTCCTCAACGTTATCGTCTGCTGCCTCCAAGGAGCCTACACGTTTCCGACCTAGACTCGAACAACAGCTCAGAGTGTGACGGAAAAAAAAGACCCAAGGCACTCACCAACGATCGACCAATTCCTCGTGCTTGGGATCCGCAGCACCTCGACCTCGACTGCCCACCCACAGTGCACGCCCAGTGAGGCCAGCCACACCCTGTATAGCGCATACGAGCTCCCCGCGCCCTCCCCTGCGCCACCGAGGTTCAGTGTCTCAGCATCAACATCGCAGTGCGGGACGTCACGCGCGCGATCGAAGCGGGCATCGAGCCCCCACGCGCAGCACGGTATTGAAAGATACCCAGAGGCACGTGCGCGAGTGGCAAGCAGGGGCACCCACGGCGTCAGTTCGTCTGCGTGGTTCCCGACGAGGAAGCACTCTGCGGGGAGGAGCGTCTGCAGATCCACTGCGGTGGGATCGAGCGCGCGCACGAGAAGGTGAGATTGAGTCGCGGGCGGGTAGTGTGCCCAGGACGTGCGTGCGCGCAGGTCGAAGCCGTCCCCCGCGTAGCCCTCCGATACGAGTATATGCGTCAGCAGACCGTTGCCGCACCCTAGGTCGACGAAGCCGCCTGGGGGACGCGGCCAGCCGCGCCAGGGCTCGCTGGTGTTGGTGCAGTCGCTCGGGTCGACCTGTAAGGGGACGGCGTCGGAGCTGTACGTGTCTTTCCAGAGGAGCATGAGGAACGTCGCTATGCCGATGTCCTGTGCGCGCGGCATTAAATATCTGAGGGAGTATGTGCAAGGGGGAGGGGCGGACCTCAAAAACGTGTTTGAGCGGGTCGGTTACTTCGTGCCAGTCGTCAACGAGGTGCTTGTGTCGTTCGCGCATGATGAGATATAGGTCCTGATAGGTCTCGCGGGGTAATATGACGTCGTGCAGGACTCGCTTCTTGTAGTGTGTGAGTGCCCCCCATCCATAGCGGTGCAGGGTCTCGAGTAACGAGAGGCACGTCCGGTAGAGGCGCGCTCCAGGATCGAGTGACGTCCCAGGGAGTGGGAGAGCCTCTATGCGCAGCACCGCCGACTCGGAGGAAGTGGGCGGAATGACGCGGAAGGCTAGGTGCGTGACAGTTGGATGGTAATAGGGGAGCGATCCACCCGATGGAAGGATTGGCGTCAGCACAAGCACCACCGGATGGAAAGCCCCCGGATCGGACGGGTGAGACGGAACGTAGAGTGTGCAATGCTGCTCAAGCCCAGAGTCACGCGTAGGGCGTCGTGGAAGTAGTCTACGATGTATATTTAGGACTGGTCGTAAGTCCTGAAGAAGAGGGACGAGGTCAGGGAACGCGTCCGCCGACTCCTCGATAACCTCAGATCGCAAAATCAGCGTCGAGTTGTACTCAGGGTGGTGGATGAGCTGGGAGACGGCAAGTTCGAACTGGAAAGAATGAGCCACTGATACAAGCCGCTGTAAGACCCATCAGTCGAACCTACGAGCTCAGGTGGGAAGTCTGCGGGACAGGCAATGACGGGTGTCCACGAAGTATTCGTCTTATCGAGTTGAAGTACTGTAGCATCTGGGTCCTTGCACGGAGAAGGACTGAACCGTGGTCTGGTCATCGCACTCTGGCGACCATTCCCTTCAGTCGCCTGGCTGTCGGCGCTCGTCGTTGCTCGCGACTGGGACAGCCTTGTCGTCAGCGGCCTGACTAAGCTGAGACTAAAACCTGTTCGGTGGTCGTCAGCCATTTGAAGCTTTGAAATTGATGAACAGGTGATGAACAGAATAAGCCGTCCCCCCCTCACGACGAATGTCGTCCCCAACTGACTCGTTCCTTGCGTCCAAGCGGCCGAGAGTATTCAAAGACAAATCTGGTGTTGAGAAAGAAACCTATGAGAGCCCCGATCTATGGTTTGACGACGGAAACCTCATCATCCGCACCGTTTTTAGCGAGAACGTCTATACCGTGTACAAAGTGCACAAGTCGATTCTCACGTCTCACTCAAACGTCTTTTACGACTTATTCGATGGGCCACAGACAGCTTTCGATACCGCCTCAGAACACTATGAGGGCCTACCTGTGATTGAACTCCCTGACCCTCCATCACAGTGCAATGATTTTCTGAAAGCCCTATATTTCCCCGAGTCAGTTATTTCCGATCTACAACCTACTTCGCGCTGACTGGCTAGACTCGCAGGGAGACACAACGCCACCGTCCAATTTCCTCTCCTTTCTTCGAGGGCATCTGGAAAGGCTTTCCGTACAAATACCATGGGATCCTTCATCTAGCGATGAAATACGATGTTGCGTACCTTCGAGACCACATGCTCGATGCTCTGAGACACGCGTGGCCTCAGTACCTTTTTGATTGGGACTATCTGCAGAAGCGAACAGAAGATCTGGAAAGGGCCTACCTGCGCCGGGAGTGTTTCGATTTGTCCTTTGCTCACCCAGAACCAGGTATGTTGTACGTTTCACTAACATTCCGCGAGCACGCGTTGACGGGCGATGCCATGAACCAGCCAGAACCCTCCGGCTTGCCATGGAACACAAGATCCTCGACATTCTCCCCGTGGTCTTTTATGACTTGGCGCGAGTGCACGAGGTCATCGCTCCAAATCCACACGAGGGGTTCCGCCGCGCAGACCTCTCCGTCCTAACGGCCGATGATCTTCGTCGACTGGCGCAGGGACGTGGCGCCTTACGGGGCAAATTCCTCGACGGAATCACGAAATTACTTATCGTCCACCCGCACGACGACTGCAAGTGGATTCCAGTACCGGGAAAGCCGTCGCCCTGTCGTACGGGCCTGAAAAAATGGTGGGATATGCAACTTGGGGCCGTCTCGGGGCCAAGCGTTGCGGACCCGATCGGGTGGCTGCGGGAAAAAGTCTCCCTCTGCGACGACATTCCGCACGACGAAGTTTGCGGCGGTTGCACCCGCGTCGTCAAAAAGTATCTCGAAGCGGTCAGGGAGGAGCTGTGGACCAGTCTCCCCGAATTTTTTGGCCTCGTATGTGTGAATATGTGTTGCCCCCGCGTTGCTCGGTGCTAACTTGAACTCTCATAACACTAACAGAAGGGATTGCTTCACCCGAACTGGGGGAAAGAGCCAGAGCCAAAGCTATGGTTCTGAGTTGAGATACTGGCAATTGGACCTCTCCCTGGTAGTGTTCAGTTGTCGTCATAGGCACGGGGTCCATGTACGTTATCCGCGAGCCCTATCAAAAAAGATCGACCCAAAAACTTAGAGAGGACGGGACATGTCGTCAAGCAATCTCACTTGGCGCACGAAACGAAATAGACGCAAGGCCACCCTAAGAGTTGTCCCCTGCAGCCCAGTGTTGGTGGCACCACCTGAAACGATGTGCCTGTATCTTCGTCGGTCCCGTGGCTGATTGGCGAAGGTGCCACCTTGACGTCGCCAAACATCGCCCCTCACAGGCCTCACAACTCAGACTTCGCTTCATTTGTTATCTTCATTTTAGTAGACTAGCCTCTGCGGGAGAGCCCTTCCAGCAGTCTACACTAATGGAAAGTAAGACGCTGTAATCGCTTCAAATTTGCTTTTCTGTTCATGCACCACTTCAAGGCTAAGTCACATGCGTATATGATTGTGCAGGCATAAGCTAGAAGTTACGATAGAGAAATAGTACAATGCTTAAATGCGAGTGCTTCAATAATACAAAAGAGGAAAGGTTTCTAAAAAAGGAAACTGAGGTGGCTGAGATTAGTCAGAGAATCCTTATTTATAAGCAAAAAAGCGCAACCTGCATGCCACACCAGTGGCAGTTGGACTGTTTCTCAGTCAAAATGTAAGCACAGCACAGGAAAAAAGAGGATAAAATAAATTGGACAGGTCTGGACTGGGTTAGACAGCAGCTTTACATGATACCAAATAAAATAAAAACAGTGCTGAGGCCTCCAAGCTTCCTCCCTTCTGGGCAACTTCTGTTGGCATTTAGGGGCAGGGTTAGTATGTGCTTTAATGGTGGGACTGGCAGCAGTACTGTGTTACACTTCCACACTGGGACTACACTTCTGTGTTGGCTGTATGCTACACTTCTATACTGGCTGCATGCTATGCTCTGAGGCTGGCTTCTCTTCTATACTTTGAGGCAGGCTTCTCTTGCTGCCCTTTGATGCAGGCTTCTCTGCAATGCTGTTATACTGGCTTCTACACTTTGCTGACTTCTCTACTATGCTTCTACACTGGCTTCTCCACAATGCTTCCATGCAGACTTCTCTGCTACACTTCCATGCAGACTTCTCCACTATGCTCTTCTGCAGCTACACTTCCATGCAGGCTTCACCGCTAAGCTGTTACACAGGCTTCACCGCTAAGCTGTTACGCAGGCTTCACCGCTAAGCTGTTACGCAGGCTTCACCGCTAAGCTGTTACGCAGGCTTCACCGCTAAGCTGTTACGCAGGCTTCACCGCTAAGCTGTTACGCAGGCTTCACCGCTAAGCTGTTACGCAGGCTTCACCGCTAAGCTGTTACGCAGGCTTCACCGCTAAGCTGTTACGCAGGCTTCACCGCTAAGCTGTTACGCAGGCTTCACCGCTAAGCTGTTACGCAGGCTTCACCGCTAAGCTGTTACGCAGGCTTCACCGCTAAGCTGTTACGCAGGCTTCACCGCTAAGCTGTTACGCAGGCTTCACCGCTAAGCTGTTACGCAGGCTTCACCGCTAAGCTGTTACGCAGGCTTCACCGCTAAGCTGTTACGCAGGCTTCACCGCTAAGCTGTTACGCAGGCTTCACCGCTAAGCTGTTACGCAGGCTTCACCGCTAAGCTGTTACGCAGGCTTCACCGCTAAGCTGTTACGCAGGCTTCACCGCTAAGCTTTGAGATGCATATACTTAGATGCTAAAGCAGGGGTTTGGGGGCGCAGCCCCCAACAAGCTGAAGTCAAGTGCTGGAGGCAGGTGAAGTGAACAAAGTGAGCAAACCGTGCCGAAGGCACGGACTGAAGCTTGTTATTATACAAACGATGGGCGAAGGAACGATGATGTACTCCGTCATAAAAAGCTGCAACTGATATAGCAAAGCTTGTAAAGGATCGAATAAGTCAAGTTGAATTTTTGCCACTTTCGCTGTATTCAGTATAGCGTGGATGGTCAAGGCAAGAACTGGACCCGTTTCAGCTAGCCAATACGCGAGAGTGTGGATGGGAGCAGAAGCGGGTGTGGGGGGCACAGGTATCTCCAATACCTCGCAATAGTCCCGCGGACCCCTTGAAAATAAGTATCAATCTAAGTGTCGCTAGCAGGTGCAAGTATCATACCAGTTTTGGATCTTCGAAAGTAGGTCCTATAAGCCAGCGTGGCCAGATTTGCTCGCAAGATCCGATGTAGTCGAACGGTGCACATTGACAATGACAGGTTTTCCGGGTTTAGACCCGGGGGCCTCACTCGGTGGCTCGAGTCGGATTGAAGACAGGTGGTACGTGTTATCTGTGTTGCCGATGGTTGACCGGTCACGCACATAATCCCGAGTGTTCAGCCTGAAAGTGAATTGATTTAGAAGTTGAACCCAAGATAACGGACTCCTCACATGGCATACAAAGAGTTTACATAGCCTGTGCAATGAATGTCAGTTGACCGCCACTGCTCGACACTGTTTTAAACATACATTTACTCATCACTAAGAAAATTGCTATATAAATCTGAGTTGAAAGTGCAACTAGGTACTGGTCACAGCATAAGAAAAATCCTCAAAAGGGATAGACTGCAACGGAAAATCTCTTACGCTGATAGTCATGGCAGTCCCGAGTGCGCTACTCGAGTTAGTTTTTGGTCATTGATCTGCGTAAACGAGAACTCACCTCAGCAGGAAACCCGTATTGATGGTGTAACCCATCAAGGTCATGATCATGGAATCAGTTCTGTGTGATTGGGTGTCAACGAGGTCTGTGGCACGAAAGTCAAAAGGATGAGCTCACCTCGCGAACCCGGTCCTCTTGCGGTAGAGGGACCAACTCATCGACACAGTGATCAAGATGTCTGCCAAAACGACTGTGCACATCCAGATGGTTGGTAGCCACTATTAAGCCGTTAGCGTGCGTAGTAAATGTGGTGTGAGTTAAAACTTACGTGATCGGTGTGAATCCGGGAGTCTTCCTTTGCAGCGAACCTAACGATGGGTTTCAATTATTTGATAAACGCCTAAGAAACTACCCATACGCAATTCCGCATAAAACTAAAATGCGAAGATTTGAAGCAATTCGAGACAGTGAAAGAAAGGGAGGCAACTCACCCATTCCGAAGACTGCAAAGGATGCAAAGGGAGACGATCATAGATGTATCACCCAGGGTATAACGAGAGCACTTACGGGTGCCGCCAAGGATTAATGGCACCTACGAGTTCACATTCAGAGGTGTTTCTCTCAGTCAACTACGATAACTTACCATGATGATTGGCCAGATAATACTTTGGCTCACTGGTAGAATATCGATTGTGGCTTCGAGGTGTTACGAAGTTAACCGTACAAACATACCAAGGTAAACCCGTCTTGCATAATACCTATGTTGCATTAAGACGCATATTAAAGGTAGTGTTCAAACGACGAACAACTGCACGGCGCAGCCGGGGATGCCCTGCAGTGATGCCCAGTCAGTACGTGACAGGTTAACAAATGAAAAATGTACATTGAGAAAAGTTTGGGCCTACATCAGGCGGACATCATGTGAGTGGCTTTGGAGGTAGATAGTTCATGTTTACGCACATTTAGTGCCCTGAGGTACAGATCAGAAACGACCCAGCTGCTTCAAAGTGGGTTGACTCACCATAAACGGTACCCGAAGTTTTGCACATTGCCATAGCCGAGAATTAGGTACCTACAATCATGAGCACATGTGGGCATCGTGCATATTACCGCCTCACCAGTACATTGAATAAGTGCCCAGAGCGGTGCACAAGATATCTATGAGTCTAGAGAAAAAATTGCAACTTGGACGAGCTGGGGCTGACAACAACTCGCACGTTAAGAGCCCGATGAAGAATTTGAACGCCTTTTCGTCTTTATTCCAATAGTTCCTGGAACTGGTCAGTTCGTTGCGTCTGGAGGCGGGGGATTAGTTACCAGCAGTATATCCACCTACAAGAATAGAAAATCTGCCAAGTCAGCACGAGAAAGGAGAACGCGTTTAATCGAGCTCACGCTTGCACGATTTCAAAACCCGTGAGCCTAGAAGTTTGCTGGCTCAGGAGAAAATATTGGTAAAGAACCCAAAGTAGAACTCACAAAACATTGAGAAGCAGCCCGACAAAAGCTGCCCCGTAGAAATCTTGGATGCCAGACATGCTGAGGGAGTCTGGCTAAGTTCTGTCAATATATACAAGTCCCGCCGCGGCGAATAAGGAACGCTGGGGAAATGGGAAAGAACAGGGGAAAGAACAATTTCATTTTCACTTTTGGGTTTCAGGTCCAGACTATACTGTAATTGTGTTGATCCGCTGATCACCTGTACCAAAGTTGAGGGTATTTGAAAAGAATTTGCACTAAAGAGAACGGGGTCGTATCGATTTGGATGGTGTGGCACACAAGCGAGTGCAGACAAAACCATTAAGATGTTGAAGCCCGTGCCTACGTTCTGTTCTCCGCCACATGCCCCGTGGTTTGACAGTTGTCGAGGAGCAACATTCCTGTGCTCCGACAGACTTCCTACCACAATGATCAAGAGAATACACGCATGCGAAGTCACTATAGTGGCATGTTCGTCTTGATGTTCGTTCGCATAGTAAGCAGGCATCGGGACAAGTTTGGGGGACGAGGCTCCTCTCCCCCACCTCTATTGAATCCAAAAAAAAAAGACGCGAATTGATGTATTACAGTAAACCCGCAGGGCTGCAAGACATTACAGGGTGGAGCAATTGTAACACACGAGAATACCTGGTAGCATGCGTGGCGGAAGCTGGAGGCGGAGAAGGCGGACTCGGATGCAAAGAATTCGGATGCAAAGAATGCGGAGGCGGAAGCCCAAGTAGGTCCAAGATTAGCATGCACTACGGAAGCAAAAGTCCAAATTTCAAATTTCAAACTGCGCGCTTATAAGTATGCACATACTCAAACACGGCCAAACACAGAGATCCTCACAGAGATCCTCGCAGAGATACCCGGTATTTTTTTTTTTTGATCAGAAAGAGCGCACTGGTGCACTTCTAGTGTTGCCAACACATCCTCATTATATTATGACAGAAGCATTTCGCTCTATGAGTAGTAAATGTTTTCAAAGTCGCCATCTCACACGGAGGAATTGCTTGGACCAAGGCTTGGACTCTGGATCGTTTGACCGTGGCGTATTTGTTACACTCAGGCTGAATTGCGCCTCCCAAAAAGGAAGTTACTGTAATAAGGCCGCTTGCGCGAAAGTTTCAGCAATCACTGTTCTCCGTACTACTCACCCCGAGATTACCACTTGATACAAAGTAACTATGGCTGATGTTCAGATGTGGGCAGCTAAAGTACTTATATCGTGTCTGTAAACTCATGGAATTCCCTGCAGACACACCCTGCCACCTCCTCTTTCCCCGACTCGGAAAGATGTCAAGCTGAACAAGTACTCGAGCCAACTCACGCAGGACAAGGTCTGTGGTGTCACCAGGGCATCTCATCTAACGTTTAATGTCTCTACTAGGCTAGGGGCGGTGCACAAGCTATGCGTGAGGCCGCAATCCTAGCCTAGCGATCGTTATCTCATTCGCGTCATCTGGATAGTATATGCCGTGATCGATGCAGACGACATGAATAAAGCGCAGGCATGGGTGATTTAATCATGAGCCCTTTTCCCGCCTCACGGATCATGCTCGCTTTATCTCTGGAACTATAGATCGGTATATCACCTATCTGGTGGGAAGGTGCACTATTGGTGCGATGTGTGGGTACCAAAATGGCTCATTTCTTTACTTGCAGGAAATCCGTGCAACACTCATCTCGTGAGCATACTACATGGTTGCCAGCTTTGACAGGAGAACTATGTCGTTGATGGACTGTTTTAGTTGGACCTCGCAAAAGCCGTCAAGGAAGGGTGTAAAGAAGAGGATCTAGTCGGCCTTATCTTTAACACGATTGGCGTCAGGTACGGGAATGAGTCGAATGACGCGGAAAATTTTGTCGATGCGTGCTGAAACGCGTTTTTGCAAAGCGATGCTATAACTATGGGCACCGATGGTGGGTGGTCGCGTTGTCGTAGTCTTCTGTTCACCGTTGATACAAGTGACAGGGATGCGCTACTCGTCAGTCTGTTCTTAAGCCATGGGGCTGATCGTTTTTGAATGACCTTTCGTGATAGGCTCCCAACTCGTGACCTAATTGCTGATTCTATCGAGGCTGTTCGTTCTACTCACTCCATTCCGGATTGCCGTTCGAATCGACTGATTTGTTCTGTGCACTTTGGATGACAGGTTACCCTGGTATGATGAGTCCTAGCGTCAGGCTTCTGACGTGTCCTTGAAAGTACTTCCTACCCAGGCCCAGCATTACGATGGCAATATATCTATACCCGGGTGTGACAAGAATATGCCTGGCTGTGTGATGGCTGCGGTGCGACACAATCGCCCAACCATCATCGTATATGGTGGAACAATCCAGGTTGGCACGCGACATGTAGACTGTCCTGAAATGGGTCATTCGAAGGGCGATGCGGTCAACATCTCGGACGCATTCGAGTCGTATGGTAAGTGGCACAGCCTTCACAGATGACTGTAGCTCAATTATAACTCCACTCAAAGGCGCATTTACCATCGGCAAGATCACGGAGGAGCAGCGACTTGACATTGTCCGTCATGCGTGTCCTGGCGCTGGGGCCTGCGGTGGGATGTACACGTATGTCTGCCCGGTATCTGTCGGCCATTACCAGTGCTGGAGGAATAGACATGGTCTATAGTGCCAACACCATGAGTTCTGCTTTGGAGGTGCTTGGCCTCTCCCTGCCGTATTCTTCCAGTACCCCTGCGACGTATGCTGGTGCGTTATTTAGACTAAACCCCGAGCTTCGGTTCACTTGACTCCCTGGATCCCAGAGAAGTTGAAGGAGTGTAAACGGGCTGCAGGATACCTTAAAAGGCTGCTAGAGCGTGATATCAAACCACGGTATGTGGTACGGCCTTCATTATAGTTTCTACCGACTGACAAATCAAACTACCATGACGCAGCGACATCCTGACCCGGAACTCTTTTCTGAACGCTATCGCAATCGTGAACGTGCTCGGCGGCTCGACAAACGCGGTGAAGACTTTCTGATAACATTTCCCTCTCTAGCATGCTGCTGCTGACTTGCCCTCCCTATAGGTCCTCCATTTCCTGGCCATGGCCCGCGCAGCTGACATCGAGCTCACGATCGACGACTTCCAAGCCGTTGCAGACCGCACGCCGTACCTGGCGAATCTGAAACCGTCGGGGCGCTACATGATGGAGGACCTGCACCGCGTGGGAGGCATCCCCGCGCTGCTCAAGTACCTCCTCGCGCACACAGACCTGATCGACGGCACGCAGCTGACGATCACGGGCCGCACGCTTGCGGAGAACGTCGCGGACGCACCGGTGCTAGCGTTTGGGCAGGCGCAGGACGTCGTGCGCCCCCTTACGGACCCAATCAAGCGCACGGGCCACATCGCCATCCTGAGGGGCAACCTCGCCCCCGGCAGCGCGGTCGCGAAGATCACTGGTGCAGAGGGCGTCACGTTCCAGGGTGTCGCCAAGTGCTTCGACAGCCTCGATGGGTTCTATCCTGCGCTCGCAGCAGGAGAAATCAAACCCGGGATGGTGCTCGTCTTTCGGTACCAGGGTCCCAAAGGCGCCCCTGGCATGCCAGAGGTTTTTTCTCGTTGCTTGTCTTTTTTCCTACGGCGTGCACTGACCATTCCGACTGTGATATCCTCATAGATGTTAGGTATGCACACTCAACGAAGTGCCACACTCTGATGCTGACTTATCGCTGTTGGACTCAAGGACCTACTGGCGCGTTGATAGGGGCAGGTCTGGCAGGGTCGACCGCGCTCATAACTGATGGACGCTTCTCTGGAGCTTCCCATGGTTTCATCATTGGTGCGGGCTCAATGACCGTCCTATTTCTTTATAGATAACAGGTGCTGATGGATATTTGCGATGCGAAAGGCCACATCGTCCCTGAGGCACGACTTGGCGGGCCGATCGCGTTGGTCCAAGACGGTGACAGGATCGTCATTGACTCGGAGAAAAGGACGATCGATTGGGTCGTGGGTGGGGAGGAGGAGGCGCGCCGCCGAAAACTATGGGAGGGCTCTGGGCTGGACGCGCTGACAGTAAAGCGGGGCATACTGTTGAGGTACGCGAGGGACGTTGCGGTGAGCACATCTGAGTCTCTGGGTAAAGGATGAGATGTTGATCTCTAATAGCCCGCAAATGTGGGAGCATACTGCGATTAGTCGACATAAATATATGGGTCGTACAGAAAAAGAATGGGTGGCGTCGTGAATATCCAGAGGTGGAGATCTTTCCAATGTACAAACAACCGTTTAAATCAAGACCGTAACTACAGTTGATGACCAGAGCTGGATTCGAGCGGGTATTCTTTCAACGCCCGTTGGTTGCTGACAAAAGGGTATTAGTTCGTGACGTGACACTGCGTGACAAAGCGACACTGCACAACTGTGCAACTTACATGATTTCGAAGCACGCTTCTCGTGTTTGTCTAGGCTGCTATGCTTCGAGAAAACTTGTCGTGCA
This sequence comes from Lactarius tabidus, assembly GCA_963281015.1. Lineage (NCBI taxonomy): Eukaryota > Fungi > Basidiomycota > Agaricomycetes > Russulales > Russulaceae > Lactarius > Lactarius tabidus. Next base: position 2,076,625 of record OY725473.1, read on the forward strand.
ATCATCTCGTCATGCAGCTGCCCCTCGGATAGGGTGTTTTGGCGTTCATTGGGTTCTATCACGCCTGCGCTTCTTGGAGCATTATCACTAGAAGAGCGGTGCTTTGGCGGAATGGCGCGCTCGCCCGGCTCACGCTGGCCAGTGATCACGGCGGGATCAGGAGGGACGATGAAGGTGGGCATGGGTTTCTTCGGCTTCTTGACCTTGGGAGGTAGACCCCTAGCGGCACGACGGTTAGCACGGATGCGCTTCTTGTATTGCTTCCAAAGGAAGCCAAGGAGGGCTACGGCCCAGATGGCTATTACACCAGCGCTGGAGACTATGGCAGAGACAATCGGAGTTTTGGCGCGGTGACTTGAGTACGCCGAGGTGAGTCTTTGAGTGGAGTGTGGTGGTTGAAGAGGACATACCCGTGAAGGATTTGGCTTTCTTGGGCCTTTTGGCTATCTTCATGGAAGTGGGGGGTAGCCATAGTTGAGGATGAGAGAGAAGAGCACGATGAGCGACCAAGGATATTTTGGGACGGGGCAAGATCGGGACGAGTCTTTCCGAACTCACATGACGTTAACTTCACGTCACGGGACTTGCTTCGCGCGAAGTCTTCTCGGCCCAATCGGCGAATACCACCCGCTGGGAGGGTCTTAGTCGGTTCCATGCCACTCACTCTTTTTTGTCCTCTTCTTCGATGGCCACTCTCGCCCGGCTTTCGCTCTTCGTGTTTCTCCTCCTGGGCATCGTCTCTGCCTCTCGTTTCGAAACCGTTCGTTCCTCTCAACCCCGTCGTACTTCCCGCTCAAAGAGAGTGTCCCGGAGGTCTTGCCAAGCCCCGTCGAACACGAACATATCTGCCTGCTTCCCCGCTCTCGGCTTCACAACGCCGTCTAGTGTACCTGCCAGCATCAACGGATGGTGGTGCGACCCCGTTAACGAGTACGCCTTCCTAGGTTTCAGCTACGAGGTCACTGCTTGTGAGCATCTCTATGGCTTTTCTCTCTCATCCGTCAATTCATTCCTTTTCTATGTTTAGGCCAGAGCTTGTCCCAGCTACAGAAGGACTTTGCAAACATTCGAAATACCTTCAACGGTCGATATGTTCGCCTCTATGGCGCGTGTGACAACAAAGGTTTCTAGTAAGACTTCCCTGAGCTCCACTCCCATTAGGACCATTCAATATTTATCTTCCAGTGACAATGTTATCACTGCTGCCTGGGATAACACGCTTGGCGTTCACGCCCTCATCTGGGTATCTACTAATACTGTACCCTCTCAGTGTGTTTATTTATTCATTGTCCACACAGTTCGGCTTTACTGGTTCCAACCAATGGATGACTCGTCGCGACAACCTCTTTGCCACTCTTCATTCGAATCCAATGGCGCCATTTGTCACCCGTGTCGTCCAATTCGGTTCAGAGCCTCTCTTTGACGAGGTTCTTACCCCAGCACAACTGACTACACAAGTGATTGAGGCCAAACAGAACCTTGCAAGCCTTGGCATTCCCGTCACAGTTAGCGAGCTTGCGTATGGTTACCAACATGATGGTGGCGCTCAGGACGTTCTTGATGCTATTGACTCGATCAATGCCCACATGCTTCCATTCTTTGCAGGTGGCGCCACAACCGGTATGTACTTGCCCCTACTTTCTCCATGCCTTTTATCCTAACCCCTTCTTATGACCGACTTCTCCCTCTAGGAAGCCAGGCATGGGGAAACGTTCTGTCTGACTTGGACTTTTTCATCCAGAACGGGAAAGGAAAGAAGATATACTTTGACGAGGTAAAGCATCTTGCCACCTCGATCCCCACCCCCTTCTCAAGGCTGACCATTTACCTTTTTCGGACACACAGAATGGCTGGCCTTCCGTCACGTCTTCTAGCGTGCAGCCCCAAAGTAATACCGCCGTCGCCAGTGTCAGTAGCGAGCAACAATATTTTTCCCTCCTCGACGCCCACTGCACCGACCTCAAGATGGTCGTTGGCGGCGGCGTTGGTTGGTTCGCTCACATCTATTCGGACTCAATGGAGCCCGGCTATGGGATTTACAGCGCTTCTGGGAAGCTCAAGTTTCCCTTTGCGCCAAGGACGTCCTGCTGAGCGACGCTATTCCCAAGACTGGCTGCTCCTCTGAAGCGATCGCCCCCCCCTCGCTCCGGCAGCGAATCGCTCTTTCCTTCATTAGAGACAATTTCTTTCTTTTATTGCTGTGCCTCCTTGTGTTACCGTTATATGTAGTCATGGACTGTATTTCCCTCTCAATAGGGCTGGTGTTAGCCGAGTAGCTAGTCTTCGTACTGTACTTGCGTACCCAATGAAAGGACATGGACGTTTGAGTTTAATCGCTTCTGCTCCAGTAGACCGGAGCAAGTGATATTATTCAGTGTAGGATAATGTATAGTGTAGAATACAGCAAAATTAGATAGCGTAGAGGGTATCGGGTCCCTAAGATACACAACAAACAGTCGCAGGCATGGAGCACGACAAGACAGATCTCACCCATACCATTTCCCGTTGATACTGGCTACCTTTGCCCGTTGAGGGATGATAGCTTCTGTGATATTGAATGCCTTGATCGCCGCCTAGTCGCACCGAGCACTGAGCACCGAATCGTTTATTGTAGGCAGAAGGAACGTGCACTCACCTCCCAAGTAGGAATGTCAAACTCGAAAACGAGCTGCTGTTTCCTTAAGCCTTCTTGATAATCACTGAGCTGAGGTTGTTCGCATATGACTGAGCAACGAATCAGGAATATTTCACAATCGAACAGAGGGAACGTACATATGACCGGCTCGCCATCTTCCTCGATTTCAAGCGCGCACTCGCCGTCTCTGATCAAGAAGGAAAGATAGAACAGGTTTTCGACGGATTGCGCAAAATCGTTCGGGTTGGTGATGAACCTGAAAAGGTTCACAGGGCCATTTTGCTCCACGAGCAAGCTTCGTATCTATTCGGTGGGTGAGGGGGTACGTGAATTAGGAGAAGGCACAACTGACATCAATCACATGCTTCGTCGTCTCGTTCTCCGAACGCGCAATGTCTTCTTCGCGCAGCTCCTGCGGCCGCCGCTCGTCCTCCTTATTCTTCTCGAATTTGGCGCGCTTGCCGACCACGCGCTTTTTTTGTTCAACCGCAAGTGGCCCGAGCCTGTGTGTCTCCCTCGCGCATCAGGGCACGCGCACACCAACAAAGGAACAAAAAAACGGGGGGTGGCACGCACATGAAGTCCATCACGGGCACGCGCCGGCTCTTCGCGAGCGCCTTGCGGCCGATCTTCTCCCAGTCGAGCGGCTCGTCGTCGCCGTCGTAGTCTTCTTCCTCCTCCTCGTCTTCGTCCGTCCCGCCGCTCGCGCGGTCCTTCGGCCCCGCCTCGCCGCGGCGTCCGCCCATGAAGGTGATCAGCTTGGACACGAAATCGTCGACGTCGAACGCGCCCGCGCCGGCTTTCATCGCGCGCGCTTTGGCCGCATGCATGTTGGATGCAGTCACAAGGAACGCAGAGTCGAGCGTCGCTTCCTGAGGCGCGGACACTGGGTGACGGATTTGAGAAAAAAGGGGATGGGACGGAACGATGCACTAGAAAACACACACCTTGGTCGAAGAGGGAATCGGCCAGCTGTACTTTTTCGAGCAACTCCTGCGTCGTGTATTCGTTGGCATTGATTTGGTGGCCTAGACGAAAAAGGAGAGGGGAGACCAGCAAGTTACCCACTCCACTCCTGTGACAACGATCTAAGGTGCGCGCCTTACCTTCCTCGTCTTTAAGCAGGACACGATATTTCTGTCTGAGCACACGTTTCTCCTCGGGGTCTTGATCGGGATCGTACGCAACTCTTTTGCGTGGAGAGTCCATGATAACATCGCCCTCTGCCATGGTGTCGGTGGATTGACGCGTTGCCCGGACGAGACGCGCCATTAATTAATTTAAACGGCGATTGTGGAGCTCAGGGTTAGGGTTACTCTCGATTTCATAAAATACATTTCCAGAATGCTACTGTACTACGACTATGCGTTGAACTTTTCGACATGGACAGATGAGCACCGCAACAGAAATGACAACTCAGGTGGGCCAGACTTACCGCTGTAAGGTACGACTCGGCGACTGTACGGGCCCTCGCATTGAGACTTAGCTTCATCTCGCTAATCTCCCGGTCCACGTCCTCCATAAACCTGAAAGATAAGACCTTAGCCCATTTCGAAATGATCTACCGCCTGACCCACTGGATGATGAAATCTACGATCTTGTGTTTCAGCATCGACTCGGTGTGCGTGTTAGTGATGAGGAAAGAAATATCATAGCCCTGTGGAGCATCAGCTTTTTGAACAAATTTGATAGATTCGGGGGAGTCGAATGCACCTTGATAGGCTTTCTACGCAGAACGATGAAGCTCTCCGCCCGTTGCATCAGAAATCGTGTAAATTTATGGCAGAGAATGCGCTCGATCTCATCTGCTTGCTTGATCTTGATGCTGACACGGATGGAGTTAACCGAAGGCTCGATGAGCACTCGCTCATTTTCGTTTCGTGATATAGTTAGCGGGTTCAGGAGGACTTCTTTTGATCCACTGCACGCGATCAGACAAGGTATGGTGACGCAGGTGGTGATGCACCCACCCAACTTCCACTTCAGGCTTGTTGTGACGCTCAACGACCTAAGGAAAGACTATGATCGCATCCCTAGTGCAACGGACCAGAGCTATCCACACCTGAGACGAGAAGTTCTCCAGTGTCAGTGCGGCGGTCAGAGTCGACCGCACCGCAGCGAGATACGGTCTTAGAACATTGGACTGTCGTCACATCTAAATCAAAAAAACTCGTATCGTCTGCTGGAAGCTCACCATCGTGGCGTCGTATCTGATGAGATGAAGGAGATGCCGTGAGAAAAGTGAATATTCGGAGGTCGAAAGTCAGCCCTATTGACTCTTATTTATTTTTTGGTTTATTTATCGCGTCTCTCTTTTCACATCGCGTCCAACACTCAGACAAAAAAGTGGTTTGAAGACATGCCCGTTGCAGTCGCCCTCTGGTTAGTATATTTGTGTAATCTACGCGCTTTTGCGCCCTTAACATTGAGGATAGGAGTACGGTAGTCAAGCCTGGGAAGGCCGTGTCGATCATCCCCCAAAGCGATTTGGTCATTACCAATGCTGCTCTGGGCACCAAGCTTGCGGACTCCACTGGACGCACCTCGGTTAAGCTAACATATACGCGTCCGGTCAAAGTTGACGAAGAGGAGGACGAGGAGGAGGACGATGAAGACGAGGCTGCTCTAGTCGAGACCGTGCTTTGCTCGTTGACACCCGGAAAGGTATGCCACAAGTTGATGTCACGCGTTTTCTCACGAGATTGAGCTCTCCTGAAGATTGAACATTGTATCCTTAACTTAACCTTCGAAAATGACGACGAATTCTTGTTGGAAGTCGTCGGAAAAAAGTACGCACCCCCCGCTCATCCGAGTCCTGTCCATTGTTCATTAAGTGTATTTACAGCGAGGTCTACCTCACTGGAAACTACGTTGGTAAGACATGTTCCCTCCTTTGCGAACATCGTGGAGTCTGACTCACTTAACTCGGATAGACCAGGCGCCAGACCAAGTGCCAATGTTTAGTGATGATGAATCGGACCAAGAGGATGAATATGCCCTTGATGAAGTTAGCTCTGATGTCCAGATGGATCCTGCCGACATGGTTGGTATTCCTAGCGACGAGGATGAAGATGAAGATGAAGACGCTGGGTTGGTCCCTAGACTGTTCACTGCGCCTATCCATGTTGACTGTATCACCACGCAGGCGTTTTGAGGAAATCGCCTCTGAGGAAGAGGCAGAAGTACAAAAGTCAGCGAAGCGTCCTAGAGAGTCTAACACGACAGAGCAGGGCGCGCCTACTGGCGACAAGCTTTCAAAGAAGGCGAAAAAGAAACTGAAGGCTGAGAACGGTGCTGCCGTTCCTGTACCAACAGTCCCCGACGCCGAGGCTTCCAAAAAAAGCAAGAAGGACAAAAAAGCGAAGAAAGGGGAAGATACCAAAGAGGATCCCCCCAAGCCGGGCGAGGCCAAGGAGAGTGAGTCCAAGCAAAAGCAGGGCGATAAGGGGGACATGCAGGAGCTCCCCAGCGGCCTGAAGATCCAGGATCACAAGCCTGGAGAGGGTCCGCAAGCGAAGAAGGGCGCGAGGGTGTCTATGCGCTACATTGGAAAGCTAACGGATGGCAATGGCAAGATCTTTGATTCAAACACGAAGGGCAAGCCGGTAAGAGTTTGGGCTGCTGTCTGACTCCCTCGCGAATAACTCATCTGATCGTCTCTTTTGATAGTTCATCTTCAAGCTGGGGGCTGGTGAAGTGATCAAAGGTGCGTTTTTGGCGCTTACATCCGCGGCGATTCACTTAATACTTGCGATCAAAGGTTGGGATGAGGGTGTCGTTGGTATGAAAGTTGGAGGCGAACGTCTCTTGATCGTCCCCCCCTCGTTGGGTTATGGTAATCGTAAGATGGCTGATATCCCTGCAAATTCAACACTCAGATTCGGTGAGCCAATCAACCGTTATCTTCGCGCCTTTCCAGAGCTAATTACGTCGTGTCAGAGGTCAAGCTTATCAGCTTGAAGTGAATGCGCGACATGCGTGCCTTTTGCAAATCTGGTTCACGTTTGCTGATCTACATTGTGGTTAACTTACGTACAAAAATGACCATCAAATGGCATTGACGAAGCCTTATCGAGTGGTCGACAGCTGGGTTTTTACCAATAAATACCACCGTTTTGTCACAGCGATAGATGTTGTACACGTTTTATGCCTGAAGGCGAAACGAGAACATCGGCATCCACAAGAACATTAACCGATTGCGCCAGCGGGTAAGCACCGGGGTCGTAAGTTACGTTGGGCCCATATACGTAAATCTTTATCGAATTGAGTGAAGTCTTGGTGCTACTAGCGTTCAGCCAAAGTTTTGGTAAAGTATTAGCAAATGTAGGGGCGCAAGGTGTATAATGCATGGCCCACTTGATAACAACATGACATAGCCCACGGTTTACTCTCTCTTACGCATGAGTGGGAGGCGTTGATTGATCGAACATCGCTCGGATGCGCTGGTACGTGTAAAACATCAAACCGATCGAATCGGGGAAAGGTGCGAGAGCCTCCTGCAGTGTCTTTCTGTAGGGCTACTACCGGGGACCGTTAGGAAGCCACCAACAGGGCGTCCACCCGCGCATATACACGGAGATTCCTGCGTTCATGTCCGGTGTGCAACCGGGTCTGTCGGCTCGGCAGAGGGGTGACCCTTCACGTCTCTCACGCTCGCTCCTGCCTCCCTCTGTTCCCGTGCTCTGCCTTGTGGCCGATGGGCGCATACGCGCCATTAGCTGACTGGGTGCGAAGCTCCGCGTCTTGATCTGGCGAGGGCGCGTGACCCGCAGGACGGTGGCATCCGAAGTCCTAGAATGGCCAACGATCATCGAGGGTACAAACTGTAATTATGCAGAGCGGCGACAAAAATATGGCCTGCTATAAGTTGTGCGTAGGCGTAGAGTCGGTGCACTTGCAGTCCCTACTTCTTCGTCTCCAATCGGCCGGCCAACCACTTGAAGAGCGAAACTCCGAGACAGAAACTCGAGGAAATGGCTCAGCTAATTTTACACAGACACCGGATAGCGGATAGCGAGCTTCGCCGGAGAATATTGATTGAACCGGCCCCGAACGTGATCCGAATGGGTTTCCTGTTGAAAGGAACGGCGCCACAAAGAAAGACTCAGTAGAATCGAAGAGGCCACCCAGGCGATTTATTTGGAGGGTATCGAGGGCGCGGGTTCCTATTACAGGAATTGTAGAAGGTGCACTGCCATGCAATGAAATAGGGCTGAGGGGAGCAGTAAACGGCGGTGGCGCGATACAGGGGTGTGGGGTGAGGGTGAACTTTGCAATCACAAGGTTCGTCCGCCGTCGAGCTTCTTACACCTTAATACCACCGCTTGGGCAGTTTGTTGTTTCGGTTTTCTGCATGTCTGGGACGAGAACTTCGTTATGGGATGGTGTGCTAGTATAGCACCGATCGCACGGAAGCCAGCAGGCTCATTGCAAGTCAATCCAAGGTCCGAGAAAAAAAATTATTATCGGGTCAATCGGCCAGGGGGGAACGTTTCCATGTTCTCCATTTTCTAGTTGCGGTGGACTCTGGAAGACTGGCTGGACAAGACACTCTCCCGAAGTGGCATCAACTTGGAAATTCGGTGACACCCGCCAACGATCGCTGGTCCGTAGGAGGTGGATTCCTGTAACTTGGCTTATCGTATTTTAATTTTTTTGGGTTCTGCGGCAAGAGCTCGCACGATCGTACACGAGGCTCGGAGGAGGAAGATGAGGAAACAATTCGGAAGTGCGGACCTGAGGAATAAATTATGCCGCGAGCTGGGTTTAACTCGTTGCCACCTTTACAGAAGGGATATTGGCCCTTGGAAATACAGTTCCCCTAAGGAGAGGTGGAGTCGTAGGCGGAAATGAAGAGAGGACAGAAGCGAGGACTACAAACCTGATGGCATCTCCATGAAGCCTTGAGGTTTGCACTTGCCACCGACACGCGTGCAGTCGCAATTTCTATATCAGCGGCCCAACGGCTCTTCTAAAGGATCGCGAACGACGAATTACTCCCGAGGTGTACGGGGGAACGGTGGTCTTGTTTGGATATAAATGGATGGCGTACTAAGAGAGGGGTCAGGAGCTCAACGGTCAGCTTGAAAAGGCCGTTAGTTCCTTGGGTCCCCGGCCTGCATGACCCTGCTCTCGCTTGAGTAGTCTCCGGTGTGAAGGCTCCGCTCGTTAGAGCGCGAAATTTCGAGATGACCGGGACCCAGGACCGTCTCGATGGACAGTGTCCCGGTCTATCGCTTTGTTCGACGAGGGGGGCGTTCCACTGGGACAAACACAGATCGATAATAACCTTTTGACTTTTGGGGTCTTGTCCGGCGTACGTTGACACTCATCGAGATATCATGGGCCTCTGAGGGAAGTGACCCTGCACTATGTCCAACTATGATGACCACTTGTACCTTACATGTACCCGTCCCTCGGTCTCCCGTCGTCCCTCGATACCGCCGCGGATGTACAACACGAGGGGCGGCGATGTGTGGCGACGTGTGACAAGCGAGGCGGTAAAGTCGAAGTGATAACTTGAACGCAGGAAACGGAAAAAGGTGAGCCGGTGAGATAGGAACGGAACTTGAGGGCGTGTGGAACTATGACAATCTCGGCCCATCCAGCGATGGGATGATAATTGCTCCTTTCGCAACTCGCAGCGGCACGAGGTGCTTTGCCGCCCCATTCTGGAAAGTTGCGTCCAATGCGTTCAATGCACCCGAGAAATGAGATGTGCACCCTGTGAGATGTCATGGGTGTGCAGAAGCTTGCCTCATTACACGCTGCGAACACTAGCGTTTGGCTGCAGCAAGAGCCAGGCTATAGAACTCTGGCGTAGTTTCCCCTGGGACACCCGAATGTCGGCCATCGGCCACCTGCCCTGTGACACAGGAGATATTACCCCCGGACCCCATAGCCAGCCAAGGAGAAAATAAACGGAGCACTTTATGGGCCACTGCGCCACGAGTGCATGACGTCCAGCCGATCGACCCTCACAACAAGGGGTATAACCGCATGAAATCGGTGAGCTACCTACCCCCTTGCAGCATGCTGCGGTGATCCCGCACCCTCTTTCCATCCATCGATGGGCTGGCAGCCTCATGACTTACTAAAAAAAACGAACAGAAATTCAAGCTCCTCCCGGTCCTATAAAGGCCAGAAACTCAGCAGCTCCCAGGATAGTCGAACTTCTTACTTTATCCGTCCACTTCTCCCTGGTTCCTTCTCCCTCAGCCGGGAGCGCATTCGTAAATCTGTGCCCCTTTCCGTGACTTTCCAAAGGCAGAAGTATACGTCTCCTGGTCCCCGTCTGGCGTGACCGCTTCTTAGCCGTGCCTTGGCTAGCTTAGCGGGCCTTCGTCGCAAGGACGACAGGGGGGGGATCCTAGCTGCTTCGTGCGGGAAGTGCTCTACTCCACTGCTTCATGCCTGGGTAATATACTTGACAGCCAGCGCTGGCGATCGGCACATATAGATCGGCCGGACAAACGACTTGTGTTCTGTTGACTCTCGGTGGTTGCGCCATGCTCTGGTACTCTTCCTACCCATGGTAATGAGTCTTCGACGTCTGTCCCCGTATGCGGGTCGTAGTCGTCTGAGTACCATACCATGGGAATGGAAGAGGCGCCAGACGCGAGCAGACTAACTGAAGGGTCACGCGCAAGGAAGATATGCTAGAGCCACCTAGAGCCACCTATGAGCGGTGGTTACACAGCCAGAGACTCTGGAAGAGCTGATGATGTCCTGTCTTGAGGAACGGAAGTGTGACAGTGTCATTACCGGGAATGTTGGGCACCAGCGTGGTACTTGCTATCCGTCTTGACTGAGCCAATGGAACTGCATGCACCAGGACCGTGGTCACTTCAAGTTGGCAGTGGTTTGTAAATGGCTCGTGGAGAGTGCGCTTACACACCCCCACGCCCTGAACTACATGAAAGGATGTAGACCCAAGACTTTGACGGCGAATCGTGGGAGGCCTAGACGTGTAGGAGACTCGATGCAGCGCTTGGCTATGGACGTGTCTGGAGTTGTCGCTTTCATACGTGTAACCGAAGCCGCCAAGTTCTGAGAGTTGTGTGGGGACGGCGACTTCCGCGATTTTCACCATTTATGCACCGCGTCTGGACTAATAATCCGTATCGAATTATATTTGTAAATGTGCCAGTCACAGGATCCGTTGCGCGCGAAGACCGTCTAGTTCGGGACCTGTGTATTTTCCTTTCAACACGGATCATTGAGCCTCCGATTACAATCACCTTCCCCCAACAGGTTTGCCAAAATGCGTGCCCTTGACGAAGGCTGTTCGAGTTTACGATTTCAGAGGACTACGCGCAACGAAGGCTGATACCTAAATTCAACCTCAACATTGTCCATGTGACCTGAAATATGCCCGTCTGCTTCCGTCAACAATCCGATGGACAGGCGGACCAGGAGAGCTCTTTACTGATCGGGAACACGACCTCAAAAGTATTTCAAGTGAGAGTGATTCCAGAGAGCCATTAGTGCGATGGGTGGGAGGAAGGGTTAGAAGGGATCGTGGTATGTGCTTCCCACGTTGTGGCAATGTCTCATTCGTCAAGTACGTGTCCTCCATTGGAGGTTGCAACAAACATCTAGCTCTCAGACCTGTCCACCTGGTCACCGGTCACCTTGCCGGTCACCGCTCGCTCACCACACAGAAAGTACGGGGGTGATGGAATGTAGGCCTAGCAACCTCGCAACACTCCACTCCGCCAGAAGTCCAACCGACTTTTGGTGCCTCCAACAAGCAAACGAACTCGCGGGTTCAATTAGATCTCTTAAGCCGATGTCGGGGACTGCGGGGTTGACATGCTTCCGTTCCGAATCCCAGCAGTTTCGCGGAGTTGATATTTCTCAAGAGTAAGAGTCCAGGCACGTGGAGTCGTTCGTCGCTCTAATTTGTTAACCAAGCCAGGCTTGGTGGTGGGTGGTGTTGTGACCACACATGATACATGCTTAGATATCGCGGAATGTCAAGCCGGATGCTCAACACTCGCAAGGTCGACGTGTGGAACGCACACCGAATGGATTGCGTCTTAGGTGTGGGGTACATCACTCATATATTTTAGGCCCTGCATACAACTAAAACCTCCGGGAGAGCGAGGAGACAGGTCAAGGTGCCTTTGGAGCCTTTGGAGGTATCACAGGAATAGATGCCGTAATCCCTCCATCAAGGACAAAGGCTTGGCCATTTATATAGCTCGAGTCGTCTGTCGGAAAGTATGAGCGCGACGTTAACAGTGGAAAAGGCTGACGCACCCGAGGCCAAAAACAGGGCAGCGTTCGCAACCTCTGCATCCAAAGGGTACGGGCATTGATACTGTAACTTAACTCTAAATACAGTAGACGAGGCGTACCTTCGGGGATGCCATAACGCCCCATTGGGTTTAATTGCCCAACTTTATCTTCGGTGCCACGCGCACGAGCTTGTTCAAAGATCGCCGATGTCATGCCTGTCTCGATGAGCCCCGGACAAAGGGCGTTGACTCGAATATCAGTGCGATGGAGCTGCCATGCGGTCGTTTGGGCGATCGAGATTACCCTGGAACATGCTTGAGTAATGGAAAACGAGAACAAGTGTATACGAACGCCGCTTTACTGGCGCTATCTGTGGTGTGTTGTCATCAAGAAAAACCGTCGTGCGAGTTTCGTATCTGACTTACAGTGGGTAGGCCCAGCACCTGAGCGGATTCCAGCAACTGTCACACCCAGATAAACTTTGTTTACGAGAGAAGGGGAATAGAAACGGACTAGACGCGGTGAAGACGATGCTACCTCCGCTGTGAGGCTTTCCTCGGGCCTCATTTGTTTGCTTCATGGCTGCGGACGCATGCTTGACGGCGAGAAAGCAACTAGCCAGATAATTCGTGCCAATCCTCAACGGCACAGAAACCGGGTACATACGACAGGGTGTTGACTCGCATGGTTTTGGTGAACGACTCTGCAGAAATCTGTTCCATGGTACCGACACCCCCAGTGCCAGCCTGAGTAAAAGAAACATACCTGATTACATGCGATGAGAAGATAGAATGTTAACCACGCACGTTTGCAAAGAAAATATCTAGTCGGCCTTCTTCGCTGAGGGCTTGTTGGCAGATGCCGGAGATTGCAATATCGTCCGCAGCATCGCCTTGGATTACGGTAACCTAAGACGGCTCGTTCCAGATTCTTGGATGGTAGAAGTGGTGAACGCACCTTCACATCCGGATACTGCTCCTCGATTGTCGACTTCAAGTTAGGGAGATTTTCTCCGGAGAAGTCGAGGAGGTAGAGATGTTGAGCACCTATGAATCAAGAGCCTTTGGCATCGAAACTTCGATGCCATGCTGCTAAACCGACCTTCGTGTGCAAATAATAACGCAGCAGCTCGCCTGTGAAGTAGCTCGCAAGCGATGAAACGTTAATATATGAAGAGGACTTACCCGATGCCTTTGATAGAGCCTACGCCAGTAATGATAGCGACTTTCCCTCTGAGCTTGCCCGTACGCGGAGCCGTGGCAAGGCGAGATTGAATTTGGGCAAGACGCGCCACCGTGCGACTAGCAGTTGGTTTCTTGGGTGCAGATGCCATGGGTTGTTGTAGTTCAACAAACGCACTTCGCCCCGCTGGATATTTATCCGAAGTTGTATTATGTTGCTGTGGGGCTATCATGCGCATGATAGAATCCACCTCGGACTCCGGAGCCGAGGGTTGGACTAGCTTAGTACCCGCGGTGATTACACGTATGTCCATCTGTTTTTATACAATCCATGTAGGTTACGTTACGCCTGATCATTACTGAAGGACATGCTCTCTCGTGCAGATGCATCCGCTAATAGGATGTGCCTTAGCTCATCGTGGCGCCTAGACGAGTCTTCTTGGAGCTCTGTTTACTCGGAGGTGTGATTTATGATCAAGGCGTCAAGAACACCGGAGGACAGACAATATTCATACCTTCAGCGACCGAGAGGAACTGTTCTCTTGTCTCTGCCACGTCCCTCGATACCTCCTTGACAGCTCGTTGGATTTCTTTTGAACGACGGCGGCGGGGCATCACTTCGCCGTTGTCATTTTCAAAAAGGAAAGGTGCCTACCAGCATTTGTATGGGCATGCTCCTCAGCACGTTGTTCGTGAGCCGCTCGCCGCTCGTCACGGAGCGACGCCAGTGCGGCCTGGACGTCTGACATCTGGCTGACCGTGTCACCACGCCATTGCATTTCCTCCGCATGATGCTGCTTTGTTTGTTCGCTGCACTGTGCCTGTGACTCTTGTTGTACCCCAAGTAACTCCCGCATGGTCCTGAGTTGACTCATTATATCCCCATGGCGTTCCAGGGCTGCTTCGTCACGACTCTGTTTCGTCGCGGCGAGTTCGGACATGCGGAGGGTTCTTTGAGCCTCTCGTTCGGCGCGTGCACGCTGTAAATCCTCTTTGAGCCACTTTAGCCGTTCATCCGTCGCGCTCATATTTGAATTGAGTTGTACCTTATGTGCCAAAAATTGTTAGGCGTGTTATAAGCGATTGTCAGCGACGCACCGTGTGGTACTTGGCCTAGGCTTTACCGTAGTGTGAGCAATCGGTTGAAGTTGACCGCTGCGAGCCAAATCCCAAGTGCAAGGCCACGTGAGGGTGATATAAATTGGATGCACAACTTGGCTGCCCTCCCTTGTTCACCTTTCTCTTCACTCGTCCATCATGGCCAGTCTCACCACTCCCACTGAAATCCGGGCCCGCTCGCCCCGCACAAGGGGTGTGTCCAACATGGTACGCGTCGCGCGAAGTCCTTTAAGCCCCCTCACTGACTGCCGCACCCTACTTCCTCGAACCGAACAGCACTTTAAAAGTGCTACCACTGGCGTAGCCACGAAGTCTATGCGTAATGAACTGAACAGACTCGTGCAGACCGTGTCTGATCCTGCCGCGAAGCGGGTATGTCTTGCTGGTTTATCCATTCACTCGCCACTTATGGGTCTTACTTTCAAAGATCTTTGATATGGAAATGCAGTCCTTCTTCTACCTCTTCACGCGCTATCTCACCGAAAAGGCTAAGAGTCAGGAACTGTACGTTCTTTATGATCTCGACGATTGTCATTGTACTGACATTGGTCACAGTGAATGGGACCGCATTAAGTCACCAGCGGCGGATCAGATCGTCCCTTATGACAAACTTCCGAAGGTGACTAGCCCCGATGCTCTGAACAAGCTCGCCGTCCTCAAAGTTAACGGTGGACTTGGAACTTCCATGGGTGTGCATTACTCTGATTTTATACGTCCAGTAGTTAACATTACATGTCAACAGGTATGACCGGAGCGAAATCTGCTCTGGAGGTCAAAGACGATATGACCTTCCTCGACCTTACCGTGCGCCAGATCGAGCATCTTAACACGACGCACCACGTCGATGTCCCACTCATCTTGATGACTTCGTTCAATACGCACGAAGATACGCTTCGCATTATCAAGAAGTACGCTAACCAGCAGCTCCGCATCACCACCTTCAACCAGTCACGGTACCCGCGCATCCTCAAAGAGACACTTCTCCCCGCGCCTAAAACTGCAAACGAGGACAAGAAGAGCTGGTACCCTCCTGGTCACGGTGACTTGTACAACGCGTTGCTGCACTCTGGCGTCCTCGATCAATTGATCGCCGATGGAAAAGAGTACCTTTTCGTGTCCAACTCTGACAATCTCGGCGCCGTGTACGTGGTCTTGTGATCATCTGGCTAACTCAGGTTGCTGAGATCCACGTCCTGTAGCGTTGATCAGCAAATTCTTCAGCATATGATCGACTCTCAGGCTGAATTTATCATGGAGGTTACCGATAAGACTAAGGCAGATGTAAAGGTAGGCTATGGTAAACCGCTAGCCTCCCAGCGTTTGCTAAAAGGCCACGTCTAGGGTGGCACTCTCATCGACTATGAGGGTCAAGTGCGTCTCCTTGAGATCGCACAGGTCCCTTCGGAACACGTTGAGGATTTCAAGTCAGGTGCGTATTATTATCGAGTGGGATACGACCCACCTTTGACATTACTTTGTAGTTCGCAAGTTCAAGATATTCAACACAAACAACATTTGGATCAACCTGAAGGGTATGTCCCACCGCTGTTTACTCAGGAGTATTTATTCTGAGACCATTTATCCTTAGCCTTGAAGCGGATCATGGACGATGAGGGCATGGATCTAGAAATCATCGTTAACCCCAAGCAAACAGACGACGGCCAAGCAGTCATCCAGCTTGAGACGGCGGCCGGAGCGGCGATCAAACACTTCAAGGGCGCGCACGGGGTCAATGTTCCTCGCAGCCGGTTCCTCCCCGTGAAATCGTGCTCCGACCTGTTGTTGATCAAGAGCGACATCTATTCTCTGGAACACGGACAGCTGGTGATCAATCCGAAACGGATGTTCGAGAACACGCCTGTGATCAAACTTGGTGACCACTTCAAGAAGGTGCGCTGCCCACCCCGGCCAGCAGCGACGTTCGTTCTGGCAGTGAATTCTGAGACGACTTTTTGTAGATCCAGCAATTCCAAAAGCGGTTCAAGAAGATCCCTCAAGTTATCGAGCTAGATCACCTGACGGTGACCGGAGACGTTTACTTTGGGCGAAACGTGACGTTGCGTGGGACGGTGATCGTCGTGGCGAACGAGGGCCAGCGCATCGACATTCCCGATGGGTGTATCCTCGAGAACCGCCTCCTTTCTGGTAATCTGACCATGACGGTGCGTGTGTCGCCACCGTATTGGGCAGTGCCTAACGATCAATTCTTTTTTCCAGGATCTGTGATCAGTGGCTTGATCAGTGGCTCGCCCACCCTCTTACCATTGTATTACAGCCACAATACATTGCTGCCACCACATTTCACGCTTTGCACCTTCTTATTTCCGAGTCCACTTTTTTTTAGACAGCATGCTACCTGCGCCGCCAGGCAGCTGCCATACGACCTTTTTAGTAGATATTCGGGCGCACGTTCCTACATACACACACACTAAAGACATTGTTTTTTCTTCTAATCTCCGCTGGCACAATCACACATGGACTATATTTCCCTTGTTTTTGGTTTAGTTAGGTCGGATGGGGTTGCAATGGAATACAGTAAAGTTGACGCTATTCTACTTTGAACTCGCCTGGAAAAGTTACATCCGTGCTTCGTGATTGACATGCTTCATTCTTATTTCCTCCTATCATACAAGCGCTCGTGGTCATCTATCTACAAGTTACGAAAGGGATCGTGAATCACAGGGATGGAAGAAGAAAATTTGTTGTGAGGAAAGTGTATGCAATTTCATCTAGGCACCAAATAAAAGGATCTGGATGTAACTATGCATGGAAGAAAGCGTGAAAGGACCACGAGCTTTTCTGACTGTTATTGATTGCCGTCCCCTCGTTCCTTGTCCGTTCCTGGCCGTACGTCTGGGAACACGAAGCGGCGCCAAGGTGGGTTTATAGGTCCTGTGAGGGGTGAGAAAGCGGGGGTGCAGAGCGGTCAGGTAAACAGCGAGAGTAAGAGTGTGCAAGACACGTACGATCATGTTCAGGTTACCAGACAGGAGCCTGTTCTCGAGGATACACCCATCGGGAATGTCGATGCGCTGGCCCTCGTTCGCCACGACGATCACCGTCCCACGCAACGTCACGTTTCGCCCAAAGTAAACGTCTCCGGTCACCGTCAGATGATCGAGCTCGAGGATCTTGGGCATCTTCTTGAACCGCTTTTGGAACTGTTGGATCTGGATTCACTGAGTGGTTAGGGGAGTATATCTCGAGTGAGGTGGCCAACGCACCTTCTTGAAGTGGTCACCAAGCTTGATCACAGGCGTGTTCTCGAACATCCGGCTTGGGTTGATCACCAGCTGTCCGTGTTCCAGAGAATAGATGTCGCTCTTGATCAGCAGCAGGTCTGAGCACGATTTTACGGGAAGGAACCGGCTGCGAGGAACATTGACCCCGTGCGCGCCCTTGAAATGTTTGATCGCCGCTCCGGCCGCCGTCTCAAGCTGGATGACTGCTTGGCCGTCGTCTGTTTGCTTGGGATTGATGATGATTTCCAGATCTATGCCGTCTGTCTCCATCACACGCTTGAGAGCGCGCAAGTTCAACCAGAGGTTGTTGGTGTTGAAAATCTTGAATTTGCGGACAGACTTGAAATCTTCCAAATGCTCTGATGGTACCTGGGCCACTTCGAGCAAGCGGATGGAACCCTCGTAGTCGACGAGTGTACCACCCTAAGCGGTAACATCTTAATCGGTGAGGACAGATATTTAGCACTAAGTAGTCACCTTGATGTCAGCCTTAGTTTTGTCGGTGACTTCCATAAGGAACTCGGCCTGAGAGTCGACCATGTGCTGCAAGATCGCGTGGTCGACACTGGGAGGTTGTTTAGGACGGTAATGCATATGCAGGAGAAGTACGTACACGGCGCCCAAGTTGTCGGAATTGGATACGAAAAGATACTCCTTTCCTTCGGAGATCAATTGATCAAGTACGCCCGAATGGAGCAATGCGTTGTACAGGTCACCGTGACCGGGGGGGTACCAGTTCTTCTTGTCGTCTTCGGCGCTCTTGGGGCAGGGGAGTAAGGTCTCCTTGTAGATGCGCGGGTACCGAGACTGATTGAAGGTGGTGATTCGGACCTGCTGATTGGCGTACTTTTTGATGATGCGAAGAGTGTCCTCATGTGTGTTAAACGAAGTCATCAAAATAAGCGGGACATCGGCGCGCTCGGTTGTGTTGAGGTGTTCAATCTGGCGCACAGTAAGATCGAGGAAGGTCATATCATCTTTAACCTCGAGCGCGCTCTTCGCGCCAGTCATACCTGCAGAGGCACGGTGGGCTCAAAATGAAGATTGAGATGAGATGAGATGGGTGCGTACCCATAGAAGTACCAAGGCCTCCATTTACCTTGAGAACAGCCAGCTTGTTAAGGGCGGACGAGTCCTTAGGTTGAGGGAGGGTGTTGTAAGCCACGATCTGGTCATCGCCAGGAGATTTGATGTGATCCCAGTTCCTGGATGGAAGGTATCAATGTTAGATGGCTGAGGCGATGAAAAAAGAACGCTGGACTGACAGCTCCTTAGCGTGAGCACGTTCTGCAAGATAACGGGTGAAGAGGTAGAAAAAAGACTGCATCTCAGTATCAAAGGCCTGATTGTCGATGCAGGGAGACATCAGTAAGGATACGTTAGCAAGGTGGAGACTTGGGACCTGCCTTCCTTGTCTGGGGGTTTTGAACAGTGCTGACGAGGTTGGAGAGCTCATTGCGCACAGATTTTCCAATGACGCCGGTAGTGGCAGTCCTGAAGTCTATGTGGGATGTGCCGCGAACGCGAGCATTGAGTGAGGAAGTGGGGAGTAGGTTAGCCATTTGTTGTTGGGATCTTAAGCTGGGTGATAGCCCCGGTGAAGGGGGATGTTTTTGGAGAGTTGGGGAAGGGGGTGGATGGTGATTGAGAAAGATTGGGTGATCTGAGAGGAGGATATCGAGAAGGTTGGGGGCGGAAGAAGAGCGAGGAAGGATTGGACGAGGACGATGGTGACGTTTATATACGGAGAGATGGTCAAAGTCGGCGAGACGGGTCGTTGTGGAAGCCCTGGGGGAGTCCTCGGTTTCTGATTCCTCGTTTATAGGGCCGCATATCGATCGACGCTTGTGCCATATCGCTCCATCCTCTCCCTTCCCTCCGCTCAACCCTCGTCTGCCACTACCACTGCCCGATGCCGGCATCTCCCCCCTTAAACGTGCGTGCATATATCCACACGTTGTCTCAGAAATAGTGCACTAGAGGACGGTTGTTTGATCCCAGTCGGGTCTCGCCCGTATATATGTACTACTGTACTGTATCAACAGAGAGAGAGAAGGGGAAATGTTACACGTCAGTCGCCACTGTAACGGCGCTAGACAGTCTTTACGCGGTAATCGCGCCACGCGTTCTCGTTCGCTTCAGACCCTGCTGTAAATCACGGTTATCAGTTGTTCGTGATCCTTTTCGCGCGAAGTTTGTCCGCGTCTTGGCCGATCTGGCTATCTCGACAGCACGCTACGTCGCGTTGGCAGCATATTCCTGGACCCTGATGGCGATGATGGGACGTCAAGTCCACGTTTCGCTCGCAGAATGACTTGGCACACCTGGGTCGCATGCAATACCAGTAGACAAGAGAGCAGTCAGGCGTTCAATGGACTCATCGCGATACTCGGAAGCACTGATTTCGTACCGCGTCCTCTCGTAAACGGAAACCGTGTTAGCGGTTATCACCGAAGCGGCGATTTAAAATATGAAGAACCTTGAGATCATCCAAACCTTGATTGATAAAGGTGTCAACAAACAACACCCTCAAGACTGACTTCTTGCCATGGGTGAGTATCGTCCTCCAGCCTTTTTAAAATTTGGGATCACACAACTGATAGTTCTACCTAGGTGAATTTATTGTTGTCTCTGTGTTGAGGGCATAAGACTCACTTACTTCCTATGCAGGTATCTCCCGTTCTTCGCGACACAAGCGTTCCCCCACCGGTGCTCAGCGTGCTCACTACCGCAAAAAACGAAAATTTGAGCTTGGTCGCCAGGCTGCTAATACTAAGCTTGGTGTGAAGCGCATACATTCTGTCCGTGTACGGGGCGGCAACCTCAAATACCGTGCTCTGCGCCTTGATTCGGGCAACTTTGCCTGGGGCTCAGAGCACGTCACACGCAAGACGCGTATTATTAGTGTCGTGTGTATCACTCTGCTTAGTATATTTTTGGCAACAAGGCTCATATTCTGCAGGTGTACAACGCTTCTAACAACGAGCTGGTCCGGACCAACACGCTCGTCAAGGGAGCTATCATTCAAGTCGATGCGGCGCCTTTCAGACAGTGGTATGAGACCCATGTGCGTCCGTTCTTGAGTTTATCATCCTTCTTACGGGAGGGTGGGCGAAATCAGCTTATCGATCTTATGTCTTTCACAGTACGCCCAACCAGTGACAAAGAAAGGCACCAAGGCGGCGGCCGCTGCGGAGGAGAAAAAGGAAGGTGAAGAGAAAAAGCAATCAAACCACGTCCAGCGGATTCTGGTGGAGCGGAGGAAAGGTGCACATCGGTCTTTTTGACTTGATTGGTCGCCGGAGGATATCTAACAGATTCGCCGGTGTTCAGATGGCAAGGTTGATTCGTTACTTGAAGCACAGTTCGGAGCCGGACGTCTCTACGCTGCGATTTCGAGCCGACCGGGTCAGGCCGGACGAGCAGATGGGTATATCCTCGAGGGCTTGGAGCTTGAGGTACGTTTGTGGCTGTTTTGTCCCCCTTGTTCACAGCTGAAGTAAGTGTTTTGATGGATTAGTTCTACATGAGGAAAATGCGATCAGGGAAACAGAAGCATGCGTGATTGTTCGTAGGTCGAATGAGCCGCCTGTGTATGTGGAGATGGAAAGCGAATTATGCCATGTCGAGGCTAGTTGTGTGCTGTGTGATTGAATGATGTAACTGGGACGTTTGATTAGAGAGCACGTGTCGCTATTTCATTCTCCCCACCTCGTTTCGTTTCCTTCGCTTCCTCGTTGGCAGTGTCCACAAAAAAATTAAGAGACCTCCGCTTGGCTGTCCCCCCTCCCTCTCTTCCTCTCCTTCTCCCAATGCCATCCTTGATGGTCGTCTCTTCCTCGTCTGCTCGCCACAAGAAACAGCCACGAACAAAATGGCGTTCCACCAAAGTTATGAACATGCACGACCTCGCGCGCGACGATGACTTTCTCTCCCATCTCCTCGTCGAGAAACTCGGCACAGACAATGTCCCCCTCCTTGTTCACAAGATGGACCCTTCTCGTCGACTCCCAAAGACGGACCCAAACGACCTCATGGCCATCATTCGGCGCGTATGTTCTCTCCAAAACCTCTCAAGGCGCCCTTGCCTTTCGTCGCGCCAATTCACGCGTCGTTTTTCTCTTTGACAGCTTGTTTCCGCCAAGGGCCCCTCCTCCGCTGCCATCCACCACGCTGTCGACCGCCTTATCGAGTGCGTCGTCTCGTGTCACTCTCTTCCTCGCGCTCATCTTCCTCAGACTCCCTTCTGTTCGTTATTTCATCAAGGGCTTCACAGAACGAGAGCTCAACTCCTTTGCCACGTCTGTCCTTCCCTCGTTATCCCATCCCCCACTATTCTGCTCACCGCCGAGTTGCCCCTTTTCTCAAATACAGTCATGCGTCTCGTTATATGGAGCTCTACCTCCCAACGGGTTCCATCGAGATCGCTCACACGCAGAGGTACTCTCATCGTACTGGCAAATCTGAGCTCTGCATTCTTGCCACCCGCAATCTTGCGCCAGGCACCGTCCTCTCCGAGCTCAAAGGTTCCATGGCCGATCTATCCGAGGCTGATGAACTAGAACTCAAACGCACCGACCGCCGCAACTCGCATGGGGGCATCCGCCGAGATTTCAGCGTTATTCACTCCAAACAACTCAAGAAAAATCACCTTTTCCTGGGGCCGGCCCGATTCGTCAATGTGAGTGAGGTCTCATGTCCTCGCTTCCCCACCTGTACTTCCCCAATTCGTATACATGCTTTGCTCACGCGCTCCCCAACCTTCTCCCTTCCCCTTACCCCTTTCCTCCCCCATTTCTCTTTTTCTTTCCGAATAATGATAGCACGACTGCGACAACAACTGCGAACTCTTTCGTGAGGGCCGCTATATTACTTTCCGAGTGGTCAAACCAGTTGCGGTTGGCGAGGAAGTGACAGCCCACTACGGTGACGGGTACTGTACGTACACACTCCCCCTTTCCTCTCACGTCAAATTTGACCCCTCCCTTTCTCATGCTTGTCAGTTGGTCGCGGAAACCGTGATTGTCTTTGCGAGACTTGTGAGCGGCGCAATGCGGGCGGGTACGGACCACCCCTCCAGCTCTCTGACGATGGCCGGTCGGACGAGTCGTCCGATGTCGAACCCCCCGATAGAGATGGCAACGAAGAACCGGTGAACGTCAACGAGCGCCGTACTCGCCGAGGCGTCTACGCCGTAATCAAAGAGTCGGATGCAGAACCCGTCGAAGACCTCGATCCGGGTGATACGGAGAGTGCCACTCCAGGAGTCGCGACACCTCTCGCCATCGATCTTGTGCTTGAGGTCGAGGCACCAGAAACCGAGCCCGATGCTGTGTCCACTGGCTTGACTTCACTGCCCCTCTCACGAGCATCACTCGTCCCTCCGGTCCCTATCGGCGGCCTCGCCACTCCTGACCCAGACACTGCATCAACCGCATCAAGCAGTGCCCCACACCGGCTGCCATCAATCAAGTCCGGCGAACCAAGTACATCTGCCTCCCCTGCCCCCTCCGCAGCGCGTTCAGTTACGCCTGCGTTCGAGCCCATTATCACCACGCGTCTACAGAAGAAGGCACGCGCGCTTCAGCAACTGCAGCAGCTGGAGACACCCCCGCTATCAGAAGATGCGTTATCGATCGCCGAAAGTGCAAGTGCTCCGGCGCATTCCACTCGCTCCGCATCACACGGGAAGGGGAAAGGCGTGGCCACTGTCCAGTCTGAGCGTGTGCTCCGCGGGCGTTCCGCCTTACGCGGAGGTTCCACAGGCGCTCCTCCGTCGTCGATATCCACATCCAAATCCAAAACTAAGGTCACAGAGGATGTCGTGCGGGATAAAGGGAAAGGCAAAGCCCCTGCTCAGGAGGAGACGGCGAATACTGGCAAGACTAAGGCGTCCGACCCAGCCGTCCCCACATGTGTGACGTGTCTGAGCGTGTTGCCTATCATCGCGCTTGACCGAACGATTGTCTATGGCGATTTTGATAACGCTACAGGGAAGGGAAAGAAGGAAAAACGCGAGTGCCCGAGGTGTGTACCTCGTTCTCGCTAGTCAATTTCTTCCCTAAAACGCTGGGGGTTGATCTTAAGGTGCTTGAGGCATTATGCAATTTATGGAGTACCCTGGCCACACCGTATGGCAACTCAGGTCGCCAGTGTGCCCACACCCCGCGAAAGTACCCCCGCGGAACCAGCCCCACGACCCAACACTCACAAACTACTTCACGCCGTTGGAAAGAAGCTGGCCACTGCACCCGTATCCTCCTCTGCACCACCTCCTGCCACGAAGCGAAAGCGCGCGGCAAGTCCGCCGACTGTTTCTGCGACAACTTACAAGAGGCGCAAGACCTTTGGCTCGACCTCACACCCTGGTCACACCCGCGAACTGATACGCAAAGGGTGGAGCCGTGCTGGGCGTAAGCACCACGCCAATGTCAAAGCGCGCGAGGTTAGGCCACTGCATCTGCAGAAACGCCCTCGTGGCAGGCCGCGTCTACATCCTCTCCCTTCCTCCGCTCGACCTAGTTCATCCGCATCCGCACCACTCTCCACCGCCACAGTATCCGCGCCACCTGCGCTGGATTTCTCCCACTCTAATTTATCGTTATCGCCTGATTCGCGCACGGCCAAGAGCCGCGCGGTCGACGACCAGCCGCGCGAAATCAATGGGCGGTTTGGGAAGAAGGCTACTACAAACGGCAAGTTTCGTCGACGCCTCGTACCTCCACCCGTACTGCGCCGGACACGCGCCCAGCGGGCTGAAGGACGCGCTGAGGCACAACGGGAGGCGGAAGCCAGTGCCAGTGCCCCCACGACTGCGGAGAACGGCACATCAACGGCGGTTAAGCGCGAACGTGATTACGAATATGACGCTGTGGAGGCGGACGGGGTGGAAACAAGTGCCAAGCGCTCGCGTGTTCTCAGCAGCGGTGCGCCAACGCAGTATTTCTCGCCTAATCCGATGTCTTTTGCGCGCAAGAAATGGGCACCGGCCCTACCTCCACCGCCCCCGTCGCATCACCTCCGCTCGCTTGGCACGCTGCCGCGTCCGGACTCGGACAGCGCGTCCCCCCGTGCTGCAGCCTCGACATCACACCTATCGCCCCTGCCGTTGCCGCGATTCCTGGCGGAAGGCGAGGATCTTGGTAACGAGAGCGATGGTATCGGATCGTCTGACGGTTCTTTGCCTGTGACGCCCGAAAACTTACCCGGACATGAACCCGAAGCGGAACAGGGCGGGGACGCTGGGGCGGAATCAGAGGATAATGAACCGCTCAGGTCAAACGCTGCTGTGCACCCTGTGCCGACATTGTGGAAGCCGTCACCGTTTGCGTTTGCCGCGCGGCGATGGGCCTCGCAGGAGAATAGTGCTGTGCGACAGGAAAGAGAAAATGATCGCATGCGGTTTTTTCGGACCTACCAGAGCGAACAACAGTTTTCCTTTCGAGGGCCAAGGTCAGCAATTAGTCGGAACACAGGGACAGGGACTGGTGCAAGTGCTGGGATCGGCAATACGAGTGCTGGTGCTGGTACTGGTGCTCGCAGTAGCAGTGCTGGCGGCAGCATATCACGGACGGAGTGGATCCAGGTGAATGGGACCGCAGAGCAATTCCGCAGGTGGGACCCATACGGAGTCGACACGGCTTCCGTATCTGAAGAAGAGGTGTGTTGACTTTGTCCCACCTTTACTTGACACATTGCTACGACGTCCTGGGATCCCCTTCCTCGTTCTCGATCCCTTCCCATCTCGTTTCCCTCTATCCCTCCTTCCCCTCTGTCCCTATATCTCTCTACATTTTCGCGTCTGTGACACCCGGTCTCATTATACTCTTCCCCTTCGGCTCGCTCTGTTGTGCAGGATGTGGTGGTATTCAAGTCCCCGAACGAAACAAAGTTCAGGCTTGCAAGCAATGCGTTATTCCCCCGGATATCGGACCGACTGGCCAGCGCAACTGAGAGTGGCGGCGGCGACGGCTTCACCAAAGGTAACATTCTCGTTCAACCCGAGTTGACTGCCGTGGAGCCTGCCTCGTCGACACCATCCCCTGCGCCGCCGGGGAAGGCGGTCACCGTCACTCCGCTGGTAATCTTAAAGGGCACACAGTTTGGCATACCAGGGACAGCACCCAAGTTTGCCTCGCGCAAGCACGCCACACCTCCTGGCCTCGTAGAGGCAAGTTGGGACACTGAGCTCTCTGCCGAGGCGTGAAACAAAACAAAAAAAGCAATCGTGGCGGACTCACTATTGATACTTTATTTCTCTCCCAATGCAACATATCGTCTGCTGCCTTTCCATTCCATTCTTTTCTTGACTTGCTTTGCGGATTGTGGTGTTTGCTCCGATTTATTGATCCTTTTTTCCCGTCAATCGGACGTTGTGTGGTCAACCATTTTATAGCATCCAACTTACCCAAGAACGACAACGCCAAAAGACTCCGTCCGACCTTACCGACAGTTTCCTTACGTTTTGCTCGTGTCGTCGCTTGTACCTTACGTCGCAGACACCCATTACAGTAAACTTGTATGTAGTACAGTAGCTAATCACTAGTTCCGATGAAGTGTTCCCAAACGAATACCCTTTTTTTACGTTCTCAAACAATACAACATTCTACTCTCTGTCTCAAGGTGTGCGTATCGGGTAATCTCTCACCCACTCAACCCTTTTTTTTTCCTACTTCCCTTCCTGACATTTTTACAGAGCGCATTCTCTGGGCATGGCATCTAAGTCAACAACCAGCACGGGCAACTACTCCGACAGGAACACCGATCGTCGGCTACCTCAGCACAAACGTTGAATTGATCAGCCGCGGGGCGCGGACTGCGGCGGGGGGGCGGCAGGAGTGGACAAGGAGACTGAGACGTCCTGCTGTCGCAGCACAGCACTCGGGCGGACTCGGATCCCTCCGACTGACACGACTTGACACTCAGCCTCGGACTCGGACGAGGCCAGAATCGCCGCATTGCAACCATCGATGAATTATCGTCCTGTCCCGCCCTCCAAAAGCGACCCAGAACGTGCGGCGTGACCACCCTCGCACTTCCTCCGAAAAAAAAAAAAATTCCAGCAATTTACGAGATGACTGGTTGTCCTGTCGTCCCTGCAGTCGGACGGGAAACGGATCATAGCAGGGAAAAAAAAAAAAAGGGGCGGCGCATATCATATTCACCCCCTCTTTTCTGTCCAGCTTCTTGCTAAAATGACGATACCTGGCTCTTGGAGCACAAGTTCCGTCCCGCGCCGCTTTTGGCGTTAACTACGAATCATTCACGAATTCGTGGCGTACAGTACGCTGTTTTTGCGTAAAAACGCTCCGCACGGGAGTGTCGCAGATAACCGGCTCCAAGATAAAGGTTGCGGCCGTCGGCGGTGCTTCTACGACGAGAGATGGGTGGCCCTTATTCGAGTGCTCCGCAACAGTGTTGGCGCCAGACCAGTGAAAAGAGCCGTCCTTGAGAGCGTTCGATGCGTGCATGCGCATTCGAGTGACCGCGGCGGCCCGAATTTGGGTGGCGCAGTTTCGGACTTTAACCGCGTTAACTCCAAACTGTTTCTATGACATCTCAGCGAGGAAGGTTCCAAACGAGAGGGAAGAAGAAAAAAAGTAAAGAAACAACGAGATTGTAAGACCTGCGCAGTTGATCAGGCCTCATAAACGACGATATTCGATGTAGGCAGGTTAAAACCTTAAGCGCCTTGTCTTGAAACTGCGGCTTCAGTAGAGTGAAAAATAATTGGATGGAAGGGTGGGTGATAACGTCTGAGGATGCGAAGAACTGCAACCATACATATTTGAGACACGAAAAGCAGAAATATGATATGCTTCCACAGCAACAAATTTTCCCGGCGATGATGCCCGCGTGCGTTCATGCGTGTGAAAAAAGAAGTCTAGGATTTCTTCTAGTCCGTGGGTCGAATAAATGCAACGAGAGCAACGAGCGTGAATGCGATACGAAGCACGTGGTGCGTCAATAAATACTTAACACAGGCGCGGGTGCTCGAGCTCGACACACATGGTAAGCAGCCAAGCGAATAAGTTAGCCGAATAAATAACAATGCAAAAGGTAACAGGTGGCATGCTAATAAATAAGGGTCCACGATGATGTGCGATGCGAAGAGAAGGGAAGAACGAAACAGTAAGAGACGTGGGTGAGAACATTATGCCATTATGCCGTAGTCCAGCCCCGTCCACTCTAGCTCCGGAAGGGACGTATGCGAACTTACGGCGGGTCAGTACTGGGAGGTGGGTCGTCCGCGGACTCTGCGGGACCCATCCTCCGACTCAACGAGGAGGTGCTGGCGCCTCCGCTTGGGTTGTCCCGGGCTGGGGTGACCCCTCTTCGCTCTCGTCTTCGCCTTCGCTCTCTCGCGCCTCGTTTCCCGACTGCATACTATGAGTGCGCGCGTGGCGACGCATGTTGCTCTGCACGCTAAACGTCCGGTTGCACCCCTCGAAGGTACATTTAAATGCTATACGGCAAGGGCAAGTGTCAGATCATTAAGATGATGATGGCAAGATGGCAAAACTCAATTGAGACTTACGACGTTCGCCTGTGTGGCTGTGAACATGGATCTAGAACATCGAAGAGTTAAAAAAATTTATTTCTATAGATGAGCTAATCGTTGGGGATCGCGCACCCTGAGGCTGCTGGGGCGAGTGAAACCCTTCCCGCAGTAAGGACACTCATACTTGGCAGATGACGGTTCGAGCGCCACCAGCCCTGATGATGAAATGACGCTGGAACCTGAGTACGAGGTAGCTATCGGCCGCGCATATTGATGCCCCCCCGGCGTCGCCCTGGATGCAGAGCTCGGAGTGTAACTCTGATGTGGCGGTACTGGTGATGGTGGCGGGTACGAGTAATGTGTCATTCCGTGGACGTGTTCACGAGCATGTATGGCCCAGCGAGCGTCTTCGCTCCGAGTGGGTTCAGGGTTGTAGTTGTCCTCATCAGGTCTGTACCCCGAATGAGAGCGACTGGAATGAGAGTGAGTAGGAGCAGATCGGGGGGCGTTGTCGTGTGTTTCGTGTTGGAAAGGCACAAATGAGTGGGGGGCTGGAGCAGGGGAGGTGTGCGCGGCATTTCGAGTGCGCTGGGGTGATTGGTGTGATGTTGTCAACGGCCGTAGTTGATTTTGACTGCTAGTCCGGGCCATAACATGAGCGGGAGGGTAGCTGCTACGGCTTTGTTCTCCGCGGTATACCGGTTCATCGGGTAGCGCGAGCTGATTGAAATCAGAAGACAGCGAGTAGTGTGCGGGATTGCCAGGCGCATTAGGGCGTAAAGGCTGGGACAGCTCTCCTGAATTTAGCAGTCAGTGAAGAAAAATAAAACGATGAGGTGGGAGCTCACGGCCAAACAGATCACGTATAGGTGGGAGCGTAGGGCGATCCTCGCCACGGCGTGTCTCGTCGTTAGAGAATGAGCGAGGGGGCATACTATGGATGTGGGACTGTAGTTCGTTAATGCTGTTGAGAAGAGAAAAGGTGGTTTGGATACTGGGTTATGCATTCGGTGATCCGTTATATAAGTGACTTACGCAGAGGGAGGCCCAGATGTAACAGCCATGCTGGAACGCGGCAGAATATGATGAGAGGCAGGGTCCTGAGGGATAGATGGACTGTTTTTAGGGTGGCCCGTGGGTGCTGGCTGGACACGATCACCAAGATAGCCCGAGAGAACACAACAGTGACTGGTGATCAAGGGGACCGGAACAGAGTATCGGAAGCCACTCACAGCCGAGTTATGAGGGACGCGACAGAGCGCCTTGGTCATCGTCTACACATCGAGGCAAACAACAGTGTTTACGGCTCAGGGTTATGTGAAAAACTAAGCGACACTATTGTGGACAAGAAGTTTCCTGAGGGGAGATGGGCGCACGCCAATCATGAAGCACGCGACTGCCTGAATGACCTGAATCTGGGATCCTACATTGCAGTCTCCGCGACCAGAAAGTAAATGATCGGCAGACGTGAGGCCATTTCGTGGCAGGCCGGCATAGATAACCGCGACCTGGAATTGCGACAAAGATGTCATCAGATATCGTTGACGACAAGCCTGGCCGTGTGATCAAAGGGAAAAAAAAGAGGCAGTGTGTTGGTTGGACGAAACGACGATACGAGATCACCACGTCTAGTGATCAAGATCTGAGCCAGTTATGGTAAGGGGAGAGCCGGGGCCGCTCGCCAAGCGGTCGGCATGCATTAATCCCGCCACCGAGAGCAAGTTCATTTTCACATTTGTCAAGGACGGCTTTGTCCGCCCGCGGGAAGGGAGGAAAGAAGGGAAGGGGCAAGGGGAAACCTCATTTGGGGATGGACGGGGATGACGCACGTGAATGAGGAGAGCAAGTCACCGTGGCGTTCGTTTTTCATCTTGCGGCGCGCAGATTACCATGTAGATTACTTCGAGGAAACGGCTCATACGTAGCTCGTTCCCGTCAAACAAATCAAGTACTGCCCCCTGGAATGCGTCAACTCCAACTCCAACCCCGTCAATTCAAACTAGTGCCTTGAGGTGTGTGCGCCTTCGCCTTGAGGACCTCTGCTTCCGTCTTTGCGCTCAAAGACAGGGCGTGGAGGCCATTTTTGAGCTCTTCCGATAGTGCTGCGTAGATCATGCGGTGACGTTGCATCATAGTCTTTCCGAAAATGTCGGATATGTGCCATGCACTCAACAATTCACAAAATCTCACCTTGCCCGTGAACTCCTCCGAGACCACTTGTATAGAGAAATCTGCGACATCACATGAGGTCGGACAGGGGTAGCGCATCAAAACTTACGGGTTTCCCCATTGCCCCCGTTCTGATCGCGCATCGCAGCGTGATGTCTGTGCTGCCACGAATCGTTTGTGATCGTCAGAACTGACGGCTGAAGCAGGGTAGTGAGCTGAGACGACCAGCAGATCAGGGGCTGAACACGAGGGAAAACTTGAGGGAAACTTTACTTTGTTATGGATAGCCCATTCAACAGGAGTATCAGTAGAGCCGCGAGGTGTAGCCATGGTGAATTGACGTATGCGAAACTGGAGGGACCGGTTCGTTCGACGAGCGATGTGCAGCATGCAGACTCCGAGTTCAGCGCTCAGCGGCTCTGCGCTTTTGTGGCTTCCATCGTTACATCATCGGCACAGCACAATTCGTACATTTGCAGTAGCAATGGAGCCCCTGCGGACATTAATGACTGCACCACCTTCTGACGTGGTGAAAGAGAAACAGTTAACGACAAGACAAGCTGCGCTCGTTGACAGTGCTTTCGAAGAGGGTCAGTACGAGTCGGGCATTGCAATGCTCGAACAACTATGTTCGCCGACCGACTACCCCTCCAAGTGCGTTACAGCCCATGTCCGTTACTGACTCACCTCTCTTGATGCTCCACACAGGTCACACATCCGACAATTGCTCTACATCGCCCTCTATCCACCTCCGTCCGGTCGGACGGTCGCCCCCAACCATAGGGCCTCACAGGAGTCTCCGTCGAAAATTTCGTCGCGCCATGCGTACTCCACCCTCTTACCCTCACCTGCTGCCTCAGAACTCGCAAAACGCACACTCCGCGTGCTCGCGGACGTTAATTCGCCCGCATCTTTACTTCGTGCCCTGCCCGCGTATCCTGATCCAACTGACGGCAACAGCGCTACTTGTCTTGCAGACCCCGAATTACCTTCAGATGCGGATTCTTTCGTTGCCGAGGAGGCGGTCCGCTTCAGGGACTGCAAAAACTGTTGGAACATCCTCAAGTCCGGTTTTATCAAATCGCTCTCTGAAAGCACTAGCTTTGCCCCCGGAAATCCTCGAAAGCGGCGGCGCGGTGACTCTCTGGTCAAGTACACGGACGAAGAGGAATCTTCTTTGGTGGTTGGTGAAAATGCTTGGCCAGTGCTTGATTGGCTCTTGTTTCTTTTCGAGAAGGACGAATTGTCGACAGAGGCGTCTCGAAAAGGTAGTACAACTAGGTACTCTCGGTCGAAGAGTGATTACTGAGCTCTCCACATCAAGTTCGATACTCGCCTCTTCTGTTGGCACAAATACCACCCACCAGGAGCGATACGGGGTCTAAATGGGATGCGAACGATCCGCTTGAGATCGTTTTCCATTGCTTCAGGCAACAGGACGAATCACGCCGTGCCATGGGAGGCCGTTTACTCAGTCTCGTCTGTACCACAGGATTCTTTCTCATAGACGTAAGCTAATTCGTATTCAGCTCGTAAATCTTACTTCAACCAACTTTTTCGACCTTCCACTCTTCATGAATCTACTTATTCCGCGGCTGCCCTCCGGCGTAGAAGAAATGCGCGATCTCCTGTCGGCAATGTCTTCCACAACGACGCTCTGCAAGTTCAAGGTGACTATGTGCCAAAGATACCTTACCCGCTCACGCGCTGGAAACCCAAGAGGCAGGGGTAGACCTCGGGCGCAACCTCGTCCCCTCAATAGAGTAGCCAAGCAAGGCTCAGTTGCGTCCATGAGGTCCAATTCTGTATCGAATCTGAGCCGACATACCCTCCCCCCTGCATCAGAACTTTTGCACCTCCTCACTATGAAGACCGACACGGATGCGCTCTCGAAGACGATTAAATACGATCTCCTCGTTACCTATGGTATTATGCAGCATCGGGCCCCCGTCGAAGACAGAAGTCAGGATTGGGTAGAGATGTTGCAAAACGGGCGGGTGGCGGAGGCTGTTGGAGAGGCGTTCGGGGGGGCGAAAGATACAGAACCTTCCTACACCTTGCAACAGATCTTACTCGGGATGATCGCCACCTGGCAGTAGGACCTTGTCGCGGACGGTGCCCATTCGATGTCGCTTGTCTCGTTCGGAGGTTCGTGCCGTACTGCCCCGAAACATCATTATATTCTGATGCGTGCCGAGTGTAGTCTAATGGTACTTGACATATCCCCATCGGTTAACGAGATCAACCGACAGTGTTCACTCTGCCTGCACTCAATTTCGAATGAAACATCCGTCAGTTAAGATTCCGGGGCGGCTGCGCGCACCGCAGCCTGATCGGCGAGCCCCTTCGTGTCGTGCCGCTTCGAAGTGAAGCTTCGGATCCAGGTCGTATCTGACTCGAGACTCGCTTGCAAGTATCCTCACCAGCAGCACGCAACAGCCATGCG
Source organism: Lactarius tabidus (assembly GCA_963281015.1). Classification (NCBI taxonomy): domain Eukaryota; kingdom Fungi; phylum Basidiomycota; class Agaricomycetes; order Russulales; family Russulaceae; genus Lactarius; species Lactarius tabidus. Next base: position 2,109,161 of record OY725473.1, read on the forward strand.
ACTAGTTCCACGTTGTTACCGTGCTGTTATGTGACGAAATTGCCAATCATCGGACGATCCCCTCGTTACTTTGACGGGTCGTTTGGCCCCAAGCGATGCGGGAGTTCTCTCGTAAGGATCATCAAGTCTAGGTGGCCTTGAGCACCAGTGATGTCATGCCGTAACACGAGCCTCGCGCCATTCCTTTCCTGCTTGAATGTGTATGGGCGTCATAAACGCCAGTGCGGAAGTGGTGAGGCCAACACTTTCAGGAATGGTTTTGAGGAAGACACCGAGCGAGCGATCGTGGAGCTTTTCTTACTCGCGATATCGCAGGCTTGTTCAAAGACCCGTGTTTTCCATGTCGCCGTGCTTCCATCATCACCAACAGACGACGGATGGAGGAGTGAGAATCCTGTTGTTGTATTTGCCGATAGCCACATGCCAAACCAAGACTTCTATGTGCCTCTGACAGACTTATATCAATTGCCAATGGCACAATGATCGATCAGGGGCAAGCGACTGTTAAGCGAGGGCTCAGAGTGTCAACACCGCCGAGCCACATTAGCTCATTTCCGCCTTCTATGTCTTGCACTTGAAATTTGAAAGACGAGGTTGAGGTAACCTCGTGTGGTCAATGCTCTGTATAATTGGCTGCATCTTGAATGCAACGCCGGTGCGTGCGTGCGTGCTTAGTTTGCCTCAGGGGCCACTACCGCTTGTTGACACCTTGGGAGCGCAGTTGAGCTTGCGTACAGCGCGTGTCTGCCAGCATCTGTAATTTGAAGCGGGCCTGGTCTCATAAACGTGCCATCAGGGTATCCACGAGCTGCAATATGCTCCCAGAGAGAATGTACGCAATGGTGCCCCTAGAGTGCCGCGCGAGTCCAAGACTACCCCAATGGTTGGCGCTATGCTTGCGGTTTCTCTGCAGTACTCTCCCCTCTGGCTCCGAGGCGTCCCCCCCACTTCTATCTGTTTGCATATATTTTTTTCCCCGCTCGTCTTGCACCACATATACTACGCTCTTGTTCGTTCGAGAAGCCTAGGATGCCCGACGCGCACGTGTTCGCCTATTAGTACCAAAATGACGACCAATCCCGACGTACTCATGACGCATCTCCCCGCTGAAAATCAGGGCGTATTTGGTTGAGGCGTGTTCGGCATCGCAGATCAGTCAGGCGGCATCCCTGGGCCCAATGACTTGATATGATGAGGCGTCTTGCGCCTCTCCATCAGGACTAGGACCTGTAGACATCCAACTACCACGAGAGGTGCGCCCCTTCCCCTGTCATATTCGTTGGGACTTATCGGCCATTGCGGCGCAGCTGTCCGTACACTTCCTGTCGCTCCCTCGTTTTCACGACTGACCGAACTTTTGACTCGCGGTGGATCCTCGAGACCTCGCGGACGAATTCACAGTCTGCCTGTACATTGTCCGCGCAGGGGGGAAAGTTGGGGGGGGGGGGGGGGGGGGGGGGCAAGCAAGTTGGTGGCCTGGGGCTCGAAGAAAATTCGTTATCAAGCCATCTGTGCCCCATCACGCCAGCGTCATGCAGCCATACAACACCTGTTCCTCAGGCCCCAGGCCTCATTACTCAGTGCTCACCCAAAGACAAAAATTCCGGATTCGAAAGACAGGTTATATTAATCGAATAAGTACTTTCCCATTCGCAGCGGTGTACCTAAAGCAGGGGAATAACGCTGCTGGTGACAGAGTCTGAGATACAGCTAAGGTAAGGCTTCATTCAGAACTATGATAGACTCCGGCATGTTTAGAAAGTTTGATGGCTAGCTAGTCATCATCCGATCGATAACGAGAGAGCTTTCTGGAAGCTGGAAATATAGGTGCTGGGCCAGGCACCGTTCTTTGGTTCTTCAATCGGGCCCAACGTTCTCGCAGTCATCATCCAGCTCGTCATCAGTGAGCGCTGCGTCCACAAGCTGACCATCGTCTGTGCCTCCTTGAACCATGCCCTTTCCCTGCTGTTCCCGATACATTCCCGCCAAGAAGTCCGTAGAGCTTGCATCTTCCACGGACTTGTCTTCACGTATTCTGACGAAACGCGGAAATCGGAGACTGAGTCCCCTGTTCTCTGAAACAAGCCCCTTGGCGGCAACTGAGACAGGGCTGAGGGTGACACTGTCCGAGATGGTCCAGAAGGCTGATCTAGTCAGAGAGAAGCAGCGCGTGACTCACTCAGCACCCCGTATCTCCCAAACTTCGTGAGGCCGGAGGTAAACGCTAGGTGAGTAACCTAACAACCAAGTGTTATTCTCGAACCGCTTGACAGAAGTCCCCCCCGACGTGCCTCCGAGTTCTACGTCTCCCCATAGGGGAAGCTTCGAACAGTTTTCGGAGTCTTCAGAGTACCGATCCTTCATCGACTGCAAGGAACGCAGAGACACTCGTGAACGCGTGAACCATGGTGACGACTAGAAGGTCACCCATACCCTGTAGAAGTTATCTGAGAAACCTGACTCTACCATTAACTTATTGTTCAGGTACCAGAAGCTCCGGGCTCACCCGACATGCATTTACATATCGCAACGAGCCTTTCCGAGCTGGTATCGCGGATGGCGAGAAGGACAGGACTCCACCACTGCGCCTTTCGTCCATTGCCGTGCCAGGCTCCGATAGGTACGACATCAAGGGTGTCTCCTAGGCCGGTAACGTAGTCCTTTTTTAGCTTCAACCAAGCTGATGTTCTCTTGTCTGATGAGGAAATCGGAGCAAGAACTAGATTACACGACGTTTCAGGAAAAGTACCGGTGGAACCTTACCCGGTTCGTATGTTGCAGGCAATGGTTGTTTCCGAGATGTGTCCGTCTTAGGACTAGTGGCTTCCAGAACTTCACCATGGTCTAGAAGCTTTTAAAATATTGCCAACGAGTCGGACGAGAGAAGGAGATTGAAACGTGTTCTCACTTTGATCATCAGACCTTCGCAGCGACTGTCGACCGCGCGGAGCCAAAACTCTTCGATTGCTCTCCTTCCTTCCTCGCTCTCGCAACTTTCGACATGGTCGAATCTGGCAGCGCCGGCCTGGTCCGGCCGTACGGCCGAAAAGTAAGTGCGGAGGAGCTTTCTCCTGCTACGAAAGGGCTCTTTGAGAAGTGACTGCCCATTATAACCAAATTATGTTTGATGTGAATACCGTACTAATGGATTGTGTGGCGCTTACCTGTCCATTTAGATACATCAAATCAAAGGCGTAAATGCAGACAGAAACCTTGATCTCATGGAGCTTTACGTCCTTCCGGTGCCTATTAGAGAGTTCTTGAAAGGATTTGAGGGAGTCGCCGCTATTGTCAATCGCAACGATTTCGGCATCGACAATGAATGAAGACATTTCCTGGGAGGCGGCGAAGAAATGATGAACCAAGTGTACCACATCAGGATACTGCCACAATGTATCAGCCGGCGCGAGAAAGCTAGTGATATACAATTGACCTTTTCAGTCATGTCCTCCAAATGCCTGGAAAACAGGTTGACAGAAGGTTTTCCAATCTCTGCCTTCACGGCATGTATTTGGACCCGCTGACCATCGTATTTGAATTCTGCCGTAAACGGCTGGTCACCCATACGTTTGTATACATCGTCCAAGGACCGCATAGGGGACCCCAGAGTGGGCTGCAGAGGGATTCCTAGAGTCATTACTGTCACATGGGACCTGGTCCGAGTATTAGTTCGTGCGAACATACCAACCGTGAGGGGAACCCTCTCTGCAAGGTTATCAAGACCTGCTTCGAGAATTGCGGTGACTATGTCCTCGTAGTTAGGATGCTGCACGAAAACCTTCTTCAACAGAGCTTCTGCAGCGATGAACTTTTCCAGCAGGCGTGCTTTCATGCTATCCTCGCCTTTCCTCGAAGACGTCTCGGCAGCCCGACGGACCTGCACAACGAGGTCGGTGTGAGCTGTATACGAAGAGTCCGATTCGGAATTGCCTGCTGTTGAGGTCGGTGTTAAAACGAGGGCCCGGGCGAGAGCGGTCAAAACAGATGTTCTCGCAGCGCCAACACGGATGTGCTGTGAAAGAGTTCGGACGAGGTACCTAATTTCTTCTCCTTTCGCCGCGACGAGAAGCCTTTCCACCATGGCCTGTTTCCGACTTACTGCCCCCTTCCCCTTCATGCGGGCTATATTGAGGAGCGCATCGTAGATGCCTTGAATTGTGAGAGACGCGTGAGGGACTAATGTGCGGACATTGCATTTAGCCAGAAATGCGACATCCCCAGGATCACCGGTTTGGTTATAGAGCCGTTTCAGGGCCAGGGGGGTAATGCCAGAGACATGTTGAATGGCCTTAGATATGACAGATGGGCCCAGACCTAGTTCGAGCTGCACATATTGTGGAACAAAAGAATTGGACAGGAGGTAGAGAGACGGTAGCAATGACGGCGGATCATATCTTGCAATGGAACGAAGAGTGTTGGTGAGTGTATCCAAGATAGCAATTCGCGAGCGTGTTCCAGACAAAGTACATAGCGCCTGGGCCAAAAACGAATAGGGGGCCCGAGTGGTGGTCGGCCAAAAACAAGTGTGAAGGACGAAAATAGCTGGGTCTACGGAAAGGGCAGGATACTGAGGAGGCGCAGTGTCGACTGCAGCAGGTTTGGTTGCACATAGGGTCGAACACTCTGCGGCTGCGGCTGCGGGAATCTCTTGGATATCTTCTGGGTCAGAACTTAGATCGACGTCGATGATCGTTGGAGCCGTCGCCTTGCCATTCAAGATCGGCGCCTGTGTAAGTCGGGACTGACTAGAGGGTCCTAGTGAATGCGAATGAAGTGGTTCCGCGGAAGCCCGATCCACAGCCGAGCGGGGTGATTTGAAGAAAGAATCAATGCTAGATTGGTCGGATGGCCGACGCCGCCGGGGTTGAGAACGAGCCCTCTTGGTCGGGCTATCACGAACGGGGGGTAGTAAACGTTTGGACATGGTTGAGATAATAATTATGATGTTATGTCACTTGAAGACCCCCACTACTGTATGTAGGTTCAAGATTCTCGAAGCAGTTGCTTCGCTTGTGGCTTGGTTGTTCGTCGGAGGGTCCGCTCTTGCCGCGTTCAGTTATAGTACGATACTTCGTTCTCCGCGGCGCAATTCCCTTATTCAGTTCGGCGCAGTGTCTTATTCAGCCGACTTGGCTGACGATCTTGAGCTGAGTGATCTTGTCTGAAGTCGCTCGGTTTCATTATGTTCTCGTGAGTCGTTACTGATCTATTGATCCAACGTTTCCGAACATTTCCGGAGCGCACCAACGCCCATCCCTGGCAGGCCTTGAGGCCTCCCTCGAAATTTGCTGTTCTGTCAGGAAGGAAAACAGTTCCTGCTTGTCCCTTAATCAATAGCGTATGTTGGCACGTTTGACAGGACCATCTGTCATAACAAACCTCAGGTGACCGGTGGCCAGTTATAGAACCAAGTAAGGTCCCTCATTAGTCTGGCTGCAATTAACTTAACCCATTCTCGCGGCCGGGATTCTCCTTTCATACATCCATTTATACACGACTCCGCCACAATGCTCCAATGCATATTCCGCTATCTCGCAGAATATCTGCCCTGGGAAATTAAGTTGGAACTACGAAATGATGAACGGTTAGAATCCACACGCTTAGTGGTCCAATATTGGCGCCAAATCTGTTTATTTGATGCGACACCCAACGTGATCTACCTTGAATTGTGTTTGCAAGTCAACCTACTGTAGCATTTTTTTAAACCCAAGACAAATATAGGAGCTTCTCCACGCGTCTTGGTCCGACTGGACTTACTATACTGCATGGTGCCAGAATCCAATGATGTTATTTTTTCCCGTTTATTGGCCCTGTCATCGATGGGCATAGATTCGGCGCCCGTAACTATGACACCTGGAAGATTGCTTTCAATCAAATGGGGCACTGACGACTTTGTAAAGGTTCCCTTCGAGGCGCTCGGAAGCTCTGCAAAGCGAGCCCGATAGATGCGATCAGCATGCTTCCAGAGTGTCCCAGTAAATCGGCTGGCACTGTGCTACATCTGGTGACACACCTATAGTAAGGCAAGAAGGTTTGGCACTGCGTGCGAAGAACATCCGAGATTGAACGGCGTAAGCGAATCGTCATTATCAGGAAACTTCGAGCCACGCAACAATGACGGACATATATGCGTCTTGACGACATCATTGCGTGTAGTGGGGGTCGAATGCTCTCTCATGAGTGATATTCGCCAGGAGCTCGCCTTCTCCACCCTCAAACACACAGTGTGATTAATAGAGAATTGTGCGAGAATAAAGTGCATCTCCTAACCTGCTGCCGTCACCATTGTAGGATGAGTGACGGAGGGGTGGGCCCATTCGGCCGTAGTTGTCCACACGTTGTTGATGTCCCTGAGCCCTAATTTGTCTGAGGGGGAAACCAAGAGCCGACATCACAAGAGATGAGCAGCTGTCGGCGCAGCCCGAGTGCATACGATGATTGTACTAAAGAAGCTAAACGCATTTCGCTTCAGTAGAGGGAGGCTTTTTTCAATAGGCGTCAATCATTCTCTCAGGCTCCCCTGAGCGGTATCCATTTACGACGAGGAGACCAAGGACCAAGGAATTGAGGAGTGATGTGTCTGGGCTGCCTAGGAACAGCCGATTTCTCGGGACCAAAATGCCACCACACTGTAACCGATAGAGATTATGAATTACAGCAGCGGCACGAACACCTGTCTCTTGCAGAACTGTCCGGGGACGGAAGGTTGGCCATGTCACCGGCAAATGTCCCTGCGTGCTGGGGCTAACTCAATTCGTCTCGCTCATCTTTCGGACGCCAGACTGGGATACGGCGAGTCCGCAGCTCGACAAGGCCGCTCCCCGGCGATTCATCCCGTGTGGTTTAACACTGTTCCTGAACTTGTTTGGCGCCTCGCCGAAAGCCTTATGAAGGGAGCGGAAACGGATGGACTTAACTTAGCACATCTCGCCTCACTATCATTCGAATCCCACGTCATGAACCTCAACAACGCACGCCACACTGCTGCGGAGCAACCCAGCACGACCTATCCCCTCGGACAATGGAGCAGCAGGTCAGGCCAGCGCATGGCTTATCCCACATCCAATGGAAATTATTACTCCACGACACAAGGATCACCGCCCGTGTCTCCTACATTGGCAGCCTCACCCTATCCCCCATATTCTTATGGTGCCACGAGTGCCCAAGCCTCTGGGATGACCTCTCAACACAATTACCACTCGACAGCTAGGCACGCACCTTACCACTCCCAAGTGGCAAACGGTCAATCGTCTCACAACGCACCCCCATCATCTCTGCCCTACCCATCGCAGAGTGGTGTGGCGTCGTCAGATCCGCGGCCAGGATATAGCCACAACCGGTCGTCATCTCTTCCGCACTCGGGGCATGCATTTGCCTCGGCGTCGCATCACCCATATGTGCATGACTCGTCACCCAGCCAGATGGTGGTTCAAGGTATAGATCAGATGCAGTATCCTGCTTCCCCTCAGCGCCCATTTGCCTGTGATATGTGCGCACTCTCCTTCAATCGTCAGCATGACCTCAAACGGCATCGGGAAACACATTCCGGGGAAAAACCGTTCCTTTGCAATGGAGGTTGCGGCAAGACCTTCACGAGGAAGGATGCATTGAAGAGACACCAGGTCTGTTCAACCCAGTGCTGGCTGTCACGGTGTACTTACCTACCTTCACAGCTCGTGAAAAGATGTGGCTCTGAGGAACAATCCTGAGTGTACAACACCATCAGTCGCTTTCATAAATGTGAGTAACTTTGTCCATGTGTGCTGCACGTCGACTCACACAAATACTACAGATTCACTATTGGGCTTCTTCTGTTTTTATCTCATCCTATCGTATCGTCAGGGTAGGTATTGGTGTTCGATTATAATTTGCTCCTCGATCTCGGGTATTCAACACCCAGGTGTATATTGTGTAGCTATGTAGCTGTAAATGGTCGCTCTGTGCTTAGTTATGGGGGATATAGTAATAGACTTAAGGGTGACTTACTACATGTCTGTCTATCGACTGTCGATGTGCATGATGCATGATTCTATCCATCGTTTGATCTCTCTATCTCCCGTTCTAATATCCAAGCACCGCTTGGCTTGATTTTCTTGTAATAAGCTTCTTCGATGCCCTTCTCCTTGAAGCCATGCCGCTCATAGAACTTCTTGGCGTCATCGTTTGACACTTGTACATGGAGATATATACAGTCAATCTGGGGTTTGGAATGATTTGCAGCTGCTTGTAAGATGACATCGAGGCTATTCGAGCCTATACCAAGAGATCGATAGGGCTGGAGAGACGGGTGAACGTTTCACTAATGGGGCTATGGGTAAGATTGCATCAGGGCACACGCACGGCGAGAATTCCCATGGTCAATAGGTACAGATGATTAGCACTGTCTTTTGATTCGAGTCTGCAGCATATCGTTCCGACGGGGATATCATTGTAATAGACTACGAATGCAGTTAGTATGCTGATGGAGCGAAGGAGGTAATGGCGGAACGTACTGAGCTTGCAGAAGTCTTCAACTTCGGGTAATAGTATCTCAGTGTAGAACTGCTCACTATACTTGATCGGAAAAAGAACAGAGTTCAACTTTCGGACGGTTCCCAGGTTATTTGGGGTGAGAGACGCAAAGGTAACTTTGGAAGACAATGACTTTTTCGTGGAGGTCATGGGATGGTAGTGACACAATGCGGTTGAGTCAACGCCACCAGAGCTCCCACAAGCCACGTCGGTGATGAACGGGCGCCGGACCACCTCACCACACCACGCGCGCAAGTTGACTAGACATATTGGGATGCAGATGCGTGTTTAAGGGCAATACAGTATACGGTGACAAATGATCCCCTTGGTTCATGTTCTGATGGAGATCATGAAAGAATACAGTGTCTATCGGTGAGTATCCCTAACCTGATCGGGTGAGGCATACGGTACTAATCCCCTACAAGCGTGCCCAGACAGTCCCTCCGTGCCTATATTGACAATTTGATTCGCCCTTCAGAGTTCCTATATCCAGGTCAACGCGTGGAGGATCATTTACTCATTTACTCAGGTTTGGGTAAACCCCATTCAGTCTAGTGATGGTGATGGCTTTTATAAGGTCTTCTGGAATATTTTCTTTTCATATAAGAAACAAAATTGGGTAGGCTGTGCTGCTCTGTTCGGCGCCGTCAACCTGGCATAGAAGCGCATGGACAAAAACGGCTCTAAGTCGCATACACTCAATGCGTTGCAATTGCGCCCTCTATTGAAGTGCAGTTATAAGCCGAAGCGCCACGACTTCGAAGCAAAGCATCCTTATTGGGAACATGCAGTTAATCCCGGGACCCGCCACTTGGCCATCTGGGTGAGTTCTTGCGATTGATTCCCAAGTCGGCGCAAAGGTGGGGGCTCAATTCGGGGCTCTCTCTTTCTTCGTTGTGACTTGTCAACCGGTTGGCGCAGATGTTATTGATGGGGCCGGTGAGCCCCGAGCAATTAGCCGTTCACCAACTGTATATCCGTACACAGCCCCATTTTGGGGCACCGTTGGCACATTCCGAATCAAATACACAGCTTTGAGCCGCTCGGGTGCAGTAGCCTCGGATTTGGACTTCCTAGGTTGTTTACCCCTTCCCCCCTCCTCTGGGCGATTTAGGCAGGTGAGATGTGTTAGATATCAGCAAGTTCCTCATCATATCATCGCGAAGACTCGGCCTTGACCCCCGATGGACATTTACAGCATTCCCAGTACCCACGGTGCCGCTCAGGATTCAAAATCCGCGCCAACGTGATTGCGCCCATCAGCTAACCTTCATACTTCGTGATCTCTTTGTCTACCAATTTTGGCAGGCCACATCACAAGGTTCATGGAATTATGGGCGTCGGCTCTGCTCGTGGCCTCGGGCAGCCAAGACAGATCGATCCTTCATTTGCGCGTTCTCATGTTATCAGCGCTTCTGGTCCAAATATCTCCTTTAAAGAAAGGCCATGATGACCGAGAGCCGCGTGGGGTCAGGTCGCGGCCCTTTAGCAACTCCTGCCTGCAGACCGCACCCTCACCACCCCACTCGCGGGGAAGCACGGGAAATGCTCTCCATGCGATCGGATGGATGGCCTCGCTTTGCTGTCGGTTTGGGTTTTCGTGACGGCCCAACTCAGCCCTGCAAGGAACAATCTTGCCTGCTGGGACACTGCCTTCCTCGATACAGCTAGATGCAACCGCGCTCTGGGCACGGATCGTTCTTAGTGACCGTCCAAATTGGGTTAGAGGAGGCTGAGCTCATCGAGGTGATGCAGTATGTGAGGTCATGGTTGACCCTATCTCCCATACATTACGGCACAATGTCCCTACTTGTCCCTCAGACCCTTCAATAGGAACGGTGCCTACCCTCTGCAGCGCGCTCCGTCAAACGGGTGACCTTCAGGTGTGCGACAACTAACAAGATGGAAAACTTATCCAGAGACACTTATCTGACAGGTACTCGAGGCTTCCGTGCATTTTTTCTGTCGCCTTTACCCTCCTTGACATGAGTGAAGGCGTGCACCATCTCGGACCCGTGCTCTCCTGGCCTGATCGGATTCAGTCGTCAATGGACCCAATCCAGGGCCTCCCATTATCCAGATGGAGGTAGCTTGGAGGGATAGTGTGCAGGCCCGAACGTCGGGTAGGACCCACCCTTCGAAGTTCGGACCCTCCAAAATTTCTTGCTCAACTCAGGCTCAGAGTTATCAGATTAGAGATATAACATCCAGCCCTACATGACTCCACTTTCTTTCAGAGATGCAGATCTAGTTGTGTTCCCTAGGGTGGGAAATGGCTACAACAAATCGGACTCAGTGTGTAACTGGGTCCACCACACCCTGCTGAATGTGCTGAACGTCGATGGACGTTTGATTGACCTACCTCGTGAGCGCGTGCCCTTGAAACAATAGAAAATATCAATTCCAGAAATTTCAAATCTTCAGAGCTACTTCGAGAAGCAGGTCCCTTGTTACTGTATCGCGATGGGCCTGCCCACAAATTTGTGGCAACTGGGAGGCTCTCACGGTCGCTGAGAGTATACTGACCACTGACCACAGGGGCAGCTGGACTCAAGGGTGGACTCGGAGAATCGGATCGTTCAATTGTGTGGTCACTTCAGCAGTACAAATACAATGATATATGAAGACAATACTACGATTCTGGATGACCGTGAAACCCATGATGAAAGGTACAGCGAACTAATTAGCGCCATATAGCAGACCAATGTGTTTTGAGAAACCCCTTTTCTTGAGAGACGAAATTTTTACTTGAATGAATGAATTGGCGGGGCCGTTCGACTAAATTTGGCGTCCCCGGCTTGTCCCGCGGGGCGTTCGTCTTTGCTTTGGTGGAGATTTGCGCAGCCGAGGTGAAGAGTCTAGTTCCGCGAGGTAAACGTCTTCAAAGCTTCGAAATGTACAGGGACCAAAATCGCCATCATATTCTGCCATGGTTGCCCACACACAATGCCATCCGGGTTCCTCCGCAAATTTCAAGGCCAGGGCGAGATGCTCTACGTTCCATCTGTTCTCTATTGTCTCGGACCATTCATGGGCGGTGTCCTTCAGCTTGACCAACCGCGCGTGTGTGATGGTGAGGTGGACGCTAATCTGACCACCTGGGGGCTTGAAGAGTGGCACGAGCACCGAGTTCATCTCAAGTTCCTTCGGGATTCCACGATGAACAGGATCGTAACCATCAACGCGGACTTGATAGATGGTATTATCGGCAAAATGGAGAGTGACAGCGGGATGTGTGGGAGATCGGCGGATGCGAATAAGGACTTTGCCAACGATTTGATCTGGATCGACACCGATCGAGTCTAGGCGAAGCGACTCTGGTTGCTTCCGCTGTTTCTCGGGTGTAGCGGGGGGAGTGGAGAGATGGCTACGCGAACCTGATGGCATGTTGCGTTGCAGACTTGTCTCTTGAAAATTCAGATTGCTATATAGCACATTGGTGGGAAATTTGTGGCTGGGGCGATTGTGTCAAAAGCTACGAAAGCCACAACATGAAGCCACAAAAAAAGATTGGCACTGACGAGATTCGAACTCGCGAGGTTTCCCATCACGGATTGGCCAAAGACCTAAACGTGACGCCATAACCACTCGGCCACAGTACCCTAATAGAGAGACGAGTGGAAGAATAGCAAGAGACCTGTGAGTCATGGTTGTTAAGGGCCTAGTGGAGGATTCCCCGGTCGTTGCACTGGACGGTATGGACACGATTCCTTGTCTCTTCTGAGAGCCACTCTTCACATCCGTTGCGCCCCCCCTTTCTTTCGCGTGGACGCCGGCAGCCTCTCGTCCCTATCTACTCGCCGTCTTCGTCTCTGCCTCCACATACCACTCTCAATGTCTTCCACATTACAGGCGCACCACCCTCGCCCCCTCGGTCCTCGCACCTTCCAGAGGTCCGCCTCCCCCACTCCCTTTTCAGTCGCACAACCAACCCAGCCTCTGAACATACGCAAAGTGTCTAAACCGGACACATACCTAACCCCTCCAAGCCCTCCCTTATCTCGTACACCTACACCCAAACTAGCTCTTCAAATACCAAGCCCCTCCGCTGCCCCAGCTAAGGGTAAACCTAGTCTCAAGCTCGCCATCAGTGCACCCAGTGCTCGTCAGGTCGCCGAACCAGCAGTGGGTGTCTATGGCGGTGATTACTATGGGGGTCCACAGACACCTTCGGTATCGCCACCCGTCAACGATAGTGGCATCGATGATGCCACGATCCGCCCCTCCATGAATACGTCTAGACCTCTCTCGATGGAGGATGTCCGTCGCACGATAACGGATATCGAAGTCCAGACCCGCTCCACCCCCCCTCCGCCCACCTATCCCGGAGAAGAGCAAATCGATGATCAGACACAAACTGAATGGTCAGACGATGTCTTCGATGAGGTTGCCCGGCTCGGAGAAGGTGCCGGTGGTGCCGTACACGAGGTCAGGGACAGGCGCACAGGGAAACTCATGGCGCGCAAGACGATTACCACTCGTGAAGCCCCGATGAAGCAGCTGGTGCGCGAGCTCGGGATTATCACCACGATCAAGCACCCCAACGTCATTCGTTTCTATGGCGCCTACATGTCCCCATCCTCTAGCGAAGTCAAGGTGGTGATGGAAGTATGCCCTGGGAAGAGTTTGGAAGCCGTAGGCAAGCGTATCAAGGAACGTGGTGCCAGAGTTGGTGAGAAAGTCGCGGGGAGGCTCGCGGAAGGGGTACGCGTTGATCATTATTTAGTGGTATACGACACCCTCATATTCTCTTTCAGATATTACAGGGTCTAGCTTACCTTCATACGAAAAAGCTCATTCATCGCGACATCAAACCTTCCAATGTTCTTCTTTCCCGCGAGGGTGTTGTCAAACTTTGCGACTTCGGCGTTTCAGGAGAATTGATCGGGTCTGTAGCGGGCACGTTCACCGGCACCAGTCTCTACATGGCTGTCTGTATTGTTCATTTTGTCACGTAATATCTGTGTCTGACATGCGCCTGCCTGCAGCCCGAACGTCTTTCAGGTCTCGAATATTCCATCCGCGCGGATGTCTGGTCGACAGGCCTGTCGCTCCTTGAGCTTGTGCAAAACCGTTTTCCATTCTCTAGTGACATGCCTCCCATCGAACTCATGATCTATATAACACAAAGCGAGGTGCGTGTTTCATTTCTACATCGTGCTCTGCGATTTACACGACTTGTTTTACGTCTAGCCGCCGCAGCTAGAAGACGAAGCAGAAGTACGCTGGAGCGATGCCATGAAGGACTTCATCAAAGAGACGTGCGGATAGTCACCACCCTCCCTCATGTCTTCATTCTGACATCATCCCTTCCAGCTTACGAGTCGACCCAGTCTTGCGTCCGACGCCAAAGGAAATGCTGGACCATGAATGGATCGTTAGAATTATGAAACAGGAGGTACCCATGGAACGGTGGATCCGTGAAGTCTGGGGCTGGCCCAAGCCCAATCGGAAATCCAAGGATGCGTAAGGCCGAACTTTGTTACACCCTCCTTCTTGCGTGCTGATTACACCTCGATTACTGCCTACCAGTACTTCTCGTCCCGGTTCGAGTCGGAGGGAGGTTGTAGTACCCGATGTTCCTCCCAGTGATCGCCGCTGAAGCGGCTACGCTGCCTAATAATTGCCTCGATTGCTTCAAGTCATAACACACGCAATCTCGGACATCGTTTTTCATCCATGATCTCCCTTGCTATCTCCCTCTTACGCCGCTGTCAGGAGCTCGTTTAAACGCATTCGACATTTTTTGTCCTCGCACTCACCACGTCTCTTTAATATTCGTCAGTCGCATCTCCTGGTTTGATAGGAACCCTTGTTCAAGCGTATGTAGAAAGATCAAAACCTCGTTAGCATTGTATTTTCGCCACGCGTGAATGTGATTTCCTCCTTTGATTTTTATCAGGCCCTTCCTGCTCTGGGAGGTTGGTTTGGACATGATCCCGCCAGAAACTGAGATGTGAGCCGATGATCTGGTTCTCGTAATGTGTGGTAGGGACAAGGCCACCAGGCAGCGTTAAACAATCTCCATTTGAAATATGCTCACTTTTTCACACAGTCAAGCGGAAAATATACACTATTCACGTAAGAAACCGACCATATTCGGGGACCGGAGAGCTGTTCGCCAACGTGCCTATTGTGCGTGTCTTTCTACGAGAAAGGACGGAGATCTTAGCTACCATAAAGGAAAAACAGCCACTGCTCGAGAGGTCGTTTGATGTGTCTATTTGATTTTCAAAGTTTGGATTACGGGGAGGGGGCTTCTGAGCAGCCTGTCAAATGCTCAAGCCAAGAATGCAGAACGTGGGGCAAGGCCGAACTCGCACGCGGCGCTGGGGAAAATTCAATAGCAGTTAGACCGGGGAAGGGGCCTTGTGAAGATGAGAACTTTCGAACCCGCCACACCCCACGACTGGCCGCGCTACTGCGTCGGTCTCGCAGGCGCGATTCATGCGAGAGTGAGTCACTAACGCTGAGCGCTCGACTGAACTTCTACACTTGCCTTTTTTGGCCGATTATGATAAGCACCGCCAGTGTGCGTACCTCTGACGTATTTGTGCAGGAAGACAACGAAGGGGCTTATGTACTGTTTATGTACAAGCAGCATCCGCACGTTCTACGGTCAAACATTTTTCGTCAAGTGGTTTGAGCGGTTCTTAAATTCTGAAACCCCGAGAGGTCAGGAAGTAACGATGGAACAGAAGGACGATGGAATGATTCTGGTTCGTTCAGCGCGAGTGAGGGCTGCGGCTTCTACGGCCATGAGCCAAGCTTTCGGATCTCGGTCTCCGCCGTGCTCATTCAAGTTGATCACGGTTGCTCATGATTGCAGTGCAACAAGGATCCCACCAAGCTGCACCTTACATCAAATAACGACCGCGGCAAATATGTACAGGAAAACGAGGCAATAACATGCAGCCAAAGTTCAGAACTAGTGCCATACAACGTGAAGGTCTACGTCTAAGCGCATCCTCGGGGCTGTTGGGAAGATGGAAGTCTCGTGCTCCCCAGCATCTTGGCACTACGCAAACTTTGATCATCAAGACGCGTCCTAAAAACGCGTCTTGAACTCCCTTCCCGCCTAATTCATTAAAACAATCGACTTGAGCCTGTTGACCCTAGAGGCTATGACCGCACCATTGGTCTCTCTTCTGATTACTCATGGTGACGGTGACTCCTACAAACTTGACTCAAACGTTACGCAACGCTCTCTCTCTTCGTGCTGGCGCAGTCTTCAGGACACGCATGTGTCCATCCCCTCATTCATCCCAACGATTAACTCGCACGCCACTACTGGTCGACCCATTTTCTCAAATTATATTATTCTGCCCTTCGCACCTTAAAGTATCCCCCGCTTACCACCTCGGGCATCCCCGAAAGGCGGGCCAGTTACAGCAATACGACCCTATCTACAGTCCCCCAATCCCTTAGCTCAATCATGTATTACTATGTGATGTGGTCGTCAACCTCGGGGGGTGACACCATACGTGTGATCCCTCGCGACGGTTTCTTCAACTTTTTCAGTTGCGACCGAGGGGCACTTCCCCCTGGCGGTGTCCGGGTTTTGTCCTGGGGCCATTCGCAACGGCCATAAATCCGGATCCCAACAAAGTTTGGAGTGGCTTCCATGCCCGACTCTTCACTCATGATATGATGAGCTGGTGAGGTCCTTCATCCAGTCCCATCAGATCTACTGGATCTTATTGATCCATGCCTGACGCTGACGGTGGCACCGTAGTACCAAAAATGACCCTAAGAATACGCTATGTGCCTGCTCCATCGAGTTTCGGCATCGCAATATCATGGCTAGACTGGTCTCCTTCCTCCACCTTTGCGGAACCCGAAATTCGGGCAGAAGGATCATCTCAGTTCGCCTGATCTCCACACTTGCCACCTAGACCACACTGGAGTTCAGGGCTATGTCTCCATTCCCCATTAGGAGGTCCTAGTCTTTACGGCTCCGCTCCCTACCACCTCGGAGACCGTTGAGCTGAGGTTATTTGAATATTATTATTTTGACCTTTTAGTTGCGAGCACTTCTCCCTGAGGATTCTTGAATGCAAAGCCTTCAGAGAACATCTTCCTTACGAAGCCGAAAGCCTGGCGTTTCAAGAAAAGTGCTTTAGTTCATACAATCCTATAAATTCTACGACCCATGAGGATGGACGTCCTATTACACACGCGATCTAGATTAACCAAATAAAAAAAAAGCATTTTTCTCGTGCGATCACGGACGCAATTCATCCGATCTATCTTTCCCTCGGGCGCGACCCCGGCGGTGCTTGACACCACGTTCCATGTTGCATACTGGCCCATAAAATGAACCCGCGGAAAAGGCATGGCATCTGCGGTGGAGACGCATTGAAATTTTTAAGAAACACCCTGGACTTGGTAGGTTGAGGAGTAGCGGCGGAATGTCGTTGCTTTCAACGCAAACCCTCACAATGACGCGTTGGCAAGGTAACATCGTTCACATTTGTGCTGTGTGTCCTGATTAAAGGATTGATACCGCGGACGATGATGGAAACAAGGACAACAGCACCTATCATAGGAAGAATACAAGTGACCCAGCCCAACAATGGATCAGACCTCGATCAGGTGTTGTGATCTGTGGGCGGAGTTACATCCCGAGGAAGTGGCGTCCGTAAACAGAGCTGAAAAGTAGGGTACAGTAGCTATTCTCAACAGCGTGCTTCCAACTCATCAAAGAAGTGAGGCATAGGGTAGCAAAGGTTGTAAACCTTGTCACTGGTTCGCTTTCGAACGAGAAGCCCGAGTTCCCTTGACTGAATAAGGCAAGAGCTGCCCAATGGAAAGATGCCGCTTTATTTCACATCAGCGCGACTTTCATTCTTAGCCCCAAGGGCCCTGAGCCCGTCAGCATCTGTCATCTGGACGAACAAATGAAAGGCTAACTTGGACAGAAATACATCCCCCCCGAGTTGCGTCTCTCCCTTCTTGTACACGTTGTAAGACACACAGCCCACGCGTGGCACGGCCACTGTTTGGGAGTGCGGGCAGGCGCACCTTTATTTGCGCAGTTGATTCCGTGGGGAAGAACGTTCACGAAATAGCAACAACCCTGAGATCTTTCGTCCGGCGATCCCTTCCCGATACGCGGTGATCCGGCAGTCGTTTGGTTCGACCGCTCGAACAGGGCGTCCCATCCCTGGAGCTTATAAGTCTCAAAGAATAACTTCCACGTCTCCCTCGCCCGTCGATCCCAACTTCCAGAACCATCCGAAATAGTATGGCCGACAACCTATCTTAGCGAGTCCCGCCATTCGGTTCCAAGTTTGAGCCTAGCTGACACTTTTCGTCCCCCAGCTCCTCCTCAGGTCACTACCTCCCCCCCTACTACTCGTCTACACAGTCATCCGCAACAACCAATGCTCTTGATCTCGCCGGGTCCCTTTCAAGGTCGTCGGCGGATACGGCGCAGCGCAGACGACCGAAATACACGCGTAGCAAGACGGGTTGCATGACATGTCGCCAAAAGAAAATCAAGGTTCGTTCCCAAGTGGCCTCTCTTTTTCGTCGGCCGTGAGTGCTGAAAGGACTTTTCAGTGCGACGAAAATAAACCCAAATGCCACCGCTGCGCTCATGGTCAACGAGATGTAGGTTTCATTATCCTGACGCCCTCCCACCTTTCACAGAACTTGTCGTACAGTGCACTTGGCCCGTCGGCGTCGAACCACGAAAGAGGGCTCCCCCCAAAAGAGTGGACACAATTCACATGGATCCTGCTGACATCCGCCCGTCGACCGCCAGTTCTTCTGGCATTTCTGAGAGCTCTACGCCGCCGACGAGAAACCACACGCCTCCAAAACGCGAGATGCCAGAACTTGATTTGCCCCCTTTGACTCTACGAAGACATGGGTAGGCGGCCATGTTTCGACTTGCACGCCTTGGGACTGACGTATGTTAGTGACATTCATGGACAGCCTCATCACTCTCATTCTATGACTTCTTTGATGGACCCTGGGCATCGGTCCAGGTGCGTGGCGTGTAGTTCGTTCACCCTCACCGTTACCCACGTCAGACAGTCTTCTTCCCGTCACCTCAGGCTCGCAATTCCATACCCATTCTTCACATCCTTCAACACTCTCCGTGATGCCAGAGCTGTCAAATCCGTACCTCACGTTGCCTCCCGTGAACCAGCTATATACCCCCGCGCCGTCGCAGTATCCGTCGTCCACGACTCTTGGGATCCCTCGTGTTGCTCAGACGACAGGTTCTGGCTATAGATATTATGAAAATCTGCAACCACCCGTGTCTCATCATTGGATGTCTCAAGCCCCGTCGCAGTTAGAGCCTATGGACTCCTACGTAAAGTCTCTTTTCTCATAGCGACCCTGCATCCCACTAAACGTACGGTCCGCGACTTAGTTCTCTCACACGCAAGACAGGTTTCCCGCAGGAGCATCGTCCTCTGATACCCAACCCAATCGATACCACTAATTTTAGTGATTCATCAGTGTTTTCGTCGTTGTGCACATCTTGACTGTTAATCTCAATAATTTTGCTGTGATATCAGACTTTTACAACAGTATCATACCATATTGCATTCGTATTTTTTTGTACTTTCAGCACTATTGTATAAATTTTTTTAAATATAGGTCTGCCGTTCATCATTGTCGTATCATTTTAAGTTTTGTTTCCAGGTGTACTCCTCGAGGTGGTGTCGTTTCCCGGTGAGCGCGCATCAAAGAATTTGGTTCATCTAACGTGACTCTGCCAAATACGGTTTTCGGAAGCACACGTCTGTGCCACTTTGAATACGTATCCAGTTAGATGGATGCAGCATGCCCACGACCTCCAAGGTTTCAACATATGAGCACTGAGCGCCTTTTAGCTCATAAACAAAATACGCAAAAGGAAAGGGGGCATCTATAGACGCCGAACCTTCCTCTGTTCGCCGCAAGGTTCGCCGGTCATCGACGGACAGGATGGTCACTAGATACATTCGACACAAACACGAGACTGCTACATCGTGGTCCTCGCGCTAGTCGTCACCTGATTCCGGGTGGTCCGTCGAATTGCCGTACATCGGAGGATTGGAAGGAGGGTGGTGACCGCGCCGCGCTGCACGATCGCGCCGGCCGGCGCTCCAGAGTGGTACGTGACCTGATTTGTATTTGGAACTAAACCGTTCCCGTGGTTTTACATTCTTGTGTACTTCTTCCGTGTCGTTCTTAAGGAGACTACATCGGTGGATTGGCTAAGGAATGGAACCTCAAGGCACTGCGCATTCTCAACAAAGGATACAAAATACCTAAGCCGTGGCCCCCCGAGGTTCACTTCCACTCTAATTTGTGGTCCGTTGATTGGCATAACGTCGCGTGCTCAGTTATCGGGGCATCTAAATGGTGGGGGGCAGGCGTGTATACCCAGATAATCACAGCTCATGCCTCAGACACATTCCTCTGGTTTCAGCGTGGTTGTCGCATGTTGGGGAAGGATGCACTCCACTAGGGTAGTGGTTGAGAATCCGGGGGCATTCCGTTTCCACGCCCGTCGTTGTTTACCTGTCGTGGAAGCCCATGTTGAAATCTCACGCCATCAAGCCCATTATTCATCAAGCAATTTCCACCTCCGATTGCATTCAAACCCTGGACGCGTTACAAAACGTAATGCTTCGTGTGCTTGAAGACAGTCCTTGCGCCAAATCGCCGTCGTTGGCCTAGACTCGCGGGACAGTTACAACGTGTCGCAATGACGCAAGGCCTCTGAATTTTTTTTCAATTTTTTTCTCTTCGGAATGCGGATGGAAGACCCTAAACCTATCCTTGGTGTCATCTCAAAAGTAAAGGTGCAGACACGTGGAAGGGGAAAGCATTGACAGGGCACCATTTCCTCGGCAATAAGCGTTTAGACACTTTTCAAATGACAACAGTCGGTTCCGCGATCAGACCATGGTCGGTTCGAATTATCTGTTGGGGTGCAAAGAAGCCCTGATCAAATAATGTTACGCCCAGCCTCGTTCGTTTCCAGAATGAGCATAAAGCGGGGACCTTTCATCTAAACAGCTGAGATCTTCCGTAGCAGAGTCGTCAGTGTTTGGTGAGGCCGCATAATATAAGGAACCATATGCTTCTCAGGCGATGTAATCGGAGGATGATGCAATCCAGATATTTTTGTCACCGTGTTCACCCATGCAAGCCACGGTTTCACTCTTTACAGTAACAGCACCGAGGAGAACTCGAAGAACTTTGAGACACATGATGGGACGGCCCGAGATAGATCGTTAAGCGAAAGCCATAAGCCGGCGGCAGTCAACTCGTCATAAGAACGATGAAATCAAACTAGGTTTACCGAAGTTAAACGGTTCACAAGGCTGCAGTGCGCGGCTACACCGCGCAGGAACCCGGCGCTTGTGCGTATGGCAAGCCATGGGAGCAAGTGCTCAATCGAACGGACAGCGGACAGTGTTCAGGTGCACACGCCGCGGGTGCGTACAGTTCCAGAAGAGGGTAAATCTGAAAGAAGCATGCACCCACAACATGCGTGATGGATCCAGCAGCAAGATAGGGCCGTGTTTTGGAAAGAAAATGTTTCAAGATGGTGACCATTTGCGGCGTGAAAGGGGAGACGGAGATGATGGGAGTCGTGTCGTGCATCGACGATCACAAGACACACTGGCCCCACGGAGCTGTTTGTGTTTGGGAGACGTCACGTGCAAGTGGAACAGAGCAGGGTCGAACCCGAGGGAGTGAGCCGACAAAGGGCTCTCCCACTTGACTCGCTCTCCCTCTGCTCGGACCATCGTTCTCATCACCGTTCACGTCTTCCAATATTCAAAACCTGAGGAAATTCACGACTAATCTCGTCCTCAAGTCGGTAACACAACCCAAGCCAATGTCTTCGAAACCCACTGAAGACGACACGGTTTCTCCCCATGGGGAAGACTCAGCCAGTGTCGGGTTGCCTTACGTCGCTTCTGTAAGTCTTCTATTGCTATCTTCTCTTTGCGCAGCCTTATGCGCTAGGGAGACGCCAAATTTTTGGTCATCAGACCAACCGACTTTCCGGTTCGGCGTGTCAGACGAGAAGGGCCCCAGGCGGACGATGGAAGACGCGCATTCTTACGTGTTTGACTATGCTGGGGTGCACGGACAAGGTTTCTTTGCCGTTTTTGACGGACATGCCGGAAGGGAGGCTGCAGACTGGTGCGGCCAGAATTTTCATGAAGTGAGTTCCAAACTTATGGCACCCTGCCCTGCTACACCGATCATGTCTCGTTTTAGTACTTGCTCTCCACTCTCCAAGCCAATCCTGAAACTACTATACCTGATGTATACAACCAGACGTTCCACAAAGTAGACAAAAGTCTATCAAAAATTTCCGAGGACTCTCTGGGCAAGATACATTCCGGTTGCACTGCCGTCACCGCCTTTCTTCGCATCGAAGATGCTGACGGGCGCCAATCCTTCCTCAAGACTCCGCCTGGTTCCCTGTCAACCCCCACTCTTGTGAAGGACGCCCATGATGCGGAATTCGATGACTCGCGAAGCGCGAATGGAGACGCTGCCGATGATCAGAGCAAAACGTCATCCCATAGCCGACTAAAGAAAACTCTTGGCCGGCTTAGCCAGACCAACCGGTCACCGTTATCTACGCCACGTTCATTATCTCCTAGTACCAGTTCGCTCGAGAAGGTTCCTTCCAGTAGTCCTCCCCCATCTTCACAGCACCCCCTTGTTGGGACTCCCTTACGTCGAGTGCTCTATGTCGCGAACGCTGGGGACGCTCGTGGCGTTTTGTGCCGGAAAGGACATGCCTTGAGACTGACTTATGACCACAAAGGTACAGACAAACAAGAGGCCAAGCGGATTATGGACTCTGGGGGCTTCGTGATGAGCGGACGCGTCAATGGCGTGTTGGCCGTTACGCGGAGCTTAGGAGACTCCTCAATGAAAGAATTTGTCGTTGGTGCACCGTACACCACCGAGACAGAGTTGACTGAGGACGATGAATTGTTAATATTGGCCTGCGATGGGGTAAGAAATTACGACCAATCTTGAGCAATGGTGTTGCATCTGACTATTATTCGCGTCCCTTGTGCACAGATTTGGGACGTTTTGGATGACCAGACCGCTTGCGATCTCATACGTCCTATCTCGGATCCCCAGAAAGCGGCAACGACCCTAGTCCAAGAGGCCACGCACCGATACACGAACGACAACATTACGGTCATGGTGATACGACTGAAGGATGTTCCTTCCGAGCTGAAGCCTGTCACACGAGTATAATACACATAACTTTCGGTGCAGCGACATGTACTGTGGAATTCTTACCTATTCGATATGGTGCCGGACTAGGAATTTGTGTTGTCTGTACGAGTTTGTATAATAGTCACTGGTTCGTGTGACTCGTGTAAACAGCGCTCAACGGGTCTCGGTGCGGTCTTAGCGTGACATGCCTTTCGCAGTTTCACACTACTTGCCCTCCGTTTGTGCCATCTAATTGAGGGAACATATGCTCGTTGACCGCCATATAGTATGATCCCGGCTTAGGATCAGCTCGGAAGTCCCCATTTCTTGTATAGGTGTATGGTTTTGGTTGGCCCCTTGCTCGGCAACCAACCTATTTTTCGCAACTTGCCTTCACTGTTCTAGGTTTTCAGGATTATGTGTTGTTCACCCTTACGGCTTGCATCTCTCAAGGCGGTTTGAGGGTTAGAACCGGAGACCGTACTGGTACTGGGAACTCCCATCACGCTCGATGGATTCAAGTTTGCCAAAGATTCTAGCGCTCAAAGCTATAGATGAACTTGGAGCCAGCTAGGTTCCAGCACGCTGTATTCCCCCCCTCCTTTTTGACAGCAACTATACTGTTGACACAATATATCTTCTTTCTCGGATGTCTATGAGGTCAATTGTGCACATGTACTCCTATTTCATGAAGGATTGGAGTGAGTGCTGACACTTATCGCTCTAACCTTTGCTTATGTCGGCGCATCCCTCTCTACAGTGGAGCCATCTCTACCCCTGAAGCTGCCGTGGTCATCCCAGAACATTGTAGGTGCATTTATGTCCCTGACTCTGACATCGTCGTCAATCGAAATGAGTCCGGGTGGGCAAGTCACGAATGGGCGTTCCTTGTGAACACGCGTTCCATTCAGGTATCTGCCCAGGTGGTGGGTCTCCACCAGTAACGACGCCCCCCGTGATAATTTCGAAGATGAGGCGTTAAATGAACGTGCAGTTATGCAAAGCGAACGCCAGGAAGTAGGTTGGCCATAGGGGGGACTTTCTATAGTTGTCCAAAGCACCTGGTGTTCATCTGACACAGTGGCAGGCTCGGCGTTCTCTAAGACCGTCCCCTACGTATATTGCAGCTTTCTTCGAAGGTGCATGCATTAGCTTCCAGTCGGCGATTTTGAGCTGGATCGAGTCTCTGACGGCTTACGATGTCACTAGTGTCTATGCCTTTCAGGCCCCTTATCGTAACTCGTTTGAGACTATCTGACTGCATAATTCTGTCAGCTAAAGCCAAAGGATGTCGTAATTTTGCCGGGCATCCTGGCTGTCGAGTATGGTTGTAAGTATAGAAGCCTGTCGCGTCCGCTGCACTAGGTGTTTTGTTGGGTGTGGGTCGAAGGCGTGGTGCAATACATCACAGGTGAGTGAGTTACAGAAGACTTGCAGCGTGTTGATCCACTGAGAAAGTCGCCAATATGCGTATAGCGAAATGGGTAGGCCCTTAGAATGAGCCTTCAAGACTGGGGTGGGTTTACCCGTAGAATGTCGTTCGCACCGATTGCTGCGTTCATCTCCCACATACATACAGGTGTTGATGCACTCGTTTACGATCCACTCATCAGTATGGGTCGAACCAGCCGTCCATTCTCCGCCCCAGGGTTGGCGCTTCGCGAAGCATTGACATGGGGTGCTTACGCCGTAGGCGTGTTATACTAGCTGTTTTCCGAGTCGGGTTCTCGTACGTGCGCTGTGAGTTTTTGACCTAAATTGGTACCAGTCGTCCTGATATGAATGCCCCGCTAGACATACACCCATCGTACGGCGATCACGGGTCAAAACACGGCCCCTGTTGTGATATTTTCTTTCTATCATTTGTGCCTAATTGAATCCTAACATGTGCATCAGTTTCGTCACATCGTTGGAGCAATGCATTCACCGCAGAGCTGAGATTGGTTGCCGCCATCGATGCTGGCATTTCTAGGATGTATGTTTTCCCTTTGCACCTCGATCGTGGGATTCCGTCTGTTCACCCGTTGACTAACTCCTTTAATCATGATTCATGACAATCTCAGTGTGACGACCGTCCGTGCGAGAATTACTTTGATTGCGCCTACCTTCTTGGTGTTAGCCCGTTCTCATCGACTTGATGCAAGTGAAGATAGATACGAGCGTGTGGTTCGAGGTGTCACTGGAGGTTTGGGGTACCTCAATGTCGGCGTGGCGTGGTCTCACGCGCAAGGCAGGAGGATGATGTTGTGAAAGTTTCCTTCGGATGCCACATCGAAATGAGAGAATTCTTCGGGACATATTTATTGTTGCCGATATGAAACAACGAGGGGTTGTCGTATGCCATCTGTTTTTATTTTACCCCACCACAAAGTGTCGATCTCGACATTGCTGCCGCTGCACCGTGACATAGCCTTTGCTAGTGGTACCAGCTCTGAAATTCGGAGTGCACAGGCAAAGCATAACGGAAACAACTCGTAGTCGACTCGATCAAGCAGTGCCCACTGCCGGTAGATCGTTATGATCGAAATGCCCATGGAACGTGTTGGGAGGAAAAGAACCCATAATGGGGTATTGTTGCTGATGTCATCGATCCTTTGCATGTGGCAAACGCAGTGGTCAGCGCGGTCATCGAACGTCGACCCCGTTCCCCACGATGAGGAAGACCTCTTACGTCGTCACCTTTTTTCTAGTCGTGATCAGCTTAACCCTTGTAAGTGTCTGTCCAAGAAACCCTTTCATGCTGATGACATGCCCACGTCGCTGCAGAACTTCCTGGCCGTCACTCGTAATGATTGGTAGCTTTCCCCTTAAATTGTGCTCCACATACTAAGAGTACTGCATTAGGCTCATAGATAATGGGCGCGAATTGTTCTACAGCCGGACTATAGTTCATTATGGCCTCCTGAAGCGTTGCGAGCGCCAAGTTCTGAGGATCCCGGGAGGCTCGTCTGGTGATTGGGAAAACGTGTACACAGACTTCAAATGTCGCGACTTCCCCAAAAGCGTCAGCGATCACTGTGACGAGGAGAACCGCCTGTTTTGTACTGAGTGGACTAGTGCGGGCTACTCGGCCCAGCTGGGGATTGGCTATGGTGTCATGGCCCTTTTCACCCTCCTAGTTGGCGTGAGCACCCACTCGAGGAGGAGGAGAGTTTGGAAGGCTGTCGCCGGACTCATAACTCTCAATGGTACGTCACCACTTCCGTCGACATTTCTATCAGGATCGCTCGCTTAACTGCCTGCCCCATCTTTCCCCCCTCCCTTAGCACTCTTTTCAATGATCGCATTCATTATCGTGACCGATCTGTTCCGAACATCTGGCCTCCGTGATTTTGCTTACACGCGACTCGGTATGGCTTGGCATTTTTGCCCTTTGCCTTGCGCAATCTCATATTTTTCCCCATTGCCAGGTCCAGCGTGGTACATCAACCTGCTGTCATGGCACTTTAGCTTCATCACCGTCTTTGGGGTCATCTGGACCGGCAAGGCGGCCGATAAGGGTCACAAGTGGGCTGCTGGCAACCGCGCTTATACGCGTATCTCTGACCGTGAATGAATGTATGCTTGATGAACTATTTTCCTGACTCTGTGAAGAAACTTGTGTATTGTTTATTCCCATAAATCGTGTTCGTAGTTATATGTACCGTTGTTACCCATTATGAGTCTTCTGGCGGATAGTCAATTTGTTCGTACAATCGTAACGTCTCGTTCCAATCTCGCTTTCGGCGACGTCGCACAGAAAAGTATTCAGCACTGCTAGCCCAGCGGCTAATCAATCGGCGCTTGTCGTTACCCCCGTACTGCCTAAAGTACTCCTCAGGGTTGGCTGGCAGGCCAAGCCCATGCACTGCAAGGTGCGTCAAACGGCGTTGCAGATCCGCACGTGTGGCACGAAGGCGTGCTAAGGTCGCAGGGTTGACGCGCAGGAGTCGTCCGAGAGCAACGAGCGCGCGGGCCGAAGATACCGCGTCTTCGAACCATCGGAGAGACATCCACATCAGCCCCGGTACCGCCACCGCCGTCACGGGAAAGATGGGGAATGTGAGGAATATTGTGAAGGCGTAAACACAGAGGCCCGAAATGAGCCCATAGATTAGCTTGTATTGTGCGATCTCATCCCATGTGTCCCAAACGGGGCCTGTCTTCTTGAAGTTGTGCACGGCGTAAAAGGTCGTCGCGGCCACAGGAAGCCAGAGGGTGAGCCCGCCCAACGAGATCAGTAGTAGAAAAGAGACCCAGATGAAGCGCAGCACCATGCGGTACATAATCACCGGGCGCGACAGCGGTCGGCGAATGCGGTCGTCTCTAATTCGCAATTTATGTAGTTCAGATTGATACGCCTGATGGAGGTGGTCATCTGAGAACACATCTAATTTACAGTGACATACGGACTCACTTCGAGATCCTCCTTGAGTTTAACAATATTTTCGTCCTTCTCCTCGACACCGGCGTCTGGGCTACCTGGGCCAGCACTGGAGGTAGGGCCGGATGGGAGGCTGCCTGTCTTGAATACCTCTAGAAACGTTCTCGTAACTCGAACGTAGTCGCCAAGGCTCATAGCAGTGCCCAAGGGTGCATATATGGGAGTCGCCATCTTCGCGGCCCGTATGAGACCCCAAGAAGGAGCGTCGAATGTTCCAGTAGCGATTCGCTGAGACATTTGAGCCGTAACGAGGCGAATACTGTCGTAATTCACAGGATCTAACAGCTCTGGGTTGTCCTGAAGGATGTCACAATAATGAACGAGTGCCAGAGTTAATCGGCGTACCTTTGGGCGGAAGGTCAGTGGAGGATGGAATGTAACTAACACGTCCGAACGGAAATGTTGTCGGTTCCTCAAAGTTGGTAATTATAAGTTGAGTGTGTCAGGTATCATCCATCCTACTTACATGTACGTGATGGAACATGTGAGGATAGAAATCTCAAAGTCGGCGTTGTCGCGGTTGCGAGACAGTAAGGTAGACGCAATGCGTGCCACTGCACTGTTGTATAAGATCCATCGATGGGTCAAACACATTCACATACCTCCTGTCTTGAGAGGAGCGATAGTGGGGTGATATCTACTCCCACCCTCCGGAAATAGACACACAGCGCCACCCATCTCTAAGGTCTACAAGGACTGTTGGTTAGAAGACCTCAAATTGAAGACGAAAGTCCTTTACTTGTGACATCTTTTCCATTGCCGCGTCATTATTAACCATGCCCTCTACATAATCTTTGCGCCTCTGGATAGGTACAGTCCCAGCGGCTTCGATCAGCCAGCTCGTGAACGTTTTCTTGCCAAACTGGGTTGATTTAGCTGTGAGGTGTAACATATTACGTCTCTTCCCCAACTTTGCTTTAATAGGAGAGGATTAGACAGATTGCAATGTACGTACCCATGACGGAATTGCAGTGACGAGAACTCTGAAGAAGATTGTCCGTGTTTAGCGAATAGAAATGGAGAGCGATAATGCGCCATACAAGGCATCAGTTAACGAGTTGGGGTGGTTGGCACACACGATGCTGGATTATGTTGTGTTGCCTTAGAAGGAGGAAGCACCAGGGGGCAGGAGGTGCTCACCAGGGGTGACCAGTCTGAGGAATATTTTCCACACCCTCCACGACGATGGTGCCATAAAAAATCTTGAGCACAACCCTGAATAGTATTCTGGCAGGGGAGACATAAGAATCAGATCCTTTTAGACAGCAACAAAATCACCGTATAAGAAAGTACGACCACGGAACAGGGGTCCCAGGAGGCATTCAACAGGAGAGTATAGCCGATGGAGTGGATTATAGTAATGTGTTGGGGGAGAAAGAAGGAAGTGTCTAGCACCCGGATTGACCCTCGCTATTACGAGTCTTCTCCGGCCGCGCGAAGTAGCTGTGTCGTTATTTTTGTCATGGCCATCACCGCGCAAACGTTCGTGCGTTCATAAGACGGCGCTAAGTAGGCGAGGCCATGGTTACGTAAATAAAAATCTGCCTCTGGCCAAACACCACAATGTCTGATGGATTAGATGCGGCCCTGGCAAAGATTCGTCCGCATACAACCTCTTCCCTTGAGCACCAAAAAGCACCCGCAACTTTATTACACGCACTCGAGGCCACTTTCGATGAGCAGAAAACTGAACGATCTCCAACGGCGTACTTTGCAGCTCTACTCACCACCTTAGACAGTACTTTGAAGAATGAGGGTTCCTCTCGATTGGCCTTTGGTGAAGGCGACATTCTTCCTGCAGAGCTATACCTTCTTGCATTTGTTGCACCGTTTGTCCCTCAACCAGTCATCCGTGGCAACCTCAATACTATGATATCGCTCACGTCGCCTCTTTTCCCTTCTCTGATGACCCATGCACCTCCGTTGCGTTCCCAAATAGGACTTTACGGCTCACTGCTTAGGGCCCTTGACCGGTCCCAGCTAGAGGCACAGGGTGTACGGCAGTCATTTGCTTCCATCCTCCAGCTCTGTCTCGATGCTCGACCTAAAGTGCGCAAGCGTGCAGCGGAGACTGTCAAAGATGTCTTGTCTTCCCCCCCTCCCCCAATGTTGCGGCATCCTTACAGTGACCGAGTCGCAGAGTGGGTCAAATCTACATTGGCCGATGTCTCAGCGAATGCCTTCTTGAGATCGAAGCGCGTTGCTCCCGACATGGACGCTGCAGAGGTCGCACTGCATCTCCTTATGTTCTTGCGTCCAATAATCCTGAGATTACCGCCGTCCGTAAGTGGTTGTCTATGCCTCTTCTGCCTAGTAACCTTGCTTTATAGTCTCTCTCGGCGATCGTTACCCTTCTCTTGTCACTACCTCGCCTAGGAAATCCTTTTCTTTCTCAGTCCGCATACTCCACCTTGTCCGACCTTCTTTCTGCACCTAACAAGGACAGTGAAAGTGATATCACATCCGAGATACCGCAGATCCTGGAGGCCATCCTTTCATCTCCTCCGCCTAGAGCGGATGCTGCCATTGCTCCTGCTTGGCTTGGACTGCTCGGAAACAGTCTACTTGCTTACAAAGACGCTAACCCACATGCGTCAAATAGCGAACTGGGAAAAGTGTGGAAGGCTGTCTGGGCATTCTTGGAATCCTCCGATGCGACAGTTAGAAAAGCTTCTTTCCAATCACTAGCACTTCTAGCGCAATGCTTCACACCTGAATTCATAACGCCCGCTATACGAGAACACGGCCAATTTGAACCCAAGACTGCTCTTGGGAAGATTGTTTTACAGGCAGAGAAGGCATTCGAGTCGCTCGCATTCGCGCGTTTCATGTCGGAACTCCTTAGCGTGGTATCAGTGCTTGTCTCGAATCTTCATTACCGTGAAGAGCCAGCGGCACCGACTGCTGCGGAAATCTTATTGCTTCCATTGGTGCAGAAGGTTGGAAATATCAGAACAGAGAAAAACTTTGAGCACAAGGAAGCAGCTGATAAGGTGCTCAGCCAGTCCATGGCTACGATGGGGCCCGCAGTCTTGCTGAACGCATTGCCACTCAATCTGGAACCCGTGGATCGGTTAGTTCGCTGCATCGTTCGTATAGATCCATTGACTCATAATATACCTGTTTTGTGACATTAGGCAAGCTGGTCGTGAGCCGCGCGCATTCCTCTTACCGCTGTTAGCGCAACC
The DNA here is from genome assembly GCA_963281015.1 of Lactarius tabidus. NCBI lineage: Eukaryota > Fungi > Basidiomycota > Agaricomycetes > Russulales > Russulaceae > Lactarius > Lactarius tabidus. The sequence continues at coordinate 2,139,494 of OY725473.1, forward strand.
ACATCCTTCCCCACTTGGGCATTTCGTGTCCTACTTCGTCCCCCTTTCGGAGCGCATGTTTGATCTTGAGCAGAAAGCCAAGGCTGCGGATCGCCTATCTGAGGCAAAGGTGTGGGCTGTTCTCATTGCCCAGGTCTGGGCGGGACTCCCCGGTTACTGTTGGTCAAAAGCAGATACACCAGAAGTAGGCAGAGGCACCATCTCTGACTCATATTTTGCCCATGGTCTAATTAATCCCGCAGGCTTTGACAGCTGCGTTCTCGCAGATGCTGTCCCAAATATTGTATACTCAAGTGGAACTGCGATCCTTCGTTTTGAGAGCCTTGAAAGTCCTGGTCAACTCCAACGTGGCGTTTGCATCGCAAGACTCGTTGCTCTTGGATAAAATTCCTCTCGGCGTCCGCGCAGACGACATATCCCAAGAGCAAGCGATAAAGAACGTCGATTTTCTGCGAAATCAAGCGGAAAGCTGGCTTGCCGTGCTATTTAATGTTTTTGGGAGCGTCAATCGAGAGGATCGCGGAATGGTTGGGGAGGTGATCGCCGCCTGGATGAGCATTGCAGGGGACTCAGTACTGTCACGCCTCTTCTTGTCATCCCTGTTGACTGATATCGTCGACAGGCCACCGCTCAGGCGTACCACAAAGTCTTTACCCTCTTCAAGCAGAACTTGGCGAATCCCAACCAGGCCCCAACTAACCGTGGTAGTACTGTCGCGATGACACAGGATATCCTCGTTCTCGTCTTGCCCCATCTCTCGAATCAAGATGCGTCCGGGCTCTTTGACGTGATCCTTTCTAAGGAGGTACTTACAAATCAAGACAACGGCGTGCAAAAACGTGGTTACAAAATTCTTGCAAAGTTAGTCGAGCTTGGCAAAATGTCCTCGGATGTGGAACCCGTGATTGAACGGCTAGATGAATTGTCGGATGGTCTGGCTCCTGCAGCGAAAAAGGTAAGAACACCTTCGATTTGTCCGACATGACACGCTCGTCTTGGTCCTAATCTACGCTTTAGGATCGTTTTCAACTGTATGCGAACCTCTTGCCTTCGATCCCTCCTTCCGCTTTACATATCATCCCATCGCTGATACCGGAGGCTGTCCTTGGCACAAAAGAGCCGTCAGAGAAGGCTCGCAGCGCCGCGTTTGAGTTGATTGTTGCTATGGGCAAGAAGATGGCAGAGGGAGGCGTCGTGAAGCGCGTCTTAGTTGACGGTATGGATGAGGACAACACGACCGAAGGTATGGACCTCTCGCAATCACTTGCTTTCTCGTATTAAAAGGAAAGTTAGCCAAGGCAAACATAGGTGAATACATCACAATGATCGCGGCTGGCCTAGCAGGAGCTACTCCGCACATGATCAGTGCGACCGTAACGGCTGTTTCAAGACTGGTTTTCGAATTCAAAGGTAACACGATTAACGCAGAACATTTTCAGCCTTTCTAATCTTAACTATGGCAGACGAGATCCCTGCAAGCATGCTCGACGAGATTTTGTCTACACTCCTTGTCTTCCTTTCTTCTGCCAACCGTGAAATTGTCAAGTCGACCCTGGGCTTTATCAAGCTGGCGGTTCATACGCTCTCAGAAGACGTGCTACGTCCGCAGCTACCTCAGCTTGTACCTGCTCTTCTTGGATGGGCGCATGACCACAAAAACCACTTCAAAGCGAAAGTACGGCACATCTTTGAGCGTATGATACGGCGATTTGGGTTTCAAGCCGTGCATTCATGCGCGAACGGAGAAGCAGCAAAGGTGCTCGTGAATATCAAAAAGCGCAAGGACCGCGCAAAAAGGAAAAAGGCAGCTGCTGACGGCGACGTCAGTGACGAAGTGAGTGTCTTGGTCCTTTTTGTCAAGCGAGCATTCATCATTAAGCCACACGCTAATAGGAGCAGCCAAAGAGGACCACTACGGGCGATACGTTTGAAGACGTGTTGTATAGCAGTGATAGTGAACTGGGTGACAACGACGAGGACGACGGGGAGGTTGCTGCGCCGACCGGAAAGCCCAAGGGTGGAGACTTTGCATCCCGTTTACGAGTCGACAACGACGAGCCTATGGATCTGCTTTCTGGAGCGGCGTCTCGCATCACGAGTATGTAGCACTTTTCGCAGTCCGCTATCCACGAGACCACCGTTTGCCTCTACAGATGCAAAAGGCAACAAGCGACTTAAAAACCGACGAGATCCTGGCCACGTCAAGACAGACGAGTCCGGCAAGATGATCTTTGACGAGTCCGATTCCGACGCCAATGACGGCGCGGCTGAAGAGGACGTCGCTGGCACCGCGTACCGTGAGGCTCTCACATCCGCGGATGGCTTCACGCGCGGGCCAGGTGGCCATATAAAATTCAATAAGGATACGAAGAAGCGGCGACGGGAGAATGCAGCTGAAGATGAGGATGTCGAAATGGGCGAGGTGGAGTCCGCAAAACCGGGAAAGAAGCAGAGTGGGGGTAAGATCGGGCAAGAGTTCAGGGCAAAGGTGCGCATGAAATCGTCCAGTTTTCTCGGAGAAACACCCATTGTTGTCACTGCTTCTACAGAAGGCCGGCGGAGATCTCAAAAAGAAAGGAGGGCCTGACCCTTATGCATACGTTCCCCTGGGACAGGCAGCAAAAAAAAGAAACCGGAGAAGTGGTCTTGGCTTGGCAGGAAAACGGTGAATCCTCCGATTTACAAGATGTGAAGCCATGAAGGGATGTGGCGACGGAAAGGGGACTTGGGTGATTTAGTAGATCATGAACGCTCTTGTACTTTATTCCCGCAAGGGTGTTTGCAACCGGACAGGTTACCGTGGGCTCAAACAAATGACATTGGCGGATTGTTTAGAGCAAGTCAAGGCTCATACAACGATATTACATGATTTTGGACGGCAGACCCCCCGGCATCCGTCGTTCATTTTAAAGGAACTACCATCAACTAGCCGTACAACGTTTGGTCGTGAGGGGTGCCAAAAAGTCCCTGTTGCCAACTAGATGGTTCCCTCCATTCTGGAACTTCTAAAGAGAGTACCTTGGCCGTCACAGAGGCCATCAACGACGCATCGGACCTATTGTCGCCTTCCAGCACAAAATGTAGAAGGGCTGCTGTTGGGACGTTCCAATCTGCGGGGATATTAGAGAGGATACGCCGTGTCAAGCCACCCCCGGGGATGAAAGGGATCGGCCCTTCAGTTTGTGGGGCAACACCGGGGTGCTGGGAAACGGGCGACGTATATTCTGGGATGGGTAATTGAGATATGGGGAATAGTGGCGAGTTCTCCCAAGACGACGAATTTGGTGGGCGGATGTAGTAGGTGGGTGTCCTGGACCAGCATATGAGAAACGATAACAAGGGACTCGATGGTTCACCCACATCATCTGCGCATCTGTTCTGTCGGACATGTCAACACCAGAGAGGATGAGGACTGCAGAAAGCCGATGTTCTCGGACAAATTGGAAAAGCGACTCGATGAACTCTTGCTTTCTTGGCTAAGGAACCTGGTCAGAAGGCGCGAGGCCGAACAGCCTATGTAGATCATACGAACGCAGAACACGTACCACCAATACGGGCGACCGCTGTTGAATGACGACGATTTCGCACCCTTCCCGTCCGAATACTGTAGAGGTGTCCCAGTCAAGGCATTTGTAGGACCACATTGCATGATTAGAAGCTCACACGCACATTCTAGAGGCATGGTGATACCATCTTCTCCGCCCTCCCGCCCGCCAATGACGGGAACGAGGTCACGAGAGTCGAATACACCAATTCTCCGGAGAGATAGAGAGGCGATCAGTAAGTCGACGGCAAGTTGTGCGATATTCGCGATAGAGACGACAGGCTACCCTTGCGAGCGCGGTGTGAGTACCCTAGTCCATCCTTGAGCGACAAAGGTGCGATACTGACGACGACCAAGGTCTTTCCACGTAGCGTGAATGGAAGTACGGGGTGATAAAAAGACATTTTTGAACCGTGGTTGTCTACCTGCTTACGCGGTGCACGAGAACGCCAAAAGTGCTTACGTTATAAAATCTGGACGTATGCATACGCGTTGGCCTTGCTATGGAATCCCCTGGCGCCGATATGGAAGATTATACTGGTGAGAGCTTGACTCTCAACTCATAAGTTCGGGGTTCGTCTCGACTTGCCAGGCAATCCTCAATGCGTGGGGCTAGAAGCGCCAGAGGTCAATTGGCGAGGATTGACGCACTTTGGAATGAGCCACTATCTGCGGTAAAGATTCTACGGATCTTTCTCTCCACTTATGTCATATAATTCTGATCCGTCGCCTGCCTGTGTGCTTCTGGAAGTTTCCCGTCTTGCTCTGTTAGGCAAAGAAACAAGTCAAACCCGTTGCTCCTCTCGATAAACCTACTATAAGACTCTTGTGCAATAGGTCGCTCTTATTGTCACTGGCAACCCCTCTCAACCCGTTCTGAAGGTGACCGCAGCTCGCTGCTAGTCCATGCCGCAATATAGAAGGTGCGGTTCCTACCTCGCCCCCATCAGAGTCGTCCGACATGCCTGATGTCTCGACGTGAACCCTGCTACTATCACGCTCTTCGAACGTATGGAGGACCGGAGAGTCCAGGCACGCTGAAGATCGCCTACGTTAGACGAGGCGACGCATGCGACAACTAGGCCGAAGTCTCAGCACCTAATGGAAGCACCCAACCGGTCCATCGGAAACCAGTAGTAAACCTTATTCGTGAGCCATGCAGCCCTGTCCCGAATGTATGCACAATTTCGCACTGGAAGGTCGCCCTTTTTTATCTTCAAAAATTATGAATCTGTTTATTAAGCGCGATCCTCAAAGTTTGCATTGAGATAAGGCTTCGTAAATGATGGAAACATAGACACATAAACACTGTCTACTTGCAGTCTAGGTATGTGTCAGAGACAGATCACAGGTGGGCGAGGAAAGTCTCCGAGGTCTATCGTCCCTTCGCTCAGTCCCGAAACACGGTGAGAACGCGGCGAGAACAGCTCGGATGAGCTCCCAGAAATCACCACGCGAGGAAGAGGCTTTTCGTCTCCTTCGCCGTCTGTGTCAGTGGTCGCCGCGAGCGACACGATGATGCCACGTTTGAAATCCATGCTACGAGTCTCCACCCTATGGACCTCGTAATCGTCCTCAGAACCACTGCTTTCTTCTGTAGATGTCGATGTGCACGCCACCAAGCCCGAGGAGAGCGAATCCGCAATAGAGCCTTCCGTTTCTTCTTCGCTTGCGTCCACAGGCCTCTGCTCCCTCATACCCGGAAGTGCCAGCACATCCAAAGCTTCCGCACCTGCGTGCAGCGCAAGCACTGCGGCAACCTGAGACGACGCGAGCGTGCTCAGCTCCAGCTTATCGCCCAAAGCCAAGCCAAGCGTGTGCCCGATGACCGACTTGCACAAGGCACTAATACTGGTCGCATTATGCGGATTGATGTCACCTGTTGGATGAGCGGTGTCGTCAAGACCCCGCCCATTACCCTTGCCAGTCTTCAACTCGGTCCACGGGCTACTTCCTGTCTGCGAGGGAGGGGTGAATGTAATCTCGCGGAAGTCGTCGTCGTCGGGTGCCTCAGGATCAGGCTGAGAGGAGCTTGGAACAGGGTGTACCTCCTCCACCTTTGGGGCCAATGGAGAAGAAGTAAGGACCCTCGCATGTACTTCCCCGCCTTCACGTTCCCGTGAGCCAGCCTCGAACGCCGGCATTTCCCTCCGTGCGCCCTTAGCCGGTGTGCCCCATGTCGAATCGTCGTACTCGACGAAAACAAAGCCCAGGCTTTCTTCTTCCCGTCGAGTCCGAGTCCGCCACGGCCATTGGAGTAGTGGTATGCGTTTCCGATGGACGAAGTAACCAATCACTGTGCACAACGCCAGGCCCACGAGGACGCAGACCACAATGAGCGCTATGGCGGTGGCGGACAAGTGATGGCGCGGTATCGGTTGTACTGGCCGACGCAAGTCGGCGGTTGCGGTACTGGTGGCAGGAATTCCGGTGGGCGTGATAATGGATGGGTGCAAGTCAATAGTAGGGGTGTATAGCGGTGGCGGTCCATTGACCGCTGACGCAGATGTGAGGACGACTGGACTTGCTGGATGTTGGCGGGAGCGAAAGCGGCGCTGGTGAGCGAGAGAGACGCGGCGGAATGAGTAGCGGTGCAAGGGCCTCGTAATTCGGAACTGTGGCATCAGAATAGGATGTGTGAATGGAGAACCGCCCAGCGTATTGTGTATCTCCTGAAAGGAGTTTGTGGGGGCCATAGCCTGGGCCGAGGGATAGGTTGTGAGAGCAAGAGGTGAATGGTATGCATAACAGTCGAACAGGCAGGGCTCAGTGGCTGATTTGGGTGTCAGATAGAAAGACAGAACTCCATGCGACGTGACTCAGAAGTGGTACAACAAGCATTTCCGAATCACACAAGTTATTCGAATAATCGCTCAAGGGGCCCCTCTTAACAGTACTAATAGTCGAAGACTTGTCTGAAAGCTCGACAGGTGCAGATTCTTCCCCGTTCGCTGTGATAGTACTCGGACTTGCGAATCAGGGCAACATAACGAGCGTGAACTAGCATAGAAAGAGTACAAGTGATGACATGATGACAAGTGATCCGGCGGTCGTTGAGCGTGGCAACCCCGTGCAGACTTTCGGGATCATTACGACGTCTCAGCACAGCATGACGAACATGAAACGACCGGCATGAAACAGGAGCAGAGTTTTAGGGTGACCCTCGTTCCCAGGAGAGACGCGGTGACCAAATCATGACCAAACAAAATGTTCGTAGATGGAGCCCCTGTCAAACCGGCAAAACTATAGCCAGATCCTACACAACTCCGCATGTGGTCCATTTTTTTTAGCACAGTAGTGCTTACACTTTCATGCGGATATGAAGTAAAGTAATGAAGCTGGACTTGACAATGCCGAGACGCATCATGACGGTTTCGCCTATTGCACGAATGTCGAGCCGAGCAGAAATAGAGTACTATTGTGTGTGCCGGTGACTTAGAGGCTTGGAGGCTGGCGGTGGCGTTTTGAAATTTGAGCTAGAGACCATCATCGCACCGCGCCACCACGTACCCACACCGCTGCCAGTGTGTGCATGTGATTGGTTCGTGCCAGCCTCTGGACGGTGCAATACAATGCCTGACCTTTACGCTGGTAGTTCAACGTTCAACTGTGGACTTTGGGACTATTCGCTAGTATCGTGTCCAAGTTTTTAGCCTCACTGACGTCCATCTTTTTACTTGCCGCGTGTGCCAGGATTGCACGACAACACATAGCACAACAAGATCTATCTCTCCGTCTAACCTCAGCAGTGATAGTTTTGTCAGCATAATATCTTAGGCCCGGAGGCATTTAATGGAGATTTCAGATTCGATTGCTCTATCCCATCGGCAGTACAGGCCAGCCAGGGAGGTCTAAGACTGTTCCCTGGGTCATTCAACAGAAGCTCTGTGAACGCCTGAAAGCTGTACTCAAGCGGGTCACACGTCTCACGAGTATAAGACTGATTTCTTGAAGTACTCGGTCGTTCTTGACCCAGGGACGGATCTAGGCTCCTCGGCTGACACCCCTGAAGGCTTGCATTCCGGAGGCTGGTACTGAGGCTGGCATTGTTTGCGAATACTATGGTCTCTCTGATATAAAAGGGCCCCTTCCACGTCGAATAAGTTCAGAACGTTCTCGTTCTTAAACCCCGAACAACCCGTCAGCGTTGGGACCTTATCATGCCGCTGGGTAGCCTTGTCGTCATCTCTGCTCTAGTTTGCGCTACTAGTGGTACGCATATGTCAAATCTGCTCCTCTCAGAGTTGCGTCTAACGCGGCACATCTAGCTGCCCTGACACGCCGCGGTGTTCCTTGCCCTGACGGTGTCCACTCGGCAACTCACCCCGCCTGTTGTGCGTTGTACCCGATCGTGGACCATATCCAAGAGAACCTGTTCGACGGCGGCGAGTGCGGCGACGAGGTTCACGAATCACTTCGTCTCACCTTCCACGACGCTATTGGATTCTCTCTTTCTCGGGGACCGTCTGGGTAAGTTACTCCGCTGATCTCTTTGAAATTTTTGGCTAATTCTAGAAATAGCGGCGGCGGTGCTGATGGTTCAATCATGACTTTCTCGGATATCGAAACCCAATATCCGGCTAACGGTGGCCTCGACGATATAGTGAAGATGCAAGAACGGTGCCTCTCGGAATGCGGGGGTGATGGCATTGTTTCCCCTGGTGATTTGTACGTTTTGGTGGTCTCTTCAGCCGTCATGAAAGCTGACAGGACTTCAGCATCCAGCTCGCCGGTGCGGTTGGGGTTGGAAACTGTCCTGGTGCTCCCCGGCTTCGGTTTTTACTTGGCCGTCCCAATGCAACCGCGCCAGCTCCAGAAAACATGGTTCCTGCGCCGTTCGACTCCACTGACGTCATCTTTGCACGCTTTGCCGACGCTGGTTTTAACACTGACGAAGTAGTCGCGCTTTTGGCATCGTAGGTGTATTCTTTGTCCCATAATAGTAGGGTGGCTGACTGTGGACCGTGACAACGTAGGCATTCAATTGCAGCTTCCAAGATCGTAAACCCAAGTATTGCTGGCGCACCCTTCGACACTACACCGAATATCTTTGACACGCAGTTCTATTTGGAGGAATTACTACGCTCACGGGGTTTCCATGGAACGGCACCATTACAACGAGGTCAAGCAGATTCGCCAATTGAGGGAGAGATGCGTATCATGTCTGACTACCTTATTGCGCGAGGTGAGTATCTCTTCAAAACTGGGTAGTGTAATCTGTGCTTACAGTAATCTCCCGTTGCAATCAGACTCGCGCACTTCCTGCACCTGGCAATCATTCATTAACAACCAGGCTCGAATGGCGGAGTCCTTCGGTAATGCTATGGCCAAGCTTTCTGTGCTCGGTCAGGACACTAGCAAGATGATTGATTGCTCAGAAGTCATCCCGGTGCCGAAGAGTCTACCCATCGAAAACTCACAGTGTGTTTACCCCGCAGGCTTTTCACAAGGGGATGTGGAGCAGGCTGTACGGTATTCTCTCACCGACGTTAATATCGTTACTGACGACTAGTCTTGTCAGTGTTCGGCTGCACCCTTCCCGATGCTTTCGACCGTTCCTGGTCCAGCGACCAGTATACCCCCCGTGTGAGCACTGCTCTGGTTCTGGCTAGCATCGCGCTTAAGATTATCACGCTACTTTTGCAGTACCGAAGGAGGTTGAATTAAGGTTGAGTTGTAATGGTTTCGCGGGTTGCTGGGATTGGATGAAGTCAATGGATACCAATGTGACTGTGATCAGGGCACATGATTGGATGAATGACATCAATTTAACTCTTTTGTGTGCTGCCACTGCTCTGCTCGTTACCATGATCTCGCAACAGCCTGATATTGATGCAACCCCACGTCAGGGTTTCTCAGCACCAGCCGCCGCGCTATCATCTCCACCCGCTTTGGATGCGGTTTCACTGACGCCCTCGACATCTCCAAACACCATGAAAATCGACCTAGACGCGTTCCCTGGACAAAAACACGAGGTCGAGATGCCACCACAGAGAACCCGAGAGTCGTTGAAAGCTCCACGGGGAAACGAGGAGCCAGCACCGTCACGACCTGGGGTCACACCTCAACCGCCCACCCTTCCTGACTTGGAGGGACATCACACCTCTCCACTCGATGATCTTCTTTCACCAACGACCACACCCGCTAAGATACAGTCTTTCGTGCGTGACTCAGTCGCGGGGTCAGACTTTGGCGAGATCAAACTCGACGATGAGCGCTTCTCCACCGTGTCTCTCGATGCCGCAACGGCTCGCGGCAGCACCGTCGCGATCATTTCTCCCGTCGACGAGAAGGTGGCAAAGCCGTGGGAGGAAGATGAACCACCACTTGCGCCTTCTGAAGTCTCCACTACTTCCGTGCGCGCTTCGCTTCTATTACAGAGGCTCGGGAACGACGGTGCACCATCAAGAAGGAGCCTGGACGGTCAACAAAAATTGCAGGAAGTTTTTGAACGAGCGCAACGAGATAGCAAAGACTTGGAAGGGGAACTGGCCAGCGTTGATTGGGGTGGGTGCTTCTCTCCCTTATTCTTTGTACGTGCTAAATTGAACTGCGTATAGCGTTCTGGGGCTCCGTTGTGTCAGGTACACGCATTTCGACTCGCCGTAATCATTCTCCTCATTATAGGCCATAGACTACCAGAGCTTTGCTTCGGAGAACGCGGAGAAGCTCGCCCACGCAATCGAATGCGGTATACCCTGCAACCTTCGCGGAATGGTGTGGCAACTCATGTAATTGTCATTCGCTCTTTCTGGTGTTATATTCTGATCGCCAAGCAGGTCGGCGTCGAAGGATCCAGAATTGGAGGCAACTTATTTGAAGATGTTGAAGGAGACGAGTCCTCACGAAAAATCCATCATGCGTGATCTTGGCCGGTGAGCGACCTGGTTATCAATCGCGTAGGATCTGCACTAATTGAACCAGTACCTTCCCACAGCACGAATTTTTCACAGACGGGCACGGAATTGGGCAAGAAAATCTATTCAACGTTCTAAAGGCATACTCGATGTGCGTTACTCCATATTGTGCTGTTCAATTACTTCACCTGATTAGGAAGATATGATCCACAAGTGGGATATTGCCAAGGCCTGCCATTCGTAGTAGCAGTCCTGTTGCTCAACGTATGTGGATCAATGTAGTCGCGGGGTCGTCATTCGCTCACCTGCCCTAGATGCCAGACGAGGAAGCATTTTGCTTGCTTGTTAGATTAATGCACTCGTATGACTTACGAGGACATTTCATGCCTGAGATGCCCAAGCTGCAATTACGCCTAGTGAGTTGGTAACTTGTTTATCAGAATGCAGGTGCTTATAGGTTTGGGTGGTGTACAGTTTCAAGTGAGGTGCATGTCTTGCGGTTATTCGGTCCCACTGACGGAACGTTTGCATATCAGTTCGACCGACTAGTGGAGGAATTGATCCCAGTATTGCATGTCCACTTCCTCCGGCAAGGCGTGAAGTCTAGCATGTATTGTTCACAATGGTTCCTCACACTATTTTCCTACCGGTGAAACCAAAATTGTTTGATTGTCAGCTACCCATCCTAACCCACGGTAGTTTTCCCTTAGACATCGTCTTTCGAATATTCGACAACTGTCTTGCGAGCGGAATCGAGGCGATATTTGGGTTTGCTCTGTCCCTTCTTCAGAAGAACGAGGCGAGACTACTGTCATTAAAGTTCGACGAGTTGGTTGCATTCCTCAATACAGGTATTATCGACGTTTACCAGGTTAGTTACAATTATTCGTTTTCTGTTGTCGAACTTTCACAAACACGGGACCAGCTCCCTGCTCCAGACGGTGAGAAAGCAACATACCGCGTCGACAACTTTGTGAACGACGCGATGTCTCTGCGGATCACGCCATTCATGCTTGACTCATACACCCACGAGTACACCGAGATGATACGTGCACGGGAAGCGCACGCCGCAGAGATGGACTCACTGCGTAATCACAACCGCCAGTTATCTGCACAAGTGTACGCCCCCCAATATTCTTTTCAACGTCTCGGAGATTTTGGTCCTAACTTGTTGCTGTGATGTAGTAATTCGTTGGAAGAAAACTTGGCAGCGCTGAATCAGGAGCATGTTGGTGCATTGGTGCGTAAAGCAAATGCAACTAGCTATGATAGCGCTCACGTGCGGACTCGGATAGAATGAGCTCGTCCGAGCGCGATTGCATAACGAAGAGCTCGAAGGCGAGCTCGTACGTTATAAACTTTTGTGCGTGTGCCATTTTCGTACGACCCATTGCCTTACTGATACTAATATTAATATCCAGATACGCAGAAGCGGTACATAAGACAGAAGACGCAATGTCATCGCATCGCCTGTCGAGTACACCTAGCGTAAAGGGGAACAAGCGCCCCAGCCTGTCAAGTCTACTTTCCCGATGACTTTTTTTGCGAATACCTTGGATCGCGGACAGTTCAGATAGAATTACGTCTCGAAGGATTCCTTTGGAAACCAATACGATACTTATGAAGAAAGTAACACGTTGTCGAGTTATATCCGCACCAGTCGGGAGCATCCTCCGACACCGCCTCTGATGTCTCTGTAACTAAATGCAAAAGTAGAACAGAGATGAATGGGACGAGGCAGGGATAATAGAAGCAATTCGCTCAAAGGAGTGTGTTCCAACAGGAATGAAAACTGCTAAAAGTGCCCAAAAGGGAGTCTACTGTAGTAACTCGAAGCGCCAAGGTGAAGGTGGGGCTAGGTCCATCGAAATGATCGAATGCGAATAGCCTAGCGAGATCAGGCAGTTGGGACTGCCCCCCTTATCCGTGTTCTGCCGTCTTTGAGTATCTCGGTGATAATTGGGCTAGCCGCGGGGCGATACTTATGCTGCTTTGAGTATCTTCGCGGGATTGTAGTCAGCATCCCATCCCACCGGCGCGCAGAAGCGCTGTGCATACCTGTGAGAATGTAGGACCTGTGGCTTTCCCTTTTGCATAGAGGCACGCATCGAAAAGTACAGCCAGAACATGGATATGATGAATAATATGAGCAGGGCACGCTTCCACCAGGGAGGAGTGGGCGGATTGAAGCGAGGATCCTGGGCGAGTTGGATATGCTCTGCGACGTGCCCGGATCTGCTTGTAGGTCGCTCGTCGTCGTAGTCATCGCTAGGGAGAGCTTGATATGACGGGGAGGACATGGCTGTCGAAGATATGGAAGAATAGGATTAAGTAAGCAGGGCGGGGAGACGTGTGTTACGGTGTGGGTTTGGGTTTACGGCTGCGGAGAATAATATATTGAAACGGCAGACAAATAGAGAGTAACAAGACAGAGTTAGAGTGATCCGAATTGATCTGCGTTCGCTGTGCCTTTGCCCTTGCAGACGCACTGACCCCGCACAGCCTCGAGTGCCCCGAACGCACAACGCGTGTACGATTTGAAGCCGTGGCGCCCACTCTGCACGACGACACCCCCATCCCCTGCAACCGACTCGACCAGTGAACCCCATCCCAGTCATTTATTGGTTCGGTGCACCGCCCTGATCCAATTTGGGACAGTTCCATCCTTCCCTGGGACCAGATAATTGAATCGACGGCGCTCTACTCTACTGGTTGTCCTAGGGTGACAGAACAAATACCCTGAGACTGTTCACAACTCCTACTATGCCTGCGAGCCTGACACAATCTCTACCACAATCCTCGCCCGTCGAGTCTACACAAAGCCATCCACTTACGGAAGTGGAAGTAGGAGATACGCCCGAACATCCCCAACCAGGAACGAACCCAGTCGCACCCATACTGGGGGCACAGGAGCGAGCTGCCACCCTAGAGTCATTATTCGAAGCCTTGAGCAGGAATCCCATGTCAGAGAACACCACTCTCGGTACTCCTCCGTTCCCCGCCCCCCGTCCAGCGACCAACCGCGCCCAGGAGCCTCCCGGTCACCGGCAATTCCGAACCGTCATTCCTCGACCCGCTATTCATGATCCCGTCATTGCGGGGCCGAACGCTCCTATGACAGTTCTGCCGCCCAGCACCCCTGGAAATCAACGACCACCGCGACTCACCATCGCGGGCCGCATTCTCATGTTTTTCGGTTACGGCCGCAATAACCGAGCGCGTAAAGAGCTCGTGTCCGTTATCTGGGCACTCATAGTCGACTTTTCTCAGGTGAGTCGCATATGTATATCGTCTCGCTCTGATGCCCTTCTTGATGCAACGTGTTGTCCCATTTCCGATGACAGATCGTCGCGATCATCACGCTCCTGACCGTCTCGACGCACAGTAAGAGCCCCACTGTTCCTAGTCAGAACGAGTGGGACGCTTGCAATAAGCCGTTGGGCATCTGGAATGCCCTCTGGGTCGTCCGTCTCTCCCTCGATATTTGGCTCAGCGTATGGCGCTGGTCCCGCGAACGCACAAAGCGTCTCCAGGATGAAAGGTAGACACATCCGGCCCGACCCTTCAGCGCTTCACCCTTACACATCCTGTACAGCAATGGTCATGCGAATAATGAAGGGGAGGCACAAACGCGCACATATCCGAATCCCACACCTCCAGCAAGGAGACATGGGCACGCTGCCCAAAGAAATGCGAATAATCCCTCCGACGGCCCATCGCAGGCTACGCCGACGCCGTATCCGAGAGTCTATGCCAGGTCCGTGTTAGCGCATCACTTGGTTTTGCCCTTCCTCTAAGCGTGCACGTCGCATATTACGCCGATCCGACGACGTACCGATAGGTTATCGCTCTTGGGTTCTACTTTCACGCTCGTTTGGTTCGTGCTTGCCCAAATATTCGTGTACAGTTCGACAAATAGCTGCCGACATTCGTCACCACATCTTTGGTGGTTGACTTTTGGAGTGCTCAGCGTGATGTACCTCATGATCCTAGAGGTCGTCCTTGTCGCGATCCTCGTATTTGTTGTCGGGCCCATTTTATTCGTGCGCTTCAAAATCTCCTACGCTGATTCCACAGTTTGGCTGACACCGTATAGCTGTTCTGGAGCATCCTCCTGCTCTGCCTTGGCCGACATCCATCGCAAAATCCTCACCACTTCACACCAGACATTGGGCAACTCCCGCGCTCCATCGTTGACAAAATCCCTCTGGTGTTTTACATCCCTCCGCCACCGGACCAGCCGGCGAAGCCAGTCACAATCCCATCTAACTTGCACACGTACCCGCCTAAATCTCCCGATCAGCCTCGCCGCTTCCACTTCTTCCGACGAAGGGCGTCGACGGGTGGTATAAGCAGGACGGGCGCGAGCACAGGTAAGGGGAGATCCAAGCGACCGCTCACGTGGGAGGACAACTGGGAGAGGGGCGAGTACCCGTTCGTGCAGCTGGACGGTCACCGAGCATCGTGCGCAATTTGCCTGCTCGACTTTCAAGAACCAAAGCGCGTGAGCGATGGTGCCTTGAAGACAGTGGAGGACAAGACTGATTCGGAAGCACACACGCATGGGGAAAACGAAGCAGCAACCGTGGGAGAGAACGAGGACGTGGAGGAAGTGGGGGACGTTACGGAGCAGTCGGCCGGGCCGTACTCGCTGAACGGCGACAACCTACGGTTGCAGGACGCAGGCCAAGGCGCACAGCCGTTACGGTTGCTGAAATGTGGACATGTCTTTCACGTCAGTCTCTTTCTTTTGGGAGCGCGTACTGCACTGACCATTGCCGCGACAGAAAACATGCGTGGATCCATGGCTCATAGACGTATCAGGCCGCTGTCCGGTGTGTCAGCGACCTGTACGCGGGACCGAGCCCGAAGAGACTGCTGCAGCTATGGACGAAGACACGCGTCCGTCGCGCAGAAGATGGTTCCGGAGGAGCCGCCGGAGAGGACCTGCGTAAGCGTTATGACCATTACCTCGTGCTTGTTCTACGACCGCAATTTGACGTTTTGATTTCATGAGTCTTGTACAACGTGTGAACAAATATACATTGTATGAATGTTTTACGCCGTGATCTGTACTCGGAGTTACAACCCTGGGACCTGCATAAGATTGCGCCGACAGCGAACGTTTTGATTGGCCAGTGGCGGTATTGTTTGTCAGGTTTGGGCGTCATCCAGGTACAGGGTGTATGTTGGCTGAAAGTTGTCCATCATGTGCTCCGGGAACAGGGTAAGTCGGCAAATGGCGTCCAGTAATACGGAAGGAAGACTCCGGATCAGGCACAACCGTACTTTTAGCCGCTCTGATTGAGCTTGGTTCTTGGCCATTACACAATATATTTCTGTGAATGATCGACGTAGTACGCTCTCCAGACTTTCGATAAAGACTGCATTCGGCATGCCGCAGTTTCTCATCGTCCCCTTTTCCATCTTCTTCCCTCATAGTGCTCTTCAACAAAACCAAGTCTCTCAAGCTACCTTTTGAGACTTCTCAGTACAGTACCCTTTACACACGCCCTGAGCCGCACACCATCCACATATACCATCTGCGCCGACTCTCGCTGCTTATCATCGCCCCATATGACTAGCCACGAATCGCTCACCCAGTCTCGGTCTCCTTCCGAATTGTCTAAACATAGGGCAGACCGCTCAGAAAATCCAGCCACCGAGCCTCCATTGCCTTGGTTCACAGAGAGCTACTTCTCCCGCGACCCCAAGACCGCAGCGGCGCGAAAAACTTACCTCATCATCCTCGGCATAGGGGGCGGTGTAATTATTGTGTTCGCCATGGCCGTGCTATCCATATACTGGGGATCACTTTGGAAAGCCAACTCACTCGTTCATCATCTCGAAGGCTGGGTAGTGGTAAGTCTTGCGCCCTCTCCTTTTTGATATTCTGTGCTAACGACTCCGCTGCGTTGCACGCAGGACTTCGATGGCAGCGACGTGGGCCAGTTTGTTTCACACGCGGTTATTGCAAGTGGCGGAATTCCAACTATGATGACATGGCGTGCGATACCCGCAAACCTGTTCCCAAATGGGGCGCAGGACATAGAGCACGCCCTTGTGCAGAATCAGGCCTGGGCTGTGATTGCTAGTATGTTGTTCTATGATGTCACTTCGCTTATCTAACGGTTCTGCCCCGACTCCAGTCAATCCCAACGTAACGGAAGCCTTAAACGCTGCGGTCGTTGATGTCGACGGTGCCTATATTCCAAATGGAACAGTCACTGCATACACCGCAGAGGCTCGGAACGAGAACGCATAGTACGCTGTCCCGCCTATCTTATTCGATTTGTTCTTACATTCATTCAAGCCGCGATGTCATCTACCCAAATGTGAGCCTTTTTTTTGTGTGTGCATCATCACGTTGGGTGACACTTGTCCCGCAGATTGTGCAGGTGCTCGGCGATGTAACGGAATCCTTCAATACACTGTACATTCCGAGTATCCCTGGAAAGTCGTCTAATCTGACGACCCTCCTCCTCAATGCGCCTGAGCTCGTCTCACAACCCATCTCATACACCGTCGATAACATACGCCCGTTTGACGTGCCTGTGGCGGCCGCAGTCGAATTTGTGGGACTAATCTACATGCTCATCCTTGCAGTACGTTTCTTTTCAATTGTCGTGTGAATCTTGTAAACTCACTCGGGGCGTACAGTTTGTTGTCACTAATGTACATTACGCTGCACGTATCGACATCACGCATCTCGAAGACCGTCTCACATTCAAGTGGCTTATGATCATGCGTATGGTTAACCCTGTCATCCTCTACTTTTTCATTTCGGTATGTTCATCTTACACATCGTGACGTCCCTTGCACTGATTTCACGGGCAGTGCTTCTTCAGCATGATAAGCCTCTCCTTCCAAGTACCCTTCAATCGATTGTAGGCACCTCGATGTGTTTCTTGTTGCTTACGCTGACTACGTTTGCTTCAGTTATGGCGGCTGGGGTTTTGTCATCTACTGGATGATGTCCTGGTTGGCAATGAGCGCCGTCGGAGGGGCGGTGGAATCAATGATAACGATAATGACGCCACGCTTCGTCCCACTCTTCCTCCTTCTGTGGATTATCTGTGCGCCTTTCTATAATTTGAACTATGGCCATCAGCTAACGCGTATGTTTACGATTTCTCCAGCGAACGTCTCGGTGTGCGTATTCCCATCACAGTTGCTTCCAAGTATCTACCGCTACGGTTACGCCATGCCGTTCTACAACGTTCAGCAAACCGTCCGTGCTATCGTATTTGGTACACGTGATCAGAGTGCGTCTTCTCGTACTCGACAGCTCAGCAATCCCCTGACAGTATCTGCTTGTACAGTTGCGCTTAACTTTGGAGTCCAGATCGGGTGGATATTCGTCTCTTGGTGCACCATGACCGGGTTCCAATATTTTAAGCGGCGCCAGGCGATACGCGCGCATACTCTTGCTGAGGCCAGGCAGTCAATGTTGTCGGACAAGGTATGAAGATAGGGTCTTGGGCGATTGGTTGTATCTTGTACTTCACTTTTTGGGGTTTGGGCACTGGTAGTTTATATCGTATTAGTCACATGTCTCTCGTTCTCACGACTCTCACACGCATACTGCATTCATAACATCAAAATAATAATTCGTTTCGTCTATTCGCTTCGTCTCGCGCGTTCTCTTTTTCCTCGGCCTTAGTGTTCAGCACACGTTCATTATGGCCACCATGGCTAGACAGTCCGCATCACTTGCACGCGCACTCACACGCCCCTATGCAACTCTGCACAGGTCACCTGCGGGAAAGAGGTTGACCCCCCATACACTTTGCGAGAAGCCGTGCTTACATTCTTCAGTCCAACAGGTCTGTTAGCCTTAGTTTGCGCCAACATTCTCACATGAGTTAAACGTGAATCTAGCCGTCGTGATGCTCAATATGGGCGGACCATCCACCGTACGTCTATTTTCGGACACGCACACTCCCTCGTAGCCGCATCACATTCCTACAGGTCTCAGAAACCTACGACTTCCTTAGAAACCTCTTCCTGGACGGGGACCTCATCCCCCTTCCTTTCCAGTCTATCATAGCACCATGGATTGCCAAAAGACGGACTCCGCGCATCGAGCAGCAGTACATGGACATTGGCGGCGGTTCCCCTATTCTGCGCTGGTCCGAACTGCAGGGGGAGGGCATGGCGGCATTGCTCGACGAGCTCCACCCATCCACAGCGCCTCACAAGAGCTACGTCGCGTTCCGCTACGCGCGACCTCTCGCAGAGGAGACCGCACGGCGCATGAAGGAGGACGGCGTGAAACGCGCGATAGCCTTTTCGCAGTACCCGCAGTATAGTTGTAGCACGACGGGCAGCAGTCTCAACGACATATTCCGCAAAAGCAGGGCTGGGATGTTTTCTGGCATCGACTGGAGCGTCATTGACCGATGGGGCACACACCCCGGTTTCGTCGAGGTGAGTTGACTGCCCATTATTACGTTTCCCTCCTTCCTCACACCCTCCCGCCCCCCAGGCCGTCGCGCAGAATATCGAGTCTGCCCTCGCAAAGTTCCCAGAAGAGAAGCGCGCTGACGCGGTGCTGCTATTCTCGGCACACTCACTCCCCATGTCCGTCATCAATCGCGGCGACCCTTACGTGCTCGAAGTCTCCGCGACGGTCGCAGCCGTGATGGACCGCCTGGGACACACGAATCCCTACCGCCTCGTGTGGCAATCGCAGGTCGGGCCGAAGGCGTGGATGGGCCCACAGACGAGCGACGCGCTCAAGGGCCTTGCGCGACTCGGCAAGAAGCGCGCGGTGCTCGTGCCTATTGCGTTCACGAGCGATCATATAGAAACGCTGTACGAGCTCGACCTCGAGTATGGAAAGGAGGCGCAGGAGGTGTGTTTTTTCGGCTCTGCGTCGCGCGAAGGCGTGCTTACGGGAGGTAGCTCGGCATGGAGGTCCATCGTGCAGAGTCGTTGAACGGCTCGCCAGTCTTCATTCGTGCGCTCGCGGATATCGTCGCGCAGCATTTGAAGGAGAAAGACGCTGGCGCGCCACCAACGTCGGTCCAAATGGGCCTGCGGTGCCCGGGCTGCACGAATGTGACGTGCGCACAACAAAAGTCCTTTTTCGCACGAGGGGGAAACCTATAGACTCTGCATATCCGGTAGTCGCGACGATATAGCACTCATTGTTCGAGAAACTTAGAACTCCATTCACATTGACGATGTCCAGTCGCGCTGCTAAAGTAATACATCGGGCAAAGCATTCCAACTAATTTGAATATTAGCTCGTACAGAGCCATCTCTACACACTTAATCGGGCCATTCGATCAACTGGGGTGAACGCAACCGAAGATGATCGTGGCTTGGCGTGCCCAGTTCACGGTTCTTGATCAAGATTAGCGGCGCTGGGAGAGATGTCGCGGAGCGGGACAGTGCGCGTGTCGAGATCCTGTATTTCGGACTCCTGAATACTGTCACTGTGTGGGGAGTCGTTGGTCGAAGGGGTGTCCGGTAAAGGTGAGCGTGGATAGGTAAATGCGAACCAGAAGAAGGAATCGTACGAGCAAAGGCTACGACCTCGGAGGTGGCAATGAAAGTGACGAATGGCGTGCGTGAGCGTCTTGGGTGAGTACATTTCGCAGTGTAAATTAAGCGGAATGCGTTGGTCGTGGAACGCGAGCGTACGGACAAAAAGAAGGAATAGACGAAGGAGGCAGAGCCCGAGAGTACGTGCCAAAGTTTGCTGACTTTTGAACGTCATGCCGTCAAAGCGCATTAGTTCTCAAGACGAAAGCCCAATTGCCTGCTATTCCATGAGCGGCGTTCTTACCTCCCCGCCAGGTGCTTCCCTAAATCGACTAGCAAACTCTTAATTAGTACAGCTGTGCCTGTCTGCTGCTTGCCTAGGCTCAATCACGACTGAACCTCGGTCCAGAGGGTGCGCGCCGAATGTAGACCGCGAGGTGACTGCCGCGGCGTGTGATAAAGGTACAAAGTCGTCCATCGCAATTGAGTTTGGACCACGTTATCAGGTTAAGGATTCTATAAGAGATATTTCCATTGCTGATTCCCATGAGGCAACGACAAGAGTACAGTTTGAGATCAGTGATGTGATGCTCCTTCATGGTGCCCATGCCCATGCCCCTCCCATGGATGTCTCAGACCCTAAGTGATGCGCTGTCAGTACCTGTACCAGTAACGAAATGTATGGCGAGCTTACCAAAAGCTTCGGACCATCCTCTCTGTAAGAAAATTCAAACGGGGGAACACAAAGAATGAAGGTCTAAACGAACCTGGCACGGTAGAATATGAAGAACCACATAGAAGCTCCGAGAGCTTTGGCAAGGAATTTGTGCTTGAAGCCAGGCAAGTGGGGATGAAACCCAGAACCTTGTCATATTTCCTGATTCAGGGCGCAGAATCCAAGTATAACATCAGAAATCGTACCGGTAGGACCTGCCATGGAGGATGGAAATAAGGATGCTCAACACGAACGATCTGGCAACAGAGGTTTCGGGGAATGCCGTGGGTACCGGCCCGTTCAGTGGTTGTCTGAACTGAGGCCACCAGACGCTCATCCAATGGCTCCTCCGCCCGAGCGTCCAAGGATTACTTACCAAACTGAGGGCAGAACCTTCGACCGCCTCTTCAAAGGTATGGTCCAGAATATGAGCTACCTTTCTTCGTGTTGACTGCGTTTATCGCGACCAAAGAACAATCTCTACACGAAACCAAAGTTGTGGTACGCAAAAAGCTTGGACTCGGTCATGATGCCCCCATAGAGCTAGTGCAACTACGTGACGGCAGGAAGATAGACTTGGAAGATGGTGTGTCGGTTCACCTCTCCTAGCATAAATCTCAATCTCAATATCCCAAGACGACGACTTTGAGGCATTCAGGGCACTAGCAAACTCTTCATTGCATGCGACCGTTGCAGTGACTATCCCACCATCGGAGAGTTCTGTTGTACGTGACTACATTCAATGTCCCTGCTCCTGATTATGCTAAAGGTCGTGGGTAGGGAGAAAAGAGGCGGCGGTCACATGAGCCCACCCCGGAGAATTACCCGCAGGAAGGAGCAGAGCCCTGTGCGTCCGCATCTACCCCTGGGGGTCCCACAGTACAGTTACCCAGCACGCATGTTCCTGGTACTCGTCGCCCACGAAAGAAGCGAAAAGTCGCGTTCGACCTCGTTTCCGTAACTGCCCAGCCACCAACCTTGTTGACGAATGATGATAGACCTTCGTCGCCCAATCCCGCGCCCGATTCCACCACTCTGGCGCCGTCGTCTGAGACAACTGAGCGAACGATGTCTTCCACACAAGTCCCAACAACTTCGGGGAAGTCCAAGTCAAACACCGCGGTTACACCTCAAGACGACGAAACTGTTGTGCACCCTGAAACGTCGCGCAGAAAAGGGAAGAAGAAGAAAGACGATCCTTCCAAGGAAACTGAACCCTTACCTGACAATGGAAAGTCGGCCCGTCGGGATATTAGCCCGTCACCTGAAACCCAGGTGAAACGAGTGCGAAAGAGATCAAAGAAAGTTTCCCCCAAACCCGCAACTGGTAGGTGACCATTGTCGATTGTTAGAGTTCGCATCTCATGCTCATCCCCAAGAGGTAGATGCAGTCCCCGCTGAGATGCTTGTTGGTATGATTATGACAGCGATTTCTGTCGCATTTCTCATCGTCGACTGTAGATGAACAACACGAAGGGCTCCAGGAAGCAACTTTAGTGACAGATGCGTCACCACACGAAGTCGTCAACCCGGAACGAGCGGAGTCAGGAGAACAAGAGCCTCGGCCGGTGAAAGCCAGTAAGCTATCACGAAAGTCACGCCATTCTGATTTCTTAACATTAGTTATCTAGAAGGCGGCGCGAAGAAGTCTAAATTGGGACCGGGGGACCCAGACCCAGCTGAAAGTGGGACGCTCGGTCAGTCTCGGGCAAAAGGCCGCAGCACTTGGAGGGTACCTAACCAAGTTCTAGATTCTGCTAACTCTCGAAAGAGAAAGAAGAAGGCCCAGCCCGATGTGTCGATGGCTGATGGACAGGACGACGTTGACAAGACTATTACTGCCCTTCTTATTAGAAGAATGCATGCCGACCCAGAGGCTTTCTCGGGCCTTGTTACTGAGATCGGACTCGCCGTCTCGTCGCGGCCGGACGTTTTAGCTGCTGATCCCCCTCCTACGGGAGCACGGAAACGCAGTAAGTTAAAGACAGGTCCCAGCCCGGAGGAGAATTCACAATTGTCAAAACTAAGGAGACCATTAGCGACGCGGGATATCGTCGAGCAAGATACGGTGCTAGCAACTGCCACTGCTCTCAAAGAAACAGCAAGAGCCGGTCCACATCCCACCGCCTCCCATCACGCCACCACCGTGCGACCTTCCGGGTCTGAATCTCGCTCTGTACGTCGCAATAAATCCGCACATACGCTGGAAGGCCGCTTAGCCGTTAAAGGAGGTACCCCAGTCACGACACACGCCACCCAAACAGAAGTAAATGTGAACTCTGGGTCTCTAGCTTCCGTGGAGACCACCTCCACGTTGCGTACATTGACGGGGAATTCTCAGTTGCTTCCTTCGACCGGAAATACTCCTCAGGTTCCATCATTTCCTGGGGGTTCGGCCTCCGGGGTGGGGTTACGTACTGGTGTGAAACCAACTATTCCCGAAGGCGTCGAAATTTCAGGGGTGCCCGTTGAAGCTCATGGAGAAGGTAGCAGTGAAGACAGTTCTAGCGAGGACGAAGACGAGGAAGGAACGGCTCCATTAGCTAAGCCAGCGACTTCCATCGGTGATCCGTCTGTACCGATGAATCTTCTCGAGGGCCAATTGACTGCGCTGATCCGTGGCCCCGAAAAACGTGGTCCACGCCGCAGTGTTCTAGACGAGATCCCATCAAGCAGCGAGACGGGAAGCGAATCAAGCCCCGAGGATCTCATGCTGGACGAAGAAGAGGATTTATCACGGCAACCGTCTAGAAAACAGAAAGCCTTCTCAAAGAACCGTCTGTCCTCAATAGAACCAGAAACAGAGCCCCCCTCGGAAGATGAGGGAAGTGCCTCATTACACGTTTTCATGGATGCACCTAATGAGGCGCAGCACTACTTACCTGTGAGTAGTTTTATCTTTCTGGAAGCTTCTCGTGGGGAAATTGACAATATATCGAAGCATTCTGCCGCCGGTGATGTGGAAGTTGCTTCCGCTGATGCCGTAGCCGAACAAGGAGCGCCGGAATTTCCGGGCTTTGGCACCCCTGCGGAGCGACCGCTCGAAGGTCGGAGACAGGACAGCTCGGGTTCAGTACACACTCCATCAGGCAATGGCCATGCATCAGATACTCAACCTGGGACAGAAACTCTTAGAACTACTTCCCCGGAATCAGATGCGACAGCTATCAATACCGAACCCGCAAAAGCCCGTACACTAGCGTCTCCCGAGCGGCTATCAGGTAGAGTCCTTGTTCCCGCTTCCTCTCCCTTCGTGACCAAGGCCCTGGTAAATGCTGGCGAGAAGATTCAAACTCAAGACGAAATTGACGACGTTGACCCCGCGGAGGAATCAATCGATGGCCACAAGGAAAGCGATCCCATCGAACCCGAACCTAATGAACCTTCTGTTGATCTAGCATCGACTCACCCGAACATTGACTCGATTTTACGCCAACTCCGCAAACCTGCGTCCCGTACGACCTTGAACTCCTCCCCTGATCCGGAACAGTCATCACGCCGGTCCGGCAGGCTGGCAAATCGCCAGCCATTTGTAACCACTCCAGAAGCGACGCCTGCCTTGGCGAGACAGCCTAACCGTAAGGCGTCCGTGTCGCTCAAGAAATCAGCCGCGAAGGAGGACCATGAACGGACGCGAAATGGGGTGGAGGAAATCTCTCAAGAGAAGCCTGCACGAAAGCAGGTTGGTAAAGGGCGCAAAGTCGCGCGTCAGACCACGGCCCAAGAAGATGGATCCGCCCGCGAACCCAACCCCTCTCTTAGCGAGTGGACAGCTCTACCTCCTCCATCTCAGACACAAACACCGGCCACCGATCAGCCCCGGACAAGTGGCCCCGGACCTATTAGCCCGTTATTGCCGCTTGGGGATGATGTATCGCTATCAGCAGACATCGGAGAGGACACTCCCATGCCCATTCGGCGAGGTGTGACAGTTGCCTCACAGGGGAAAGGGGTTGGTGGCCAGCCCCTCTTTTTCCCGGGAAGTAGCCAAGCTCCGAGGACTCAGACAGCGCCGTCACCTTCTGCATCAGAAAGCGAAGCCGAAAAGGTTGCCTCTAGGCTGCGAAGAAAGACGCCGACTAGGTCGACGCCCAGTGGCGGCTCATTCAGAAGCCTGTCAGGTCTCGCAAGCCAGGATATCCTCTTTCCTAAAGTACGAGCGGCAAAGGTTGCTTTCAACAATACACCCAGCCTCAAGGTGAAACAACCTGTCCTCGAGGCAGAGGACGACGAGGACGACGAGGAGAGTTCCAGTTCGAGTGATGACGTAGGCGAGGTACCTACATCACATATCCCGAAAGAGAGGCGGGCGGGTGCCACACCGAGCAGGAAAGGTAGTCGTGTTTCGTTGTTAGCTAGGTTGGGTCGTGGGCGCAATTGAATGACGCGTGAGTCACGCGTCACGCGGACTGTGACCACGCCATCTGTGTGACACATCCCAAGATTTGGCTGAAGCAAGAGTCGGTCTCCTCGTACTTTACATCTTCATCATGTCCAGCATCGAACTCATCAATCCAAAAGCCGAGAGTGTGCGGAGAGCTGCTGCGCTTCAGGTATGAACCATATTCCAGTAATGGTGCGTTATCTGAGTCCGATATCAACCTCAAGGTCAATACGAATGGCGCAATGGGTTTAGCAAATGTTGTGAAGGGAAATTTGGGTGTGTGGAATGCCTCTTTTATCGCTGTCAGACAGTCACAGTTGACGCCGTATCAGGTCCACGAGGCACACTAAAGATGCTTGTGGATGGAGCTGGACAAATCAAAATGACCAAGGACGGCAAGGTCCTCCTCTCAGAGATGCAAATACAAAACCCCACTGCTGCCATGATCGCGCGAACAGCGGTTGCGCAGGACGACCAAGTTGGGGATGGGACCACATCTGTCGTTTTGCTCGTTGGAGAAATGTTGAAGCAGGCTGATCGGTTCATCTCTGAGGGCGTACACCCATCAGTCATCGCGGCAGGGTTTGACATTGCCAAAAAGGAGGCCCTCGCAGTGCGTTCTACGTAGATTGTTCCACCGATCTCAGCTGACGCAGTGTACCCCAGTTCTTGGACACGTTCAAACAACCGTCGAGTCTAGACCGCCCAACGCTTATCAGTTTGGCGAAAACGTCCCTTGCTACGAAACTCAGCGCCGCCCTGGCCCAGCAGCTGGCCGAGTCCGTGGTCGATGCAGTGATGACTATCAGGCCGCCCCCTCCCCCGAAAGGTACATGAAACCGCCTTGCGGCTTTCGGGGTGGAAACGACTGACTGGGCTTTTCACAGATGCCGTAGACCAGTGGCGGGAACCGATCGATCTTCACATGGTGGAAATCATGAAGATGCAGCACCGTACCGCCTCTGAGACACAACTGGTGCGTGGGCTTGTGCTCGACCATGGTGCTCGGCACCCAGACATGCCCAAACTCGTCGAAAATGCATACATTTTGACCCTCAACGTCAGCCTTGAGTATGAGAAGACGTGAGTAGTACGCCCGTGTTGCGCCCTCTTACAGCCACTGATGGGTCGGCCTGGACAGTGAGGTGAATTCGGGCTTCTTCTATTCATCAGCAGAACAGCGGGAAAAGCTCGTCGAGTCGGAGCGCAAGTTCACCGACGAGAAGGTAAAGAAGATCGTTGAGCTCAAGAATCTCGTGTGCGATCAGGCGATAGACTCAAAGGAGAAGCAGAAGAGCTTTGTCGTGATCAATCAAAAGGGAATCGACCCTCTTTCCCTCGACATTCTCGCCAAGAACGGTATCTTCGCCCTGCGTCGCGCCAAACGGCGAAATATGGAGCGGTGCGTCACCTGTCTTGCGAAGTTTCAGCCACCCAACACGTCACCATAACCCTTCTGTATATGCACGCGCGTGACCCCATCGACAGACTCCAGCTGATATGTGGTGGTCTCGCACAAAACTCGGTCGAAGAACTTACGCCAGACGTTCTTGGGTGGGCTGGGCTCGTGTACGAACACACGCTCGGTGAAGAGAAATACACGTTCGTGGACGAAGTGCAGGACCCCAAGAGCGTCACGCTGCTCATCAAAGGCCCAAACGCACACACGACGCAGCAGATCCAAGACGCGCTGCGCGACGGTCTGCGCGCCGTCAAGAACGGGCTCGAGGACGCTGCGCTCGTGCCTGGCGCCGGTGCGTTTGAGGTCGCGTGTGCAGCGCATCTCGTCGAGCGCACGAAGAAGGCTGCCAAGGGCCGCGCCAAGATGGGTGTGCAGGCGTTCGCAGACGCGCTCCTGATAATCCCCAAGACCCTCGCCGCGAACGGCGGATTCGACGTGCAGGACGCGCTCGTTGCGCTACAGGAGGAACATGCAGAGGGAAACGTTGTCGGGCTCGATCTCCAGTCGGGGGAGCCGGTCGATCCGACCGTAGAGGGCATATGGGATAACTATCGCGTGAAGCGACAAATGCTGCACTCAAGGTGCGTTGCCACCATTCTTTTTTGTTTTTCTAGAGTTTCGGGCTTGTGATTCCCAACTGTACTCCACCGCACTCCACTTGCACCCCGCTGACTTGTTGGCGTTGATTTCGGTAGCTCTGTGATTGCCATCAATTTACTCTCCACAGACGAGATCCTACGAGCCGGGAGAAGCTCGCTTAAGCCGGATGGAGAGCAATAGAAGTTTTCTCGGCTGTACTTGTGATGATATCTCGCAGCAAGGAGTGTAGGGGTTGGAGAAGGAGGGGGGGAGAGGGTTAGTCACACGCACTTTGGCTGTCTGGAAAGAGCGAGGTGTGTGGCAAGAAGCCACGTATGTAGCGATTATTCGGCAAGCGCGAACCCAAGTGGCGGCTGTAGCGTTGCACCAAAAATCTAACAGCGAGTTCGGAAGAATCTCGAAAGGCCAGCAAGCACACATGATCCTACCCTCTGACGATGCCTCTCGAGTGAGCAGGTCGAGCAGGGCCGACACATGGGTCTCCTCCCCTCAATCTCCCCGATCACGCCAGCCTCCGGGAAGGGATGGATGGATGGATGTGGGTTGCGCAGCACGGCGGAGCCCAAGTTCTTTTCTCGCATCACTCACTACGTACGCTTGACACACACTGCTATGAAACGCACATCGCCCGCCGGCGCGGGTGCAAGCAGGCATATGCATCGTGCATCATCATCATGAACCAACCGAGCCTATCATCTCTGCTTGCTCGAAATTAATACTGACGCGCAGTGACGGCGTGCCAGAGCACTAGACTATAATCGTAGCGAACACGGGGTAAAGCCTACTTGACAGTGTAGCACTCCCTCGGCTATCTACAACACACAACATGACTCGACAAAGGCGTACACGTGTCCCCCTTCTGGAAAAAAGAGCTTACACCTCCGCCAGGGGGCCACAAGGCGAACCCGCCCGGATCGCGTAGCCGTAAACCACAGCCATGAGGAAATACACAAAGGAAAATTTCGGTTCATTCCAAGACTGGTTATTTTTCCAGCGAACATGTTCTGATTCTAAGGACAAAGGCGGCCACGAGGGGCCTATCATGGGGTGTGACGTGCGCATATACGGGTAGGTGCATCCTGCACCCTGGCCCAAGGGGGACAACGGGACTACACGTAACATGGAAGGGCGGGTAACATATCTGAGCGTACGGGCTATGCGGGGTCAGCACACCACCATGCGGTTGTTGAAACTTGAATGGTGCCTGATGTGACCGGCCCTGTGAGCACTATCGCCATCACCATCACAATGCGGCCGATGACTATATTCGTCAAGGGTGCGCAGGAGAAGGGCCTTGTGGAGCCTGAGTGGTTATAGGCCCAATCGGGGCTGGCGCCGAGGAATCGCGCCGGGGCTTGAAGATGAGGACGACGACGAGGCCAAAGATAATTAGTAAAAGAAGGAATATACACTTCCGCCTGCCAGTATTCTTCTGGTACCTGTGTCCCGTGGGAATGAGATAGTAAATCGAAGGTATTTAGATTAGAATTGGCAAAACGATCAGACTTTAATCGCTGTTGAACACGTGAGAAGACAAACCGGGTAGCGATTTCAAGCTCTTTGACTGCCCCGCTCATGTGGACAGCTGTTTGCTCAATGTTGTATTCGACACTGTCAAGAAGGGTACCCTGGTCTATGACTAGTGACGACAGATCCTTGAAAAGCTCCGCTAAACTGGCGATTGACTTTGCGATTTCAGTGAGCTCCCTATCACGCGCTCGAAGATCAGGCTCGAGGAGCTGCTGGTCAACCAGCTGACTGTGCGACTGGACGTGGCAAGAGCGAAGAGTGGGCACATGAGATCGAATATCAGAAAATTGGGGTGGCACCCGTACCGCGGCTTCGATATCTTCATCGACGGCAGTCAAAGCGTCTGAGCCCTTGAGAGAAGTCACCCCAGAGGCAACGAGGAGATCTTGATTCTTTATCGCATGACCTTGCAACTCTGAGGAATGGAGAAAGGCGGAGGCAATTAGACGCCGTGAAATTCAGGAGGGGACCACGACCCGCGGGATCCGGGGTGTGGGGTATAGAGAAGAGTGAAGGGTAGTAGACAGAAGCTCACTTTCCATATAGACACGTTGCTTCTTGCGGAAGGTAGCGCTGAGTTCTTGCACTTTGGCAGCAAGACCGCGTTGAGTGTTCTTAGCGGCAAGCACATGATGTTGCGCGACGTCAGGTCGAGTGGGGGGAAATGGATGATCAGGAGTTGCAGCAATGACGCCGATGCGCTGGATCAGGGCCTGACATTGACGAAAGTCCTTGGAACGTATAGTTGAGCGGAGATGACGATGAAGATAAGAAAGTGGATTACTTTGGTGATGTCGCTAGTCGCGACTTGAATTTCGCGTTCCTCTGACGATCGGTCCGCAAAACCCGGAAGGACATGTTTTGCGTGGAGTTTGTCCAAAGCAGCCACTGTGACCAAGAATGAACAAGGTTTTAGCGATGGAGCAAGCGCAGAGATCAACTGACGCAGACATCTTGGGACGTCGAAACAAACGCGCACCTTTGGCCTGGGTGGCGGCGAGTATTTCCTCTACCTGTTCAACATAGTCGACCCTAGACAAGCGAGAAGGGCGATAAAGAATGGGAAAATTTCGGAGACACGAGGTTCGGATCTAACGAACCATTTCGGGGGCAGTTCCACGTCGAGAGATATGTGGGACGTGCCGCCCTGGTGGTTGATGAGACCTTCGTGCTCGTCCGTGGGCTGGTATGAGTCCTCATACTGACGACCACTGCGAGATGGGCGCGGTGCACGTGCACTGGAGTCGCGATAGGAGATGAATAGAAGTGTGCGCGAGCGAGTGGTGGGGGTGAAGGTGGAGGCGGAGGTCATCATCGTTGCATTCGCCAAAGGGACGGCGTGTGACGGGTAGTCTGTGACGAAGAGTGTGACATGATATCACTAAAATAAATTAAAATAAATTATTGATCGAGCAGACTAGCTCGGCTTGGCTTGGCTTGCCACCCGGTCAGCTCAGCTACTCGTCCACATTCTTTCTTTCTTTCTTTACCTCTACCTCTACTCCTTATATATTCCCTTTATAATCCCCTCCCGTCTACCATCTAGCTAATCCCCCAAGCCCATACAGCTAACCCCCCTCTAACAATCCTTCTCCTCCCGACACCTCATTGACTTGTTCGAACGCTTCCCCTTCGCCATCGCTATGTGTAACCTCGAAACGTAGGTTCACCCCTTCTACGTCTCCTACCCCCAGACCTTCGTTTGCTCATGTTGCGCGTTCCGTTCCGGATCCAACAGCGAAGGAACAAAGTACGGATGTGGTGTGAGTAGCCGTTCCGACGTTCCTGCGTCTAAATTCTGTTCCTAACACGCACGTCACAGCACTATGTTATCGTAAGCTCTTCTTCCCTTTCCATTCCATTCCAACCCAAACGGGCGCCCGGCTCGCCGTGTTTTTCTTTTCTTCTTCCTTCTTCGGACCGTCCCGTCGTCAGGCGCTCATCTCCACTTCCTTTCTCCGTGCCAGACCAAGAAGTTACGCAAGATCGATTGCGGTAACCGTTATTGTGTATGGTCAATCGCCCACCCGCAACCCGCAAGTGCTTGCCAGCCGTGTTACTGCGATAAGGTACGGACCTACAGTCACCCTCTCCGTGAACCCCGCACTGATACCTCATCTCCATTCTTTCTTTTGTTTCCCCACCCCCGCCTCCGCCCCACAGTTCTTCGGCCCTGACGCAAAAGAGACCGTCACCGGGACCACAACGGAG
Source organism: Lactarius tabidus (assembly GCA_963281015.1). Classification (NCBI taxonomy): domain Eukaryota; kingdom Fungi; phylum Basidiomycota; class Agaricomycetes; order Russulales; family Russulaceae; genus Lactarius; species Lactarius tabidus. The sequence continues at coordinate 2,170,289 of OY725473.1, forward strand.
TACTGTTCAGATTGCCATTATTGGTACCGCGGAGCCGGCCAGCAGCAGCGCAGGCGCTAGCACTCGAGCCGCTCACGCATTGTGGTTGCCCTCGTGTTATGCCCTTCTCCATATTCATCGGACGATTGCCACCATCGTTACGACCTCTATTACTCGTTTGCAAATACGCATCGCGCCCCTTGTGGGGCTCCATTCATCATATTAGTGTATCTCACCACTACGTCATTGAATCAATGTAGCACAGCCCAACGTACTTAGATCCTCTTAGTTAGCAGGTCACAAATACACGGGCCTTTTGTTTTTTTTTGCTAGCTGATGGTTTTCTGAAACCCTGCGCCGCTGAGCGCTGCAAGTAGTTGAGATCAAAGAGCCATTCCGTCGTTCCGTGGCTTTGCATCAACCGGCGATCGCTTCATCCCGACACTCCACAGCGCCGATCAAACACATCGAAGTGCCATCGATTACAGCAACTCATCGATTCGAGATCTATTTCCAATTCTTCATTGCATCATTCCACGCCAATCCCTACCACTTGACTCCAAGTCCGACCACTTCGCTCTCCACTGCACGGTACGCTGTCCGAAACTGCCCCGAGCCCACCATGGCCGCAGTCCTGCTCTCTGGCCCGGGCCCCGACCGTGGTCCCGTGTCCTGCGTCGGCGCTCCTAACTCCTTCCAGACGCGCGCAACGAGCGCCTCGACGTGCTCGTACGAGATGCCCAGGTCAGCTGACCCCGGCTCAGCGGCGAGAGGGAGCGCGTTCTCGGGCGCCGCGCCGCCCCAATATGCACGCTCGACCTCACGTGTCCACGCGCGCGTATTCCATGACGGCGGCGGCGGCGCCTCGCCAGCCGTCCCTGCGCCATCCGCTGCCCAGTCACGCACGAAGCCCTCAGCGTCCGTGCTCTTCGGCGCGCGCAGCTGCCCACCACCGCCAACGCATCCCCCCGGACACGCCATCACTTCGACATAGTCGTACGCCGGTACCTCCTTTGCTGTTCTACTGCCGTTCCGTAGACCGCCTGCTAGGCGCCCCGCGGCGCCTCGCCCGACTTGCACGCCTGCTGAGCGCCCGACGCGCCGGACGACGTTCTGTAGATTTCGGAAGCCGTAGCACGTCGCGCCGCGGAAGATTGCGTCGCCGGACGTCGCGTCACGCAGTGTGTGCTCGACGTAGTCGGCGCTGCGGATGGTTTTTGACTCGAGTGTGAGGGGCTTTTGCGAGGTGCGTGCGACGGCGAGTATGAGTGAGTGGAGGTAAGAGCCGGAGGAGGAACCTGGGGGCGTGAGGAGGTCTGGGAGGGTGGGCGTCGTAGTGCTTGAGGGAATGGGAGTATCTTCGTCTGGGACGGGGAGAGAGAGGTCGACGCCGTGTTCCTGGGCGAGCAATAATAGCTCGCCTGTCGTAATCACGCAGTCGACGTCGCGCGTCGCGTATTGCTCGTTGTAAAAATCAGACCGCGACGCCTCGAGCTTCTTGTCATAGCACGGCATCACCGTGACATGGTAAACCTCATCCGGCCTGACACCATTTTAGTCAGCACGAGAAAAACAAAGTCGAGAGACGAACATACCGTCGATCCCAATACTGCACACCCAGCCATTCCTTGACGAGCGTGCCCATCACCTGCTGTGGGCTCTTCGTCGCCGCGATGAACGGCAGCATTTCGCCGTGCGTCTTCTCGGCATAGCACACCCACCCAGGACACGCACTCGCAAGCATAGGCAGCGCACCGGCCGCCGCCGACCCACCACCACTCGCCCTCTCCCTCCGCTCGAAAAATTCGCGCGTATGCTCGCGCAGCGCAATCTCCCGCGCGAACGTCGTGTCGAACACATGCGCAAAGCCAAGCGTGCGCATCGCGAACGCCCGCACGCGCTTGAGCATGCGCTCAAGCGGGATCAGCGCTGTAGGGCTGAGCGCGGCCGTGAGAGAGGCGAGCGACTGTGGAGCGATCGAGAGTACTGGTATGCGGTACCCTGGTGAGCCTGGGCTGGGGTTTTGCCGGAGGACGGAGAGGACTTCGGCGTGCGATTGGAGGGTTATTAGGACGGACTCGGCGGAGGTGATGCAGCCGCTGCGTGAGTGGATTAGGTGAGCTGTAGGCGGGAGAGAGTGACGGTGCACGTACCTGCACGCGAGACAGTCGTTCAGGCTAATTTCAGCAGTTTGAAGTTTCTGTGGGCCAGTACTTCCATTCGAGTCCGCACCGCCGACTTCGTAATATGAACCACTTGCGTCTATCTGAATTACTGTCTGCGATTCTGAGCTGCTGAGAACTGTGTAGAGTACGGCGGGCACGAACCGCGGCATCCCCCGGAGCACGATCGTTTTGTGGCGCGTTAGATTGCTGTACGGGCTTAATGCAAGCCTGAGAAGGTGTGATATAGTCATTCAGATCAGTGAGAGTCTACCCGAGCAGATTAACGTAATTCATGTATAAAAAGTGCAAAAGATATCGCGCACCAGTGCACCAGAGAATGTCATCGTCGCTGTTCAAAACATCCGGGCCGGGTCAAAAATACTAGATCTTATCTCCCGTTCCGTCCTGCCTTCAAGTTCTGCAGGTTACTGTAATACATCGATGCATTGTTTTTGGATTCCACCCTATCCTTCCACTTTTCTTATATTCTCGGCAATACGCACAGCATGCTCAGTGGCCAGTCCCTGCGAGAAGGAGAGAAGAATCTCGCCCACAGACCCTGTCCCCGATTCCTGCTTACTATGCGAACGTGCGCTGCAATGCCTCCATTCTGTCCTTCGCCACATGCTCCGCGGTTTGTCAGTTGCCGAAGAGCAACAGTCCTGCGCTCCGGCAGACCTCTTGTCACAATGATTTGTCGACATGCATGCGTAGGCACAGGGTCTCAACGTCTTGTAGTTTTATCTGCACCCGCTTGTGCCAAGCGCCCCTGGTGTCCGGACGGACATGTCCCAGTTCTCTTAGTGCAAATTCTTTTCAAATACCCTCACCTTTGGACCCTCCCCTTTGGTACAGGTCCAGGAGTCGTGATCAGCCGATCAATTGCAGTATAGTATGGAGGTGAAATCCAAAAGTGAAAATGAATTTTTTGCTTCCCTAGCGTTCCTGATTCACCGCAAGACTTTATAGTTTATATATCCCGCGAAGACAGAACTTAGCCAGACTCCATCAACATGCCCGGCTCCATCCAAAATTTCTACGGGGCAGTTTTTGTCGGGATGCTCCTCAATGTTATGTGAGTTCTACCTTGGGCACTTTACCAATATTTTCTTCTGAGCTAGCAAACTTCTAGGCTCACTGGTTTGGAAATCGTGCAAGCGTGAGCTCGATTAAATACCTCCCGTCTCGTACTGACTTTCAGATTTCTATCCTTGTAGACGGATATACTACCGGTAATTGATCCTGCCTCCGGACGCAACGAACTAACCAGTCCCAGGAACTATTGGGATAAAGACAAAACAGCGTTCAAATTTTTCATCGGGCTCTTAACGTGCGTAATATTGTTAGTCCTAGCTCGTCCAAGTTGCAATGTTTTCTTTAGAGTGATAGATATCTTGTCCACAGCTCTGGGCAGTTATTCAATCTACTGGTGAGACGGCAACATGCACGATGTCCTCCATGTGCCTCATGATAGTAGGTACCTAGTTGTGAACTACGGCAATGTGCCAAACCTCGGGTACCGTTTATGGTGAGACAATACGCTTTGAAATAACTGGGTCGCTTCTGATCTATATTCAGGGCCCTGAATGTTCGTAACCTGAAATATCAATATTCTACCTCCATAGCCACTCACGCGACGTCTACCTGATGAAGGTCCAGGGCTTCCTTAATGTATGCTTTTTATCTGGTAATCTGTCACGTACTGAGTGGGCATCAATGCAGGCAATCCCTGGATGTGCCGTGCAGTTGTTAGTCGTTTGCTCTCCACTCTGCCTTTAATATGCGTCCTAATGTAACAAAGGTATTACGCAAGACGACTTTACCTTGGTGTGTTTGTCCAGCCAATTCGGTTACACTTCGAAGCCACAGTTTGATGTTCTACCAGTGAGCCAAAGGATTATCTGGCCGGTCATCATGGTAAGCTATCGTAGTTGGCTGATAGAAGCACCTCTGAATGTAACTCGCAGGTGCCATTAATTCTTGGCGGCAACCGTAAGTGCTCTTGTTATCCCTGGGTGATACATCTACAGTCATCTTCCGTTGCATCCTTTGTAGTTCTTGGAATTGGTGAGTTGCCTGCTTTGCCTTCACTGTCTTGAATTACTTTAAATCTTTGCATTTTAGCTTTATCTGGAATGACGTATGGGTATTTCCTTAGGTGTTTATCAAATAATTGAAACCCATCATTAGATTCACTGTAAATGAAAACTCCCAGATTCACATCATTTCTGTAAGTTTCAACTTACACCAGATTCGCTCACGTTAACGGCTTAATAGTGGTTGCCGAGCATCTGGATGGGCACAGTTGTTTTGGCAGACATCTTGATCACAGTGGCGATGAGTAGGACTCTCTATCGCAAGAGGACCGGGTTCGCGAGGTCAGTTCGTCCTTGTTACTTTATACCACAGACCTCGCTTATGTCCGTTTACACAGAACTGATTCCATAATCATGACCTTGATGGCTTACACCCTTAAAACGGGTTTCCTGTTGAGGTGGGCTCCTCGTGTACGCTGATCAATGACCTAAAACTAAGTTGAGCAGTGCACTTGGGACTGCCATGATTATCAGTGTGGGAGATTTTCCGTTGCGGTCTTTCCCTTCTAAGGTTTTCTCATGCCATAACCAGTACCTGGTTGCACCCTCCACTCAGATTTATGTGGCAATTTTCTTGGCGATAAGTAAATGTATGTTTAAAATAGTGGCATGCAGTGACAGTAAACTCACACTCGTTGCACAGGCTATATGAACTCTTTTTATGCTATGTGAGGAGTCTGTTATCTTGAGTTCGACTTCTAATCGAATATACTTTCAGGCTGAACACTCGGGACCACGTCCGTGACCGTTCAACTACGGATAACGGGTACAACTCGTGCATCTTGTCGTCGATGCGACTTGAGCCACTGAGTGAGGCCTACGCTTCTAAATCCGGAAAACCTGTCACTGTTACTGTGCATCGTTCAACTACATCGGATCTTGCGAGTAAATCTGACTGATAGAACCTACTTTCAAAAATCCAAAACCGGTATGATAATTGCACCTGTTTGCGACTCCCAGATTGATACTTATATTCAAGGGGGATGCGGGACTCTTGCGAGGTATTGGTGGTACATTGAGAATGTCGAGAATGGTGGACTAGTACGCATTTTTGCGTTTTCACCAAGGTTTTCACCCGTGTCTACGTGTGCCTGCCTCTGCTCCTATCCACACCTTCGTGCATTAGCTAGCTGAAAAAGAGTTCAGTTCTTGCCTTGCCTTACGCATCCACGCTATGCTGAATACAGCGAAAGCCACAATCACCTTGCTTGACAAGGTATTGTGTCAGTCTCGTGACCAATGGAGTTTACCAGATGCGGAAAATTACAGTCGGCGAAGTCGACACCTAATTTGCCATTACTGTTTTCTTTCACAGCCTTTTTCTTTGTTCTCAATGCATGTCAACATGGTATGTCGTCTGACTTGGCACAATAATTAATGCTTTCTGGTGGTTTACGCCACATTGGTCTACTATGACACCAACTGCTCGACATTTCATCATGATCAATAACACACAACATCACCATGCTGTCTCGTTATGGAACTCTGTCTATAATTGGGGGTTGACATACGGAAGGAGAACAATGCGGGTGACGGTAAGCTGAGCGACCTGGCGTTCTATTGCCATTAGATTAGTGTAACATGCTGCACTCAAACTTCCTCACTCCCTCCACTCTCTTGTCGACACTTCGGCCCATGACATCTGCGAGTCAGGAACCTCAGTATCAATCGTAGTACACTGCAATCATTATTTTTTTACGATCATCGACTGTATAACCAAGGTCAATATATGTCGAATGGGCAGAATGAGAGGCACTCCTCATGGTAGTGTGGCACATTGTACTAAGTACATCTCCGTCACCCACTAGAATGGTAACTAGAAGCGATGCAGCGTCTCTGATGAGTCGTCGCGGTGGTGGTCTACCATATACACCAGCAAGGTTAGCGTGACCTCGATTTATGCCCATTTCTCTGAGACGCTTATAGGTATACCACCGTGGATACGCTACTACTTTAAGTTAGAAAATATTATATACTGAACGCACTCGACCTCCAAACTTCGCCCCATGTCGCTTCGCTGCCTTGCGTCGTACAGCTTATCGACTGAGACAACGCCAAACACTGCCTCGTAGCTCCTAGGCTCATCTGACCCGGGGTCAGGCCACGGAGACTCGGACAGCTGACCCTCGGGCATAGATGTGGGCTGGCGAAAGTGCGACATCAGTCATACGACGTAAATGCGGTGATATGGGCGTACCAGTGGGCAGGCTGTAACTAGTAGTAGTTTTGAACGCCCTTCGTTCCACCGGTTTTCACCATAGCCACGGCTGTGCATAAACCGTGAGGCAACTCATTACGGTATGGATCAGGCGAGTGGGCCTCGCAGCTAATTTGTGCCAGCAATGAACTAGGCTCCAGCAAGTTACATGTGCAGAAGGAAGCGCTCGTCGCGTTGCAGGGTCTGCATTGCAATACTGAGAAAGCGATTAGGGGTCTAGCTAGTTTCTCCCTTTGTCTTCGGGCGCATATGTTACATTAGTTGTATGCACGAGGCAAGAGCACCGCAACGGACGACTACAGCCTAAACCACAACTCGCATCACAAGATATTTGGTATGGGACTCGTGGTTTGAGTTTGAGTTGCGGTGTGATGGCGGGGTTACAATCTGAATGCCACCTTTCCGCAAAGGGCCACAATCCTGCGAACAACTCTAGCGCTGCTTTGCAGCATGGTCATTCGAATTATCCCCGTTATCATATCGCGAAGACCCGTGGACCCGCCATTTCGCCTGGCAGAGAGTCAACCTCATGACCACGAATCAAAGGCATCCGTATTAGTCTGGGCTGAGTCTGGGTCTGTTGGGAACGCCACGACATCAATGCAGACGGAAATGGCCCCAAAACCTTTTATCATCCACGTTTAAATGATGGCAGGTAACCCGTGTCGATGGTGCACAGCGTCACCGCAAGGTTGGCAGGATTTACCGCCGCCATGAGGTCTACAGAATAACAGGCTGCACTCCCTCACTCCCTTTACTCCCTTGTCGACACTTTGGCCCATTCAATTGCGAACATCGTGATGCAAGAAGGCGCAGAGCATGTAGACCCAGAACAAGGATTCGGTGGATCTGAGCCGGTGCACATGAGTAGGTATTTGGGTTGATTCTTCTCTGAATGGGAAATAACGCCCCTAGAGGCTATTTAGGGGAAGAGCCGTGGTCGGAAGTGAATTCCAACCGCAGTGAGCACTCCAGTATCAGTGGGTGCATGGATATCTGACGTGTGATTTGTTATATCGGCTCAGCAGTTGGAACAACGCCTAACACTTCTTCGGGGGGCCTATTTCAGAAAGAGCGCAAGGATTTCGATGATGGGGCCAATTCCTTATGGTCTCTTTATGGAAATGTAGCGAAAACACACGACCAAACCCGGTTCTCGAGCATGGTAGAGGATATGGATGCAGTCGGTGTTTTTGTACGTGTATAATCGCTGTTTTCGTGATATGTTTGACTTCGATTCACTAAGGCGTATTCTCACAGGCTGGTTTATTTTCTGCTGTACTCGCTTCCTTCCTCGTTCAAAGTATTCCGAATTTGCAGGTGAACCCCACGGAGCAATCATTGTATTACCAGAATCAATCCGTGTATTATCAGCAGCAATCAGCATATTATCAGCAACAGTCGGCGGTCATTCTCGCCCAAATTTCACTGCAACTCGCGTCAATCACTCTTCAGGTCTCCGCCCTCTCCATAGCCCCGCAGATTTCTATTCCACCCCCCGCCCAACACTCCTCCATCATATTAGCCGGCCAACAAGTTTCCATCCCACCCACCCTCCCACCCCCTACGTTCAAACCATCATTTTCTGACATTCGAGTAAACGGTTGCTGGCTCGTCAGCCTCGGGTGCATTCTGTCGGCTGCGCTCCTTGCAATTCTTATTAAACAGGGGGCTCGAACCTACATGCAAGTCTTCGAGCGGTACGACCATCCCTTAAAGAGAGCACGATTCCGACAGTTTTTTTTCGAGGGTACCAAAGGAATGCGGAACTTGGCGAAAGCAGTTCCCCGGCTGATTTACATCTCGCTTTTCTTATTTTTTTTGGGCCTTGGAGATTCTATGCTAAATACCAACACTGCTGTTGGTATTATCACCATCGTCCCTCTCTGCTTTTGCGGAACATTCTACCTGTATAGCGCACGCCTCAAGAACCTTCAGCCGCCTCACAAGGTACTCATATCGCAGCGGCTTCCGAGGCCTTACTTCGGCGCCTGCTTTTTTCACAAACGGCGTAAGCCCACGACCATTGAACTGTATCAAGAACTTGAAATGCTAGTAATGGAAGATGAAGAAGAGCGCAAACACCGCGATGTGCGCGCCATCCGATGGTTGGTCGATAACACTACGGTGAACGCCGAGATGGAACCCCTCCTGTTGGCAATCCCTGGCACTTTCAACACGGAATGGGGCCGAGAAGTGTGGAGGAAAGTCTCCTATGAGTGGTCCGACACCGATACTTCGAAGCCCCAGATGGGTCGTTCCCCTCCTGGCGGTCTGACCCCTCTCATGCACCACTCTTCACGATTTCCAGAAGGCACTGCCGGCGACACCATCTGTCGATGCGTGCGCTACCTTTTCGAGACCTGCAGCAATCGTAGCAATTTCCCAAACGAAGACGCAAGACGCAGGCGTATGCGTGCATGCGTTGAAGTCGCGGCGTCACTCGTATGCTGCATCAATTTCCCATTGGACCGGTTTGGAGAAGTCAGCAAGCTGGTCAGCGAAATAGGCCACATCGAAAACATCAACGAGTCACCGACGACCACATCCGATCAATCCTTCATCATTCGCTGGACGTGCCTTTCCCTTGTGTCTGTTCAGCCGATATTGAGCAGCAAGCGGTTGCAGGTTCTCGCTGGGTACGCGGTGAGCGGAATGGCACGCTTTCAATCGGAGTACGGGCGACCGGACGATACGGGTTTGAGGAGCGCCCAGAGGATCGAGGATTGTCTCAAGACGGCATGGCAGCTCGTTGAGGATCTTCGTCAAGCATTCGAACCCTGGACCCAGAAGAAGACCAGGGAGCAAGTCGAAGAGATCTTACGAAACTACGAACAACATATTTCGGAGTTGGAGCGCACCAAGGTCGAGGCGGACAGCATGGAGGAGGTCGACTCGCGGATTTCTCTTTGTCAAGAAGCTATGGACAACGCTACTCACGGATTGGCGCGGCAACTTCCTGGTGTATCTTTCGACGAGCCACGCCAATCTGAAAGCGATACGTTCAATATTTTCCCCACAGGTAGCGCCACCGTCACACCCCAATTGATACTCCCTGGAAAACAAGTCTACGCACTGGCCCGACTTGGCTCGAAGCTTCGTGAAGTCCTCGATGGGCAAGTCGCCGATGGTCACAAGGAGGTTCTTGACTACCTGAAGTCCATCGACCAAGTCCCTGTTTCGCTGCGCCAGCCGAATGGTTTGATGAATCGGCAACTATGGCGACTGCAAGATCTACGCGACGGCAGGGGTCTTGGGTTTACCGTCGAACTCTTCTTCCTCTCCTTGAGAAAACTTCTATCGATACCCTCATGTCACGGATCAAATAGTGTCTTCTACATCGGCGCATTCAAGATTATCACGTCCCGCTGGGAGAAGAGCAAGGACTCGCTCGCGACGCAACATATCTTGCTCAATGTCCTTTGCGACCTGATTATCAAAGACCGTGGGGTATTCTCGGACTTTTCATATCCGGAACCTATTACGACCATGTTCGTTGACATGGTAGGCAATATGCTTCAAGGGTATACTGGCGCAGATGAGCATATCCGCGATGCTGTTCGGGAAATTGAGAACGTCGACTCGTTAAGTTGTTTGGACATGAGACTGCGGCACAGGGTATGGGCGGCTCTTCCACGATTCCCTGACGCGACGCAGGTTTCGTAAGTTAGAAGCGCATTTTCATCTCTTATGACATCTGCGAGTCAGGAATTTCAGTATCACACACTCCACACTGTAATGCTTCTTTTTTTACGATCACTGACAGTACTATTAACCGACGTCAATACTGTATACGTCGAATGGACTAAATGAGGGGCACTCTGGGACATCGCACAACCCCCTAGAATGGCTATTAGAAAGGGATGCGGCGGTTTCATGTTATTCGGTCCTTTACAAGCTTTACAATATCAGTTGCAGCTTCTGTATGGCGGAGTACACCGTCGTTCTACACATCTCTCATTACAATTCGTCTGCGAATACATCTAGTCTAATACAGTAAGTTGTGCTTGGTATCTCCATGGTCCTTAAATATACAAACCAAACAATACAGTGAACAAAACAACGACGAGTCCTGCTAGCGGCATCGGTACGTGGCTCCCCGCGCCATTCTTAACCTGTGATCCTTGGAGATCGGATGCCGAGGTGCCAGCGAAAAGTTGAAAGTTGCGGAAGTATGTATGCGTGAGGTTTCCGGGTGCCCAAGACGCGTCGTCCCCTACAAAGAGATAAGGTTGGGGACGTTCCCGACTCGAAAGCACGCAGACTACGTGAACTTACCTCCGAAGAAGGTACTAAACGTATGTCCACGGGTCAATATTCGGCCCTACACATTCATGGACCGAAAGACTCACGAGAAATACATGCCTCCTGTAGTAATCACATCGCTACTGCGGAAGTAGAGATCGTCGTGTTCGAGAGCCTTGACGTCATTGAAACTGCCACATGCGTTAGCAAGTACCAGGAAGGGGATAAGTCGAGCTGACTAGAGGACTGCCTGCCCATTGGCAACGTTGGTCGGATTATTCAACCGAACCAACAAGGTGACGCGGTTCCACCTTATCACATGAATCAGTATCCGCCGAGAAGGGTAAGATGGTCCACGCACTGTCCGCTAGAGAAGCTGAAAGAACCCCGGTCGATGCTAATGCCGTATTGGTCATTGCACTGTATGCCCGAGTCGCCGCAGATGTTATTTGGTCGCGGAATATAGGCATATACTTTGCACACAACAGGTAAGGACCGCTTCGCGACCAACTGCAAAGGTGATGGACGCACCCTCCCCAGCACCGTCCGTCCTCCACATAAGACGCGAGCTGAAGCAGTTCGTCCCATTTGCCTGATTTCCACCTGAGCAGGTATTCGGATCGGGTCCGCCGCGCAAACCAGGCAGCTTCCCTCCTTTAACCCAGTCAAACCCGGAATCAAACGCGACCTCGTACGAAATCATCATGCTCTGGAAGGCACTTCCGCTCGAGTTCCACAGCGCGTACATCTGCGCGCCGCCGTTGTTGCTGTCCTGGTAGCTGCCAGCCGGATATTGCACCTGTAGCACGGGACCAGACGCAGAACTACCGCCGCCGGGCGGAGGAGAGTTTGGAAAGGGATCGGCGACAAAGACCAGGTTGGAGGCGCCATTCTGGATGCGGCCCTTGGAAAGACCCCAGTTTGATGTGATGAAAGACTGAGTGTCAGAGTTATCAAGAGTCGCTGTCGGGAAAGGGATTGTGGTGCTCGTGGAGAGCGAGTACTGTGATGCGGCGGACGCAGGAGGGGTCGTCTGAGCGTATGCCTGTGCTGCGAGGAGAAGGAAAGTGAACGTAAAGGGATGCATGGTGTCGTGAAGGTGGGGCGCTGCCCAGGTATTATAAGGCCGTTATATAAATAATGTACTGTACTGTTGCTGTGTGGAACAGTCCTTCTGAGGCCAGCGGAAGACGGGGTTGCGCGATGATGAATGATGTTGGATTCCACGCCACTGACACTGGCAAATACCAATTACAGAAACGACGTACAGAAGGATAATAAACCGTGATGTAGATCTGAAACGTGCTGGGACGACGCAGTTCAACCGCGGACTAACGCTAACGGGCAACAAACTCGAAGGAGGTGAAGAGGCCACCGCCGGAACGCCACCAAATCACCAAATACAACGACGACCACGCCCGCTGTCGCACGTGCGAACTGTCCACCTCGACACTCTTGTCATCTCTCTCCTTTTCGTAGCCGAAATCAAGACCCATGCTTGGCCGGGGCGGCCGTCGAAATGGTCAAATCAACGGCGATGGACTACCCCTTCTCCAGGATGAGCACGAGCACGAGCACAGCGAAAACACACTATTTTCCATCGAAGACGATGACGACGACGTTCTTGAGACCTCGGCCTTGGAAGACCCACATCCGCGAAGCAAGCCCGACCACTCTGTACGCTTCCAGGATCAAGTGCAGGTCATAGCACCTCCCTTGCGGTCCACTATAGAGAGCCGGGAAGCAGGTGCGCCCACTACGTTTGCGCGCGCGTCGTCGCTGAGATGGCTCCCTTCAATTAGAATATGAGCTTGACTCTGACGATATCGATGATGAGACCGTTGCACAATCATTAGAACATGGCACTCACCGGGGCAGAGAGCAGTCTATGCCTCTCCTCGTCGGGCTACTGGATGCATCCTCCATAAGGAGGAGCTTGGACATTCCAATGGGGGTGGATGGCGTTCCCGCATATGATGACATTGACCTCGATGAGCTAGCTGCCAAGCAGAGTTCCGGAGGTGGAATGCTGAACTCGATCGCCAACATGGCCAACTCCATCCTCGGTGCTGGTGCGTGCTTTGCTGGTTTCACTTTCCCTAGCTTATAGTGCGCTTCTCCCCTCAAGGAATCATCGGTACGCCGTCCCGTGGAAACTCATCATCCGTCCCTGGTAATGAGCATCTCCTCAGGCTTGCCCTATGCCATGAGTCGCGCGGGGTTCTTTACAGGACTGTTTCTCTTGGTCGTCCTTTGCTATGTCACAGATTGGACTATCCGCCTCATAGTCACAAACGCAAAGCTCAGCGGCACAACTTCATACATTGGGATAATGAACCGTTGCTTTGGCCCTAGCGGGCGCGCTGCTATCTCCTTTTTCCAGTTCTCCTTTGCCTTTGGTGGTACGTGCGTGCTCACAATCACCTGCACAACCTTCTCACTCGTGACAGGAATGTGCGCCTTTGGGATCATCATCGGTAAGTATGTCGCGTTTGAGCCCCCCTCCCAAGCTTATACCCTTGCAGGTGATACGATCCCACATGTCATCCGTTCCGTCTTTCCCGACCTCCCTTCCGTACCTGTCCTCTCACTCTTTGCCGATCGAGGGTTCGTAATCGTGCTCTGCACTGTCGGTGTTTCCTATCCATTATCACTATACCGCGACATCCACAAACTTTCCATTGCGTCTAGCTTCGCCCTCTGCGGCATGCTTATCATCGTATTCTCCGTCATATATGAGGGCCCACTCGTTTCGCCCCTCCTCAAAGGTGATCCCTCTAAACGCTTCTCGTTCATCGAGCCGGGCATTTTCCAGGCTATTGGAGTCATCAGCTTTGCCTTCGTCTGCCACCACAATTCGCTACTGATCTATGGGAGCTTGAAGACACCGACGCTCGATCGGTTCGCAACGGTCACACACGTGTCGACCGCGCTGTCGTTCGTGGCCTGCACCACGATGGCCGTCTCTGGATACGTCGTATTCACCGACCGGACGCAGGGCAACATCCTCAACAATTTCTCGGCGGTGAGTGTCTCGCGTTTACATTGGATTGCAGGCTCAAAATTTGCGTCTCTAGAGCGACACCCTGATCAACATCGCCCGGATATGCTTTGGCCTGAACATGTTCACGACGCTTCCGCTGGAGCTTTTCGTGTGTCGCGAAGTGGTCGAGCAATATTTCTTCTCTCACGAAGCTTTCAGCATGCAGCGCCACGTCTTCTTCACCACCGTCATCCTCTTTTCGTCCATGCTCAGTGCGCGTCCATGCTCCTCACCGCCGCACACAACTGACGCACGCACACGCCACCAGTATCTCTCATAACGTGTGACCTAGGCGTTACGCTTGAGATCACAGGCGGTGTCTCCGCGACTGCGCTCGCGTATATCTTCCCCGCCGCGTGTTTCCTAAAACTCAGCAGTACGCGAGATCTCCGCACGACACTCCCCGCATATGTGTGCGTCGCATTCGGGGTGCTCGTCATGGTGCTCTCGCTTGCGCTTGCGCTCGGCAAGGCATGGACGCCCGCCGGGGAAGCCAGGATATGCATGTGACCTATCTATCCGATTTTATCGTTCTCGCTGTCACAAACCCATTCACCCTACTGTAGAGCATGTATCCAGAGGTATCACTTTTTACAATGGACCTAGGACTGCATTTGTAATCACAGCTTTTTACCCACGTCCCGCGGCGGCGGCAATAGCAGATGCCAGCCCAGGCACGGTGTCCAAATTCTCAATCGCGACACCCTGTGCCTTGCTCTCTTGCGCGAGCATCGGCGCCACGCCAGCGAAGCTCGTCGTCCAAATCCGATCTATGCGTGCGAGTGGTGGGATCCCAGGCGTGTCCTCTGGCGGCTCGCACACAAGCAACCATACAGCATCGAACCCGCCCGCTATTGGTTATTCGTATGATGTCAGAAACGTCAGTCAGTTAAAGGGGGATCGATATACGTACCGCCGGGAACACCACCTCCGACGACGCCTGCCATCGACACGCTCGCATCGAGAAGTTGGGTCTGCTTCTCGGGCTCGATCTCGACGCCGGACAGCTTTCCCATCTCGCGCATTTTGCTGCGAATTTGCTAGTGTGCGGGTGTTCAGTGAAATGATGACATGGGACCAAGCGAGGCAGCGGAGTTACCTCGGTAAGTAGATGTGCTTCGTAGAACGCCTCCAGGCACAACGCCTGCTCTGGTGGCATATTGGGGTTTGCGAGCCACTGCAGAATGGGTGTGAGTGATGGGGAAGCCGTGATAGCCGAAATAGAAGCAGGGAATGATGTCGTACCTGCATGGGCTGTAAGCCCGAGACCCACCGCACGGTCTCGACGTATGCGTGCTGGTCTTTCTCGTGGAGCTGAGAGAGCCGCATGAGCGTCTGGCCGAGGGAGGTATTGCTTTGGTCAAGCGAAGTCCAGAGGGAGTGTGCTGAACTGAGGTAAGCATGCGGAGGGCCCGATAAATGAGCTAACACACCATCCGCGCTGTTCTCGGAACGCCATTTGAGCACCTTGCTTACGAGCAGTGGCGTGTTACTGCCCGCATGGATATCGGCGAGCAGCAGGCGCGTTCGGGGAGGGAGTGTGAATGGCTTCACGACGAGATCCCACGCTTGGTTCTCCGGCGCTAGCACTGACAGGAGCGAACGTGAACCTGTCTGCGAAAGAGATAAGCCAAAGCCCGAATTTGGATGGCATGGCAGAGGGGGGAGAAGCACGCACCGGGTCATCCATGAGTGGCTGAAGTACGGATGGGCTGAAGCGCGTGTACAGCTGGCTGCCGAACACCGCGGCAGATACGTCGAAGCCGGAGCCCACCTTGCCCTGGGCGAGGCAATGTACGAATTGCGCGACGTTGTGCGCGAAATGCCGTGACGAGGCGCTCGCGAGTTGGTCAGGTGCGATCAAACCGGTGTGGATGAGGAGGGCGGTGACCAGGGAAGTGATGAGCGCCGCTGAAGAGCCGAGCCCTGTCTTGGCGACGTCCGCGAGCGCGACCCCCGTCGGACTGAATGGAGGAATTTGCGCGAGCGAGGCGAGCCCAATGGGTAAGCCGCTACTCTTGAGCTGCAAGATAGGTGGTCAGTCGGGAGTGCAAGTGCTATCCGAGAAGAGATACGATGCCTGGTCCTGTTGCGAGTAAAAGTCGTTATCTCCAACGATTGTGATGTCGAGGCCAGCACTCAAGGCCCGTCCGAGCTCTGCCGGACCTTTCGATTCTAGCGCGAGTGACAATGTCTTTTGCAAAGCGAGGTGTACGAATTTATTTGTCGACGCATCGGCGCTAGGGTGCAGTCAGGACGACGACGGGACTAGCTAGCCGCAGTAAACATTACCTCTCGAGCTGCGACACGAGAACAGACGGTAGTTGTGTAGGCTGAGAGAAGGACCAGGCATACGACCAGGTCGCATTGATGAACTGTGGGGATCTGACGATGATGCGGCCAGCGTTTCCAGGACTAATGACAGTGTAAAATCGAGAGGATGTTGAGACAACGACGCCAGAGTAGGCGGGGTCAAGGACCAAGTAGCCTCCAGCCAGGAGAACCTTCCCGGGAGCAGAGACAGCTAAAGGGGACATGGTAGAGGATGAGGAGGAGACATATTCGGGTCCCAGACTTGGCAATTTAGCAGCGCGTAAGACCTACAGCCGCTGAGGTAATCTCTCGGAACGCGATCTCAGCCTTCTCCTTGGCCTGCATGAGGATACCCAACTGTTCCCTCAAATCCCTCAGAACGGTCTGGATAGCCGTCGTATTATGGTGTGAAGTCTGCGTATTTATCCTTTCCAGTGCCAGGTGCCATTGGCCTGATCTAGTGCGTCCACCGCTTCACTTCTCTGCACTTGGCTCATCCTCTGCAGGGAAAAGGCGAACAGACTCGCGTTCTCCTCATCGCCGATCCACAAATTCTCAATGAGAAATCCTACCCGGGGCGGTCCTCATTTCTCAGAACCATCTCACGCGTCTTTGTCGACATGAACCTACGCAAGGCGTGGCGTGTCGCGAAGAGAACGCATCCGGATGCGGTCATCTTCCTTGGAGATATGATGGACAACGGGTTTACTGACATGAAAATCACTAAGTGCGCGCACCTCGCCCTTCTCGTACTGCCCTCTCATCCTGGACCACGTCTAGATACCAGGAATACGTCGAGCGCTTCCGCTCGATCTTCTCTACGTCACTACCCCTGCCGTTCTACTACTTACCAGGAAACCACGACGTTGGCCTTGGAGACGGTCGCGACACATCAACTTTTGCGCGGTCTCGCTATAGAGCTGCGTTCGGTCCACTTGCCCAACATGTGGTACTTGGTGGGCACTCTCTACTCATGGTCGATGCACCTGCGCTGGTAGACGAGGATTGGCGACGGGAGCAGGCAGGCGAGAGCCGCTTCGACGGTCTGCCTCAAGACCTCCACTTCCTCAAGCACATGCGCATGCAACACACCCCTGGCACGCGTTCTTTCCATCCGCACACTGACGATTTTTTTAACATTATTTTGCTTCCAGATGCACCCCTGATCCTATTATCCCACATCCCGCTCTACCGTTTCCCCAACTCGAGCTGCGGCCCACTTCGCGAAAGAGGCTCCATTCCCGCCGTCCGCGGGAACGGCTACCAAACGCAGCTCAGCCTAGAGACGTCCCGAATGCTCCTCGAGGAGTTCCGTCCATCGCTCATTTTCAGGTATTTTTATTTCCCATTCTTTCGACACCATCATATGTGGCCGACACATACCCGAACAGCGGTGATGACCACGACTACTGTGAATATACCCACACCTTTGGCGGAGAACATGTCCCCGAGGTGACCGTCAAGTCGCTCTCGATCGCGATGGGCATCCGCCAGCCAGGCTTCCAGCTCTTATCGCTTTCCAGTGAAGCGCGCACTCATGCGTACCGACATTGCTCCGTACCCGCTCAGCTTCGCATATACTCCTGGGTTTACGGTCCCCTTGCATTTGCGACAATTGTGCTCGCGGCAGTGCGCGCGGCCAGACCACCAGCGCCGTCACGTCATCAAAAGCGCGACTCAATCGAACTGCCTGCATATCATGCGCCTGTGTCACGACCGCCATCTGCACTACCGCGTAAGCGAAGTTACCTGCGGCGGCTGATGGAAGATATATGGGCTATTGGGTGGCCGCCGCTCGTTGTCTACGCGATCGTCGCCGTGACGGCGTCTCGGTAGGGTCGGTTGCTCATCACACCGCAGTTGTGTTCCCTCTATACTTGGAAAAATCGCCACCCTGCATCATTGCACATTAATTTTCTACGCACCATCGGTCAGGTTATCGCATGTACAAACATTGGCTAATAGAATGTCGGGGTAAATATTCATGGAATGGATAGTAATCAATGTGATTTGCTCGTCACATCGCAAGGGGCCTAAGAAGCGCACGTATGGTCTGCACCAGCGGTCTGAAAATATGCGGACTGGATTTTAAACTCTAGAGACAAATCAAGTCACCGAGCTACGACACCAATGGGCTGGGCCAAGGTAATTTTGCACAGATTGATAATTAACAAACTCACGAAAGAACTGCCGTTTCTATCCCATAATAGGCCCACACTACTCGGTGTCTTGTTGCAAAGGAGGGGGAAAGACGAGAGGGGGGTGGGGTAAAAGGGGGAGAAGTCACAGGGCACTTCTCTAAAATTGAAGATAACGAATCGAAAGGCCTCTGAGGGGGGCTAGTAAAGGCAATGATGGTCCTGTTGCAAGCCTTCAGCAGGTCCAGCCGCTTGGAGACGAAGGAGGGGGCTAAAAAATGTATGATGACCGAGGGAAGGTCGGAAAGGCGAGGTTGGGCGGATGTAGGATTAAAAATAGGGCAAGTAGGTAAATAGAATTGTTCCAGGGAGGGCAAGGGGAAAGGGGATTCTGTGCGGAGACACCTCGGTAGCATGACTTGAGAGGTCCCCGTAACCCTGGAGCAGGAGTGGATAAATTACGGTGTTGAAAGCACGACGACGCTGGGGACACTGGGACGCCAATGCCATGGCGGGTGAGCGGGGGTGATGCGGGTAAAAATACAATTTGCGGTTGGGAAATTGCGGTTGGGAAAATAATCTTAGAACTGGGGCGGAGTGGGGATCTTTGGGTTGGCGTCAGACATTTCTCCGCCTGCCTCTTGCCACTTTCCCCCGTCTTCTTCTTCTCAGTCTGTCGTTCCACGCACTTCTTGCACATCTTCCGCAACGTCTCGATAGCCTTGAGGAGTCCTTCAGTGCGAAATAGATGTTATCGAGTTTCTTGGAAAAATAGCGGTGCGTTTTATTCCAGATCACTCCCTCTTGTTGGGGAAAGACCATAGATGGACCCAGACCGTTGATATGGTCCAGGGTAGGTCTTTTAACAACTAAAGATTTTTGATCTTGAGCAGCACAGCCGATATTTTGACGGCAGAAACAAGCACACAAAGCCAAGCCAAGCAGTGTCTCTTGATTTTCTTGCGGCTAAATTCACAGCAAATCACACGAGTTGTTCTTTATGTTTCTTGATCACTCTATCTTGTCTTGTCTTGACTATAGCTCTGGACAGCCACTTGAGCGTCCTCTTGTAGGCGGTGTACTTCAAGCAGCGCGAAGGGGGCTCTTGCATTCAGTCCAGTCGGGAACTAGTTGCTCTCAGTCTTGGTTAAAATCTTCGTGCACAAGTATTTGATCACCAGATCACTTGAAGGTGTTCTTGCTCGTCGTTCAATGCAGACATGTGCCCTTGTCACGGTGTCACGTAACTACGTGACATCTAACCACGGGCACGTGTTCGCAACCCATTTGTCTTGGGCGGGGCGCTCGCGTTGAACACAATGGGGAGGAGCCGGGAGTAAATGAGCTCCGCGAGCGGGAATAAGGACAAGAGGGTGTGAAGATGGAGGATCCGAGTGTCACCCAGAGCCCCCATACGTGCAGATCATGGCCCTAGTTCGTTTGCCTCGTATACACTTGGCGACAGTAAACGTTCCAAGCACCCCAGTCACCAGGAACGAGTAAGACACGGAGTCAAGCAAATGTCACTGGACATTCTGATCGGATCTGCGCTGCCTTCTTGGACATCTGACCTGACGGAGCGAAAATCCCGGCTCGACACCGACTCAAGGGCCTCAAGGCTTTTCGCAACTAAGGAACCACTCCCTGTGGAGAGAAGCACTAGAGCACGCGGGCATGAGTTGGAACTGCTAGACGAAAACTGGATTCAGAGGAGCCAAGACTGCAAGGAAGAAACGAGAAAACCCTCATCTAGCGCCAAGTCCCGCATAAGCAAGTCAGCCTTAGCGCGGCAGCTTATTTGCTTTGGAGAAGACGCCGCGCCTCTATTTAAATGTCGCGAACTACGCGTAGTTCGCCGTCGTTCTTCGTTCTTTCCCCCCGCCAACCACCGTATTCATAGTTTTCAACTTGTCCGGATGTCTGAGCGAGACCAAAAAGTCCACGAAAGTGGGGCTCTTCCTGCAAAACTCGACCAAAATCAAGAGGATGATTATGACATCTACTTGTTCTGGCCGTCTCTCAGCAACCGGGACATTTCATCTGAAGAGGCCCCGTCATCACCTCTATATGGTGTAGGTTCCCCATTCCGTCTTTTTCCTAGATAGAGCCGGAGCCTACCGTGATGATTTCATAGCCTGTGTCACTTTACTCTGAATCGACGACGGACTACTCCTACCCTGGACCGAATTCTGGGCCATCAGTACGTTGATCTGCGTTGTATTATGGCTCTATGCAGACGTATTAATCTTCACCAGTCTCCGCTCACATTTGGTCCAGCGCCTGATTTCCGATTTCCGTCTCCCGTTGAGCCACTTGACCTCGGCGAAGTGCCTTCAAGCGACCCCCAACCTCAAGCACCGAAAGAAAGCTCGCCACCCAAATATAGTCCCATGTTCAAAATGGGTCTTTTCTTCTCTGTGAGTCACGCGTCTCTCGTCAATGTCGTTCTCCTCCGTCTTAAACGACCTCACACGACAGCAAATTACCGACCGTTTCGACCGTGCCGTTGATGGTGTCAAGATCAAACTTCGCAAGCCGAAGCCGCGGGCTCTCGAGCCAACAGGTAACGAGTCTCGGGTGTAGACGTTGTTCTGTTTTCGTTTTCTAGTCCAATGATGTTTGCCGTGGTACAATATCTGCCTTTCTTAACTAGTCGTGCTTTCTCCAACAGCTTTCCTTTATGTTTCTGCTATCCATCATCACTCAATACTTGATATTAATCCGCCCGATACACGATCCCAGTACTTAATAAAATGTCACAGGACGCGGATGACAGACAATATAGTTACTTTATTGCCCTCGTGCTTCGCGCCACAGCGGTGTCAATGCTTGTGCTACCGTGTTTGCAGCCACCTCAATCATCCCGCGCGCATTTTCATCCTTCACCGCGGTGAGCAAGCCGCGTGCACTCCATCTATCTGGATGAAATCGCCTGTGTGACTTCTGGACAAAGACGCGGTAGTCCTGCGCGCGCATGTGTCCGCGTATCGTCTGGAAGAACGTCTCGACCGCCGACCAGTCGATATCCTCCGGCCCAAAGCTGTACGGCCTACGCAGGGTGGGCCAGGGTACGTCTTCAAAAGTAAGCTCGAGAGGTTTTGTAGCCTCGTCGAAGGAGTCACAAAGCGCACGGTAGCGCTCGAGTGCACGCTGGGACGTCCAGGGTCCTTGGGCCCAACGCGCGCGCTGTGCCTCGGCACGCCGTCTCGCAGCCTCGGCCTCAGCAGCAGCAGCCTGCCGCGCGCGCTCTTGCTCTAGTTCTGCCTCGCGGCGCGTGCGTTCCGCCTGTGCCCGTCGCTCCTCCTCTTCTTCGCGCTCCTGACGCTCTCTAGCGCGGGCGGCCGCTTCCCAGAGTGGACGGTCGCGCTCGAGCTCCGCGATCTTGCGCCGGGACTCAGCAATGAGTTCTTCGTGCACGCGTAGCTCTTCTAGCGCCTCGCTAAGCCTCTGCTGCTCTTCGTCCGTCGGTTCTTCGCCGTCCTGCTCCTGCTCCTGCTCCCCTTCCGGTGGGAATGAGTCGGGGGGAAAAGCTTGGATGCGTCGCTTGGAGGTTTCGCTTACCGTTTGGCTGGGTGTACTCTTCGGGCATCTCGGCGATGATGTCTTCCATTAGAGATTGGTTGCGGGCATCGCGACGGGCGTCCCGCTCTGCGTTCATGCGACGCATGAAGTCCTCCGTGCGCACACGTACACGCTCCGTTAATCTGGCGGTCGTAGCCTTCCGGCGAACCGCATCGGGTGAGCCTGTGCGCGCCCTTTTCGAAGGTTTAGTGTCCTCTGGCGTAACCGGCGAGATATCTTGCTCATCACCTGCACAAGCGGATGCTCAGTAAACGGGTAGACAAGCGCGTAGGACGAAAAGTGTACCCTTTCTCCGTTTAGAGGCCGAAGTGGTGGTAGCAGTTTGTGGAGGTTCTCTTGGCGGAGTGGTACTTCGCATTGTTTCGTCGTGAAGTTCATCGGTTCGAACGTTCGCAGAGAAGTTGGTCCGTGCAGTTCTGAATACGGGCGCACGGTGCATACCCCCTCTTCTCCCACGAACGCGTCTGCCAGGCACAAACGTCCGTGGAGCCGTGCGAGATGCGGTGGAATCTCCTGTCGCGTCTACCTCGGACTCGTCATCACTAGAGTGGACTACGTGAATAGCATGCTTCCGCTTCTTGGGTGAGTGACCGGTCTCCTCCTCGATACTTGAGGGAGGGGTTGATAGCCGCCTTTTCTTTTGAGAACCATCGGCAAAAATGGATGATCGGGAAGAGGTGGAAGAGGAGGGAAACGACGATGCTGCCGCGACCTTGGCGCGAATCGCGGGATGGTGTGGCGGTGCTGGGACGAAACAGTCGTAGAAAGGATCAAGTTTGTGTATATCCCATTGGTCCTGGTCGCACATAGTGATGACTCTGTGAGGCGATTCACGTCAGCAACTTAAAGCGTGGGCCTACAAATCCAACATACCCTAGGACATCGACCAGGCGTGGCCAAGGGCCCTCGTCGCTGACGCCCTCTGCAAGTCGCGCACGAGGCACGAACCTCCAATTGGAGAAGCCACCTGGGTGCGTCTCGACAACGATGCGCTTTGGGTTAGACGAGCCATCGAGGGGGTTGTATGGCGGCACATTTGACGCAGCTTGAGGGTGGAAGGATGCGAATGACAGTCTGGCATCTGGATGGCGCAGAACGCGCAGTGGCTGAGTTTGGTCGAGTTGCCCTGGATGTGGACCAGTCAACGGGCGTGGATGGGGCTGTGCAGTCATTCAGTGTTTACAAGAAAGAGAGCAGAGCAAATGCACGTGCCGCGTGTTTGCGATCAGGGTGCTTAAGTAATTCCCATTTGCTAAACGCTAAAGCAGATTGACTCGTCCCCAACAGGAATGACTCGCTCGCTGTTCTCATTTAAGAACTCGGTTACATAGTCCACCCTGCATTACACTCGAACCAGGGTTTATCCATGACCACTTTACAGTCTTTCCAAGCCGAGATCGACGACATCCGGACGCGGGAACTCGCAAGGACCCGCGTACAGGTGCAACCGGAGGTCCTTAAGAAAGGACATGTAGACCACAAGTCGGCGCCGAAGGTTAGAAAGAAGGCGACGGCCGACACGGGACCGCCGTCTCCTGTAACCCCCACTGTCACCAGAGACGAGTCAGTTCAAGATATCTCTGATCTCGAACATTCTTTCCAGGTGCGTCACTTTCTCCTTCCTACTCGTCATTTCCACTTATGGAACACCCTACAGAGCGCTTTAATATCTTCGCCCGCTGAAGGAAATACCGAAGCGAGAGACTTAATATCAACGCTCCTAACCCAGCAAGGGGGAGAGTACTTGCTTCGAATAGGCGCACGTCCCCCAAGAGCGCCATTATATGCCAGCAAGGACCTTGACAACGCCGATGGCTGGACAGGCGATGAGCGAACAGAATCCGAGATCGACATCATGATCGACCGTACTGTCCAGCTGGTCGAAGAGGTTGGCGGCAAGGTACACTTCCAGCATACGAGATGCTCTTCCGTTCAGGCATTGATATTTTCTTCAGGCTTGTGTCCTATTCCGTGCTGGGGTGCCGCACCCCCGAGCTTCCGTTCTGCTACGATTACCTCCGCCCGACGTGTCTCTCACACCAGAGGTACGATGTGCGGTGGTCGGGAACGTTGATAGTGGAAAGTCAACCATACTAGGCGTGCTAACAAGAGGTGGGTTTATCTTATACTAAACACGCATCCATCTAAAATTTCTACGTAGGGGGTCTTGACGATGGGAGAGGACTGGCCCGGGTTGCTCTCTTCAGACATAAACACGAGATAGAGAGTGGACGGACCTCTTCCGTCGGTATGGAGGTGAGTGCGACATGATTCCCTCATAGGCGTGGTCTTAGTCCGATCAGATCTTAGGGTTCAGCGTCGATGGCGCCCCCATACTTCCACTGTCTTCCGGTTCTGTTGATCCCGACGTGCTTCGCCGGGAGAAGCTTGGTTGGGAAGAGATTTCGCATCGCTCTGCGAAAATTGTGACCTTTATTGGTGTGTCTTTTAAACAAAACAAAGCCATACCGCTCACAGCCAAGAGCCAGACTTGGCTGGGCACGAGCGATATCTCAAGACCACACTGTACGGCTTGACATCCGGTGCACCGTCCTGTGTGATTCTAGTCATTGGAGCCAATGCCGGCGTCATTGGCATGTCGAAGGAGCACTTGGCAGTGGCTCTTGCGCTTAGCGTTCCGATCGTTGTCTGCATCACCAAGGTTTTGCGGCATCTTCTGTAACCCCCGGATCGGTATAAACGTTGTCCCACAGATAGATATGACGCCGCCAAACAAACTCGAGGAAACGCTATCGCAGGTAGTCAAAATTTTGCGCAGTCGCGGTTGCCGGCGGGTACTCAGTCAGTTTTCGTTTTCCCCGTTTTCATCTAAAATTTGGATTCTGGAAAGAATCCGGTGTTCGTTAAATCGATTGAAGCCGCCGTCGAGATTTCGCAAGTCTATGCCAAGGACAAGTAGGTCATATACCTTAGTCCCGTCATCCCAGCTTATTTTCTGCCAAGGATTTGCCCCATATTCCAAGTCTCCAATGTCACCGGAACTGGTCTTGACTTCGTGCGCATTGTTCCTCGCATAGGTGCTAGTTTATTTAATGTTACGGGTACCTCAGGTCCGCACATTCCTCAACCTACTCCCGCCTAGCGAGGGCGACGTTGAGCGCTTCGATGCGACCCAGTCACTTGAGGTATGCTTGCTGTTCCCTAGCGTGTACATTCTTCGTTTGACGCTGTTCATGCAATCAGTTCTCGGTGACGGACGTCTGGTCTGTGCCCTACGTCGGCACTGTTGTGAACGGCTTGCTCAACTGTGGCACTGTCAAGAAAGGTGACCCAGTACTTTTTGGACCGGATTCCAACGGCGGGTATTCCCCAACCGTCGTCAAGACCATGCAGCGCAAGCGCGCAGATGTCACGAGCGCGGTGGCTGGGCAAACGGTCTCCCTTGCACTGAAGCATGTACCCCGCGCGGCGGTGCGTAAAGGCATGGTGATCGTGCATCGGACGGAGGTTCCGCCGCGAGGTATGCAGCCCCCCTCTCACAAGGGTGTAATTTGAGAATTGGGTTTCAGCGGTAAGGAGGTTCGAAGGACAAGTTCTGATCCTGTATCACAACACTACCATGCAGCCCAATTATCAGGCTATGCTGCACTGCGGAGTCTGTGCTTCGTTTCTTCCGTGTCAGCGCCGGCTGCTGACGCATCCATGTAGGCGGTCCGGCAAACAGTCCGCATCGTTTCTATCGACCACCCGCAGAACTTGCTACGCACTGGAGACCGCGCTACAGTCGTCTTTGAATTCATCGCTCATCCCGAATTCGTCAAGGCTGGCATGAAGTTGCTCTTTCGCGAGGGCAAGACTAAAGTAAGCACTACATATTCGAGACCAACCAGTATATTGACGCCTTGTGTAGGGTTTGGGAGTCATCACGAAGCTTTTATGAGTGTGTCACAAACAAAGTACACAAACCCAAGCATTTAGTTCCCTATCTAGACTACAGAGAAGGCCGGTCTTGGTTTTCTTACTGCCCTTTGCTTTTGACGTCGTGTTTGTCGCGTCACAACTTCTCACTGCCCTTATCTGATAGATTTTCGTCAGTTGCGTGTTGCTTCATTGATTTCGCGTTCTAAATATATCTATTTACTTTGTGTTAGTACTCGCTTTGGGTTAGTCACCATCTGCGCATGTCTTGGGTACTACTGATTCTCATGTATCAATGTGTCATATCTAGATTTCAGTCTTTGCCATTCTGCTGTACAAACCCTTGACAAAAACTTGGGAGCCCGTGGCTGGAGCAGCTCAAAGAGAGGTCTGACATTTGTCTGACATTTATGACCGCATTAGGCAGAATGGACACCATATTTGTTGAAGGACTGTATAGTACCAAACCTTTTTTGCAGCAAAGGAGTGCCGCACACTTCCCCTATCTTTTGCATCTTTCTCCGCAAACGTAAAGCGCCCATCTTGGCGCCCATCTCCGCTGGGTCTGTTCCACCCCCTGCTCCTCCACACTCCCCAGTCTCTCTGCCAGTCTCTCTGCCAATCCTTGCGGCGACTGTGGTGATGGCATCAACATCAAAAAGGAAACAACTATTCAAAATAACCCATGAGGAGGCCACAGCAAAAGTGACCGCCGCTGTCCGCGCTCTTGATGACCCGGTATCAGTTGAATTAGCTGTGATAAAACTAATGGAAAATTTCGATTTTAACTTAGGAGAACTAAGGGCAGGGTTGTTGGGTATGTCAGTTGTCCAGTCGTTTTATTTTGGAAGCTAGATTCTCTTGCAGAAAAGGGCCTTAATGTCAGTTTCTCGAATGTCAGGTTTCGAGAAATTGCACCCTATGTGGGCCTGGACCCGGATTGGGGGTTGCTCAATATACCCACCTTTGATCTCAACCGTTCCCGAATTCCTACGTCACTCTTCAAAGATATTGTAGAAGATATGGACGTTTTGTTACCCCAATATGGCAATCTCCGTGACCACGTTACAGAAGATGCAAGATCGCGCTTTCTTTCTCCCGTGCGTATCATTCTTAAAACAACCACAGCATTGTTTAAATTCATTCAGATCTTCAATCGCTTAGCAGCAGAGTTTAGTCGTGCAATCCGGAACACACCAGAGTTACTTATGAAAGGCCGCATCACCACAAGAGGCCGGATTGAATATCACTTCCAGGCCTTTAATAATATGGCACTCGTTTTTGTGGAGGCGAAACTGAAGATCGGAACCTACTCTGAGCGTATGGATGCTATCGCCCAGGTGATAGCAGAATGCGACGGCTAGTCAATCGTCGATCATTCACAGTACTATGTCAAATTGATTTCCCCCACAGCTTGTGATTATATTAACAGGCGAAATGGCAAGGGCATACCGATCCACGGCATCCTCTGCGACGACATAGCCTTCCAATTTTTTTCCTTTGATGGAAGCACCAACCCGCACTACACGTTCTCGGTCGGTCGTGCCCCAGTAGACCGACTGCATATGATGACCCTACAAGATTTCTCACATCTATCCAATGCACGCGGATTTATTCTCTCATTGCGTCCAGTTTGTGAGATTGTTTTCAATATCTTCTTGCTTGCCTATGTTGCAAGCTTGGAGGTCTTGGCACCTCCTGGAAAGGCCGCAGACTTGGATGAAGCCCTCCGGCTTGCTAAGGAGGCTCTGACAAATTCTCAGACTGCAGAGACGCTACGCCAAAGCAACTCGATTGCCGATGCGGATAGAGTGGCTGAAGATGCCCTACAGGCTTTGAAGAATAGGTATGGTTTTGTCAGTACAATTTATCTTCCCAACGAGCTAAAATATTGACAGCACAAAGACGATACTGGGTGACAGCACGTATGTCAACCCGCCTCTGATGAACAGCTGGAACGAGCAAGAGGTTTCGGAAGTATGACCATTTTGTAGCGTCGCACATCGCAGTATGTTTTCGCAGAAACGCAGGTTTTGTCCTTGAATGTGCAAGGAAATCGATGGTCGCCAGCTCTACTCAGGCTGCCTATTTTACTGTTCTGCGTAGTAAGTACTTGTAAGTGAGGGTGAGATGTGGGGTAGAGCGTGAACCAGGAGGAAAAGAGGTAGCCACAGCCGAGCGATCGAGATAGATACAAGCAGGAAGAGGACGTGTTGGATGGATGGATGTGTGAGCAGGTAAAGTCGAGAGCAGAGTAAATGCAAAGTGGGACAATTCGCAAGGAATCGGCGACAGCGTAGGTTGACCGAGCCCAAAGGGCGTCGCCCAAGTGGTCAAATTGTCAAAGCTGGCGCGAAGCGAAGCGGATGCAGGAAATAAACTATAAGCAGGGAGAAAGAGTTAGTGCAGTGAAAAAGTCGAGAAGTCAAGAAACTATCTTGAAGGAGCCGGGAGAGTAAACGGCTATCTCGTGACCATCTCCAGGTTCCTCCAGGTTCCTTGTTTGCGCATCACCCGATCACGCATCACTCACAACTACCCTTTCCTACACTTCACTGTTTTCTCCCGCACTCGAACGTCTAGTCCGTCCCCTCATGGGCCTCATCACTCACTTCATGCGGACAATGAGGACACAGAGTCCACTCCCCTTCTTTTGCTTTGCTCCTCTCTCCCATCCATCTATGCCGCGGCAAAGGACACCCCTACTACTCGCCTGCGCGCGTAGCTTATCCCAAACACCTCATCGCCCCCGCACACAATTTCTCCACAAGCCCCTTCCGCCCTTCCGCTCCCGTCAGATCACGATTCCAACTTTGATCTACCCACAAATGGGCCAATCTTGGACGACGGGTTCTGCTCGTAAAAATCTCATGAGCTTGTTCACCTATACCCTCTGCGAACCCGGAGAGACCCCGCGAAAGGACGCCCGCAGGAATAGCATCGATTCGAGTGAGGACCATCCAGAAGCGGTCGAGGAATGAGGGAAAGAGGGCGAGCTGCAGCGACGAGGAGTTAGAACGCCATCAACTTCGTTTGCCACTGCCGCCTCACGCTATCCTCATACGTTCTGACCTCGAACCCTCCGGAAAGGAATACGCCCGTTCTAGTGTCGCATGTTGCTAACATGGAAGCCCTCAGAAGTCCTATTTTGGGCACCTATTTATCCCAATCAGACGGTGAGCACTCGCCGTCTCATCCGTCAGAATGTATCGTACTGAATTTGGCAGCGTCAATGTCTGTTGCGTCCGACTTCAACACCGACAATGCTGCATTGATTCGCGAGATGCATGGCCACACCGCTCCGGTGCCTGGAATATTAAGTACATCTCTGCACATCGTGTATCTTTCTACCCAATCCAGAGCCAGTCAAATAGGCCCTTCATGCGAATGTGAATGTCATCCCCATTTCTAATTTCTGCTTCCTTGACCAGGATTCTGAGATGCAAGGCGCTATGGGTGTAGCTGATAGTTTCAATGGCGCGTCGACCAACTAAGCACTTCGTAGGTTTCCCATTTCCTACTTCATAAATAATTGCCCAAGCTTTGATCCACAGTCCCCCAAATGGCAGAGTCTTCTCTAGCCGCACGATCGCGTTCCTCCCTCTTGCGCACTGGATCGTTGGCGGAGACCAAGCTGACTACAAACGTGTCGCGTCAATCGGAGGGGCCTCAAAGCTTGCCTGTGTGCTAAGCTACGTCATCCTGTCAAACACCCCTAGTACCCCTCGCCGGAGCCTCGATAGCTATCATCATATAACTAAAGAGAAGTCAGGGAGCATTTTACGGAGCACAGGGTTGTTATCTTGGTCCTTGAAGCTGGTCAGGTGGGTACTGATGTACCGAAGCTTCATAATGGTTATGTGCAACGGCTATCGTTCGGAACAAAAGGAATCGTATAACCAATTTACATACTTGCCCAATGACGCTATGACTGACGCGACCAAGCAACAGTTCATCTTGAAGAACCGTCCGACATTTCTTTGCAACTCGCAAAATTTTTAGTTGCCTGACGGTCGTACCGCCATGAGACCCACCAAGTGTGGTTGAAGATGTGCTAGTTTCCAGATGGAAATTGCTTAGTGACGACGACAACGATCTACCAGTATCATAGAATTAAGCGTGCGTGTGAGTGTGAGGCAGGATTATATAGCTACCCTAACTTAAATCTTCCCCTAAATTGGATTTCTTGCGCGGGGCCCCTGAGTTTGCCACTGCATAGATCATATCCGCATCAACCACTATGTCCAAGAGAGAACAAGGTAAGCAGCTGTTTAATGGTGGTGCCAGCATGAAAGTTATCTAATCGTTGATGATCCAGCATCACCTGAAGCAAGTGTGCTACAACTAATGAATACATATGACTTTGATTTGGGAGCACTGAAAGCTAGCTTGACAGGTATGAGTGACCTTTTGCCTGTGTTTTAGATTGCTCAACAAATTCTCCCAGAAAAGGGCCTGAATGTCAGTTTCTCTAATGTCACATTTGCAGAGATTGCGCCATTTGTTGGCCTGGACCCTATAGGAGATTTGGGTGATGCTAGCTCCTTTGACCTCTGCCGCTCCCGAATTCCTACATCACTTTTCCAAGCCATTGTGGAGGACATGGATATCTTGTTGATCCGATATGGCAATCTGCAAAATCAAGTTACAGAGGAGGCAAGATCACGTTTCCTTGCTCCTGTGGGTATCATTCCTCTAGTAACCACCCTATAACTGCTCATCTACGGCATTTTTAGATCTTCAATCACATAGTGGCACAGTTTGGTGGTTCAATCAGGAACACCCCAGAGCCACTCTTGCAAGACTGTATCACAAGAGGCAGAATGGTGCAGTATTTCAAGGCATTTGACATCATGGCAGTTGTGTTTGTGGAGGCAAACCTAACGATTGGAACTACCTCAGAGCATATGGATGCCATTGCCCAGGTGATAGCAGAATGTAATGGTTAGTCAGGCTTCCCCTTACAGTGACATAGAACAGCCATTGATTTCTCCCACAGCTTGCGACTTTAATAACCGGCAAAGGGATATTAACATGCCAATCTATGGCATCCTCTGTGACAGAAACAGCTTCTTGTTCTTTTCTTTTGATGGAAGCACCAAACCGTACAAGTTCTCTATTGGTCTTGTCCCAGGAACCCATTTTCGAGTCGGGGAAGGACAACACTTCGATGATTTCTCATTCAAACCCACTGCACACTCATTCATCCGTACTTTACGCCCAATATGCGAGATTGTGTTCAACCTCTTCTTGCTCACCTATATCGCAAGCTTGAAGGCCCAGATATCTCGTGATAGGTCCACATCACGACCTGGACAGTGGAAGGACCTAGATGGTTGGGAGAAAGCACTCAAGTTTGCCGAGGAGGTGCTAGAAATGTCCCTGGAGGCAGAGGCGCTACGCCAGAAAAAGTCGATCATCGACGCGGATGCAACAGTTGAAGCTGCCTTTCAGGCCCTGAAACTTAGGTATAATTCTTGTCAGTAAAATCAATTTACCTTACCGACTAACTATCAACAGTACAGATGCGGTACCGATTGTGTTTGGATACGTCGATCCACCTCTGATGGATGGCTGGGATGACAATGAGGTCTCGAAAGTGTGAGCTTTTTGCAGCAGTATACGTTGTATCATGTTTTCGCTACCTGGAATCAATCTATCCACCTGTTCTGTCCCCGGGCCCACTGTAAATGCGGGTATTCGCAGGATTATCTCGCAATTTTCCTCTACCATTTGTATCAGTTCAAGATTTCAAGCCCAGAGACCCCTCTCAAGCTTTCCTCGCCTTCCCAATCGATGCCCGACCCTTGCTTTTTGTTTACAATCGTGTTCGGGGTTCCAGCAAATGGCAGACTCTGGGAGATGGATCACCAGCCCAAATCCGAGCCCGAGTTCGCACCTTTGGTCACTCAGCTACTCCGACTGCACCCTCCCTGGCTGTTACGTACTGACACTATCCCCGAGCTCGAGCCTACATAGAACGTATCCCCCCCTCCGGTGTCTTCAATTGCGCTCGCACCTTCTCCTCTACCTTTGATTTTGTCGGACTTAGAGTGCCACAATCAGCTTGAGCTTGAGCTTGAGCCTAAGCACACGTGTTCTTGTTCAATCCCCTCGACATCACCTTTTCAGCCACTGGGAACCACCTTGCTTACTCGAGTACTGTCAAATACTGTCGACGTCCCTGAATTGGCGTGCATGTCAGAGTCCGAACCACTGCCTTCTGACCATCTCCAAGCGTCAGCATTCCGGGCTGGGGAGTGGCATTCTCGGGCCTCCATTCTGTTACAATCACCACTGCTTGACGTGTCTCATGTACGATTTGCGGTTGTCGGGAATGTTGATAGTGGCAAGTCAGCCAAGAGGTGTGTCTGTCTTACACAGTACACACGAAGTCGTCTAAAATTGATATGTAGGCGGTCTCGATGATCAGAGAGGACTTGCCCG
Source organism: Lactarius tabidus (assembly GCA_963281015.1). Classification (NCBI taxonomy): domain Eukaryota; kingdom Fungi; phylum Basidiomycota; class Agaricomycetes; order Russulales; family Russulaceae; genus Lactarius; species Lactarius tabidus. Next base: position 2,202,394 of record OY725473.1, read on the forward strand.
GGTTGCTCTCTTCAGACACAAACACGACAGAGCGGACGGTCCTCTTCCGTCAGTATGGAGGTGGGCGCGACATGATGACCTCATAGGCGTCCCATACTTGCGCTGTCATCCGGCCCCGACGTTATTCGTAGGGAGAAGCTTGTTGGGAACAGATTTCGTATTCAATTTGAACTGGTATTTAAGTCGTAATGAATATGTCGAATATACAGATGGTTACCTCACAATCACATTACAAGCGACCTTGCATGCACTCATCAACACAACCTGAACTATTATCCAAGATCCTCATTGGCAGTCCAACCGAACAATGAGTATCCCGGCATTCTTCGGATCGAGCGAATGTTTCAGTCCTTGTCTATGGGATCAAAGGTCAGTCTATAGAATCATGGAAGATTCGTCGCACGTACTTCGTAAAGTGAGCTTCCAAAGCCGGTCTAATCTTGGCTACACCATCCTCCGCGTGCAATCCCTTGCCTGGGTTGGCCAACTGTCATGCACACATCCAATGGAGATTGTCAAAAAACTCACCAACTATGAAGCGCACTGCTTCGTCGCTCCTCGATTTAGCTGCCCGAACCTGATCCTTTGCAAACTGGATGGCCTCGGCAACGTACAAACTATGAAGGTCGATCGTCCCTTCCTTACGATGCTAAGAAAAAGTTTGAGAAGAACCCAGGCTTGACGCACATCAGCGGATATCTAATTACATACCTTGTTCTTCTCCGTAAAGATGATCTTAGCTGCTCGCTTATCGAGTTCCTTCATGACCTTCTCATGCGCAATAGCATTCTGTCGGTGTTCTTGTGCAGCCCCTTTGCGTCCATTCTTTTGTGCGCTCTTGGCCCGACTACGCGCGTCCGACATATCCCGACCTCTCTGTCGCGCTTGTTCGCGGAGCTTCTTGGCGAAATCAAGGTCCTCTACACTGGCTGGCTCCCCAGAGCAAAGGTCGGATGAGATGACTTGATTTACGGTCGGCGGAGGTGGCTCATTTGTTGTATGCACACACACGGGGACATGAGCCTGAGACCTAGCCTGGGAAAATTCGTATTCAGGTGGTTCGTGGACGTGGACCGTTTTGATGGGCGAAGGTTGTTGATGGGAAGCCTGTGGGAGAGTAGAGGATGACTGGATGACACTGGAGGACGGCTGGGTGACGGCAGGGGAAGGTCGGGTGACAGTAGGGGAAGGTCGGTTGACAGCAGGGGAAGGTCGGGTGACAGTGGAAGAAGGTTGGGTGACAGTGGAGGACAACTGTGAGCGAGTAGAGGAAGGCAGGAGGACGACAGTCGAGGACTGCTGCGTCTGACTTGGTGCTCGAGTGTAAGGTGACGCTACACTCGTGTGATTGACACCGTTAACTACAGTCCGAGGAAGAGGGACCTTTTCGATAGGCACACGCGAGCTAGTCGAGGCAGATTGGACAGTGAAACGGTGTGCGTGAGTGGAATATGACTCTGTGAGGGTCGAGGACGGCTGCGTGCGTGTAGAGGACGGCTGCGTCTGACTAGGTGTTCGAGTGTAAGGCGAAAATCCATTTGAGCGGGAGACACTACGAATTACAGGGGAAAGGAGAGGGTCTCTTTCTGTGGGTACGCGCGAAGGGACCCGCAAACTAGTTGAAGCAGATTTAGCAATGGAAGGTTGTGAGCGAGTGGAGGACTGCTGTGTCTGACTGGGCGTTCGGGTGTAAGGTGAGACTACATCTGATGGGCAGACGCCACGTCCGACGTCAGTAGGTGCAGGAGTCCTGGGTGTGGCCCGATTACTATAGGGTTCTGCGGGTTGATAAGTGTAGGATGGATGCTGTGGGGGTGGCCTGTGAGACGGCTGGGTCTGGGTCCGAGTAGTGCGGTGGTTGTGCGAAGACCTTGAGAAATTCGAATCATGAACGGGGTCGTCGTCATTTCCACACAAGTAGCTACCAAACGCGATGGCGGCGGCTGCATGGGCGGCCGCCGCAGCAAGACCGAAGAAGGTCAACGTCAAACCAGGCATGTCGACTGAGGAAAGGAGACGTTGGTCGGGGTAAGGCACCCATGGTTATGGAGGGGTACGGGGGGAAAGGGTACGAGAATGGCTAGCTATAAGTATGGAACCGACTTTGCGGGCTCTCCTAAGCGCCGACGCGCGGTGCATCAGAAAAGGGCCAGGAAACGCCCACCGCCACCGCGGGCATGTCCAGGCTGTTCATGTTCCGTGTCAAGTTGAGTACACAGGAAATCCTAGCGTGCGCGTCAGAAGGAGAAGGTCGCGACCGGCTATTGTCTTGAAACTCAGAAGGACCGTCTCTGAAGCGAAGGGAGCGACTCAAGTCAAGAATGACATGAAAGGTGTTCGCGCTGGGGTCTCGGATCATCGGGACGGTTGAGGTTCTCCGCCACCATAGTTCCAACTGAAATGGGCATCGCTTGAGGGTCAGCAGGAGCCTGGGGGGCGTGTGGGGGGCGTGTCAGTTGTGTCAGCATCGCCCAGCCGACGAAGCAGCATGTGAGTTTCCAGATTAAATTCCGTATGTAACTGAATTGAATTAGGTGCCACATACCCATAGTCAGTCACGGCCTTCACGAAATTATGACACAGCATTTGGCTGTGGCACGAAAGCCTGAGGGAACGGTTCCATTCCGCTCCAATAATGCCACGGCATTACAGCCCTAGCAGCACTGCCGCGTGATGCTTGAATCCGCCACTGGGGATCAAAAGGCAAGTCATGCTAATCATGAAAGGGAACTTGCAAGGAACTCACAGTACGAGCAGTCTACTACTACTAACTTACTAGCGGCCAAGCGCGCACCCACTATCCCATGTAACCGTATTCAAGTTCCCATCTGGATCCACGGAAAACGAGAACCTTCTCTACTCCTGCCAACGAAGCACTTCGTTATCGAGAATCCGTGACCCGGCTCAGATTCTGGTCCGCGTGACGCTGTAAACCTTAATTCAAACACAACCAAGAGCTGCTGAAAACGTCTTTGGTGCTTCTTTTTTTCTTTGGTTCTTGAAAATATTCCGAGAATTTCGATCAAAAGACTCGTGTACGAGGGCATGGATGATGGGAACCTGTGATAGTGAATGTCCGAACTAGGGCCCGGCAGGATCAGGTTCCATCTTGCGTTCCGTACAGGACGCTGGCATGCGCCAAGGGATATGTTCAGAGCATGAAGCTGCGTGAAGGCCTACTAGGACGACGCAAGGCAGTCAAAGTCACAAAACGTGCACTACCCAGACGCAGTCACCCGCTCCGCACGAAGTCAAAATCAACCCGAACGGCGGACCGACGACGAGTGGCGGTAGTTCGCACGGTCCTGTACATCCGCATGCGGAAAGTATGTGGAAATTGAGCTAAAAAAAGAAAAACTCAACACGCGCAAAACACAAGGCAAAGCACGCCGATTACATTGTGTAAAAAATTACTGGTCACATCGATTCGCCCCATCTGGCATTCAGCCCCTGCTGAATCCAGGCCGGTCGTACAGAAACTGATATTTAAGTGGTATGGGACAAAGGAATATGTGAGGTAGTGAACACATCGTACAGCGTGATTACAATACAATCACAGTATAGACGACCTATCACAAAGCAAAGGGTAGACGCAGCTCAAAATGGTATCCAAAGAGGCTTGCAAAGAGGACTGTTCTCAAACTAATCGTACAATGAGCACTCCTGCATTCGTCGGATCCAGTGAATGATCCAATCCTCGTCTATGGGATGGGCCCAGGTTAGTCTGAAGAATCAAGGACAAAGCACCACACGTACTCAGTACAGAGATCTTCCAAAGCCGGTCTAATCTTGGCCACACCATCCACCGTGTGCAATCCCTTACCTGGGTTGGCCTACTGTCATGCACGCATCCAACGGAGATTGTCATAAAAACTCACCAACTATGAAGCGCACGACTATGACACCCCTCAACCTAGCAGAACGAAGTACTTCCTTCGCAAACTCAACGGCCTCGGCGACGAACAAACCATGAAAGTCGATCTCCCCCTCCGTTCGATTCTAGGACAAAGAAACGTTGAGAATTACTTTTGGTGGATATTCATCTAGGGAACCAACCTTGTTCTTCTCCCTAAAGATGATCTTGGCCGCCCGTTTATTAAGTTCCTCCATTGAACTCTTATAAGCATCCGCTTTCTGTCTGTGTCCTTGTGCGACCTCACGATATCCCATACTTTGTACGATCCTGGCCTGATCGTACGCCTCTGACATTTCCCGACCGTAGTGTCGCGCTTTTTCACGTAGTTTATTGGCGTCCTCTATGTCGGCTAGCTCGTCAAGGCGAGCGGAGGACACCTGTGTCTGACCGGACGTTCGACCGTGAGGTGATGCACCCTGGCCATAGTCAGGACGTGTAGAAGTCCGATTCCTGGGTGCGGTGGGGATGTGAGCACTAGTGGTTTTGGGTGGAGAGGGGTATGACGGAGGAGGCGGCGGTGGTGGTCTGGGATACTGGGGGCGAGTACCTGAACCAGAACCCTGGTCTTTTCCACCAAAAATTAAGCTACCAAGGCCAAAGACGGCCGCTGTGGCAGCAAGAGCGAACAGAAAGCCAGGCATGTTGAACGAGGAAAGAGGGTGTTGCGTGGGGCCCGACACTAAGGGTCACGAAGGGGCAGGCACTGGAATGGGTTGGTTATAAGTGTGGAACTGAGTTTACGGAACCCTCACAGGCGCCGTGCAGTACATCAGAAAAGGTCAGGGAAACATTCATTGCGACCGGAGGAACGTGTTCAGGTTCCGCGTCAAATACACAGAAAGTACTAGCGTGCGAGTCGGAAATAGAAGGACCTGCCCAGCAATTGTCTTGGGAACCACTGCCTCTGAAGTGAAAGGGCGACTCAGGTCAGGAATGAGATGTCAAGTTCGTAATAGGGCACGAAAATGGAAGCCTCGGATCACGGTTGAAGTTCTTCGCCGCCACACCTCCAGATAAGCATCGTTTGAGGGTCAGAAGGACAGTGCGTGTCAACACAGTGTCAAAGATGAGCGCTGAGACGGGGAAAATACAAACATGGGACCGATGACCACCGCCCGGCCGATGAACCTTCATCAGCGTTTCCCCATCAGAGTGGTTACTGAATTGAATAAGTGCCACATACTCATAGGGTTAGTCACTGCCTTGACAGATAACGACACAGCAATTTGACAGTGGCGTGCGCGAAAGCACGTCCGAGTCGATTGAGGGAGAGAGAGGTGGGCGAGAACAAAGACAAGTTACTAGTACATGAACTAAGAGTACTAATGTATACGGGCGGGGCCCCAAAGTTGCCATGCGCCACGCGCTACGACGCAGCACCATGCATGCCGATAACTCAAGTCTGCTAATCAACTCGAATGGGCGAATCGTAAAACAGGCGTATAAGGAAATCCAAGTGCTCGCCCGTGGTGGAAAGCCGTTCCGTGAACAATATTCTCTGGATCCTCAGAAAACGAAGACTCTCGCTATGGACTCTGCCTCGGTAGGTGGGTTCCTTCGTTGTTAGGATCCATCTCAGATCTCAGTCCGCGCATACGAACCGCCGTTAGTTCGGGCTCGGAACTGAATATGTTAATGTTAATTTCAGATGCGACCCTTACTTTCCAACGTGCTCTTGCTGGTAAGATCTTCGGCCCATCGTTTGAGTGCTTTCCTTTGCCTTTTTTTCACTCAATTAATTCATTATAAAGCGTTGACGATCAACGCAACGCATCACCGACCAGTGATGAAGCGTATCGTCTAACCTTGCGTACGACCCCCCTTTGACATCGCCGCTTGGATACTTGGCTCCGCCCTTTCAATGGCCTCGGGGACTTGCAGCAAACGAAGGTCAACTTCTCCTCGTTTCGCACCCTAACCCGAGACGAGATATAATGTGGCCAGTTTAAGAACCCGACTGGCGTCCTCCAAGTCTGAAATGAAGGCTCGGACTCACTGCACCTGATTTTTCACAGAGGGAAACACATTCAGTCGCCCGACTCGCCTTAATAGGTCCAGCTCATCGCCATCGCAATTTACCTCTGAAGGTAATCTCGGCGGCTTTATTATTAACTTGAACTTAGCCATCGGCTCCAACACTTCTCCGCAAGCCTCTTGAGTTTCTCCCAAAGGTGGAAGTTCCCTGCCTCAAGCACCCCGCAACTTGGCTCTCTCTTCGCCCTGTTTCTCGAAGTCGCAGGTTTTCGGCACCGTCCTGCAGTGCTCCCGTGACCTAGACAGACACTCGGGCCTGGCTGTGCGCTTGAGGCAGGTGTTACCGTGACTTCAAGCTCATGAGACTCTTGAGGGTAGGAATCCGAGCCGTCTGGAATGCGTGAGTAACCACTTCTTCTTTCGTCCCTTTCCCCACCTCGTCCGGCGGGGCGCCGTTTGAAGACGTCACAGAACTTCATTCGCATAGTTGGTCCGGGTGGGTAAGGTCAGGCCATTTGGGCCCTGCATGAAGATTCTCTGCACACGTACACTCCTCGAGGCGACCCACATGATGGGCATGGAGCCATGAAAGGTAACACTTTGCGCCAGATGCTACTGGGTTCAGCACGGGACACGACATGCGGCACAAGTGATGAATGAAGAGTAATGTTGTTGCGTGTGTTACTTCGCTGATATATGTTCTCGTGTTTCACGGTCGTTCCGTTCTATCTGGTAAGCTATCCCTGCAAGTCCAGATTCGTCGCGCGAAAGCTTGGTAGATAGCCGGGCTCCGGAGATTGTAAAGACATCTAGAAGGGCACAGGATCACGAGGAAGGTTATCTTCAAATTGAGCTGGTATACAAGCGAATGTGTTAGTAAGCAAACATATAATCAACGCTACACAGAAACGTTATCCGAGACCATCATTAATCATCCAACCGAACAATGAGCACGCCATTATTTTTCGGATCCGGTGAATGCGACAGTCCTTGTCTATTGGTCGACTCAGTCAGTGCATAGAATCAGGGGCAACGCATCACACGTACTTAGTACAGAAAGCTCCCAAAGCAGGTCGTATCTTTGCTACACCGTCCTCCGCGTGCAATCCCTTTCCTGCAGAAGTAGGTCCGGCGGTTATACACATATCCCGCAGGTTTTGTCGAAAGACTCACCAACTATGAAGCGCACAACTTCGTCACGCCTCGATTTCGCAGACTTAAGCTCTGCCTTCGCAAACTCGATGGCCTCGGCAACTAACAAACCATGAAGGTCCATCATCCCTCCCTCCTTACGATTCTATGGCAAAGAAAGGTTGAGGACAACTTTTGGCAAATCTCGGTGGATAACCATCTAGCGACCAACCTTGTTCTTCTCCCTGAAGATGATCTTTGCTGCCCGTTTATCAAGTTCCTCCTTTGCACTCTTATGGGCAAGAACTTCCTGTCTGTGTGCCTGTGCAGCTCCGCGGTATCCCTTTTTTTGCGCACTCTTAGCTCGGCTACGCGCCTCTGACATCTCCCGACCTCTGCGCCGCGCTTGCTCACGAAGCTTCTTAGCGAAATCGAGGTCTTCGACAATGACTGGCTTTTCAGAATGAAGGTTGGACAGGACGAACGCAGGTGCGGCCGGCAGAGGAGACTCGCTTCTGGTATATATGTGAGAGGTATGAGAGCAAGTGTGGGAATATTCATATTCTGGTGATTCGCGGACGTGATTAAAGTGTGAAGAATATGGACGGGAGGCTTGTGTGTGAGTAGATGGCTGTGACTGGCTGGGTGTTCGAGCGAAGGCTTCACTTGTGTGATAGGCGTCCTGACCATAGTCAGGAGGCGCAGGAGTCCGGGTTGTGGTCTTGCTGTGAGCATTGGCTGCTGGGGTTCGATTGGTGTAAGATGGGGGTGGAGGTGGTCTATAAGACTGCGGGGATGGTCCGTAAGACTGCCGTGTCTGGCTCCAAGTGCCGCTGTTGTGTGAAGAACTCGAGTAATGCGGATCACGAGGAGGGGTGCGGTCGTCATCGTCGTCTGTCTTGTCAAGGATATATTTACCGATGGCAAAGGCGGCTGCCGCGACGAGAGTGAAGGCCAACTTGAAGACTGGCATGACGACGAGGAAAGAGGGCGTCGGAGTCAGGCACTAGTGGTAATGAAGGGTAAGGGGGCTGGAATGGTTTAGCTATAAGTATGGAACCGAGTTTACGGAACCCGTGCAGTGCATCATCAGAAAAGGCCAGGGAAGGATTCATTGCCAACGCAGGAACGCGTCCAGGTTCCGCGTCAAATACACAGAAAGTACCAACCTGCGAGTCGGAAATACAGTAGAAGGACCTGCCCAGCAATTGTCTTTGAGACTATTGCCTATGTGAAGTGAAGGAGCGACTCTACTTGAAGTCAGGAATGTTCGTAATAGGGCACGAACATGGAAGCCTCCAGGCTCCAGATCACGGTTGAGGTTCTTCGTCGCCACACTCCAGATAAGCAATGTTTCAGGGCCAAAAGGAGAGTACATGTCAACGCTGAGCGCTGAGCGCTGAGAGCGAAGACGGGTAAAATACAAACATGGGACCGATGACCACCGCCCGGCCGATGAACCTTCATCCGCGTTTCCCCATCAGTGGTTACTGAATTGAATAAGTGCCACATACTCATAGGGTTAGTCATAGCCTTGACAGATAACGACACAGCAATTTGACAGTGGCGTGTGTGAAAGCACGTCGATTGAGGTGGGAAACAGGGAAACAAAGACATGTTACATGTCAGTGAATGAGAGCGATATGCAGTATGATACTGTATGGGCGCGGCCCCAAAGTTGCCACCTGCTAAGCGCTACGACGGTGCACCATCCTTACTCAAGTCCGCTAATCAAACTGATCGAAGGGAGAATCATCGTGAAACGAGCGTATAAGGAAATCGCAGTGCTCGCAAGCAGCGGAATGCCGCGTTCCATGTAACAATATTCCTCTCTGGATCCCCAGAAAACGAAGACTCTCGCTATGGATTCTGCCTTGGTAGGTGGACAACGAGCACTCCTTCGTTGTTAGGATCTATCTCAGATCTTAGTCCGCGCCTGTAACGAATTCGAACCGCCATTAGTTCGGGCTCGGAATATGTAAATGACAATTTCAGATGCGACCCTTACTTTCCAACGTGCTCTTGCAGGGCTGGTAAAATCTTCGGCCCATCTTCTGAGTGTATTCCTTTGCCTTTTTTACACTCAATTAATTCGTTATAAAGCGTTGACGAACAATACAGCGTGCTACCGACCAGTGATGAAGCGTATCGTCCGATCTTGCCTGCGATCTCCCTTTGACATCGCCGCTTGGACACTTTGTTCCGCCCTTTCAATGGCCTCGGGGACGTGTAGCAAATGAAGGTCAATTTCTCCTCTTTTCGCACCCTAACTCGAGACAAGACACAAGGTGGTCAGTGGGAGAACCCGTCTGGCGTCCTCCAAGTCTGAAACGAAGGCCCGGAACCCCTGCACCTTATTTTTCACTAAGGGAGACGCATTCAGTCGCCCGACTTGCTCTAGGTCCAGCTCCTCGCCACAGTAACTTACCTCTGAAGATAATCTCGGCGGCTTTACCATTAAACTTGACCATCACCTTCAGGCATTTCTCCGCAAGCCTCTTGAGTTTCTCCCAAAGGCGGAAATTCCCTGACTCAAAGGCTTTTTGGGCCCGCTCGAGCAGCTTGGCTCTCTTTTCACCTTGTTTACGAGCCTTTACTCGCAGGTTTTCGGCACTGTCCAGCTCCGGTGACCTAGACAGACCGCTCGAGCCTGGCTGCGCGCTTGAGGTAGGTATTGCTGCAAGTTCATGAGACTCCTGAGGGTAGGAATCCGAGCCGTCTGGAATGCGCGAGTAATCACTTCTTCTTTCGTCCCTTGCCCCACCTCGTCCGGTGGGACGCCGTTTGAGGACTTCACTGAATTTCATTCGCATAGTCGGTTCGGGTGGGTAGGGTCAAGCCATCTAGGCCCTGCCTAAAGATCAAATATATTCTCTGTACACGCACACTCCTCGAGGCGACCCACATGATGGACAAGACACTATGAAAGGTAACATTTTGCGCCAGATACTACTGGGGTCAGCACGGGACAAAACATGCGGCACAAGTGATGAATGAAGAGCAAACGTTGTCGCGCGGCTACTGCGCTGATAACACCTTGATATCTGTTACGCTGTGTTATCCTCCTTCGGTCTGTCGTAGTCAGTGCATGTCTCCAGTACTGAAACATATCCTATTAAGCTACCCGCGCATGATCGTCGAGTCCAGGTCCGTCGTACAAAGACTTGGGAGATAGCCTGAGCTCCGAAGATTGTAGAGACATCTATAAGGGTACAGGATCATGAACAAGATTATCTTTAAATTGAGCTGGTATTCAAGCAGTTAAGGAGACAAGCAAATGTGTTAGTGAGTGAACACATCGTTCACTAATTAGGGCTACACAGAAACGTTATCCAAGACCATCATTGATCATCCAATCGAACAATGAGCACGCCACTATTTTTCGGATCCGGTGAATGTGACAGTCCTCGACTATTGGTCGACTCTGTCAGTGTATAGTAGAACCCCGGGCGATCCATCACGTACTTAGTACAAAAAGTTTCCAAAGCAGGTCGGATCTTTGCTACACCATCCTCCGAATGCAACCCCTTTCCTACATAAGTCGGTCCAACTGTTACACACATATCCGGCAGGTTTTGTCGGAAGACTCACCAACTATGAAGCGTACAACCTCGTCACCCCTCGATTTAGCAGACTGGAGCTCTTCCTTCGCAAACTCAATGGCTTCGGGAACTAACAGACTATGAAGGTCTATCATCCCATCCTTACGATCCTAGGGCAAAGAAAGTGGAGAGCAATTTTTGGCAAATCTCGGCGGATACCAATCTAGCGACCAACCTTATTCTTCTCCCTAAAGATGATCTTTGCTGCCCGTTTATCAAGTCTCTCCATCGCACTCTTATGGGCAATAGCTTTCTGTTTATGTGCCCGTGCAGCCCCGTGGTATCCCCTTTTTTGGGAGGCGCTCTTAGCCCGACTACGCGCATCAGACATCTCCCGACCTATGCGTCGTGCCTGTTTACGAAGTTTCTCGGCGAATTCGAGGTCTTCGACGCTGGCTGGCTCGTCAGAGTGTAGGTCGGGCGTGATGACCTGCACTATCGTCGGCGGAGTAGGCTCGCTTCCAGAATGAACGCGGGGGAGGACGTGAGAGGAAGATTGCGTGCGACTCGAGGATAGCTGTGTCTGTGGAAGGGGAGGGTAGACCACACTTGAGCGATACACGCCACTATCGTAGTCGGGAGGTGCAGGAGGGGTCTTGGGTGCTATCTGGCTGCGAGCGCTGGCTGGCTCGTTGAAGTGGGAGTTGGTCCAGACGGCTGCAGGTGTGGTCGGCACACGATCCAGAGGCTCACGCGAAGGAGCATGAGGGGAAGGTTGTGTGCGAGTAGAGGGTGGTTGTGTACGAGTAGAGGGTGGTTGTGTACGAGTAGAGGACGGTTGTGTACGAGGAGAGGGCGGTTGTGTGCGAGGAGATGTCGGTTGTGTGCGGGTAGAGGTCGGTTGGGTGTGGGTAGAGGACGGCGGTGTGCGAGTTAAGGATGGCTGTGTCTGACTTGGCGTTCGAGCGTAAGGTGAGGCAAAGCTCGGGCGATAGACGGCATAAGCGTCGTCAGTAGGTGCAGGAGTGGGTGCGACTTGGCTGTGAGTATGGGTGGCTGGGGGTCGATAGATACTTTGAGGGCGAGGTGGGAGCGGCGGAAGTGGTCTGTGAATCTGCTGGGTCTGGGTCGCGCTAGGGTTGTACGAAGAACTCGGATAATAGGATTCACGAGGAGGAATAAGGGCATTCCTTTTTCGACGAAAATAGTAGTAAGTACCAGTGCAAACGGCGGCCAAGACGGCGACCACCAGAACGAGTATGAAGAACACTGCGACCCCTCGCATGTTGAGCGTCGACCAAGGAAAGAGGGTCAGGTACCAATGGGGAAGAGGGTTCAGATATAAGTCTGAGACGTGAATCAGAATAACGTCAAAGGAACACCCATCGCCACAAGCGCGTGAGACGGAGAAGTGCCGGCAGCTGTCTATACGTGTAGCTTGTCGGCGGAGTGAAGGGAGCGGTCATGAGCATCGGATCTCAAATGAGCAAGCACTGGCCCGTATGGAGATGCAAGAAGAGGTGTTCTGTGCTGGCAGAAATCTCATCTCCAGGCAGCGAAGTTGAATGGCCTTCCAAGCCGGCTGCCCAGACAAAAGAGGAAACGTTGCGCGGACCGATGATCGATGGTCACCCGACCAGGTGCCACATACTACTACTAGTACTACCCATACCATAAGGAAATCGCAATTCTCGCTACTAGACGTATCTATCTGTTCTGCGTAACGGTATTCTTATCCGGATTCACAGAACAACGAAACCGTTCCCTATGACTCCCGCCTTGGTAGGTGAACGATGAGTACACCTTCGTTGTCAGGATCCAGCTCAGATTCTAGTCCGCGCCTCAAGAAATGCCAGCGTAAATTCGAACCCAGAATGTAAGAGTTAATTTCAAGATGTGACTCACTCTGTTATATACTTCTGTAGAGCTGGCAAGATCTTTGGGCCGTCTGCTGAGTGCTTTCCTTTGCCTGAGCCACGCCCAGATGGGATTCGTCACGCCGTTGGTCTCTTATAAGTAGGCCCTGGCAAACAGCAGGGCGTGGCACTGACCAGTGATGAAGCGTATCGTCTCTCGTCCCTTTGACATGTGCTCTCGGATCCTCTTTTCCGCTATTCCGATGGCTTCATGAGGGTATTGACCGTGAAGGTCGACTTCTCCGGGTTTCGCATTCTAATCCAAGACGAGATATCAAGCACTCAGACCATGGAGACGAAACGACTACGAAGAATCGCCGTACCCGATTGAAGACTGAAAAGCCGAGAAAAATTAGATAAATATGTTCAGCCGCCTTATGTCCAACCCGCCACGACCCACTTTTGTAGAAAAGATCGGATGCCCTCTGATGGAACCACTTCATTGCATACCAACAATTTTTTGCAAGCTTCATCAGTCTCTTTGCAGGGCTGGAATCCCCCAACTCTTGCGCTTTTTGCCGTAACTCGTTTCCCTTCTCGCCCTTCTTGTGGGCCCGTGCTCGCAGCTTTTCCGCCTCCTGGATCTTCCTGGATCTAGACTGACCGCTTGGACCTGGCTGTGCGCCCGAGACAGCCGCATCTTGGGCGACGGGTGCATGGGATTCGTGAGGGACGGAACCCGACTCGTCCGGATCCGGAATATGCGAGTAACCGTCCCTTCGTTCGTCTTTGGCCTTGCCTTTGCCTTTGCCGAACTTCGTTGCTAAGGTTGGCATAGGTGGGGTGAGGCTACGAGGCCCCGTTCATAGACTACATATATCCTTCGAACACGCACATTCCTCGAGGCGACCCATTGCGCGTGGGTACCACTATGAAGGGCAACGTGACGAATGAAAGCACGATAAGTTAAGGTTCAAAGATGCGAAGGGGTTTATCATTGCAAACTGCTTGGTCCCAATGTGACCGCAGCAGGTTTGTCTCGAACTCGTCAGACGATTCCGAGACAAACCTCAGCTAGCATTTCGAATAAAGGTGTCTATTGCTTGTTTTCACGTCTACTTGGGAACTGCTGCAACGTACAACGAGAATATGAAAGGGGGAAAATCCAACTTATTCATAGAGCGATAATACTATAAGGAAATCACAATCCTCGCTACTAGCCGTATCTTACTGTTCTGCGTAACAGTATTCCTATTCGGATTCACGGAACAACGAAAACTTTCCCTAGGACTCCTGCCTTGGTAGCTGAACGATGAGTACGCCTCCGTTGCCAGGATCCAGCTCAGATACTAGTCCGCGCCTCAAGAAATGCCAGCGTAAGTTCGAACCCAAAATGTAAAGATTGATTTCAAGATGTGACCCACTCTGTTATGTACCCCTGCAGAGCCGGTAAGAGCTTTGGGCCGTTTTCTGAGTGCTTCCCTTTGCCTGAACCACATGCGGATGATAGTCGTCACGCCGTTGGTCTCTTATAAGCTCTGGCAAACAACAGGGTGTGGCACTGACCAGGGATGAAGCGTATTGTCTGTTCTCCCTTTGATATGGCCTCCGGGATCCTCTTTTTCGCTATTTCGATGGCTTCGTGAGGGTATTGACCGTGAAGGTCGACTTCTCCGGGTTTCGCGTTCTAATCCAAGACAAGATGTCAATCACTCAGACCATGGAGACCAGACGACTACGAAGAATCGCCGTACCCGATTGAAGACTGAAAAGCCAAGATAAATATGTTCAGCCGCCTTATGTCCGTTCGACCCACATTTGTAGAAAAGATCGGATGCCCTCTGATGGATCCGCTTTATTGTATGCCAATACTTTTTTACACGCTTCGTCAGTCTCTTTGCGAGGCTGGAATCCCCCGAGTCGCGCGCATTTTGGGCTTGCTCCCGTATCTCCTTTCTTTCCTCATCCTTCTTGTGGGCCCGTGCTCGCTCCTTTTCTGCCTGCCGGAGCCCCCTTGGTTTGGACTGACCGCTTGGACCTGGCTGTGCGCCCGAGACAGCCGCATCTTGGGCGACGGGTGCATGGGATTCGTGAGGGACGGAACCCGACTCGTCCGGATCTGGGATATGCGAGTAACCGTCCCTTCGTTCGTCTTTGGCCTTGCCTTTGCCTTTGCCGAACTTCATCGCTAAGGTTGGTATAGGTGTGGTGAGGCTACAAGGCCCGCGTTCGTAGACGACATATATCCTTCGCACACGCACACTCCTCGAGGCGACCCATTGCGCGTGGGTATCACTATGAAGGGCAATGTGACGAATGAAAGAGCGATAAGTTAAGGTTCAAAGATGTGAAGAGTTTATCACTGCAAACTACTGGGCCTCAATGTGAATGCAGCAGGTTCGTCTCGGACTCGTCAGGTTGCATTTTTCGAATAAAGGTGCTCTATTCTCCTTTTCAGGTCTACTTGGGAACTGCTGCAGCGTACAATATGAATACAAAAGGGGAAAAATCCAATTTTCCCACTAGTCGCCTTCTTCGTACCAATCAATCACTTCTGCCAGGTCTGCGGCCGGTTCCTTGGCCTCTTGGGAGAAGAACTCCATTAGTTGTTGGAACACCTCCCTTCGCGCTTTGACAGTTTGCGGGGTAACACTGGCCGGAGAAGGATTAGGCGCGACAGGAGCAGAGGTGGGGCGTGCGAGGAGTGGGGCAAGAAGCTCGCGTAGCACGTCGCCTTCCGAGGAGGCGTGATCGGCAACTTCGGCAACCTCTGCCTGGAGGAACCGAAGGGCCTGTACAGCGGGGAGCGTCGTACACGCCTCACGGAACCTAATGCACGCAGCAATAAACAACAATCGAATTACGACGCAAAAGGAAGCGGGACGCACTGTTGACAGCGAATCCGGAATGTACCGCGTCGGACGATCTCATCGCGTCCTGCTCTGCGAAAATGGTTTAATTTAATTAATTGACGTGGGACGAGGGCGTGTCGACTCACCGCGAGAGCGACAAGCTCCAGAAATCGTTCAACCTCAGCTCCGCTAGCGCGTCATTTCCGTGGACGTTGTCGCTCAAAGCGCCACTTTCGAGTAAGCGCCCTGCGTTCCCGCCATGCATGTAGGCGACACGTGTCCGCCCGTCGTACACGACCTGATGCGCATAGCGTGAAGGTGGCGTGCTGTCGCCGCCCGCCGGCGGTAGTTTCGTACGCGTCCAGTCGCCCGGCCGCGATGAGTAGCGAAACACCCAGTGCTCTCCGTCGAGCCGCGGTAAAGGGGTCGTTCTGGTGCGCTTCAGGCCACAGAACCTGTGATACGCCATGAGCAAGAAAAAGAGAGCACATGGGGGTATTTACACGTAGATCTCCTTCAATGCGGGGTCGATCACCGCGCGCTGAGCAAACATCTTGTCTGGACCACCGGATGCGGAGAAGTTTGAAAAAAGTTCGGTGGCTGTGTTCGTGTGGAGGTCGTACTTCTGCACGTCGGAAAGGTAGCGTTCGCCATCCTCCATGCCACCGAATATATACAGGGCGTTCTCGTTTGGTTCATATGCCATTGAATGACCTGTGTGCGGGGATTCAACCTGGTCCGAGTTCATTCAGGTCTGACGCACGTACCAAATCTACGAGTGAGCGGGTGGGCATTAGGCGGAGTACTCTTGCATCTGACCATGCGTATCATTCAAAGCTCTGGGAGAGAAAACGCTAAGAATTGCTTACGGCAATTGAGACCACACTCTTTTCGCAAGATCATAGCTATAAAGCCCCGAGAACTTGGTCGTCTCGGACGTCCAGTCATTGACGCGTCCTCCACAGACGTAGAGACACCCTCTAACAGGGTCCACGGCTACCTGGTGATCGATTATCCATGGAGGGCCGCCCGAAGCCTGTAGACACGATCAGAAGAGTACACAAGCAACTCAGTAGGGCCTCGCTACCTCTGTATTGGTAGAACGCAATTCCCACGTCCCAGCGTCGTCACCACGCGTGTGATACACGTAGAAATCAGCGCGTTGTGCAGGAAGACGTGGCTCGACAGGGGCAGCGCTGCGCATATGCGCCGAGTCGTTTTCTCTAAGCTCGACGTCGCTGACGCTCAGACTTCCTAGCATATATATGCACCCCGTCTTCACGTCGAACGCCATCTTATGGCAGGACCTTCGGCCGGGCCAGACGGCACCCTCGTTCTGCGGCACGGCGTGCCACTGGCCGTCCGCGATCACGTGCACCCAAAAGTCGTCCAGGCTGCGCTCGCCGTCCCACCCACCATAGAGGTATATCCGACCAGCGGTCTCGTCGATGCACATCGCGTGGCCCCCGCGCCGACCGGGCGTGTCGCCGTCCGCACTTTCGCCACAGAGACGCGTCCATGTCGCGTGAGCGGGTGCCTCGCGCGCGAACGCGTCGAATAGACCCGCATCTGCAGTGAGCTGCAGTACGCGCTCGGCTTCGGCCCAATCGCCATCGGACACGATGCTGTCATAGAGCCGCGTAACAAGTGGGTGCTCGAGCTGGACGCCCGCGCTCGCAGTGAGGGCTTTGAAAGGAACCATGAGTCGGCGTGAGCGAAGATGCTTTAAGATATGGCGGAGGGCCGTCGCTTCAATGTGCTGCGGATCCAGATCACTAGGAAGGCACGATCATTCGATCATTGGGCGTACCTCCTCGTGCTGCTGCTGGACCTCCTTCACGTAACTCTCTTCACCAAAGCCGGCAATGGAGACAAACCAGATGGATATATGGAAGCTATGGCTATATGCGCTGCGAAACTCAACATTTCAATTTTTCTGTGATAAAAGAAATGTTAATATGACGCACGATATGGGAATTATTTTGAGGTATCGACTCGGAAAAGCCACCCCTGCACGATTGACATGTCGCAGGGTAAAGGTTTCTGGCACGCTGTCGTCCTTCAGAGTGGCAGAGAGGACTTCGCTCATGCGGTCCTTGGTCGGGCCAACGCAAATCTTGAACTCCTTCATGTTACATGGATGTTCTGAACACCTGTCAAGGTCAGGTATGGACAGCGGGTATCTCGAACTAAAAAGACCGACGTTTATGGTGCTGCAGGAAGAATTACATGGCGCGATCGGCGGGGGTTTCTTAAAGTTGGGACTGAGTACCCACCTTTCCGAACGTGATGCTGTCTGGGCAGGCTTGAGCAGCTATTCCGCATCGGATGAATCGCGAGGCTCACCGATAACGCTAAGAGCGTCGAGTCGCAGGAGTATCCACTGCTTGATGCTCGGGTTTTCATGCAGCCCACTCCATCTGCTGTTCGGATCTGAAGGTAGGTCGACCAAGATATTCTCAGCGACAAAACGGTTACTATGTTCTGAGCAACCAGCTATGGTATACGATAGCTGTGTCGGCTGTGAGTCACTTTTTTTACGTGCATCGTAGTCGTGGGACATAGGCTCATCGGTGAAAGAAGCCATATGAATCTGAAGCGAGGTTAGATGAGCCCATGTGTATGCGTATGCGGGGCGGGCGCTGAATGGGATCGCCGAGAATGGAAGTGCCGTACTACAGTTCACTCAAGGCAAGACAAAACATGTGATGATTTCAACAAGATATTGCTTCAGACGATGGCCATACACGCACATGCTACAGGTCTGACGGAAGACAATCGACACACACAAAAGACAAAAAATAATAAAAGAAAAAAGAACAAGCAGTGATAGAGTTGGACGTATAGCACAAAAGGGTAGGGTACGCGCTTGCGTGAGATGAGAAAGGGGTAATTATGTACAAGTACGAGGAGCGAGGATAATGAGAAATCAAGGAGAGGCAGTAAGTGTGAATGAAGATCATGCGTGGGAAGGGTTCGGGAACACAGGCGGCGGTCGTGCTTGTTGTGGGTCGCGAGGTGGTTTGACGCGGAACTCGCCAAATATGGGGATATGACTACAGGTTGATGGTCAGCTAGTTCAGAAACGAAAACAGAAACACCTACTCGGATGGGTTGTGTGCATCCGGGAATCCAACCACCTTCTCCAAGTATCGGCGATCCACCTCACTGAGCACTGCGTTCACCGAAAGTGTTGCCGTCGAGTGCCAGATATAATCGATTGCACCGTGGAAGCCTGGGGTGTAATTTGTAAGTGGAAGCTCGCCAATGCCCGCATAGGTGCTCTTCAACCCCAGTCGATGCCGCAAGCCTTCACTTGTGTATCTGCCATATGAGTGCGCTAAAAAGTCCGGGTGGTCTCCTGGGAGTACGCCGTTCGCGAGAAAATCGTAAACGCCACTACCCGGAACCGAGTTGTAGTCCCCACTGATGATGATCGGGATCTTCGTTCCGTCCGAATACGATGGTGGCGGTTTCAACGGTGGCCCGTCGGCTGAGGGCGGACGCGGCGGGTACTTCGCGAAGTTATTCGCGACCTTCTCTACCTCATCGACAAGTAACGCAACCTGTACTAGCTTCACGTCGCTGTATTTGGGGTCCCAGCAGATGTGCGCATTCGCGATGATATACCGCGTGCCTGTCTCGATATTTTCGAAGAGGCAGATAACGGCGATGTCACTGCGAATCAGTACCCGATTGAACATGTCGTCCGTTTTCTTGAAATCGGGCCGCTGCATAGCCACTGCACTGAATTCGAGGGGATGTTGTTCCACCAGCTGGTATCTGTGATATCGGACATGAGGACGACGTGGAGGGGTTGAACGTGGCATACGCACTTGGACTTCTTGAAGAATATCGCACATCCATCTACCAGTCTGCGATCCGACTCGTTCATCGTCTTGTAGCGTGACTTGGGATAATACACGCCCTCGTATCCTGCGCTTCCAAGCTTGGGGACAAGGTATTCTTCATACTGCGCTGTTTGGACCTCCTGGAGACACAAGAAGTCTGCTTGATGCTTGAGGATCTCGGCCATGATAAGATCACGACGGTAGCTCCACTCAAGCGCCCACGAAGGAGTGTACCCGTACAACCTCTCGGTTGCGTACATCTCGCACAAGATGTTGTAAGACAGGACGCTGAACACTTCGACATTCGGATCTTCAAGTAACGTTTCACGCTCCCCTGGTGGCAAGAGGTCACGTAGATTGCGAGGTGGCGGTGGCGCGGGAATCGGGCACGAGTCGCGCAAGAAAGAGATGAGGGCAGGAGTGCCTTCCTTCTGCACAATCGCTTTGAGGGAGGGTTCAAGCGGGTTTCCCTCAATACCCAGCGTCTGTAACTGGTGCAGGGTGCCGAGTTCGGGTGGAATAGAGGCGATATGGTTATCAAAGAGATAAAGCTCCTTGAGCTTAGTGAGCATACCCATCTCCGGCGGTAGCGTTTGTAGGTTGTTCCCGGAGAGGTCAAGAAGCTCGAGATGCCGTAACCTGGCAATATCCGGGGGAATCGTTGTGAGAGCATTATGGTTGAGGTAAAGGTTAATGAGGAAGGTGAAGGAGAAGAGGCCAGACGTAGGCGGAAGGTGCTTGATTTGCACCCCACCCATATCGAGCGAGCTCCAGCTGTTCTCGGGAGGTTTGGCAGCGGTTGGACGGGGGACCTCTGCGACGGGTGCGACAGTTGAGGATGGGTGGTTGACATTAGAGTTAGCACCGTTTGTGGTTGGCTCTCCACTTGGGCTTGGACTAATACCATTCTCGAGGCCGTCTGCGTCCTTAGTGACGAGAGTCTCGGGTGGGGGCTTATTGGGATTTGTGATAGGAATTGCGGACTTTGTCACTGTGCGGGAAGCCATGGCACTGGCACGAGCACGATGATGAGGTGACCGAGAGGCACGGATCATCTAGTGAAAAGGTTGACTCGTAAAGAAAATCGACGATAGGAGAGATCAAGAACGCACCTCGCACTTGAGTAATTGCTGCTGCCAATGAGGAGTGATGATCTGGCTTGAGGCACTTCCCGGTGAGCCCTGTCCGACACCAAGGGGTTGACCAAGAACGTTGACGGAGACACCGTTATTTGAAGGTGGGGATGGGTAGTGTGAGATGGTGTTTTGGTGATGGTGAAGGGACTGCATGTGGTGAGGTATACTCCCGTTTGTGTAGAGGGGATAACCAGGAGAGGGGGGCGGTGGACCAAAGGGGTGTGTTGGACGTGCCCATGGCGAGGGATCTGGATGTGTTGAAGACAGTTTGTGGGCGATGCCCGGGGATTGCTGAGGATAGTACATTGCATTGGCGGGGGGAACAGTTCAAAGATAAATTGGTTGCTCGTCACGAAAAACCTGAATAAGGATGGTTACGAAATAAAAAATGAGGGGATATGAACGAGCGCACCAAGCAGGCAATCGCCTTGTTCAGCCCTCCGACGACTCCGAGATGACAATTGGCAGTGCGAGACTCTCTCAAGCACACACACGTACACAAGTGACACGGTCACACGACTCAGCCTGTCACATGCTCGCCAGACCTCCACTTTTAGGAAGCAGTCAGCCACCCGACATGGCATGCGAACACGCCAAACACATCCTTCACTGCAACCATGGAACAGCAACCACAGCAACAATACCTCAATGACATACCCTCGCTGCACCAAACCTTTCCAGATCTTCCTAACGTCTTAGGCGGTATAGATCTCAACATTGCCATCCAGGCGGGGGCTCCCATTAACCCGGAGTTTCGACGGAATGCCAAATCGGTAACCGCGATAGTAAAGGATATGCACGGTGAGTTTCTGAGTTATATATTTTCATCTTATCTCCTATCTTTTATCTAGCTGCGGGATTTAACTTGAACGAGGCACTTACACCAGAAGTAGTAGAAGCTGCCGAGCTTCGTGAAATCGCAGTGAATAACGCTCGTAGGTTTCTACTATTCAACTGATGACTTAAGTTTTAACTTCTTTTTCTGTAAGATTCCACGGCAATGTACATGCCAGGAAATCTAGTGCAGGAGCTAGCCCAAGTAAGCCAACAGCTTGGGCAAATCAACAACCAACTGGCGCAGCTCAACGGAAATTGCGAAAATCTCCGGATCGCTGCATGGAACAGGCACCATGCCCTTCCAGTTCAGTTCCAGCCGTTGTTGAAGACAGTGCGTTAGGAACTATTTTATCCTGTTAACCCTGACCTTTTGTTTCTAGGTTCCAGGTCATGGCCTTGAACATGCAAATGCGATCTATGCGGGAGTGAATGGTCTGCAGCACCATCTCGTAGCTCCGGAACAAGACCCCCAACTTGGCACAGTGCCGCCGAACTTTCGTGCTCTCTTTCCTAGTTCCACAGAAGCCGACATCATCAGGCTCATTATATTTTACAACAACAATTTTGGGATAGTTCAAGGAGAAACGGTTCAAACTTCTGTCCAGAAGATAGGAGCATTCTTAATGGCATATTGATGGATCCTGTGCTGTATTTCGATACACTTGACCCGGCCGACTCGAGCCCCTTTCACATCACTTTCAGACCTCCATTCTATTCCGCTTCGTCTTTGATCTGGTCTGCCTTACTTTATGTCTATCTATACTACTGTACTTTAAGACGGATGGCATTGCCTGTCCATCTATACTTCTATACTATGGATGGCATAATCTCTGGAGTTGGTGGGCTTCGAACTTTTTTTGGCACGCACGCGCGCCGTTCGCGGACGCGATGACCTCGAAATATGCGCTCTGGTGACACGGTCACACGACTGTCACAACTTGGTCATCATTCGGTCTATTACTCGCCCAGCGTCCTCTTCGCGTTCAAGTCTCTGGGATATAAGTACCCTTACTCTCCGATCTGATCAACCTAACACTCCCTTCCCAACTTTACTAAATGACCGTCTACCAGGCTACCGTATCTGCACCTGTTAACATCGCTTGCATAAAGTACGTCTTCCCCCTCTTGGCTCACATCTTATCTTAACGCCCCTACTAGGTATTGGGGAAAGCGTGACACCCGGCTCATTCTCCCCACGAATTCTTCGCTATCCGTTACCCTCGATCAAGATCACCTTCGATCCACGACTACTTCTCGTGCTGACCCTTCGTTCGACAAGGACAGGCTATGGCTCAACGGCAAAGAAGAGACCATCGAGCCCATTGGACGCACGGCGACTTGCATTTCAGAAATGAAACGTCTGCGTGCAGCCGTCGAAGCGCGGGACCCTAGTGCACCAAAAGTATGCACTCAGTTAGCTTTTCGCTTCCGTCCTGTCCCGTCTCATCCGACTTCGCTTCCGTCCCGTAGCTGTCTACATTCCCAGTACATATCGCTTCCCGCAACAATTTCCCCACCGCAGCTGGCCTTGCGTCGTCCGCCTCAGGTTTTGCTGCCCTTGTTTCTTCACTCGCTTCCCTCTATGAGCTCCCAGCGACCCCGTCCCAACTTTCTCTCATAGCACGTCAAGGCTCTGGCTCTGCATGCCGTTCCCTTTTCGGTGGTTTTGTTGCATGGGAGATGGGCATCTCACCCGATGGCTCTGACTCGCTTGCCGTTGAGGTCGCTCCCCGTGAGCACTGGCCGGACATGCATGCGCTCATCTGCGTCGTTTCGGACGATAAGAAGGGCACATCTTCCACATCGGGCATGCAGCGCACCGTCGAAACATCCTCCCTGCTCCAACACCGCATCGCCAAAGTCGTCCCCGCGCGTATGGTTGCGATCAAGGACGCCATCTCACGGCGCGATTTTCCCACATTCGCACGTATAACGATGCAGGATTCGAATCAATTCCACGCCGTGGCTCTTGATACAGACCCTCCAATCTTTTACCTCAACGATGTCTCACGCGCGATCATCGCGCTCATCACAGAGTACAACCGTGCCGCGGGTACGATCAAAGCCGCATATACTTATGACGCGGGCCCGAATGCAGTCATCTACTCCCCGAAGGAAAACATCAAGGAGATTATTGAGCTCTTGCTGCGATACTTCCCCCAGGCAGAGCCGTTCGCGGATCCTTTCTCGCTCGGGGTGGACAATCTTGGTGGGTTACCCGATGGATTCAACGAAAAGGTGGCAAAGCCATTCCCCTTGGCGAGTGTGAAGGAGTTCATTCATACCTGTGTGGGCGATGGCCCCCGCAAACTGAGCGCTACGGAGAGTTTGCTTGGGGAGAATGGTCAACCAACATTCTTGGCATGAGTTTTAATGTCCTTCATATAGATTTACTGGGTTGTATTGTACAGAGGCTGGGTACTGGCATAGTTCCACTGAATGTTGTCACGTGATTATAATTCAAAATTAGGAATTGCCTCCAGCCACCTCTCATGCAACGCACATTTAGGACTGCCCTCAAGCGCACTTCTTTCCTACAGACTACCGCCGTCTCTCACCGACACCTTCTGGCTTCTGCCTTTCGGGTGAGACATGTCTCTACTCGCCAATCATCTGCGAAGCCCGCATCTGTGATTAAAAAAGCCGCCAAGAGCGAGCAGAGAATACGACCGACCACGCCAGCATCTTTGGATCCACTCCCTGACCCTCCCCAACCACTCAAAGGGACGCCTTCAATTATCAGCACACGTGATATCGGAGATTACCTAGAACCTCTGTATTCGCGTGGATGGGGGCTTGTTCCAATTCTCCCCAACGGTAACGGCATCCTGGTGCTGCGCAAGCGGTTCGAGTTTACGAGCGCGAATGCGCTACAAGACTTCTTAGCAGACCTCAGAGAGTACGAAGAGAAGAAGCAGGTTCGTCGTCCCTCTTCACAGCTCACTCTCAGGCGCGATCGTCTTCCTGTCGCTTAATCGCATTTCCAGCACCACGCGAAGACGAACGTTTTTGAGGACGAACACTCCGTGCTCGTCACTACGTGGACGCACGTAGCGAGAAAGCGGAACCCAGACTCAAGTGACAACGACACAAAGACGCAGGGTGTGACTGCACGCGATATTCGCCTCGTGTATGCTCTCGAGAAACTGTTTGAGAGTGCGCTCGCTGCGAGTGGAGAGGATTACGTCCCCCAACTGCGCCCAGAAGCAGATCGCCCCAGGACGCTGGAGGAGTTGGAAGGTTCTAGTTGACACAATTCACGTTAATTCCCACTTGCAATTCATACGCCTGAACTGTGTGACCGCCGCTATATCAAAGGAGCGCAGTTTCAATATGTGCACGCGCCCAAACGATATCCCATAACTAGCACTTTAGCTGAATTTCTGGATGCTTCCCTTGATGCGAAACGCTCGAGATCGCATCTCGTGACTTGCGATTGCTTGTCCGGGAAGAGCCGGTTCGTTTGAGATTACGATCACCACACTATCATGACGCGTTACACAAACTCTGGTCGAAAACGAACGTATTTGCAAGCTAGTTTTGACCCCAATGACAACGAAAGTCTCACAGTGGCTGCTGCACAAGACTCTTCTGATACTCAGCAAGAAATTAGGGCGGGTGCATTGCCCGAACCCAGCCATAAACGCCAACGAAGGTCAGAAGAAAAAATAGCGACAGATTCTTCCACAACCGCCGTCAAAAATGATGGGAACGATAAGCCGGTGGTTAAAAGTGAAAAGACAAAAAAGGCGTTGGCAAAGCTGAAAGCCAAGGAACAGGCGAAACGGGCAAAAAGTACGTTATCGTATCTACGAAGAAAGGATAGTTGGGTTTTGAGCCTTCACCTACGCAGACAGAGCCGCCGCCTCTGAGGCGCGACGCCTGAAACGCATGGCAGAACGGTGCGCGAATACGACGTGTTTCGCCTGTCGCGAAGTCGGGCACTCCGCCAAGGACTGCCCCTCAGTACAGCCAGACACGAATGGAACTGGAGATGGTGGCAAAAAAGCTAAAAAAAACCTCATCGGCATCTGCTACCGGTGCGCCAGTGATCGCCGCTACCACTCTTATGCTCAATGCTGACACCTGTTGATGTGTTGTACCAGGTGCGGTTCTCGAAAACATACCCTTGCGCGGTGTCGTCGACCGCCAGAGCCGGACGGCTCGTTGCCCTTCGCGTCGTGCTTCGTGTGCTCCGGACGGGGCCATCTCGCAGCCTCGTGTCCAAAAAATCACGGCAAAGGGGTGTACCCGAATGGAGGATCGTGTAAGCTATGTGGAGAAACGACGCATCTGGCAAAGGACTGCGTCCTACGCAAAAAAATTGGTTAGTTTGATGTCCCAATCTTTAGCGGTTTCGGGAAACATGTGTCTTTTGTTCTTTCCTTCGACTGATGCTGATGTGCGATCTTCAGATGGGAGCGCCGCTGCCTCTTTCCTGGGCACTGGCCGCGAAGCAGGGGCTGACGAAGACGACTTTCACATGATTCGGCGAAGAAATCTAGAAATCGACGGAGATGAGCGAGAAAAGACGAAGGCGCTACGGGCAGGTGCGGTCGCAGGTGTCGTCAAAGCGTCTGGTAGGACTTCGGTCAAGCCAAAAAAAGTGGTGGTCTTCTGAACCCCAGAACACGATGTGGGTTCAAATTCTTCTGGATCTAGCACCAAGAATGATCTGGGCGGGACTGCAGTAGAGCTCCCCCTTAACCCATGCTTCTAATAACATATTCCACTGAAATTCGTTTTTAGGCTGTAACAGTCCCCTCGAAACACATAACACCCATAAGATATATCTTGCGGAGTCCACCGAGAGGTATGGGTTAAGCGTTGATAATGTTTAGCCGCAACCGGTGACCCCCAATTCCAAATTGGCATTTCGACGTAAACCCTGCAATCCACCAGAGCGGTCGTTGAAGTGTGGCTACAGCCATCACGCTTCCACAGCTTTCGCTTCCGCCGCAAGCGTGGGGCTCTGTGCACCTGACCAGGAGCCTGTTATAGCCGCCGTCGCACAGCCAGCACAGGCTTCGGAGAGCGCCTTTAAGCACGGTCTACTAGTCAGCCTTGACCCTGGATGGGAATCGTCATGCCCTTACCCTCCCCCTAAGCTTACAATTGAAACCATTGTTCACGGTGTTATCACCAGAGGACTGTTAGGCGTGCGGTCCAGTCTAGTCGTATCCAGTCCAGTGGTGGAGAGGTCGTCGTGCAAAGTCCCCTGATCTGTCATCGCCTTGCTCACGTTATCCTTTTATCCCAGGCAAGATTAGCTTTCTTTTTAGTAGAGCATAAAGCGCCTCACCACGTACCTTTTCATTGGCGCTGGGCTCTACTGTGGCCGTCGGATCTTTTCTGACGGAGGGAGGCATATTCCCCGTGCTAGCCTGAAACCAGATACATACGTAATTCGTCCATTGATGCTTATGGGACTGATGCTGGCACGCGCGTAAATAGATGATGCTGATTTAACGCTTATCAACCCGAAGTCGTTATACAAATGGCAGTACTTCAAAATCGTATCACAATACAACGTACAAGGTCGTAATGCATATCGAATCGGAACTAGAATAGCGGGGTGTGTGATGCGAAAAAAAAATGACTATTTGCATCACCGTTGAGCGTCGCGAGGCTGCCTCTGAGTCCGCCCCATCAAGTGCCTTGTATTTCGGCCCCACGGGTCCATCCACATACTCAGCCTTTGTAATTCACAGGCCTTCATTTGGACCAAAAGGATCGCCTGGACCTCCCCCTCACGGAGGGTGATAGCGCCATCGGCGATTTGATTCAAAATCACCCATGGGTCAAATGTCTCAATCTGGCTCCGCTCAGGAGTGCGGCCGTAAATTTCGTGGTAACTGCGGTGATCCTCTCGCTGCCAGTGCTTCTTGAATGTCCCGGCGCGATTTCCCCTCCACGCGCAATGTGGAAGGGGGCAGTGCATGAAATACGGGAGGTGGGTTAGTTCGTGTCTGTCCCGCTCTTGCCAGCGAGAGAACGCTCCCAGGCAAATGGGGCATCGCCAGCGATTACTCGTGGTAGTGGGTGGTGTGTTGGTGCCCTGGATAGGGTGGGACGGCGCGGGAAAGCTAGGCTGGGGCTGGCTGTAGACAGGATCCTCAGCGCTAGCCCAATGCTGGACAGGCTATCAGGGTTTAAAAAATCGAGTAATACATAGCCAAAATAAAATTCGACTGACTTGGGACGACGCTGAGCACAGACAGAAGAAGCTTGCAAAGTGATTTTCGCAGTGTGTGTTGTGAAGGTAGTTGTGAACAGGACGATTGCTGTTCATAGTGAGAACAGCCTGAGGAACGTGCGCGAGTCGATAGAAGAGCAAGAGGCGAGAACAACTCTGTGTTGGCCGCTCCGGGGAATGTAGGCTGGTTTTATACAGCATTCACCTCACGGTTGCGCAGATTCACTTTGGACAAGTAAACAGCGCCCGGGTGCCAGCGGGCACTGAGCGGTTGACAAGGACTTCAAAGGTCAAGATAAGCCTCACATAGTGTCCACCCGAAGCCTCGTGTTGGGGCACCTTTTGACCTGTAATGTCAATTAGGCACGGCGGTTCTCGGACCACACTGAACGCGGCGGGGCAGGAAAAGACAGGGATCCTCAGCGCTTCAGCAATCATCATTTCTTCGCCAAACTCTTGGACAAATAGACGTCCACAGAAAAGACGTTGGAAGGTTAGCGCTTATTTAGTCACGTCTCTTACCAAACTCTTGGGCGGATAGACGTCCACGGAAGGCCATGCTGTCAGGAAGGGTCCGGGACGGAGACAACCTTGATTGTGACGTAGTCCCCCCACATTCAACGCCACCATCTATGCGCCGATTCCACAGGTGCGTCTGGGACGGGTACAACCTTGTTACGTAGTCCCGCCGCGACCTAGCGTTTGACAACGCCACCATCTACGTGCCAGGCTCGCAGGTACCCCCGAGAGAGATACCCCGACGAGATGGCCAAGGTACTAATTGCGTACGCAGAACCCCAGAACCAGATCATCCGACAGGCTCCATCGGAGGGGCCTTCCTATTCGGAAGACAAGCCTAATTCGCCACGCACTTGCCCTCATTCAGGGGCGCTGTCATGAACTCGGGAAAAACAACTTCTTCATCTGCGAACTGCGTTACGATGTTATCGCTGCGTGGGAGGCCACTACACAAAAAACCACAACCGTGAGTGCAAGATAGTGCGTAGGGTCGCAGGTAGTTGCGAATGCCGTAACAATGCGTCCTGTGAGGCAAGACTAGCCACAACGATCCCTCGCGTCAATGCCGAAAGTGAGGGGGCCTCGCCCCACCAAGACTAGCTCGGGGAGAGGTACATGAAACCTCATGCGCCACACACAAACCGTACGGGGTGTCGTGGTCCCACCCCTCCTGATGGTGGGTCGTTCGAAACCCTCAGACGGGAGCACAGATAAGGTGGCCACTGACTACATGGCAAGGTAATGAGGTAGGCTCGAGAACGCGATGAGGAGGCCCGCGAATGAGCGTAGAGGGGCTGTGAGGGAAGGGGGGGTTCAGCAATGACCCCAATTACGAGTAACGTGGCCCCCACGGTCCCCTCAGGGAATGCAGTGCAGACGGTGGCGTACCTGAGAGGGCAAGACCAGGCCCGACTAACGCAGGACGAATATCGAAACCATCACAGATGGTGTCCGATGCTAGCAGGTCCACAGCGGCCATGCGTAACTTCTCCTTCGCGACGGTGACTGAGACGCGACCAGACGAAGCATGCGATCGCCGAGGTGAATGAAGCCAAAATGTGCTCAGGTTGTCGCGCAAGAACCCCTAGTTCAGCGGGGTGGGCGCGAAGAGGAACGTCACAGCGAAGGGGCGGATATTCGGAGGGACACAGCCCATCCGAAATGGGGCACACCGCTGACATCGTGGGCGATATAACTTTTGGGAACGATTCAGGACGCCATAGTGCGCATGACCTATCTTCAGAGGCCCCATAGTTGTGGAAACTACCTCGGAATACCCACCTGAGTCCATGTATTAATTGTACCATGTGCATACACGGATGTTAAGTAGCTACCATGCAACTTAGCACCATGTGACAGCACGCCCATCTCAGATGGGCGGGGTCATAAGTGGACATGGAACCCTTTTCGTCGTGTAGTGAGTGGCACCCTCACTCCTGGAATAAGTTGGACGTCGTGACTGCTTCTACCGCCGTGAAAATGTGTCCTAGGGGTGAGGTGAGGTGGCGCTTGCGGGTCAGACTAGACTAGATCGGAGAGTCCATGTAGTAGCCATCTGTAAGGAGAAGCAACGCAAGAAGCCAGATTGTCTGGGCTCGCTTTACGTATACGCGCTGGGGCTGAGGTGTAAGAACTGACTTCTGATGACTCGGACAGGTGCCAAGATGAGAAGATGGCGGATGTCACCAATTCGGTGTAGGGCTGCCAACCGTACCGCATGGCCGTAGATTACGGCGCAATCCAGAATCATAGGCCCTCTTTTTGCTGATTGGGTTGGCTGATTGGGTTGAGATTGTGGGGAGCAGTGTTGTACAAGTCAGCCTGACTCGGGGTCAAAGCAGTCACCGTCACCGTCGTCACGTCAAGTCAGCGACTTGACCAAAGGTCAAATGTCACATGATTCGAAAGAATAATGAAGGTCATACCATGTTTGGAAATACATTCACGCTGCATCGCGGCAAACTCGGCCTGAATATACCGGCGTGACTACGTAAATGGATGCCAGACTTTCCAAATACAGATTTCCCACGCGAGCCTTGACCTTTTTGACAAGGGTCAAAAAGGTCGAGTCACCTGACGGCAGGTCAGGGTCTGACCCAGTCAGACCCGGGTCGTGACAACACTGCCCACGCACGTCCCACACACGCACGTAAGCGATCAGAGAGTCAGAAGGTTGATTTGTAACGAAGATGAGTCATACAAATGGCAGTACAGAATCCAACACAGAATCGTATCACAATTACAACAAGATCGCAACATATTGATGCGCGGCACTAGACTTCATGTTTTACGGAAGATGGGGCACATTGGGAAGGAATAGATACACTTCTTGAATCATTACTGAGCCCAAGCTGGCCCTTGCTAAGTTGCCATGATCCTGCTAAATCAAATGCCTGTTATGTCGGCCCCACGGTTCCAACCACATACCCAGCTTCTGCAGTTCACATGCCTTTACTCGAACCAAAGAAATTGCCTGGACTTTCCCCTCATGGAGGGAAATAGCGCCATTGACGATCTGATCCAGGATCACCCATGGATTGAATGTCTCGATCTGGCTCCGTTCAGGAGAGCGACCGTAAAGTTCGTGGTAACTGCGGTGATCCTCTTGTTGCCAGTGCCTTTTGAATAAGCCGGCACGATTTCCCCTCCACGCGCAATGCGGAAGTGGACAGTGCATGAAATACGGGACGTGTGTCAGTTTGTGTCTGTCCAGCTCCTGCCAACGAGAGAACGATCCAGGGCAAATAGGGCATCGCCAGCGATTCCTCGTGCTGGTAATGAATGGTGTGGTGGTGCTCTGGATAAGGGAGGACGTCGTGAACACGTTAGGCTGCGGCTGGGTGTACTCAGTGCTGGCCAATTGCTGAACAGTCTATGAGGGTTAAGAAAAAATGAATCATTGAATGATACAACCAAAAAAAAATATTAGACCTACTTGGTACGACGCCGAGCACTGGCAAAAGAAGTTTGCAGAGTTATTTTCGCCGGGAGTATATTGGAGGTAGCTGTGCCCAGGACAATTGTTGTTCATATCGTAAATAGAAAGGAGCCAGCCGATAGAAAATCAAGAGACGAGAATGGAAC
Organism: Lactarius tabidus; assembly: GCA_963281015.1. Classification (NCBI taxonomy): domain Eukaryota; kingdom Fungi; phylum Basidiomycota; class Agaricomycetes; order Russulales; family Russulaceae; genus Lactarius; species Lactarius tabidus. The sequence goes on from OY725473.1 coordinate 2,233,288, forward strand.
TGTACCAGTCGCTCAGGGCAATGCAGGTAGGTTATATACAGCCTGCATCGCTGTCGAGAGAGCAGAGTGGACCAGTCACAGCGCCCAAGTGCCTTCGGGCACTGGGCGGTTGGAAAGAATAACAGCAGAAGTCACGATAAGCTCGCGTTGTATCTCCCCGTGGGCGTTTCACAATCTCCAATTAAATTTCGTATTTCAGCAGATAAATCGGAATACATTGTCAAATGGCCACTGAGATCTATCCGAAGCCTCGTGTTGGGGCACTTTAGATCCCTTGTGATCATCTGTGATGTTACTTAGGTGCAGTTGCCGGTCCAAGACGCCCACAGAAAAGGGCTGCGCTGTCAGAATGGGTCTGGAATGGGGAAGTCCTTGTTACGTAGACCGCGCCAACGTGGTGTTTCCGCAACGCCACCTCATACAATCCGCTCGCAGGTCCCCCCCGAGAGACCCTCTTGAGAGACTGCCACGTAACTAATTGCGTACGCAGAACCCCAGAAGCAGATCATCTGACAGGCTCAATGTGAGGGGTCGAAAGACAAGTCAAATTCGCGACAGACATACCCTCATTCAAGATGGCGGTGTCATGAACCCAGGTACAACAATTACTTCCCCATCTGCAAGCTCCGATGAGCTGTGCTACGCTATCATTGCGGGGAGGCCATGACACGAAGAACCGCCATTTTGAGTGCAAGGTGTTGCATAGGGTCGCGGGTAGGTGTGATTGCCGCACCACCCCGTGCGGCTAAGCCAGCCACACCGCTCCATCTTTCAATGCCCAAAGCGGGGGATCATCGCCTCATCTAGAGTGGCTCCGAGGAACTTTACACCTCCAAACCTAACCACCGAGGCTCAAACTTATGGCCGAGCCAGTCACTCCTCTCCCGGTGGGCCCCTCGAAGCAACCCACCACCAGTGCATGGAGGATCCTACCCTCTGACGGCGGCCAGAGAGCACAGACGGTGGCCGCTGACCACGCGGACGAGTTGAGAAGGAGGGCCCAAGAACGCAAGGAGGCCCAAGACTAAAGAGCGGAGAAGGGCTGGGGGGGAAGGAGCGTCGACGGTGATCCCAAACACGCAACGCGGTCCTCACAGTCCCCGGTGTAGGTAGCAGACCGTACTGGGAAGGCGGTGCAGGTGGCGGCGAACCTAGGATAGGCAGACGGTTCAGACCCTAAAAGTAAAACCGAAGTCGGAACCACCCCAGATAGAGCCAGATGATAGACACAGCCATGCGCAACCTCTCCTAGCGCGGTGAACATGAGACGTAACTAGGTGATGCACGCGATCATCTTGACGAGTGTGGGAAATGATGTGCTCAGGCTGGACACACAGGCAGCCCATCCAAAGTGGGGGCTGTACCGTGAGGGAGATTACTTTTGGAAGAGAGCTTCCATGATTCAGCGTGATCATGAGCAGGCCCTGTGGAAACTCACAGGACATAACCGTGAGGAAGTGTCGAAGCCTGTACAATTTCAGAGGTTCCAGACATATAGAAACTACCTCCCGGGGCGACCCACCAGTGTTTGTGCAGAACTGCAGAGCATTCACGGATGGATGTCGAGTAACTACCAGCACTGTGGGACAGCACGTTCATTTGCACAGGGTCATAAGTGGATATGAAACCCTGTAGTGAGCGGCCCACTCCCGGAATCAGGAGTTGAAACATTGAAAACTACAGCAGTCGTGACTCTTGGGTCAGATCGAGAGGACTCGTGAGTTCTGTGAGTAACCAAGTCGCCGTCTGTGCGGCGGAAGGCAAGATTGCATGATTGTTTGAACCTGTTTTACGTACGGCGGGCAGTGGAGCTGTAGGGATTGATCTCGAGAGAACGCTTCAATTTCAAAGATAGGTGCCGAGAGGAGATGTCTCATGATTCTGCGTGATGTTCGACAGGGTCAGCTGAGGCCGAGGGGCTGTGTTGTATGCCGACAGCGTCGCACTCACTGGGTGGTACTATGATTATTCCGTAGAGTTTCTGCGAGTTCTTCGTGAAGTGAGGTCAGCCGAAACTCTATATGGAAGGGCTGTGCTGTATGGCCGAGAAAGGAATCCGAATTAGCACTTTACACTTTACCCCTGCACAGTATCACAGGGTTGGAACGAGCCTATTTCTACAAAAATAATTGTAGTAATAATTAAATAATAACACTGAAGCCACATACCTGGCACTACAGTGACTGAACCATCATGAATCCAGGAATTATATACGGTACCGCATGGTAGGTACGTACGCTGGTTTTTTTGAAAAGCGGTGTTATTGATCGTATCACAGGAAAAAAGAACGGACGACAGTTCTGGTTATGAGTGCCGTGTTGGCTGGTTTCAGAGCTATTGACACTGGTCGGTCATCTGGGTCCTATTTGTTGCTCACCGAACCTGAGAGGGACATAATCGCTAGCGTGTCAACCAAAGCACTATCGGTGAGTTGTTGTTGTGATGCACTACAGTCAGTTATCCTGAGGTCTGACCGAAACTGGGGCCATTCAAGGGAGGATCTTGTTGGGGAGGCCTTGGAGATCTTGTACCAAAAGCACGGATACAAGCGGGAAGATCTCTTCCTTCAGACGAAGTGAGTTATAACTTGTTAATGACATCCGTGATGGTTGATCATATTGTCTCATGCAACAGATTTACGCCAATCAGTGGGCAAGACACTTCCCAACCACTTCCTTATGACCCTTCTAGCACCGTGGAAGTGCAGGTCCGCAGCTCATTTGCGACCTCATTACGGCAACTGCGTACAACATATCTTGACTCATATATATTGCACTCTCCCTTGGAGAGCTATGCAAAGACCCTGCGGGCGTGGCGCATTCTTGTCGCTCTACAGGACGAGGGTTGTGTACGTGCAATCGGTCTCAGTAACGCGTACGATCCGAACCTTTTTGCTCGATTGGGGGAGGACAGTGGGCGGGCGGTACAGGTTGTGCAGAACCGCTGGTACGAGCGAAATGGGTGGGATCGTGAAGTTGTGAAATGGTGCCACGCCAACAGTGCGCAATACCAGTAAGTCACCTGTTTTCCTCCTCTAGGATACCACATGATATATTATTGTAGATCATTCTGGACATTAACGGGCTCGCCGAGCTTGCTTTCACATCCGGCTACCGCTGCCTTTACTAAGGAAAATAAGTGTACGCCACCCCAGGCAGTATACCGCTTTGCTCAGTCTCTAGGTATCACACCACTCTCCGGAACAACCGACGAGATCCACATGCGAGAGGACCTCGTTGCTGAGAACTTTAATGGGGAAGAGTTCTTCGGAACCCTGACCAGGTTCATCTGGCGTTAGATATACATTTGAAATCCGGGTATTGTCCATCACTGTACAACAAAATATAGTCCGCAAAAATGAATATTCGTTGACATCACGCATGGTGAGGCTCGCCACATCACTGCATCACCCCTCCAGTGTCCAAGCATTGTCTTTGACAAGTCGCTCTCGCTCAAGGAGGTACTTCCCTATATTCTTAAGGGTTGGTGGAGACCATAAATGAGCACAAAGAAAGAGACGGACCTTCTTTGTACTTTTGCGACTGATCTGATGCCTTGTGGTAATACCACCCAAGCCTGTCACCGCACCCGACACAAAATACATCGGCAACGGTATGGACACCAGTCCTGTATCGAACAACATATGTTAGTTTCTTTTTCAGAGGGGAAGGGGGTTCAGAACTCACAGTAATGGTCGATCCTCCTTGCTACCCATCCTGAGGTTGACGGCAGAATGCATTAAACTGTCACCAGGGTCGGTTGCAAGCCGTGATGATGTATGGCCAACGCACTATCCACGTCCATCTCGACCCGAAAATGACTTGCTGATAAGTTCGTCTTTCAAAGCCTAAGTAAATGGACGGAAGCGTGGGACTTCAGACAGGTGTAGGAGTCAAACGATGACTCACAATCACGGCCGAGCAGTTGGAGCAGCAGAAACTCGGGTGACCTTTGAAAACATGTGCGACTTTGGAAGAAGACTGCTTTTCCGCTGAAGACATACAATTTTCAAGTCTTTGTGTGTAACTGATGAGTGGACACAGTGGTGTGGTGCGGTCCACGCAGTGAAGTCCATGTGAGTGTGAGGACCCAAACCCAGGCTTCCTTATCCGGTAATCTGCCAGAGCCTAGAGGCTAGAGCCTTGTATCCCGCTTGTATCTCTATTTCGCTACAGTGTTTGTCACCCGGGTCTACTGTCAGCCTGCTCCACCGTTCACGCTTGAACACCCATGGGCAAAAAGAATAAAGACGAAACACCAAACCCGAACGGCGTTGTGAATCGGGACATCCTGCAGCGGCTCAACTTCCTATACCAGGCTTCTGCATACCTCGAGTCTATCTCGCGTAAAAGCGATGCACAAACTAAGCCGAGAGTCGATTCTCCGACGGATACTATGCAAGAAGCCCCAGCGGATGCCTCGGGATCAGCGACCCCCTCACTGCTAACTGCTGAACGTCCAAAAGCGCAATCGGCGAGAAGGGAACGTCAGCGTAAAAGGCGAGTGATTCAGGCAGCAGATATTGGGCAAGGGTACGTCCGTGCTATGAGATTAATCGGACAGAAAACGACGGTGAAAATGTATGTGCTTTCGTCCTGCAACATGCATGCCGTCTGATACCGTCATGCTAGGGATCCTACTGTGAAGCGGACTCTCTGCAAGGGGTGCGACACGATCCTGATCCCGGGCCTATCCGCCACCGTTCGGGTGAATGGCGAGTTGTTCTGGCGTTCCATCGGTTTCGAATCGCTGACCCTGTCCAGGCTCCCATAATCATCGCCACCTCGTAACCACGAGCTGTCTTCGTTGCAAATTATCACGCCGCATTCCTGCTCCCCCAGTCCACAAGCCAGATCCGGCCCCACACGAGGACGCGGTGATGGAGGTCGACAAATCTGGGGGTTCAGCTTCTCAGAAGTCTAAGCGCAGACGCGGGCCACCGCCTCGCTCCCCACCCCTTTTCGAGCGAGAAGGGCATGTCATATTTCGCGGTCTGGTTCAAATAAAACCGAAGCCTCCATAGCAATAAAAACTTCATGTGTCTATATGGCATTCTACAGTAGAACCAGTCCTGCGGGCCTGATAAGATGACTGGTCAATGACGAGTGCACTAATAGTGAGCGCTAGTGAGCACAGACACGGGACGGAACATTGTTCCTTCAGCATGCGAAGTGCGCCAGCTCTGTGGAAGACTAAAGATCACGGGAAGGTTTGCGGAGTGTTCGAGATCGGAGAAAGGCTCGTGGATCGGTGAGAATCAAGCACATAGACTTAGATCGAGCACTGCCGAGACTGATGACGGTGTCGGTCCTCTATTAATTTTCGTTGCATCCAAGTAATATCTGCGCCTGATCGGTTGTATTCATCAACTTGCCAGCGATTCCCTCCGAGGGATGCCTCGGGAGTCGACCCGGACTTGGACGCGTGGAAGGCACGTGATGTACGACCTGCCCTAAACACCATTTTCCTATATAATCCTGTCGTCGTGCTTCCCGCTTTTCCTTAGAACATACTCAGCTAGGATCTATTCTATAGAAACTAACTCGAGTCTTGCATGTTTACACATGCCACGTCCTTCATCTCCAGTCGATGACACCCGCGCACACTCGTCATACAGAGAACATACTGTCTCTTAGGAGCAGATCGAGGACGTTAGGCTTGGGAGCTTGGGAGCCTTTGGGTGACCTGCATACCTTGCCTGCGAGTTGTGTGTTTGTCTGATGGAGCTCTTCTGGGTGTGCGTTCTTTTCGTTACATTGAAGTCGTATTAGTATGTGCCAGTGTCTTTCGTTGAATGAAAATGTTGTCTACAATTTTTTTCTGTGTGATCGTAACCGTGGAAAGTTTTTTTATACCCTGTCCGACCAACACATCAAAACGTCGACGTGCATCTACATTGGGTCGATTATTGGTCAGTTCACTTGTGTATTCTGACGAACAGAAAAAAGTCCACGATATGTGCTAGGCTAGAATTCACACTTCCCCAATCAACTTCACCAATATCTCCTTTACTGTTCTTCTCCTCCAAACGCCTTCCTTACCCTCAACGCCCGCTGGTACCCGGGGAGCAGTTGCTAAATGTACTACCCCTGCCATCATCTCATCCTCTGGCCCATCACGCACCCGCAGCCGATGTGAAATGACACGAGGCACTACCTTCGCTGCGTCGACTTCTGACACGTCCCAGCTCTCTCGTGGGTCCACGTTCAACCAATCCGCTTCCTTACCAGATGCGTCCGATTGTGAGCGTAGCGACGTCGTGGAAGGTCCTATCGTGGCCCATTGCAAGTGCACGCTCCCGTCGTGAAGGGATGTTGAACTTTCGGCCGCAGACGTGGCTGGGAGCGCGGCCGCGCGCTCCACCAGAGCGGACCCTACGTCGCCGGAACCGAGGACACGGTGCGCGCGCACCAATGCCTCCGCGTCTTGCACGCACCGCGCGCCGAGCAGCGTGCCGTCGAGCTCATGGTGGTGCCGCGCGGCGCCGATCAGGTCCGCAATGTAGAGGCGGAGCGACGCGTGAAGGTTCACGTGAGCTGGCGTGCTGAGGGAGCGAAGTCGCGGGAAGAAATCGCGCGGGAGGATGGGGATGATCGGCTGCTGTGCGGGCGTCGAGGCCTGGGACGGAGATCGCGTGTCGGGATGCGACGCAAAATACGCAGTGTGTGCTTGTCGGGTAGTGGGATGCAGAGCGACAGGTACACTGAGTGAAAATTTGTCGAGCTACATGTAGCGTGTTTTTGGTTAAGGTACATGAGAAGAGGTGGGGTGACGTGCCAGGCTTTTATGAACTGAAGGGCGCTCGCGTGGGTCGAACCCACAGACGTAAACGAGGACGAAGTCTTCGGGAAGATCCCAGGAAGGGTGCTTGGCGCCACCAGGATCCTCGTCAAATGTGACGCGATTTTCGAGCAGGGTACGAAGCAGGGCACGATGGCATGGCACGCTGGAGTGCTCCAGCCCTGTCACCACAACGGCCGTTGGCATCCATGAGGTCGATGAGGAACCGTGCAGAACTAGTGGACTTTCAGGTTCGGTAGACCCTGACGAACCGAAACGTGTTCCCGATGCATGAAATGGTGTACGTCGAAAGCTGGACCTCGTGTTTGTACCGCGCTGAGAACTAGAAGACGAACCGTCTAGCTCGCTGCCTTGACGTCCGTGTCGTCTGTGGTCGTCAGGGGTTGGATGGGACTGCGAGCGCTTTGAGCGCATCTTCGAAGAAGAGTCCACCTTGCTTGATGGTATTCCTTGACAAGGTAAGGAGAAGATGGACGGGACAAAAGACGATGGTGGGATACTACCGGACGAAGGAGATATCCTATGTTCATGGGTTGCATAGCCAAATATGTTGGCAAATATCTGGGAGGGATAGTAAGTAAGCCTCGCAAGAAAACAACAAGAGGGGAAATGGCGAGAAGGCAAATGGGGAGAAGTCGCCGACGGTCAACAAGCTGACGCCGGCTAGATTGTGGTGGGTCATGTGGTGGAGACAAATACGGAATTACTGACAAGGGCAGCGAGATTCTGAACGACGGTGATATCCTCCTCCCTCGGTCTTAGTAAAACGTGCTTGTTGCCTGCCATGACGCAAAGCACGATTGCTTGAAAGATTACGGGATCAAGAGGCACATCGGGTGCAGTTGCGCGAACGAATTCAAGGATGGAAGCAAAGAAGTCAGGCGTCCCTGGAGTTCCCAAGCGTGGAGCAATGTTCTGGCCCTGAGGTAAATCCGAACGATAATAAACGGAGGAGATGTCGGCCATGCTCGTAGAAGGTGGAGGCAAATACACGTGACGGGACTAGATAAAGTGGAGGGAGTAATTAGAGCAAACTGTAATTTAAACTCGCTTTCTCTGCGTTCTTCCCTCGGACTCCCCGCTTCCGCCGCCTTCCCTCTCAGGACTCACCCTGTCTCTCATACATCTCTCCCTCCTCCCTCTTCACGAGGCTTTCTCTCTCCCCACCGTTGTAGGACGTTCCATCGTCCTCTGCCTGGTGTCGCCAGTTATCCTCCCCCAAACGCGACCTATTCAACATCCATTCAAGTTCTCATATCCCCATCTCCCCCCAAACACATTTCCTCCATAACACATGGCCAGCCTCCTGACCGTGGTTCCTGGCTCACGCCGCCCCATTCGTGTCGACTCAACAGGTGTCGTAGTTAATATCGCGGTTCAAGGACCCGATCGTTCCTTGTTCTCCAAGGCGGGCCCAAATTCCTCTGCTTCCCGTAGGAAGCCGCAGACTACGTACAGGTCTCCCTCTCTCCAGTTACCGACCGATTTGTGCATCGAGCACTCCGGTCAGACGATTCGCCCGTCACTAGCGGGTCTCGGTCCGCCGGCGGCCCTGCCCTCTCGTTGTTCACACGCATCGCTTGCCACGCCTACCACCAATGTGCCTGTCCGAATCAAATACCCGATGAAACCGCCATTGCCAATCTACCACCCTCTCGGTCGATTGGCACTCTCCTTACCGGAGCTTGACCCTGGCATGCGTCCCCCGAGTTCATTAAACTCAGCCGACGATGCGATGCGTGGGACTGCTTCGCGACCTCGGCGACCAGCTGCCAGAGCGCGAGATGCCGCCGATGCCGATAACGGAGATAGCGGCACACCCCTGCCTGTGCCTGTGGAGGCCCCCACACCACCTGAGAAACCGAGTCCTCGCAAGCGCCGCAGTGGCGGACAAACCAACTCCCGTCGCCGCAGGCGTGAGGCCGACGACGGCGATGCGACGTACCCTGCAAAGCGCACTCGCGCGAATCGTGCCCCTCCTATAGCTGCTTCAGACAGCGGCTCTATAGGTAATGGTGTTGACCCGGCGGATGCTGATGGCACCGAGGAAGGCGTCAAGGCACCCGAGAGACGCTCAACCCGCTCGCGCGCCGCTGCGCAGGTGAAACCTCCTCCCGTACGAAGGAATTCGAGTGCGAGTGATAGGACGCAAACGTCCGTGTCCGTGTCCGTCGCAGGTGGCCAGCCGAGGAAAGAGGATGTTGACGTCACACCAGCAGGCACTACAGCGCGCTTGTCAGCCTCATCTGGAGAAGCTGAAGCAGCCCCGGTGATCCAAATGGCTGTGGATGAGCCCCCGACGCAAGGTACCTTGACCGAGTCCCAGCCATCAAAGCCCGGAGCAGACGAACCCCCTCAGACTACGGCTCCGAGCTCGCGTGCCCCCCTTACATCCAATGCCCCACAGGAAAGTCCTCGCTCGGAGTGCGAGCCCGGAGAGGAAGGTCGATCGCGTTTGCCTTGACTTGCTACCCTATGCACTATATTGGTGTCGCGTAACTTACTAACGCTTGTTTATGTTTTGTTATGTGGATGTCTTGCATGATCACGTGCCATATTGTTTGCTCTCGATCCTATTTATGTATTGGATTTACGTACTATATTCTACTGAAGTGATGAACTTGCTCATTCTCGTTTTGGAGTCCCAAAACGAGGTTGAGTAAGTTCGGAATAACCAACAGTTCTAGACAAGTCGACTCGAGCACCGTTGAAGTCATGAGCCACTCCGTACAACCCTTACTTCATCATGTCTAACCTCCAACACTGATCGATGATTGTTTCATGGACCCCGATTCCATCACACTGACGGATACTAAGATTGCAATGAGTGAGCAACGTGGATCGGTTAGTGTAGGTCGCTGGATGTCCCAATAGTGACTTTAGGTGACAATTATGTGAGCTAGTGGTAGGTAAGCTCCGCGCATTCCTTTTAACCACACTTACCGCAACTACATCTTAGGCATTTCGGAGAAGGATTCAGAAACGAGGGAAGCAGTAGTAGAGGAAGCCACAAATGTTTACGTGCTACATAGGGTTCTGTACCCTCAGGTGCACGATAATGGATCAAAAAAAAAAAAAAAAAAATACCATCTTAAGCATTTCGTGTCTTACCCCCGTCTTGGAGTGCATGTTTAATATTGAACAGAAAGCCAAGTCTAGAGGATAACCAACCCGAGGCGAGGGTGCGCTCGTCTGAGCGAGACGACCTAGTCAAAAGCGGATACACCAGAAATAGGCAAGGCCCCATCTTATAACTTGTCTTTTGCCCATGATCTAATCAACCCCGCAGGCTTTGACAGCTGCGTTCTCGCAGCTGCAAGCGGAACTGCGATCCTTCGTTTTGAGAACGCTGAAAAGTCCTGGACTTGATTAACTTTAACGTGGTATTTGAATCACAAGGCCCATAGTTCTTAAAGCTAGTCTCGGCATCCGCACTGGTTGATGGCATGTCCAAAAAAACAAGCGGTGAAGAACGAATTTGATTTTCAGCGAAACGAGCGGAGAGCTGGCTAGCGGTGCTATTCAATGTATTTGAGAGCGTCAATCGAGAGGGTCGGGGAATGGTTGGGGAAGTGACTGCTATCGGGACGAGCATTGCAGGGGACTCGGCCACGGTACTGTCACCCCCTTCTTGTCATCCCCATTGACTCTTATCGTCGACAGGCCACCGCTCAGGCGTATCACCAAAGTCTTCGCCCCCTTTAAGCAGAACTTAGCAAATCCCAACCAGGACCCAACTAACCACTGTGGTAGTATTGTCGCGCTGACACAGGAAATCCGAGTCCTCGTTCTCGTCTTGCCCTATCTCTCGAATCAAGATGCGTCCGGACTCTTTGACGTGATCCTTTCTGAGGAGGTATTTACAAATCAAGACAACGGCGTGCAACGTGCAAAAACGTGGTTACCAAATTCTTGCGAAGTTGGTCGCGCTTAGCAAAAATTGTTCTTGGATGTGGAACCCGTGATTGAACGGCTGGGTGAATGGTCGGGTGGTCTGGCCCCTGCAGCGCAAAAGGTAGATTCCTTGTTCGACTTGACAGGCCGTGCATCTTGGTCCGAATCTACGCTTTAGGGTAGTTTTCAACTGTATGCGAACCTCATACCTCTGGGTCCTTCTGCTTTACATGTTATCCCACCGCTGCTAAAAAGGCAGTTACTGGTGGCGACTTCAGTGGGTGTCTCGGTCCTTTTTGTCGAATGAGCATTTATCATTAAACCACATGTTAATAGGAGCAGCCAAAGTGGACCACAACGGGCGATACGTTTGGAGACGTGTTGTACAGCAGTGACGGTGAACCGGGTGACAATGACGATGACGACCGAGACGTTGCTGCACCGACCAGAGAGCCCAAAGGTGGATACTTTGCGTCCCGTCTACGACTCGACAATGACGACCCTATGTGTCTACTTTCCGAGGCGGCATCTTGCATCACGAGTATGTAGCATATCTTTTTTGCAGCCCGCTATCTCCGTGACCGTCGTTTGTTCATGCAGATGCAAAAGGCAGCAACCGACTTGAAAACCGACGAGGTGCTAGTAACCACGTCAAGACAGACGAGTCTGGCAAGACGATCTTTGACGAGTCCAATTACGATACCAACGACGGCGCCGCCGAAGAGGACGTCGCTGGCGCAGCGTACGGTGAGGCTCTAACATCCGCAGATGGCTTCACGCGCGTGGTCATATCAAATTTAATAAGGATACGAAACGAAGAAGCGGCTACAGGAGAATGCGGTTGAACAAGACAATGTTGACATGGATGAGGTGGGGAAAGAAGTGGAGTAATGGCACGAGCGGGCATTGGTACAGTACTAACGGTACAGACGAAATTGTTCAAGTTCATAGTACATCAATCAATACGAGTGTAAGAAACCCTGAAATTTGTTAATACAAACCCCAAGAGCATCACCCTGAACAATTTTGAACGTCTCATTATAGAAGATAATGAGATTAGCTATGTCAATCTCATGATAATCGAAAAGATAAGCCTGAAAGCCCGGTGGTGCTGCTCCAATTTGAAGTTGATGTTCCTCTGGTATCTGAAGGTCCAGTGCATCCCCGAAGATACCAAATGCTAACGCAAGACCATGACCCGGACGCTAGAAATGGTAAGTCAGCGGAATTCAGGACAAATCGTGTCTAAACACACTGTTTTTAAGAGTGGTTCCAAGTCAGTTTCAGTTACGAGACGATTTCGGTTGCAATTTACGATCCTGATATTTTGGGTACTGGCACTGAGTTGGTCCATCCGCTGGTCGAGTTGGTCCATCCGCTGATTAACAAGATTGAAACCATCAGCAAGTTGGTTGTTGAGTTTTCCAAGTGCCTGAGCTATGTCCGGCATGTATGTCGCCATGGAGTCTTAAAATCGAATTGTTAAAACAGTCTCGGGCTATCAGTTAAAAGTTTGAACTTACGAGCGCTATCCACGGCAAACTGCCTCAACTCCGCGGCTTCAACTATTTCTGAAGTAATAGCTTCATGAATGCCATGACCTATATATAAAAATAAGTCAGGGAAATTGAAAATACAGTAGTTCAGGGAACTTACTGTGCGCAGCCTTCACAAACTCTGTCACGGCCTTTGCATTCCGCCTGTGCTCCGGGTTAAGGGGTTCCCCTACTTGGATGGAGATGTTGAAATCTATGTTTCCGAATGCAGCAGGAAGCTGCGGGAAGGTTTGATGGAGGGAGGGTATGCCAGCGATGTAGAATTGTTGTGCCATGGTAAGATGAAATGAAGGATTGCCTCGGGGCGATTACCGAAAGTGCGGGGTAATTATACGTTAGTCCTTTATGAATTCCTGGGGCCCGATGCCTCGATGCCCCCCCACGCCCCCCAACCGATCCGAAGCCTGATTATTAATGTTTGCCTGGGGCGATGGATTTGTCTCTCCCCAACATTTGTAATGGTGTCTAGCTGAAATGGTTGATGTGTTGCCATAGCTTCACGTCTACGGCGTTGTATCTGTCACCAGGGATATCATGGGTCAACAGCTACGTAGGAACTGCTGTTCTTGACGACTACCCGAGATGCTATATGGCCTTACGAAAGCTGTTTTGTAACCCACACCACATTATAATATACTAGCACCATGAGCCACAGTGAACTACTTTCAAAGCGACTTGAGGATGATCGGTGTTCATCCAGGAAGGGTTGATGTTGTACATGCAGTGAAATATGTACGGGCCAGTTACTGTACTTCATGAAGAGAGTGAAATTAATCTGCAGCATGCTTGCGAGGCGATAAAGTCGCCAATATCGTGGGCATTAGTATGCCTACGCGGGGGGTAAGAACGCAGCCCATAGCACGATGCTCGTAGCCCCCCACAATACCGCCCATACAACATACGCTCGGCCCCACCGTGGTCGCTCAATAAGTAACGCCGCTGTCGCCCAGTATGTGCAAGGCAGAGCCGGTAGCAACCGGAGTGCGATCTGAGTATGCGCGCTCGTAAGTAGAGTCATACAAAGAAACGCAGCATGCACTGAATGGGCCACCGTCGTCAGCGGTCTGAGACTTCCGAGACTTTTTCCTTGGATGAGCGAAAGTGTATGGGGAATACTGTAGAATAAGAGGGGCGCGAGGA